>JBBGZY010000598.1:693750-1362500 GCA_037952925.1 Lithobates clamitans
CCTATCCAGACCAATTTTCAGCTTTCAGCGCTGACGCACTTTGAATGACAATTGCGCGGTCATACAACACTGTACCCAAATGAAATTTTAATCATTTTTTCCCCACAAATAGAGCTTTCTTTTGGTGGTATTTGATCACCTCAGCGATTTTTATTTTTTGTTAAAAAAATTTAAAAAGACTGAATTTTAAAAAAAAAAAATTTTTTTTTTTTTATATTTTGTTATAAAATTTTTTAAAAGGGTAATTTTTCTCCTTCATTGATGTACGCTGATGAGGCGGCACCAATGGGCACTGATAGGTGGCAGTGATGGGCACTGATGGGTGGCAGTGATGGGCACTGATTGGTGGCAATAATGGGCACTGATCTTGTACACTGCTAGGTGGCACTGATTGGCATCACTGGTGGGCATTGTTAGGTGGCAATGGTGGGCATTGATAGGTGGCACCTGTAGGCATTGATAGGTGGCACTTATGGGCATTGATACGTGGCACTGGTGGGCACTGTGGGCACTGTGATGTTTTAATGTCTGGGTGCACTGGCAGGGGGTACTGGTGGCATAATTATAAGGCACAATTGAGGCATTATTGCCTCCTCCTCTTCGGGACCGATGTCCCTTGCAGCTGAGCCGGTGATCGGCTTTTTTCTCTCCTCGCACTGTCAGCGCGAGGAGAAAAAAAAAACCGATCACAGAGCTTTTGTTTTGATCATGTGATCAGCTGTCATTGGCTGACAGCTGATCACATGGTAAGGGGCCGGGACCGGCCCCTTACACAGATCGGTGATCACCCGAGTCTCAGTGACTCGGTGATCACAGCGCGCTCCACGCGCGCCCTGCAGGGCGCGCGCAGGGCACGTGCACAGGGGAGGCCGTCATATGACGGCCTCCCGGGAATGCAGGTCCGCGCTGTAGCCGTCATTCGGCTATAGCGCGGATAGCAAGCGGTTAATTGAACAAGCTGAAGTTAGAAGCTGATTGGCTACTATGCAGAGCTGCACCAGATTTTGCACTCTCAAGTTTTAGTAAATCAACCCCACTGTTCCTACTGATGGGAGAGGGAGAACCACAACAAGCAGCCAATAAGTTGAGTTGCAGTGCTTATATGCTAACAAGGGACATGCTAACAGCAAGGAAAAGCAGAACAGACAGATGAGCTCATTAGTTTCATACCTCAGATATCACTGTCCAGTAGGGATGAGCTTCGAGTTCGAGTCGAACTCATGTTCTACTCGAACATTGGCTGTTCGCAAGTTCGCCGAACAGCGAACAATTTGGGGTGTTCGCGGCAAATTCGAATGCCGCGGAACACCCTTTAAAAGTCTATGGGAGAAATCAAAAGTGCTAATTTTAAAGGCTTATATGCAAGTTATTGTCATAAAAAGTGTTTGGGGACCCGGGTCCTGCCCCAGGGGACATGGATCAATGCAAAAAAAAGTTTTAAAAACGGACGTTTTTTCAGGAGCAGTGATTTTATTAATGCTTAAAGTCAAACAATAAAAGTGTAATATCCCTTTAAATTTCGTACCTGGGGGGTGTCTATAGTATGCCTGTAAAGGGGCGCATGTTTCCCGTGTTTAGAACAGTCTGACAGCAAAATGACATTTGGAAGGAAAAAACTCATTTAAAACTACCCGCGGCTATTGCATTGCCGACAATACACATAGAAGTTCATTGATAAAAACGGCATGGGAATTCCCCACAGGGGAACCCCGAACCAAAATAATAAAAAAAAAAATGATGTGGGGGTCCCCCTAAATTCCATACAAGGCCCTTCAGGTCTGGTATGGATATTAAGGGGAACCCCAGCCAAAATTTTAAAAAAAAATTGACGTGGGGTTCCCCCTAAATTCCATACCAGACCCTTCAGGTCTGGTATGGATTTTAAGGGGAACCCCGCGCCAAAAAAAAAAAAAAAAAGGCGTGGGGTCCCCCTAAAAATCCATACCAGACCCTTATCCGAGCACGCAACCTGGCAGGCCGCAGGAAAAGAGGGGGGGACGAGAGTGCGGCCCCCCCCCCCTCCTGAACCGTACCAGGCCACATGCCCTCAACATTGGGAGGGTGCTTTGGGGTAGCCCCCCAAAACACCTTGTCCCCATGTTGATGAGGACAAGGGCCTCATCCTCACAACCGTGGCCGGTGGTTGTGAGGGTCTGCGGGCGGGGGGCTTATCGGAATCTGGAAGCCCCCTTTAACAAGGGGACCCCCAGATCCCGGCCCCCCCCCTGTGTGAAATGGTAAGGGGGTACTTACCCCTACCATTTCACTAAAAAACTGTCAAAAATGTTAAAAATGACAAGAGACAGTTTTTGACAATTCCTTTATTTAAATGCTTCTTCTTTCTTCCTTCATCTTCTTCTTCTTCTGGTTCTTCTGGCTCTTCTGGTTCTTCCTCCGGCGTTCTCGTCCAGCATCTTCTCCGCGGCGTCTTCTATCTTCTTCTCCTCGGGCCGCTCCGCACCCATGGCATGAGGGGAGGCTCCCGCTCTTCTCTTCATCTTCTTCTCTTCTTCATCTTCTTCTTCTTCTTCTTCTTCCTTCTTCTCTTCTTCTCTTCTTCCTGTCTTCTCCGGGCCGCTCCGCAATCCATGCTGTGGCATGGAGGGAGGCTCCCGCTGTGTGACGGCGTCTCTTCGTCTGACGGTTCTTAAATAACGGGGGGCGGGGCCATCCGGTGACCCCGCCCCCCTCTGACGCACGGTGACTTGAGGGACTTCCCTGTGACGTCACGGGGAATGCCACAGGGAAGCGGGGAATGCCACAGGGAAGTCCCGTCATGTCACCGTGCGTCAGAGGGGGGCGGGGTCATCGGGTGGCCCCGCCCCCCGTTATTTAAGAACCGTCAGACGAAGAGACGCCGTCACACAGCGGGAGCCTCCCTCCATGCCACAGCATGGATTGCGGAGCGGCCCGGAGAAGACAGGAAGAAGAGAAGAAGAGAAGAAGGAAGAAGAAGAAGAAGAAGATGAAGAAGAGAAGAAGATGAAGAGAAGAGCGGGAGCCTCCCCCTCATGCCATGGGTGCGGAGCGGCCCGAGGAGAAGAAGATAGAAGACGCCGCGGAGAAGATGCTGGACGAGAACGCCGGAGGAAGAACCAGAAGAGCCAGAAGAACCAGAAGAAGAAGAAGATGAAGGAAGAAAGAAGAAAGAAGAAGCATTTAAATAAAGGAATTGTCAAAAACTGTCTCTTGTCATTTTTAACATTTTTGACAGTTTTTTAGTGAAATGGTAGGGGTAAGTACCCCCTTACCATTTCACACAGGGGGGGGGCCGGGATCTGGGGGTCCCCTTGTTAAAGGGGGCTTCCAGATTCCGATAAGCCCCCCGCCCGCAGACCCTCACAACCACCGGCCACGGTTGTGAGGATGAGGCCCTTGTCCTCATCAACATGGGGACAAGGTGTTTTGGGGGGCTACCCCAAAGCACCCTCCCAATGTTGAGGGCATGTGGCCTGGTACGGTTCAGGAGGGGGGGGGGGCCGCACTCTCGTCCCCCCCTCTTTTCCTGCGGCCTGCCAGGTTGCGTGCTCGGATAAGGGTCTGGTATGGATTTTTAGGGGGACCCCACGCCGTTTTTTTTTTTTTTTTTGGCGCGGGGTTCCCCTTAAAATCCATACCAGACCTGAAGGGTCTGGTATGGAATTTAGGGGGAACCCCACGTCAATTTTTTTTTTAAATTTTGGCTGGGGTTCCCCTTAATATCCATACCAGACCTGAAGGGCCTTGTATGGAATTTAGGGGGACTCCCACATCATTTTTTTTTTTTTTATTTTGGTTCGGGGTTCCCCTGTGGGGAATTCCCATGCCGTTTTTATCAATGAACTTCTATGTGTATTGTCGGCAATGCAATAGCCGCGGTAGTTTTAAATGTGTTTTTTCCTTCAAAATGTCACTTTGCTGTCAGACTGTTCTAAACACGGGAAACATGCGCCCTTTTACAGGCATACTATAGACACCCCCCAGGTATGAAATTTAAAGGGATATTACACTTTTATTGTTTGACTTTAAGCATTATTAAAATCACTGCTCCTGAAAAAACGGCCGTTTTTAAAACTTTTTTTTGCATTGATTCATGTCCCCTGGGGGAGGACCCGGGTCCCCAAACACTTTTTATGACAATAACTTGCATATTAGCCTTTAAAATTAACACTTTTGATTATTCATGTTCGTGTCCCATAGACTTTAACGGCGTTCGCGTGTTCGAACGAATTTTTTTCCTGTTCGCATGTTCTGGTGCGAACCGAACAGGGGGGTGTTCGGCTCATCCCTACTGTCCAGTAACAGGCTGGGGGAGGAACAAGACCTCTAAGGCTGTGTACACATGATCGGATTTTCCGATGGGAAATGTGTGATGACAGGCTGTGTACGCTCCATCTGACAGTTGTTGTCGGATTTTTCGTGGACAAATGTTGGATAGCTGGTTTTAAAACTTTCCGTGGACAAATGTCTGTTGTTGGATTTTCCGAGCGTATGTACACAATTCTGTCGGACAAAAGTCCAAAGTACAAACACGCATGTTCAGAAGCAAGGAAGAGCCAGAAGCGGTCGGTCTTGTAAACTAGCGTTTGTAATGGAGAATAAACATTGGTGACGTGGCAAATTATGAAATCTCGAAATGCAGCGCACATTCACTTCTTCTTTAATGGGTTAATAAAGAAGCTGCTTTGCTGGTGATACTGATGGAGTTATTGCAAACAAATTTTCAAAGGCTTTTTTTTCTAGTGATATCAAGAATAATATTATTTTGCTTTTTTTTTTTTGGGCAAGTTACCACAACACCATTATCCCGTCATTTTTAAGAACAAAGATACAACTATGTTGGTGTCCCTTGTCAATTTTACATTGTATTTTTTAAAATGTAACTGCCTACTCCCAAACTGTCATCTGAAGTAAAACACATAGCCAAGTATTATTCTCCACAATTTTTTTATTGTGCATTAAAAAAAGAAAACAAATAAAATTAGACATGCTATCTGCCAATAGAACTTAACCAAAAAGTACATTCTATGCATCCAAAAATACAGAAAATATACCAAATCAAATCATTATTCAACCCAAAAAAGCAATAACTCCAAAGCCAATAATAACACGTTATCTCCTCTGATTCCGCAACATGTCTGGTTGACGAACGGCCGTTCAGAAACAAACTGAAAAGCATGAAATGAAGAGCGTGAACTGAAAAGCATGCAATGAAAAGTGCTAAATGAAAAGCGCAAATCAATACTCACCAAGCTTCTACTAATACGAAATTAGCAGAAGGAGCCCAAAGGGTGGCGCTAAAGAGCTGAAAAACCACGTAGTAACTCACTACGTTCGTGTTTGTTGGCCAACAATTCCTTTCCGTTTGTATGCAAGACAAGCTTGGGCCAACGCCGTTCAGACAAAAGTCCACGGTTTTGTTGGTCAACAATTTTATTGTGTGTGCAAGGCTTTAGTGTTTTTTAACTGTATGAGAAAAAAAAATCAGGTCTTCTGCCTTGCCAGACAGAGTTGTACTGTGTTGTAGAGTGGTGTAAATCTCAGGACTGGAGGAGCAGAAATACAAATCTTTGACACACAAAACAGTTCCATTTATTGGGTTTCATCTGCATATTTTTCTGTTGGCATAAAGTTCAGCTTTAATGATGTACTGTAAGAATGAATACAGAGCTGCACTAATATGTGTTTTTTTTAATATCATGCCAGAGTTGAGCTTTTAAACATTGTGAACTCAACTGTAAGTGCCGTGTTACATCCTTGGCTTTTTCTTTATTTGAACATTTAAAAAAAGAAATACAATACATATGAAGAAGTACAAAGAATAGCAGGAAAGCGATTATCGCTGAAACTATCCAGGCAGGGTGTAATTTGACATTGCTCGCAATTTACTGAACAAAACAATAGACAATAGACAATTGTTCAGAGTTCAAACCATGACTTTTACAGTAATGCCTAATTTACCAGATTTCACATGGTGACCATTTTATGGTTATCCAAAGTCACTTAAAATAATTTTTGTTCATTCAAATCATGCTTGGATAAGTGCACTCACTGCTGTACTTTTTCTAGAAACATATTTTAGTTATTATGCGTAATAGCTCAAAAATCAAATGCAAACCACAAAAATGATTTGTAAATAAATTTAAGATAGGAATGGTTCCATAATATGAAAAAGTTAAACAGAAAGCAATTTCATACTTCAACTCCAGGAAATTTGAGGAATGTGCTGCTTGGTGTACATAATTACTTTGACTTAAAGGTGTTTTTTTTTTTGGTATAATTTTGTGAACAAAGTAGTTTACAATGTGTCACACTTTGTCAAATGAGTTACGTTTTTGTTTTGTTTTTTTTTAAAGATTTTTATTCTTCTATTTCAATAACAATCCAATAATGTAGCAAAGAAAACAACAATAAATATTGCACAACAACATAAACTGCAGTAAATGACATACTATAAAAACTGAAAGAACATCGCTGACAATTCTCAGAAACTGAATAAGTCTAGGTGTTGGTCATCATGGCCACAATTCAACTGCCATTCTTCTAGGATAGTTCAGAAATGATTTCTTCCTGTGGCAACTGTTCCAGTTATCTTTCCCTCAAGCATTAATACATCATCTTCAGTACTTCTTGACTGTAACCAATGCCAAAAACTTTCAAGTAAGGGATAAAATAATTCTCTGATTTCAATTCAGGGCCCTATTTAGACATCAGGTTAAAGCATACACTGATTAGTCATAACTTTATGACCACACACCTAACATTGAGTAGGGCCCCCTTTTGACACCAAAGCAGCCTTGACCTGTTGAGGTGTGGATGCCACTAGACTTCTGAAAGGTATACTGTGTTTTCTGGCTCTAAGCCATCAGTAGCAGATCCTTTAAGTCCTGTAAATGATGTAAGGCCTTCAAGAAATGGACTTCTTTTTCCAGCACATCCTATAGATGCTCGATTAGATTGATTCTGGGGAATTTGGAGTTGTGTTCCTCAAACCATTCTTGAATCATTTTTGCAGTACGGCAGAGCGCATTATCTTGCTGAACAAGGCCACAGCCACCAGGGAATACCATTTCCATGAAGGGGTGTACTTGGTCTGCAACAATGTTTAGGTAGGTGGTATGTGTTAATGTAACATTGCCCAAAGCATCACACTGCCTCCGCCGGCTTACCTATGATGTGGAAATATCGAGCTTCATATTTATATCAGGGGGCTTCAAGGGAACCATTGTGGGGACTTTCTAATTAAATTACCATGCCCGGTTAGATATATATATCTATATCTACATAATATCTATCTATCTATCTATCTATCTATCTATCTATCTATCTATCTATCTATCTATCTATCTATCTATCTATCTATCTATCTATCTATCTATCTATCTATCTATCTATCTATCTATCTATCTATCTATCTATCTATCTATCTATCTATCTATCGAGAGAGATATCTCTATATATATATATAGATATATATGTGTGTGTGTTTTTACGGGTGTACAAGATGATGTACATAATATATTTTATGATACTATGATGAGATATGGGTCTGGCTCGCAAGACTTCTTTTTCCTGTTTCTAAAAAGCTGTTTGATGTCTTCAAATGTCAGGTGATAACTAACTTTATAGAGATAGCCATATCAGATGTGTCCCTATCTGGTCATGGGTCTTTGACATGCTCATTTTGGAACTGGTTATGCTAGGATCAAAGAGGGTTGCTTACCTAACAACCATAAACATGGTAGACAGAGGGGCACTGGAAATTCTGATTCTTGAGCATGGTAGCCACAGAGGCTTCAGGTGCAGCCAATCAGAATTTGAGGCCACATCTGAACCAGTGAAAGTAGTCCAAAGTAGTGTGATTGGTGGGGATGGGTAGAGAAGGAACATAAAATCAAAACTCCCATTGATTTTAGCTCACTTTGTGGCTCCCTGAAAGCATGGTAATGTAAGGCCTGTCTGTGTATTGTATTTCCATTACTTTAGTCCCTTTACTTTCGTTGTGTGTAACTTAAATTATCTTTGTCCATTGACAAAATTGTATTATCAACATCACGGCTTCTCTGTATTTGAATCATCTACGTTATATTTGGTAATATCTGATTATTCTAATGTTTCTTTTCTGTATAAATACATTAGATCTTTGTATTTTAGCACCATTATCATTCCTTATTGATTTCATGGGCTATAGCTGAAACTGCATTGGTTGATTCTTATATAGACAAGGTTGTAATCACTTATGGTATATATCGTTAAGCATATAAGTGAGGTAGGTAAAAATTGTCATCACACCTTCTACTCATATGCATCCTGGTGCCATCTCTTCCCCAGGCAAGCAATGCCCACGCACCCAGCTACCCACATGATGTTAAAGTTTACCTTCTTCCATTGGTCTGTGGTCCAGTCCTGATGCTCACGTGCCTGTTGTAGGTGCTTTTGGCTGTGGACATGGGTCAGCATGGGCACTCTGACTAGTCTTCAGATTCGAAGCCCCATACACAACAAACTCTGATCCCATTTTTTGTTCACGTGCTGCCTAATATGTCCTACTGACTTTCAGATGCCATTATAATGAGATAAATAATGCAGTTA
The DNA here is from genome assembly GCA_037952925.1 of Lithobates clamitans. Taxonomy (NCBI): domain Eukaryota; kingdom Metazoa; phylum Chordata; class Amphibia; order Anura; family Ranidae; genus Lithobates; species Lithobates clamitans. The sequence goes on from JBBGZY010000598.1 coordinate 702,322, forward strand.
AAATGTTAGTGGTCATAAAGTTAAGACTGATCAGTGTATATTGCTAGTACACCGTGGATCTTCATCTAGTGTCCAAAAGTCTAATAAAGCAATCCCATTACAGATCACAGCTCTCCTGGGTCTCCGCCTCCTCATTGGCTCCCACTGCTGTCAATTGCAGTCAGTTTGGAGGGAGCTTGGGGTGGGGTCAAGCCGGGATCTGTGTGTCTTATAGACACACAGAGACACCTCAGGAGTCAGTAAGCATGCAAGCATCTTGGTATGGGGGCACTCAGCAGGTGGGAGGAGCCAGAAGCACCGTTGGGTGACCCCAGAGGAGGAGGATCAGGACTACTCTGTGCAATGGTTTTGTAAGTAAAACATGTTGAAAAAAAGAAAAAAAATGAACTTTTAGTATCACTTTAATATTGTATTGGTACCAGTTCTCAGCTGGTTGTTTCTACACTACCCACCTGTTATGAGCCAGTATCTGTGCAATGGGAATATTTGTCTCTATTTAGGCATCAAGCTGCCTGATTGATGACACCCTCTTTCACAAGCTCCACCCCTTGTGTCATGTCATGTGATTATGTTTGTAAAAATAAACTATAGAATGTGCTTTTGGAGGTAGAGGGGTTCTACTTTATATACATAGTCGACAGTCCATATTCCCATTGCACATGTTCCTGGAATGAGCTCTTAGCCCCGGTTCACACAGGGGCGGCACAACTTGCAGGTCGCCTCACCGAGGCGACCTGCACACGACTTCCACGGCGACTTGCCAAATGACTTCTGTATAGAAGTCTATGCAAGTCGCCTCAAGTCGCCCCCAAAGTAGTACAGGAACCTTTTTCTAAGTCGGAGCGACTTGCGTCGCTCCTATTAGAACGGTTCTATAGTACAGAACGGGAGGCGACTTTTCAGGCGGCTAGGTCGCCTGACAAGTCGCCCCTGTGTGAACCGGCATTTAAGGTATTGGGTGCTGTAGCAACTTCCAGCTGGATACTGGAACCCGTATGATAATGTACATATTCGCCAGCAAACCAAGGATCATCGTCCAAGAGGTTTTTATTAAAGAAAGATTACATCACAAAACAGTGTAGTGCGACATTTCGGAGCCACGCAGGACCCCTTCGTCATCACATGTCTGACCAAGGGGTCCTATGTGGCTCTGAAACATTGCACTACACTGTTTTGTGAAGTGAACTTACTTTGATAAAAAATGTTTGGACGAAATTGATGATCCTTGGTGAGCTGGTGAATATCTACATTACTTTATATACATGACTATTTTCAATTGAAAAAAGCAACCACACAATGAAAAAGGGTGATGGTTTTAAGTCTCTTGAACTACAGTGAGTCTTTTGACTCCTCCCACTTTCCTCTACCTTTTTTAATAATTTAGCATCACGTGTCCAGAAATGATTTGGAAAGGAAAATTAATAAAATTATGGAAATTCTATTACAGTTTGTACATTTTAAAGATCAATTCCAGGATGAGAATATATGCATTTAGATAAAAAACCTTCCTTAAACAGCAGCCTCCTGAGCCACCCCCCCCCCCCCCGTATTACTTAGCCCCATCTCTCTCCAACAATGTCCACGAGTGTCTTAGCCACCCGGGACTCTCCTCCTGATTGGCTGACAGCAGTGGGGCACCATTGGCTCCTGTCAATGTCAGTCAAAGTCAGTTAGCCAATCAGAGGAGAGGGGGCGTGGCGGCTCGGGGCTCCATGTCTGAATGGACACACGGAGCTGTGACTCGGCTCGGGTGCCCCCATAGCAAGCTGCTTGCTGTGGGGGAACTCGACAAGAGGGAGGGCCCAGAAGCAGCGAAGAGGGACCAAAGCAGAGGAGGATCTGGACTGCTCTGTGCAAAACCAACTGCACAGAGAAGGTAGGTATAATGTGTGTTATTTATAAATTTTTTTAAACAAGACTTTACAATCAGTTTAAAGTGGAGGTTTGCTGAAAAAAAATATTAAAAGCCAGCAGCTACAAATACTGCAGCTGCTGACTTTTAATATATGGACACTTACCTGTCCAGGGAGCCCGCGGTGTCGGCAGCAGAAGCCGATCCGTCCTTCGGCTCTCGGCTGCTGCCGCCACCATCCTCGGTAAGAGAATAAGGCTTCACTTCGTGCGGCTTCACTTCCTGGTTCCCTACTGCGCATGCGCGAGTCGCGCTGCGCATCCTCTCAGGTCCCTGCTGTATTCTGTGTCTCACAGAATACAGCGGGGGAGGACAGGGTAGGCGGCGGAAGTGGCGTAGGTCACCGCAATCACCACGGTGATCTATGCCAGGAAGTGGGAGAAAATACCTGTATTAGACAGGTATCTGCTTCCTCCTCCCCCCTGAAAGGTGCCAAATGTGAAACCGGAGGGGGGGGGGAATTTTTTGGGTGGAACTCCACTTTAAATACTCATTAAAGTGATTGTGAAGGCAAACTTTAAAGAAAAAGATCACAAATAGGTTTATACATTCCTGTGCTGTGCAGTAGAATTGCACAGAGCGGCCCTGAACCCCCTCTTCTTGGGTCCCCTGCCAACACTTTTGGCTCCTCCTCTCTGACGAGTGCTCCCAAAGAAAGCTGCTTCCTATGGAGGCACTTATGCGGGGGCACTTATGCGGGCTCTGTCTACATCTGGGGGGGGTTATAATACTATCTAAACATTTTTACCTTATTGCAAGGAGAGCATTAAGATAAAAAAAAAATTCAGCTTTATAATCATTTTAAGTCCAGGGTGTAGAGGAAAAGGCTGTATTCCCCAAATTATCCTACACTTTGGCAGGCTCCAGCGGGCCCTTGGTTTCATCATGTACAATGCAGGGCTATTATAGTCCTACATTGTACTTGATGTGACTCCTGGCTTGAGCTCCTTAGAGAGGTGTTTGTAGGGGATCGGTTGGAACCCCACTGGAAGGGTTCTTTTTTCTTGTGTCCAGAGCTTTAAGTCTTGGTGATGACCCCACTAACCAGTGTTGATAACACACAATATTTTTTTTGCTGACAGACCAAAAATTATGGGCAGCCCACATTTCTCCAGGACACTTCAAGGATGCCTTCAAATAATCTTACCTTTTTGCAGTGATAAAATTAATCGTTAACATCAATAATAACATTTTAGAAAGGAAATGGTGTTAAATGGTTTTGTTTCTGATCTTTTCTAACCGGAACTCTCCCTACTTCAAAAGTGAAGAGAAGGCAAAAGTTCAGCTAAACTACAACTGCCATTGTCTTTCTTCAGTGACTCCTCTAGTCAGTTCATTTGGATGTGGTCTTGGAAAACAAGAATTTCTATATGCAAATTTCTTGCTGTACACACCCTACATGCAGAAACAGTTGAGGTGTGTGACCAGTGCACTGCTTTACTAAATAAGGCCTAAAATGTGCAGTAATGGAAGTCCGGCAGAGACAGACCATACAGAAAAACTGGAATCAAAGCCTAATAAGCTACAGTTACTCTTCCTCCACTGCACAGTCTATTTTCATGGAAAATCCTTCAAAAGATTGGCTGCATAGTATACCAGTCTAAGGGGATTGCCCTACTTTGAATATCTTCTAATTTTGTTAGTTATAAATATAAACTACTATTAATTGCAAGTCAGGTAAAATTATCTATAAATTGCTTTTAAATGATTGCACCTGTAGGTGATTATCCAATCTGCATAATGAATATCCTTGCTGCCCCCATGATTTCAACACATTGATTGCAATTACTGGGAAATTATTGCTAAAAATATAATATTGTAGGTTTCGTTCAAGTGATTCACCACTGAATGTCACAGTTTAATAATGTTTTACCAAATATTGGCAAATTTAAGATAGTGTTATGACTATATTTAATTTATTGACATGCAAAATGTAATGCATCAACTTAAAGGGAAAGCATGATACAAAGTAATCTTCTAATGCATAGAGACAATACTCTTCTGGTGGGTCTTTGGTTATATTGCTCCAATCCATGAAAACCTTTCGAAATATCTATTGTCAAAATGCTTTATTTAGTTCTGGATAGAGTAGAGTACAGTACTCAGGTCAAATGTCCTGTTAGGCACACTAGGTACACCCTATGTTTGGTGGAATCTGCAATCATCTCCCAGTCAGACCTCAATATCTGTGTCAGGTTCTTTGAAGAAATGGGTGGCCAGCAGAAGCCCAGAGAGTGACTCCTCTCTACTCCAAGCCAGGTCACTGCATTATTTTAAAGTTTATGTAAACTCTAATCTTTTTCTTATTTGCTGCCTGTGGACTGTTAAATGTGCCATTGTGCAATCTCAGCGAACTTTACCCCCCCCAATTTGTGGAGACAATAGGGAATAGTTCTAATACAGTGTTATGTAGTCCTATCACACTCCCCTATATTGACAGCTCAGCTCCGTAAAGTTGTCTCCCTAGGACAGGAGGTGAATGATAGGATTACAAGGTTTAAATAAAGGGAAAAAAAATGAAAAAAGGCTATCTATCTATCTATCTATCTATCTATCTATCTATCTATCTATCTATCTATCTATCTATCTATCTATCTATCTACCTATCTATCTACTGTATATACCTGTAGATATAAACTATGATAACGCTGTGCCTTGTCATGGTATGAAAAGGGATTAGTGGCACCCAGGTTTATCACCCATGGGGACTCTGGGAAGCTTGTCTTCTATGAAGGAGATTCGATTTTCAATTTCCTCCAGAATTAAAGGATCACTAAAGAAAAGATACATTTTTTTTTTAAATAACAAACATGTTATACTTACCTCCACTGTGCAGCTCGTTTTGCACAGAGTGGCCCCGAACCTGGTCTTCTAGGGTTCCTCGGCGGCTGTCTTGGCTCCCCCCCTCAAGGACTCAACACTTTCATGCGAGCTCCCTCTCATGGTGTTGAGTGCTTGCAGGCGCGCTCCCGTGATACAGCCGGTGGCCATAGCAGATCACTGTATCACTCGGCCCCGCCCCCCAGCGCGATGCGTCATTGGATTGGATGGCTGCGCTGCTTTCAATCCATCCACTGTATCCAATCAACGGCCAGGCTGAGCGGTGAAGAGGATGTCGGGGGCAAGCGTGGGACTTTCGAGGGGTCAGGTAAGTAAAATGTGGGGGCTGTGGGGGCTGTGGGGGCGGTATTGTCAGATGTTTTTTCACCTTAATGCATAGAATGCTTTAAGGTGAAAAAAAACTTTTATCTTTACAACCCCTTTAAGTCCTTAATTGGGTCCTGGAGCTCAGAGACTTTGTAGAGTATTTTAGATTATTGGGTGGGATGACAACCCAATCCTGGGTCCACATGCAGCAACCAATGGTAAAGGTGTGCACAAGCCCTTTAGGATAGGTGTTGACGACAGTTCAGGACTCCACCCCGGGCAACAAGACTGCTCAACCCAGGAGATGGTGGGAGCCAGTGCAATTGAGTGCAGCTAGAGATGGCGCATGTGTGCACAAGGGTGTGTCTGAGAATATCTGCTGGAGAGACAAACAAGGGCTTACAGCCTGTGAGGTCACAGCAAGCCACGAGGCTGGTATGAAATATTTGTTTTGCAGAGGAATGCTAAAAACCCTCTGAGGGTAATCCTTTGTGTGATGTTTGGAACTTTCTTTTAAAGATTAGTTGAGTAGACAGTGTCCTTGGAATTGCTCCGCTTGAGCTAATTACCATTAATATTATTATTCAGGATTTTTATAGAGCCAACAGTTTGCCCAATGCTTTACGAAACCAAGGCAGACATTACAGTTACAATACAATTTAATACAAGAGGGATCAGAGGCCCCTGCTCATTACAGCTTACAATCTAATACAAAAAATTATATATATATATAGTACACCCCTCACATTTTTGTAAATATTTTATTATATCTTTTCATGTAACAACACTGAAAAAATTACACTTTGCTACAATGTAAAGCAGTGAGTTTACAGCTTGTAGAAGAGTGAAAATTTGCTGCCCCCTCCAAATAACTCAACACACAGCCGTTAACCACTTCAGCCCCTGAAGATTTTACCCCCTTCCTGACCAGAGCACTTTTTACAATTTGGCACCGCGTCACTTTAACTGACAATTGGGTGGTCGTATGGCACTGTACCCAAACTAAATTTGTGTCCTTTTTTTCCCACAAATAGAGCTTTTTTTGGTGGTATTTGATCACCTCTGCGGTTTTTATTTTTTGCGCTATTAACAGAAAAAACAGACAATTTTGCTATTTTTACTTTCTGCTATAATAAATATCCCCAAAAAATATATATAGTGGTTAATGTCTAAACCGCTGGCAACAAAAGTGAGTACATCCCTAAGTCCCAGGTGTGTTAAATTAGGTGTTATCACTCTCACTCTCTCATACTGGTTACTGGAAGTTCAACATGGCACTTCATGGCAAAGAACTCTCTGAGGATCTGAAAAAAATAATTGTTGCTCTACATAAAGATGACCTAGGCTATAAGAAGATTGCCAAGACCCTGAAACTGAGCTGCAGCATGGTGGCCAAGACCATACAGCGGTTTAACAGGACAGGTTCTACTCAGAACAGGCCCTGCCATGGTCGACCAAAGAAGTTGAGTGCATGTGCTCAGAGTCATATCCAGAGTTTGTCTTTGGGAAATAGACGTATGAGTGCTGCCAGCATTGCTGCAGAGGTTGAAGGGGTGGGGGGTCAGCCTGTCAGTGCTCAGACCATACGCCACACATTGCATCAAATTGACTTGCATGGCTGTCATCCCAGGAGGAAGCCTCTTCTAAAGATGATACACAAGAAAGCCCGCAAACAGTTTGCTGAAGACAAGCAGACTTCGGTCATGGATTACTGGAACCATGTCCTGTGGTCTGATGAGACCAAGATAAACTTATTTGGTTCAGATGGTGTCAAGAGCGTGTGGTGGCAACCAGGCGAGGAGTACAAAGAGTGTCTTGCCTACAGTTAAGCATGGTGGTGGGAGTGTCATGGTCTGAGGCTGCATGAGTGCTGCCAGCACTGGGGAGCTACAGTTCAATGAGGGAACCATGAATGGCAACATGTACTGTGACATACTGAAGTAGAGCATGATCCCCTCCCTTCGGAGACTGGGCCACAGGGCAGTATTTCAACAAGTTACCAACCCAAACACACTTCCAAAATGACCACTGCCTTGCTAAAGAAGCTGAGGGTAAAGGTGATGGACTGGCCAAGCATGTCTCCAGACCTAAACCCTATTGAGCATCTGTGGGGCATGCTCAAATGGAAGGTGGAGGACCGCAAGGTCTCTAACATCCACCAGCTCCATGATGTCATTATGGAGGAGTGAAAGAGGACTCCAGTGGCAATCTGTGAAGCTCTGGTGAACTCCATGCCCAAGAGGGTTAAGGCAGTGCTGGAAAATAATGGTGGCCACACAAAATATTGACACTTTGGGCCCAATTTGTACATTTTTACTTAGGGGTGTACTCACTTTTGTTGCCAGCGGTTTAGACATTCAGTGGCGTAGCTAGCACATCTGGCACCCGAGATGGTCATTTTTTTGCACCCCCCAAGAAAAATGGTATGTGGCATTATTGCGGAGCCACGCCAAAACTGTGGCTGTGGTCAGATTGCATCGGCAGTGGGAGGGGCTTACATGGCCATATGCTTTAATGACTGTGCCACAAGCGAGTATGTAACAGACAGTACAAATCTCAGTACACTCATTTTAATAAAAAAAAAAAAACTGTTCTATTGCATATCCTTTACTACTACGAATAACAAACATGTTATACTTACCTGCTCTGTGTAATGGTTTTGCACAGAGCGGCCCTAATCCTCTTCTTCTTGGTTCCCTCACTGGCACCCCTGGCCCTTCCCTCCTTCTGGGTACCCCCACAGCAAGCAGCTTGCTATGGGGGCATCTAAACAGGCACACTCCTGCCCACTTCGTCCCCTAACTGGCTTACTGCCTGTTATTGACAGCAGTGGGAGCAAATGGCTCCCGCTGCTACCAAAAGCCAATCAGGAGTGCGAGTTCGTGAAGAGCCAAGGCTCTTGTGGACATCTCTGGATTGGGAGAGGGCTCAGGTAAGTATTAAGTGGGGCTGGGGGGACTGCTGCACACAGAAGGTTTTCTCCCTTCATGCATTATGCATGAAGGTAAAAAAACCTTGTACCTTTGCAACCACTTTAACAAAATATGTGCTGTACTTGGAATGCAGTAGTCAGGAGTAAGAAATGTAAAACACAGTGAGGGGAACTTATCAAAACTGATGCAGTCAGAATCTGGAACAGCTGTGCATGGCAACCAACCAGCTTCTATCTTCAGCTTGTTTAGCTTTAAAAATGAAAACTATGAGCTGATTGGTTGCCATGCATAGCTGCTCCAGATTCTGTCTGCTCTAGTTTTGATAAAATCCTCTAAGGGCTCATTCAGATAGGCCCTGAGACAGGTACTGTATGCTGAGCCACTATTCAGTGCATCTGCATTCACCAGTGAGCTTCACCTATAGAAGTGGGTGCACAGATCCGAATGCAGACACTGTGCGTTCGGATACATGCATCCCTTCCTGTCTGCATGTCAAATTTTGACATTCAACTATGTCCATGCAGCTGCTGCATGCCAATTGAATTTGACTGGACTGCCTGCACCGGGATGCACAGAACACCACGTATCCCCATGCTGTACACAGCCATCACACTGGGCATGGGCGTATATGCACCATTTGAATGAGGTCCAATTGTCATGTGTGATAGCAGGAAAGAGGAGATGTCGGGTATGTGAATTTTTTTTTTAATCATACCTATGTAGGTGGATGCTGCATCTGTCCCCCCGCCAGTTCTAAGGCTGAGAACCAAGTAATCAAACTGTTCACTCAGTTCTTAATGCTCCCTGAGCAGAAAGCTGGTGGCTGTTAGTCTCTGGCTCTCTGCTCTACCCCCCCACCCCCACACTCACTGAAACTGGGCTGTGGAGGGGACGGGTGCGGCCACCTCAGTGGGCTGTTGGCTAACCTCACAGAGCCAGTCCAGGCTGGGGAAAGATTGCAACCATATGGTCAGGAATCGCTCACATGCCTGAACTGGCTCTGTGCACTGCTGTGATCCACAGTAGAAGTGCAGCCAAACAAACAATAAATCTATCACAGAACCTGTCTCTCTGTATTTGACAATACTTGCAACAATTAATAAATGTCCCTATTTATGTTGTGAAACCCCCATCCAGGGGCCTTTGCCACACCAACCACCATTTCCTAGTCAATGGTCTCTTCTTGCCCCCTCCCCTAGTCTAGGGCTTCCTCTGCACTCCCCTCCTAGTCCAAGGCCTCCTCTACACCCCCTCCAAGTTCAGAGCCTCCTCTGCACCCTGCCCTCCGAATCAGGGTCCTTTGCCACACCAACACCACTTTTCAAAACCAGGGCCTCCTCTACACCCTCAATCCAGGGTCTTGGGTATACTCCCCTCCTAGTCCAGGGCCTCCTCTGCATCACCCAGTCCAGGGCCTCCACTGCACCCCCCCCCAGTCCAGTAGTCCAGTGCCTCCTGTTTACTACCCTCCTAGTCCAGGGCCTCCTCTGCATCCCCTAGTTCATAGCCTCCTCTGCACTCCCCTGCTAGTTCAGGTCCTCCTCTGCACCTCCCAGTCCAGGGCCTCCTGTGTACTCCTTTCCTAGTTCAGGGCCTCCTCTCCTTATCCAGGGTCTTTGATACACCAACCCTTTTCTAGTCCAGGGCCTCCTCTGCACCCCCCCAGTCCAGGGCCTCATCTGCACCCCCCAATCCAGGGCCTCCTCTGCACCTCCCTCAGCTCAGGGCCTCCACTGCACCCCCCAGTCCAAGGCCTACTCTGGACCCCCCCAGCCCAGGGCCTTCTCTGCACCCCACCTCAGTCCGGGGTTTCTTCTGCACCCCCCAGGCCCCCCAATCCTTTGTCATAACAACCCCAACTTCCTAGTCCAGGGCCTTCTGCACACAAACCCTTCTCCTTGTCCTAATAAAGGCCTTTCAGTTCCACTGGAGGAGTAGAGTGATTCAGCGGTAGTGCACCTGTGCAGTCTCCCTCCTATTTGGTTCTCTGGTATTTGGCAAACTATGCAGAGGCGCTGCCTGTCCATTACACTTGATCAGACGACAGTGACTCCCTTAACCCCCCTGGCGGTATTCCCGAGTCTGGCTCGGGGTGGATTTTACATACCAAAAGCGGTATCCCCGAGCCAGACTCGGGCTTGCATCGCAGGATCCAGGAAGAGTTTACTTACCTTGTCCCCTGGTTCCTGCGATGTCTCCCCGCTGTGATCGGCGAGCCGCTGTGTCTCGCTCGATTCACAGTGCCGAGCTCCGTTCCCTGCGAGCGTTGCGACGCACGGGGACGGAGTTCGGCGGTAAATTCAAAAGTGAAACACACAGTATAGATACAGCATACTGTAATCTTACAGAATACAGTACTGTATCAAATAATGACACATCCCCTTTGTCCCTAGTGGTCTGCCCAGTGTCCTGCATGCAGTTTTATATATATAAAACTGTTCTTTCTGCCAGGAAACTGGAGATTGTCCATAGCAACCAAAACTGTCTCTTTACATCAAAAGGGGTTTTAGACCAGCTAGAAAAAAGCGATAATAAATTATAATCACTTGCAGAATTGAGTGATAGTGATTTGTGGGGAGATCCGTCATCAAACACTAAAAGTAATAAAAGCTAAAATTCTGCAACTGAGCAAATTTCAGTATTTTTGATTTGATTACATTATTATATAATTTTTATTATTATTATATTATTATGTGTTTTAATTATTTATAGTTATTTATTATATTACAATTTTTTAGTTCGTTTTTCATACTTTATCATACCCGGGATGTCTACTAGACTCTTGTTTGGACAGATTTAAGTGAACTATTCCTAAGAATTACAGGCCTACAATATAAAACGCCAAATTTCTGTGCAAAATAATGGTACCGCTTTCAGCACCTAAAATCTGAAATAATCATACCGCCAGGGAGGTTAAAGCAGCGCTTCCCAGTGCGGGTGGGGGTGACGGAACCCCTCGTGTCACCCCACTAGATGCCTTAACCGGGGGTTGTCCCCCCCTGCCCTCCCCCAGTTTTGGCCCTGTAGACATTAATGGCTGTGTGTTGAGTTATTTTGAGGGGACAGCAAATTTACACTGTAATACAAGCTGTACACTCACTACTTTACATTGTAGCAAAGTGTCATCTCTTCAGTGTTGTCACATGAAAAGATGTAATAAATTATTTACAAAAATGTGAGGGGTGTACTCACTTTTGTGAGAAACTGGGTACTGTGTATATATATATAGCCTTTTTCCAGTCAATTGGGGCAGGAACTGTATTCTATTCCCCGGCCAGCTCCCTGCTCCCAGCCATGACCTAACCCCGGCCACACTTTCCTTAGAGGAGAAAAGTACAGCGGTGCCAAATAATGGTAATAACTTAAGGCTTAGGACTATGTATCACACAAGGTGCATAGTTAAGGAATGTGTAACACACAGGGCATAGGAGTATGTATTGTGCAGTAGTAAGAAGTGTGTATCACTTCCCTCAGTTACTCACTTTACCAGTTCTCCTCACTGCACAAATGCCCCCCTCCCCCCAGCTCTCCTCTCTTCTAACATCCCCCCCAGCTCTCCTCTCTGCACAGATCCCCCCCCCCACACTTCCCCTGTTCTCCTCTCTGCCCAAATGTCCCCCCAGCTCTCTTTCCTGCTACCATTCCCCCCAGCTCTCCTCTCTGCACAAACCCCCCCCACACTTTCCTAGCTCTCCCCTCTGCACAAATCTCCCCTAATTTCCCAGTTCTCCTCTCTGCACGAATCGCCTCCCCCCACTTTCCTAGCTTATCTCAGCAGAGTATAATGTGGTCGGAGAGCTCTGCCTATCAGAATTGTAGAGCAGAGCCATGGAGAAGTTTCAGAGCTCTTTACAAAGCTCCGTGCTACAGTGTCTGAGTAGCGGTGGCAGGACTAGACAGAAGCTGCCTCTCGGATCACCACAGGCAGCTGCAGTTGCTGCGCTAAGATCTGAGGCACTTACCAGGGCTCGAGGGCAGGAGTGCTGGTACAGAGAAGCAGGTAGAGTAAGTGAGCTGTGCAGAAAACTTTTTCTACCTGCTTCTGTGTTAAATGACAGGTTGGAGAGGAGATAGCTGCCGGAGGTGCCATAATGGAGTTCCGACACGTAGCGGTTAAAAAAAAGCTCTCTCTTTCACTCTGTCTCTCTCTCTCTGTCTCTCTCTGTCTCTGTCTCTCTCTCTCTATATATATATATTTACAAAGTGCATCCGGAAAGTATTCACAGCGCTTCATTTTTTTCACATTTTATGTTACAGCCTTGTTCCAAAATGGAATCAATTCATTATGTTCCTCAAAATTCTAAGAGCAATACCCCATAATGACAACGTGAAAGAAGTTTGTTTGAAATTTTTGCAAATTTATTAAAAATAAAAACATTAAAAAAATCTTATGTACATAAGTACTCACAGCCTTTGCCATTACACTTAAAATTGAGCTCCCTTGCATCCCGTTTCCACTGATCATCATTGAGATGTTTCTACAACTTGATTGGAGTCCACCTGTGGTAAATTCAGTTGACTGGACATGATTTGGAAAGGCACACACCTGTCTATATAAGGTCCCACAGTTAACAGTGCATGTCAGAGAACAAACCAAGCCATGAAGTCCAAGGAATTCTCTGTAGACCTCCGATACATGATTGTATCAAGGTGTAGATCTGGGGAAGGGTACAGAAAAATGTATGCATCATTGAAGGTCCCAATAAGCACAGTAGCCTCCATCATCCGTAAATGGAAGAAATTTGGAACCAAAAGGACTCTTCCTAAAGCAGGCCACCTGGCCAAAATGAGAGATCAGGGGAGAAGGGCCTTAGGCAGGGAGGTGACCAAGAACCTCATGGTCACTCTGACAGAGCTCTAGTGTTTCTCTGTGTAGACAGGAGAACCTTCCAGAAGAACAACCATCTCTGCACCACTCTACTAATCAGCCCTGTATGGTAGAGTGGCCAGACGGAAGCCACTTCTCAGTAAAAGGCATATGACATCCCGCCTGAAGTTTGCCAAAAGGCACCTGAAGGACTCTCAGATCATGAGAAACAAAATTCTCTGGTCTGATGAAACAAAGATTGAACTCTTTGGCCTGAATGGCAAGCGTCACGTCTGGAGGAATCCAGGCACCGCTCATCACCTGGCCAATACCATCCCTACAGTTAAGTAAGGTTGGGGCAGTATTATGCTGTGGGGATGTTTTTCAGCGGCAGGAACTGGGAGACTAGTCAGGATCGAGATAAAGATGAATGCAGCAATGTACAGAGACATCCTTGATGAAAACCTGCTCCAGAGCGCTCTGGACCTCAGACTGGGGTGAAGGTTCATCTTCCAACAGGATAACAACCCTAAGCACATAGCCAAAATAACAAAGGCGTAGCTACAGGACAATTCTGTAAATGTCCTTGAGTGGCTCAGCCAGAGCCTAGACTTGAACCCGATCAAACATCTCTGGAGAGATCTCAAAATGGATATGCACCGACGCTCCCCATCCAACCTGAGCTTGAGAGGTCCTGCAAAGAAGAATGGGAGAAGCTACCCAAAAATAAGTGTGTCAAGCTTGTAGCATCATACTCAAAAACACTTGAGGCTGTAATTGGTGCCAAAGGTGCTTCAAGTACTGAGCAAACGTTATGAATACTTATGTACATGAGATTTTTTTAGTTTTTTATTTTGAATAAATTTCAAACAGACTTCTTTCACATTGTCATTATGGGGTATTGTTTGTAGAATTTTGAGGAACATAATCATGTTATCCATTTTGGAATAATGCTGTAACATAATAAACTGTGGAAAAAGTGAAGCGCTGTGAATACTTATTGGATGCACTGTACATCAGAAAAAGTACATGGCACCAGAGCATACTGCAACAAAAACTGCAGTTAAAGCGGGACTTTAGTTATTTTTTCAACTTTCCATCTATTAAATCTTCTGCCCTTGTTGTTTTGATTTTGGATAGCAAAACATTTTTTTTCTGCCTGTAAATACCTTATACAGGCCACTTCCTGTTTCTTGTCTGGTAACAAGCCTAGGTTTATGACATCATGCACAGCCCTCTCTCTCAGTTTGCCAGGAAGGGAGGGGGAGTCATAAGAGGGACAATCAGAGCTACAGAGCTGAAGGTGTGCCTCTGTGTGTCTGTAAATCCAGGAGGCAGGAGGTCAACAGAAAACAGCTTCAGATGCCCACAGTTAAAATGGTTGCAGCCAGACTCGGGGGGGGGGGGGGATTTCTGCAGCATATTTGGCAAGTACAGAATCACAGTATATATAAAATAATATGCAAAGTGGTTGGAGGGAAGCTTCAGAATGGCAAATATGTTTTTATTACAAATTATGTGAGCAGACTGCAGTTCCTCTTTAGGGCTTTTAAAGTGAGAGCAACTATTTGTACTCATTTGTAGCTCTCAGATCTACAAACCCATTGTATAAAATCCAGAGTTTTTTTGTGATATTCTCTTTAAAGCTTTCTTTTTTAGCTGTTTTTTTTTAAAGAATATGTAAACCCAACATTTTATATTCCAGATTTGTGCCTGCTGTACTTGTTTAAAAAATATCCTGTTCTCTTTGCATTGCTTCCTTTGTTTGAAATCCCTGGTGTCCCTGCCATTCCCTCTGCTTTCCTGTTAAAAACTGACCACACTAAGCAGGTGAACACACCTGGTCAGTTCTCTAGCTGTGCTGGGAACTCAGCCTGCTCTCCTCCAATGATCAGACCTGTCCTGACACCCCCCGCTGCACAGCCTTTCACTGGAAAGCTCAGTGTACTGCTGCTCTCCTCCCCCCAGCTCTTATGCAGCTCAGAAAAGAGAGAATGTGATCACTTACAAAAAAAGAGAAAAAAAGGTATTTATAATTTTTTTTTATAGCTATACACAAATATTTTGCCTTTCATTTCTATTATAAAACTGAATTGGTTGTTTTACAAGGTGATTGTTTACAATCACTTTAAATGCTGAATGATCAAAAACATAAAATAGCCATAAATTCTTTGAATGGAAATAGAGCCTTTACTGGCTAACATATCTATTAAAAATGTATCTATACACACCTATTATTAATCAAGCTGAACCATAGCTAAAGACGATTTTTCTCTGCCCTAAAATAAATTAAAGAAGTGCTGATATATTTAAAATGAAATATTAAGAGCTGCCAGCCCTCCTGGACAGTGTGGGGTTCACTAACAAAATGAATAAAGAATGTTTACTAAGCTTAGTAAATAAGGTAAAGCCGTATTCAGTTTTACGTGGAAGAGAAATATAAGAAAATAGATTTTTTTTCTTGCACATGATTGAATAATTGCATTAACCCTTTTTCCACTTATTTACTAAGCTAAGTGAATATTCACTTTGTGAACAGTGAATAGTCTCCACTTCCTTACAAATCAATCCCAGTCAATAGCAAAACTTGTTAACCACAATACTTTGATATTTACAGCTGCGTTGTTAATGCTCAAAAAGTGTACCTAAACCCAAGAAAAAACATAGAATATATTGCAGCTTACCAGGCCTTCGATGTAATGGCAGCATTAGTAAATTCTTGCGATGGTCAATTATATTTACCTGATAAACCACTTTTCACAATCAAGGGTATCTCCTTTTTTAAGAATCCAACTGCCCCCAATATATCAAAATATGCTGTTTCCCTCCAAGATTTGCTACAATTTATGATTTTGCCATAAACAAGAACAGTTTTGTTCAAGTGTTCAAAAGATGTACAAAGTCGCCAATAAAAAATATGTATATTGCAGCTTACCAGTCCTTAGATGTGGTGGCTACATTCATTTTCTTTTTTCCTTTGTTTTGAACTGTGAGGTTTTTCCAGTAAGACATTTCCTGTCCTATGGTGACAATAACCACCTGGGCACTGTGGTATCATGTAAGCTCGGGGGGGCAAGGAGATTTGGGGAGGGGATTTGTGTTGGGAAGGGGATTTTGGGGGACAACAGGGTGTAAGAATTGTTCTAGGTGGGGGAATTTGTGTGTGTGTGCTAGGAGTGGTGACTGGGCAGGGATTTGTGTTGGGAGGGGGGATGGCGAGGAGGATTTGTGCTAGGAGGGGGGATTTGGGAGGTTTATGCTAGAGGAGGTCATATGGTGAAGGGGAGGATGGGATTTGTGCTAAAGGGGATTTTTTTTGGGGGGGGGATTTGTGCTGGGAGGGGGCTTTGGAGTGGGGGGGGATTTGTGCTTGGAGGGGAAATTTGAGGGGTAGAGGATTTGTACTAGGAGGGGATATTTTTTATGGTGGGGGGGATCTGTTCTGGGGGGATTTGGGGAGAGACAGAACTTGAACTGGGAGAGAGGATGGGGGCAAAGATTTCTGCTGGGAGGGGGATTTGTATTGGGAAGAGGGGGAATTTATACTTAGGGGGTAAGCATGAAGATTAGTGCTCAATTTTTTTTTTTCGGGGGGGAGGGATTTTTTCTGACACATAATACTCATATATCTTGGGGGGCGCAGTTTGATATTTTCGACCTGGCCTCTAAATGACCTTGTCCCATGACTGATTGTATCTATTCATGAACAGCCTCATCTAGAATAGGAAGTGTGCTAGGACTACAGAACCCCCCTCCCCCCCATTCATCATCTCCATACCATGGAGGTGGTATTTTGTAGCTCACAGAGAGAACTGGGTATGATGGTAAATTATAACACTGCAGTGGAGGCAGAGAAAATAGGAAGTTATAAGCCCTTTATGATTACTGGCAGGTATATATATAATGGACTCAAAGAGATCAAATGAGAGAAGTTCATTGTTAGGGTTTACTTTAACCATTTCAATACTGGGCACTTTCGCCCCTTCCTGCCCAGGACAATTTTCTGCTTTCATGCACTGTCGAACTTTAAATGACAATTGCGCGGTCATGCAACAATGTACCCAAACTAAATTTTTTGAATTTTCTTCCCACAATAGAGCTTTCTTTTGGTGGTATTTGATCACCACTGAGGTTTTTATTTTTTGCTAAACAAACTAAAAATAACTGACATTTTTGAAAAAAAATATGTTTTTCTTAATTTTGGTTATAAAATGTTATTTTCTCCTTCACTGATGAGGCGGCACTGATAAGGTGGCACTGATGGGCACTGATGAGGAGGCACTGATATGTAAAATTGATGGGCACTGATAGGTGGCACTGATATGCAGCACTGATGGGCACCAATAGGCGGCACTGATATGCAGCACTGATGGGCACTGATAGGCGGCACTGATGGGCACTGATAGGTGGCACTGATGGGCACTGACAGGCGGCTGTGCTAGGCACTGACAGGCAGCTGTGATGGGCACTGGCAGGCGGCACTGATTGGCACTGATATGCAGTACTGATTGGCACTGAAAGGTGGCACTGATGGGTTGCACTGAGGATGAGTTACTAATGGGGTACTGACAGGTGTTACTGCTGGGCACTGATTGGCACTGTGATGGGCAGTGATTGGCACTGTGGTGGGGACTGATTGGCACTGTGATGGGCACTGACATACGTTTCTGATGGGGCACTGACTGGCAGCTGTGGTGGCACATCTGATGGGGCTGTGCTGATATTTAATGTGCTCATTATCAGCACAGACTCCCCCTCTGACAGGGAGAGCTGCCGATCAGCTCTCCCTGTGAGAGTGAACCGAGGAAAGCCGTTTACCGACACTTCCTGGTTCATGTGATGATCAGCTGTGATTTGCCACAGCTGATCACGTGGTAAGGAGCCTCCGTCAGAGGCTCCATACGACAATCGGAGATGCAGTGTGTCAGGCTGACACTCAGCACCTTCGATCGCAGCGCCGGCAAGTTATCCTGCTGGACATTATATGACGCCCAGTCAGGATAACAGAACCACCGCCCAGCCATCATTCTGCTATAGGCTGGGCGGGAAGTGGTTATCCTCAGCTCCTCTTACTAAAAGCAAGTAAATTCAAGAACAGGTAACCCATTAAAACTCTGACATACTGTATGGTCAGTATTAACCCCTTATCACTATATACAAAACAAAAAGAAAAGCTTGGGTTGCAATTGGGCTTTAAATTTAAACTGAGCCCATAATCGTAAAGATCCATTTTCACATAGTACATTGTATCAATGCATGTGCATTAAAGTTAGCCATAAAAGACAAGATGGACAGATGGGCTACATGACTAATGCCGCGTACACACGGTCGGACTTTTTGTCTACAAAAATCTGACGGATGCCGACGGACAAAATACGGCTGACAATCCGATCGTGTGTGGGCTTCCCCGGACTTTCAGCGGACTTTTCCAGCCGCAAATCTGACGGACTTTAGACTTGAAACATGCTTCAAATCTTTACGTCGTAACTACGCCTGACCCAGAAATCCGCTCGTCTGTATGCTAGTCCGACGGACAAAAACCCACGCTAGGGCAGCTATTGGCTACTGGCTATGAACTTCCTTATTTTAGTCTGGTGTACGTCATCACGTACAAATCCGTCTGACTTTTGTGTGATCATATGTAGGCAAGTCCGTTCACTAGAAAATCTGCCGCAAGTCCGCCAAAAGTCCGTCGAAAGTCTGTCGGACAGGCTGTCGGACTTTTGTAGACGAAAAATCCGACCGTGTCTACGCGGCATAAGAGGAGGAGTAGTCCTGGGAAAGAGTTTAGATGTGAGGTGGTAGTATAAGAACAATAATCTTACTTGCTTGGCAGGGACAGAGTGCTGTTCAAAAGTCATTCTGGAAAAGTTGTCTAGAAAGAAAAGTTGTCTCACTTGTATCTTGACAGCTTTGAGGGTCGGTGGAAGATTTGCAATCAACACAAAATGGGAACTAGGTGGTCTAGTGCTCGCTTTTGGCAGGTTGTTGTTGGTTCTACCAGAGGTTTGGTCCCTTGGTGAAAGTCAGCACATACTGTATATGTGTAGCACTACCCCCAAAGGGGCCGCTGATTTTTACTGGTTCTTTCCCAATAAATACAGCGGCCACCAATCCACACAAGCAACAGTCCAGCTCCAATAAACAGTCTAGGGGATGTCTTTTAAAAGTTTATTGCTTGCAGAACTTGATGGGAGGGAGAGGAACTTGGCATGGGATACTTCAAAATGCTCAGAAGTAGTCATGTTTAGAGGACAGTCTCTGCTAGCAGTGGTAGTAATAGTAATAGTAGTTGAGTAGTAGTTGATACTTCAAAATGCTGAGAAGTAGTCGTGTTTAGAGGACAGTTTCTGCTAGCAGTGGTATTAATAGTAGTAGTAGTTGAGAATAGTAGAAGGCCCCACAGCTGAAGACCATGGAGAAATGTTTGGGTATCTGGTTATCTTGTATCAGAGTGCAACTATCAGTACCCAATGCAGAGTCCAGCACACAGTCTCGAGGATCAGCTTAAGGTCACTACTCACAAGTCCCCAGTACAGCTGCCTCCGTTCAGCCTCCTCTGCACACAACCCAGTGAGTGAGATGGCAACTCTCAGGACCAGATCCCTGATGGTATGATTCTGCAATCAGCTCTGTGCCAAGTCAATTTAAGCCTTTGATCCTGGCCTCTGGACCAGTTGTGTAGCCTATGGGCTGCCTAAGAACAGCAGCCCCTGAAACTCTGGAACCCCCCTGGAAAGAAGGAACCCTGTTCTTTAGTTTCAGACTATTTATCTACATTCCTGCCCTCCTACTGGACACCTCTTCTCCAGGGATTGGCTGGAACTCCAAAAATATTCAGGCTGGTTCATTTTACTCTCCCACCCGAAGCTCTGGATGCTTCTTTCAGGAGTTAGGGGGAAGCAATCAAACTCCCAGTCTGTTAGACCCTGAACATAAACAATTACTACTTCCATGACTACAAAAGGATGCAGAACTAAATTTGCTTAGCAACCTATGCTAGAAATGTGCCAATCACCAATTAAAATCTGTCTTTGAGAGGGTGTGGGGGTGCGGCTGGGGACAGCAGTGGTGCTTAGTGCAAATTTTGGTTAGTGGACACTCAAAGACCCTCTCTTGGCAATGCTTGTCTAAACCTGTCCTGGTAGGTTTTGTTTGCTTTAATTTATGTTAATGGTTGCCATATGAAGGGCTGCTGTTTAAATACACGTCAAGCAGTCCAAGTCATTATATGGGAAAACGAATATGGTATCAACAAATCCATCAATCATGCAACTAATTTTCTTGCTTTAAGGCACACTGTGTTAAGGAGGGCCATACATTTTGAATAAGCTGACAAAAAAAACACATAAAAAAATGAACTTGCAGCATTTTCTGTAAAGAAGAACACCATAACACATGCTTTGTGCATTGTGGTACTGAAGTTGTGTTGACAACTATAGTACAAGTGCGATGGGGTGCCATTCTAAATAAGTGTGCATTGACATGTGAGTCAATACCATGTTATACTGCACTATCGCAATGCATCCGTTTTACTGCAATAAGCCAAGATCTAATTAGCCAGGCAAGAAGGTTTGTCACAATAAAAGCAGTCGTTTCAAACCAATAATGACACCAACATGGACCATGCTTGTAAAAAAAAAATGATCACACTGAGGACTATGAATCTGTTCAAATGATCACACTGAGGACTATGAATCTGTTCAAATGATCACACTGAGGACTATGAATCTGTCACTTGCCATGTTTTGCAAAAGTATCCTCAATCCCATTCCAGAGGTGGTTGTAAACACACCACTGCATTTTGCATCAAATATTTTAAACAAATATCCCTTCAGTTTTTCTAGCAAACAAATACTCACATTTTATCTTATGGTATACCTGCGCATTTTATGAGTAAACCTTCAGAGCAGTAACTAAATGCATATGCGTATCATTAATATTTATCATTTTAATAGTTTAAAAACATGTCAGTGTTTCGTTTTGTTATTTTAGCTGACATACGAAGTGCTGTAGCTTCTTCTTCTGGTCTTATCGCAGGTTTTTGATTAAATTGATGGAAGTCATGCATTTTTAATGCACAGCCACAAATCATTTTTATCATGTTGTCTGTTTGCTACAGCGACATAGTTTGTACATACTGTAAGACAGAATAAAAATGACATTTTTTTTTTCAAAGGACTCTTACCCTGGTATATTAAAGTCTTTTTTTTTGTTCATAAAAAAGAGATCACTGAGAAATTAAATTTAGTGTGATGTCGGGAATACTGTGATCATGCTGTCATGTTACTGCAGCTTTTACAGACAGATTTTTTTATGGGGTTAGTATTTTATATCATTTTACATTAACCACCTCAATTGTAGACAAATATAAAGGTGCTATTTAATACAATTTCATATCTCTTCAAAATTAATGAAATGTACTTTACATATAACCAACATAATTAAGTCTTAAAACCAGCCTCTGCTATCCCTTGCATTACTTGGACAGGGAGAGGGAGGGGAGAATATTAGGAGCCAATTAAAATCTTCTGCGGAACTACAAGTCCCATGAGGCATTTGCAAGGCTGACAGTTACAAGCATGACTCCCATAGGCAGGGACATGATGGTACTTGTAGTTTTGCAACAGCTGGAGGGCCGCCAGTTTGACACCCCTGCCTGATTATTAGTCATTTATTTTCTTTTAACCAGTAGGTTAAATGGAAAAAAAATTGAACCAATCCCCCCATCCACATATTTAATATGAATGGGGGAATCACTTTCACTGAGCCTTTGTATTCTGACAGCAGGGAGACTTCCCCGCCATCAAAATTCACCAATCAGCACCACTGGTTATAGCCAGTGGCACTGGTAATGCTGTAGATGATCTTCAGTGGATTGACTTCTCTACAACCAGCCTGCCCATACATGGATCAAAATGTAATAACAAATTGGGAATGTTCCCTTACCTGCGCAATAGTTTAATATCCACTATACCACACATATATATGTAATTTGTGTGAATTTCAGAGCTGCCTGTTGTGAGGTTAAACAACCTATAAGTGGTAAATATTATATATAACCGCGCTCCCTAGTGCAAAAACATGTCATAAATCAAACAATGACAAATTAAATATAAACATGATCCAATATCAAGTGCTCAAAATAAAGTGCACTGAGTGCAATGTCTATATGCTGCCACCAAATGTCTCCAATAGGTACAGATGATGTATTAATTGTTATCCTCTTTAGCAGTTCCACACCAATGTGACTAAGTATGCAAGACAAATTTGAGCCAACACCCTCGGACAAAATTCCACGGTTTTGTTGGCGGAAAGTCAGTTGGTGTGTACGAGGAATTAGTGTCTTCTTCCACCAACACCAAGCACACAGCCCACATATAAGTCTGGTGAGTGGGCTGTGTGCTTGGTGTTGGTGGAAGAAGACACTAATTCCTCGTACACACCAACTGACTTTCCGCCAACAAAACCGTGGAATTTTGTCCGAGGGTGTTGGCTCAAATTTGTCTTGCATACACACTGTCACACAAATGTTGGCCAACAATTATGAACGTAGTGACGTACTAAATGTACTACGTGGTTTTTCAGCTCTTTAGCGCCACCCTTTGGGCTCCTTCTGCTAACTTCACGTTAGTAGAAGTTTAGTGAGTGTTGATTCACCCTTTTTTTCCCCGCATTTTTCATTTAGGGCTTTTCAGTTTGTGCTTTTCATTTCGTGTTTTTCAGTTCATTTCTGAACGGCCTTTCGTCAACCAGACATGTTGCGGAATCGGAGGAGATAACATGTTATTTATTATTGGCCTTGGAGTTATTTTCCATATTTTTGGATGCATAGAATGCACTTTTTGGTTAAGTTCTATTGGCAGATAGCATGTCTAATTTTATTTTTTTAATGCACAATAAAAAATTGTGTAGAATAATACTTGGCTATTTGTTTTACTTCAAATGACAGTTTGGGAATAGGCAGATACATTTAAAAAATACAATGTAAAATTGACAAGGGGCACCGACATAGTTGTATCCTTGTTCTTAAAAACTACAGGATAATGGTGTTGTGGTAACTTGCACAAATAATAAAAAAAAACATAATATTTTAATAAAATTTTTCTTAAAATCAGTAGAAAAAAAAAACTTTTAAAATGTGTTTGCAATAACTCTATCAGTATCACCAGCAAAGCAGCTTCATTATTATCCCATTAAAGAAGAAGAGAATGTGCGCTGCATTTGGAGATTTCATAATTTGCCACATCACTAATGTTAATTCTCCATTACAAACGCTAGTTTACAAGGCTGATCGCTTCTGCTTCCGAGCATGCGTGTTTGTACTTTGGACTTTTGTCCGACGGACTTGTGTACACACGATCGGAAAGTCCAACAACACACATTTGTTGGCGGAAAATTTGAGAACATGCTAGGCAACATTTGTTGGCGGAAAGTCCGACAACAATTGTCCGATGGGGCGTACACACGGTCGGATTGTCCGCCAACAACCTCACATCGCACAAGGCTCTGGTCCGGCCGCACCTAGAGTATGCTGTCCAGTTCTGGGCACCAGTCCTTAGGAAGGATGTACTGGAAATGGAGCGAGTACAAAGAAGGGCAACAAAGCTAATAAATGGTCTGGAGGATCTTAGTTATGAGGAAAGGTTGCTAGCACTGAACTTATTCTCTCTGGAGAAGAGACGCTTGAGAGGGGATATGATTTCAATTTACAAATACTGTACTGGTGACCCCACAATAGGGATAAAACATTTTCACAGAAGAGAGTTTAATAAGACTCGTGGCCACTCATTACAATTAGAAGAAAAGAGGTTTAACCTTAAACTACGTAGAGGGTTCTTTACTGTAAGAGCGGCAAGGATGTGGAATTCCCTTCCACAGGCGGTGGTCTCAGCGGGGAGCATTGATAGCTTCAAGAAACTATTAGATAATCACCTGAATGACCGCAACATACAGGGATATACAATGTAGTACTGACACATAATCACACACATAGGTTGGACTTGATGGACTTGTGTCTTTTTTCAACCTCACCTACTATGTAACTATGTAACTATGTAGCTATATGTAACATCCAACATTTCCCGTCGAAAACTCCGATCGTGTGTGCGGGCCTTTAGTCACCTTGGTGTGGAACTGCTAAAGAAGATAACAATTAATACATCATCTGTACCTATTGGAGACATTTGGTGGCAGCATATGGACATTGCACTCAATGCACTTTATTTTGAGCACTTGGTATTGGATCATGTTTATATTTAATTTGTCAATGTTTGATTTATGACATATTTTTGCACAAGGAATCACGGTTATATATAATATTTATCATGGATCAAAATTTAGCTGGTCCCTGCCGAACCAGGCGAACATCGATCCATGTATGACCAGCTTTAGTGTGTTGTGATCCTTCACTGTCCAATGAGCAGGCTGCGAGTTGACAACACTGTATTCCTTAACTTCGGAAGCCAACGTTCTTTTTTAGTTTTGAATAGAGTAGAAAAATTTTTAAACCCTGCCAGTTTATTTTTTGCTGTCTGTGCCTTTTGGGAAGGATTCCTTTCATGTCCTATCCAGGAAACCTAAGAAATCTTCACAAAGAAAGGAAAATTACTCTTAGTTACCCTAGAAATAGTGCCCTATTGAAAGATTAACTCTTAACTCTTATTCTGGTTACTGAACATTTTTGAATTTCCCATCACTTTCTGTCTCGATGACAATGGACACCAGGACAAAAAAAGGGTGAATTTCCCCAGCAGGGGTACTGACAAAAATAAAAACCTGATAGAAGTTTTAGTCTTAACTGACTCTACATACATTTAAGGACCAAAGCAGTTTTTGCTTTTTAGTGCTGCCATCACCAACCTTTGCTTTTGTGGGCAATAATACTTTCTGCCTTGAATAAAATAAAATATATACATATTTACTGACACGTTAAAGGAAAAGTGAGCAAAAATCTGAAAATTTTGTAAGTCATCCCCAATCCATTCAAAATGACAGCGTTAGAGGCAATTAATACTCTTTCAAAATATAAATCTCTCTAAATTTGGCTTGCTAATGAATTCAGGACTCTGTACAGACCAGTCAAATTCCTCCACCCCAAACTCGCTCATGTCTTTATGGACCTTGCTTTGTGCACTGGTCGAAATCATTTGGTGGAGGGGGGGATTATGGTGTGGAGTTGTTTTTCAGGGTTTGGGCTTGGCCCCTTAGTTCCAGTGAAGGGAACTCTTAAGGCATCAGCATACCAAGACATTTGGACAATTTCATGCTCTCAACTTTGTGGAAACAGTTTGAGGATGGCCCCTTCCTGTTCCAACATGACTGCGCACCAGTGCACAAGCAAGATCCATAAAGACATGGATGAGTGAGTTTGGGATGGAGGAACTTGACTGACCTGCACAGAGTCCAGAACTTAACCTGATTGAACACCTTTGGGATGAATTTGAGCGCAGACTGCGAGCCAGCCCCTCTCATCCTTCTCCTGACCGTCTGGAAAAATGGTCAAACATTCCCATAGACACACTCCTAAACCTTGTGGACAGCCTTCCCAGAAGAGTTTAAAGCTGTTATCGCTGCAAAGGGTGGGCCAACTGAATATTGAACCCTAAAGACTAAGACTGAGATGCCTTTGAAGTTCATGTGGGTGTAAAGGCAGGCGTCCCAATACTTTAGGCAATATAGTCTACTTTAGCATAAATAATGGTTATTAATCATGTATTTTTTAAGGTATTGATTTATAGGGGCATATGATCATGTTTCATTAATTATTTATCAATTGTGTGCACTGATTTATGTTTCATTTGATTATGAGTACTGAGTTTTTTACCCATTTATAAAACGTCATATAAAAACATTACAACAACATTTTTCCTGGTGAGTCTTTCTTTACATATTGCAATACATATCTCCAAGCATTTACCCCTTCCCCCCCACCACCCCAATTAACCACCCATAGAACCTTCCATCTAGTTCATCTCACAAATCTATAGCTGTTTACATGTATATCTATGTATATTAATGTTTTTACTCTAGATTTCACATCGATTATTTCTAACCCTTTTATCGAATACTTTTTGTAATATAGTGCACATACATATAATGAAGTGTGATTCAAATAGAAATGTTCAATAAACAATTAACAGTGATACACAAATATATGGAATGTGACAAAGACTATCAAGTCCTTTCAACTTATCAGTGACTATAAATTAATTTTATCTTCAGTTTCAAAGCAACATCCAACACCAAACCGATTCCCAAGGCTCACAGAACTCTCACCTCCCAATAGATGTAATGGCGCACAAGATGCTTTGGGGGGGAGACAACAATTTTATTCTTCACGCAGAAATTATAATTTTTCGACCAATCCCAATTCGAGTCATTCCAAAAATGTGGAATTCGTTAGAAAACAGATATACGATACAAAATTAAACACATTTCAACAAAATTTGTTACTGTTTCATTCGGAGATTCCAATACATCTGAATATCTGAAAATTTAAAAGTTAATCCGAATTATATTCGGAATGAAACTAATTGCACATAACAAAAACAGAATGGGGTATGTGTTTGGCCTAAACTGGCAAAGTGATAGGGTTCCTTTTGATGGTTCAATACATTTTTATTAAAATATTAAACAATATTAAACAATAATACACGAAAAAAGATTTATATAGAGACATGTATACAACAGTATCTATGACTATATTTTACTGTATATGCTTATCATGTTATCAATCATGAGTCAAAGTATAGTATAAATGGCAATAACGTTTTTAAAGTGAATATAAATCATAGAGTTATACGCATTGTAGTACTATTTTAGCATAGATAAATGTATAAATGTTGATGTGAGATCAATTCAAGAGATGGAAAAGGAAAGAGAAGAAGATAAAAGAGGGAATGAGAATACACAGTATCTCACAAAAGTGAGTACACTCCTCACATTCTTGTAAATATTTTATTATATCTTTTCATGTGACAAAACTGAAAAATGACACTTTGCTACAATGTAAAGTAGTGAGTAAACAGCTTGTATAACAGTGTAAATTTGCTGTCCCCTCAAAATAACTCAACACACAACCATTAATGTCTAAACTGCTGGCAACAAAAGTGAGTACACCCCTAAGTGAAAATGTCCAAATTGGGCCCAATTAGCCATTTTGAGAGGACAGCAAATTTACACTGTTATACAAGTTGTACACTCACATTGTAGCAAAGTGTCATTTCTTCAGTGTTGTCACATGAAAAGATATAATAAAATATTTACAAAAATGTGAGAGGTCTACTCACTTTTGTGAGATACTGTAAATGGAGGAGGGTCCTGGAAGGCAAATATACATGAGAAATTAGCATATGGGAGCTAATATAAGCAATCTTTTGTTTTATATGCGTAACAAGAACCTATTAAAATCTACTGGAAAATATGATCGATCCAAGGAGACCAAATTTTCTCACATTTATGGGGTTTATTGTGAAGTTTGTCATTGGACATATACCACATGATCTATTTTTTGGCTTGGGTGGAAGTCAATATAGAGGACCACCAAGCCTTCCCCAGAATCTTTTTGGCTGCAGTGAATATGAATTTTAAAAGCTGAAATAGATTTTTGGTGCAATTGGAAGCTTTTTTTTCAAATTCTTTTACTCATTAAAGTATGTATTACTCTATAAATATCTGTCCAAAATTGTTTGATATTATTAGAGTTTACTGGATATCATCATAAATTATATATTATTGCTGATGATGTCCTCATGGTTATAACAAATCCTCAACTAATTTAATGAAAGAACTGAATGATTTTCAAAATGTATGTGGGTTACATATTAACCACTTCACTACCAGGCACTTTCGCCCCTTCCTGCCCTGGACAATTTTCGGCTTTCAGTGCTGTCGCACTTTGAATGACAATTGCACGGTCATGCAACACTGTACCCAAACTAAATGTTTATCAATTTCTTCCAACAAATAGAGCTTTCTTTTGGTGGTATTTGATCACCTCTGGGGTTTTTATTTTTTGCTAAACAAACTAAAAAAGATCAAAATTTTAGAAAAAAAAAAAGTTGTTCTTAGTTTCTGTCATAAAATTTAGTTTTCTCCTTCACTGACGGGCACTGATGGTGCGGCACTGATGGGGATTTATGAGGCGGCACTGATGGGCACTGATGAGTTGGCACTGATAAGGTGGCACTGAAGAGGAGGCACCGATATGTAGAATTGATGGGCACTGATAGGCGGCACTGATATGCAGCACTGATGGGCACCGATAGGCGGCACTGTTATGCAGACCTAATGGGTACTGACAGGTGGCACTGATAGGCACTGATAGGTGGCACTGATGGGCACTGACAGGCGGCACTGATGGGCACTGATAGGCAGCACTGATTGGCGGCACTGATGGACACTAATAGATGGCACTGATGGGCAGCACTGACAGGTGTTACTGCTGGGCACTGATTGGCACTGTGATGGGCACTGATTGGTACTGTGGTGCGCATGGCATGTTATTCTGCTGGACATCATATGACACCCAGTCAGGATAACAGAACCACCGCTCGGCCATCAATCTGCTATAGGCCGGGCGGGAAGTGGTTAATAACGATAAGTCTAAAGCCCCATACATACTATTAGATTTTCTGCAGATTTTTGTCTTCAGATTTACCAAAACCATATAATATGAGGTTAAACCTGAATATGTATGCAATCAGGCAGGCCCTTGCACTATATGGTTTTGGTAAATCTGAAGACAAAAAATCTGCAGAAAATCTAATAGTGTGTATCGGGCTTAAGTCGCTCAAAATTTGTATCCCAGACAATATTCTTTGTCATATCAAAGAAAACTTCCCTTTTCCATGGGAACATACTTCATTGCCTTACTTGGGAATTTTTCTTACTTCGTCTTACAACTCTCTTTATGAAGCTATGCAAACATATATTCCTATGCGATTATAAGGAATCATGTACATTTAAGTAAACCTTGCATCTTTATGTGACCATGTATCCTGGAGTGATCCTGTCACCTTATGCGATCATGCGTCTTTCTGTAAACAACAATAAACATGCTCCGTTTCTTGTTTTAACAAAAACATGTCCAACCATGCATTTTGTACACCCATAATTATGTATCTTTATGCAAACATATGAACTGGTAAAAAAAAAAAAGTTATCTTCAACAACCATGCGTTTCAGCAACTGTGTGCTTCCGCAGCTGAGCGTTTTTAGCCACTATGTGCTCCAGTAACTGTGCGTACCAGTAGTCGTGCGTTTTTAGCTAGTTTGCAAGCAAGCACATGTATGAGGAAGGCTTTTAGGGAACCCAAAGGGGAAGCTACCTCTGCTGGGGGCAACTTATACCTGGAATGGACCAACCTCGTAAGGGACTGAACAGTCTTTGGGATTGTGAGGCTGAAAAAAAGCTCTTCTGAGACTGAACCCCCAGAGGAAGAGACATCTGCATGACTGTCTTCCTGGACTCCCCAAGGGTAATTTAACATCGCCTGGTCATTCCTGAAAATGCTGGAAGGTCAGGGTCTGGAGAAGGGGATCTATTGCGTTTCCTCTCCCCTGTGGAGAGGACGCGATCATCTCAGCTATTTTCCTTCCACCTAGCTAACGCTGATGCAGGGGCTGAATTGTTGGAAGCAGCTGCAACACCTGAGGTTCTGGATAGCTCAGACTGACCAGTCGCTTCAGGTCTTTCAGGGAAGCAAGGTACTGTGGAATGACTAGGATCCTCAGACCCTGGCCTTAGCACCCTTGTGTTCCTCCCTGTTGAATTCCCTGCTTTTAACTTCGGGAAAAGATAGTCCTAAGCACAACAGCCAAGGTACAACATACAATGCATCTATTGGTGAGCATTAGCCCAGCAATGAGTTTTTTATGCTGCTATAACTGCTCAGCCTGATGCTGAGTAGACGTGTCTTTTAGGAATGCCTATGTCCAGTACACATACAGTTTACATGCCCCATATGCTCTGTGTCCTCTCCAGCAGCCACCAGATTGTTCTAAGAAAAGAACTTTTAAAAATAGGGAGTGAGCCCTGCACCTGCGCTGAGCAACTCTGTGCACGCCGCTCCTCGTGCACGCCAGCCGCTAAGCCACGCCCCCTTTGCATCATACGATCACACCCCCTCTGTATAAACCAGGATTTTTCCCACGGGCGCGCGTGTAGGCGCGATCCCGTAAACAGGACTCCCTCTTGCAGGGGGAGTCTCGATAACAGAAAAATCCCCTTCCCTGCTGATGGCTGCTCACAAAGTCAGGCTGCTGCTGCTGGAGAAGCATGGTAAAGTAGATATGCACTTTACGCCCTCTAGTAGAGACAAATAGGCAAGACATAGTCTACTTATAATAGGAAGTCCATAAGCAAACCTGGGTTTCTTTAGGATCTCCCTGACTTACCATTCCCGCCGCAGGATCTGCTGGAAATCACAGACAGACCCAATCTTCACCCATCATGGCGGGCTGCATTTAAAAAACCTTCAAGGACCGGGTCCCTTTTTATCGGGGTTCCA
The DNA here is from genome assembly GCA_037952925.1 of Lithobates clamitans. NCBI lineage: Eukaryota > Metazoa > Chordata > Amphibia > Anura > Ranidae > Lithobates > Lithobates clamitans. Next base: position 732,634 of record JBBGZY010000598.1, read on the forward strand.
CTCCCTTGGACCCGTATAGCACCCTGCCAGGAAAACTTGATGGTAATGTAAGCATATCCAACGCACTGGATCCCAGGGTCCAGCCCTCCAAAGGAGAGGCGTTACAGGCAAAACCTCATTCTTCCTTCACGAGGCCCGGGTACCATCCACTTTGGTCTCAGTGGCACTTTGGATGGATCCGGTTGCATAGCTTGCACCAGCAAGGATTACTCCAGTGGAGCTCTTCATAGCACATCTTTACTCCTGACCAACATCTTAGACACTGTCGAAAAATCTAAGGTACTTCCGGTATGGGAGGGGTTATATAGGGAGGCAACTTTCTATTTAGGGTGTGCTAGTGTCCATCACCTGAAGGTGGCCTATAACCCACATAGTAATTACTATGCTGCTCTGTGTCCCATGATGTACGATAAAGAAAGTAAAAATTAAAAAAAAAAAATTAAAAAAAATGGTGATTAAATACCACCAAAAGAAAGCTCTATTTGTGTGAACAAAATGATAACAATTTAAGTACAGTGTTGCATGACCGCACAATTGTCATTCAAAGTGTGACAGTGCTGAAAGCTGAAAATTGGCCTGGGCAGGAAGGGGATAAAAGTGCCCAGTATCGAAATGGTTAAGGAATAGGGTGCTGCTCTCTCTCCATCACCAGCCATCAGACTGAACAGTGAAAGAGCAGCAGCAGACTGGTGAGATCATACCCCTGTTCCTCTTGTCTTTTCCTCTTAATAGCATGCTCCTTGTAAAATATTTGAATGTAAGACACCTGATTGCTCCCAGTCCTGCCTCCTCCTCTCCCAGGCTGCATAAGTTTGTGTCTTTTATATCTGCTCAGCTTTACCTGTTTTGTTATTGTGAGTGAGTAAAATGCAGGTAAATGGAACAGCATAATCAGTGGTTCTCAACCTCATTCAAGTACCCCCAACAGGCCATGTTTCCCTTAGATAAAAAAGCTCTTATCAATCCATGTCATTGATATTGATTTAAAGTAGCTGTGCAAAATAAAGGAAAACCTGAAAACGTGGCCCGTTGGGGTACTTGAGGACTGAGGTTGAGAACCACTGCCATAAACAGGGGGATCAGTAGGAGAAGAGCCCAGTCTAAGTTTTGCACTAGGGCCAGTGCAAATTTATCTACATCTATCTTATAGCAAATATGGTTCTTCTTTTATGTTAAAGAAAACTGAAAAGAAAGGGAGATGAAGTCAGAGTTTAACTTTGTTAATCGAGTTAAAAGACATACTTTCAATATCTGTCTTGGGAGATCTGTACAAAGTCCAAGCATGCTGAAAACACATCATACATTTTGTCAGATGAAAACATCTTGGAATATCTTGCTCTACTGAATATTTCATGATTTGTTCTGTTGTTCTGCCACTGCAAAGGCTAAATCACATTAAAGGAGATGCCAACTTTTTTTTTTGTAACTTGCACTCCATGTTTTTACACTTATCAATATTTTATGCATTTCCAAGATTGTCCCAGGATCTGGGGGCCATTGAAACATAGCTTTATCCGCAAAATAGATGTGGTTAGGGTTGACCCTGGCAGGGTATATTCATATTTGAAATGTGTAAGAAACCATTTTAGTAAATTGAGAAAACGCTAATTACCACTGGCTGGTGTGATCACTTAAAGTGATTGTAAACTATCTTCTTCTAAAACAACCCATTCAGGTTAAAATAGTTAAAATAGAAATGAAAGGCAAAACATTTGTGTATAGATATTAAAAGCTATCAATACCTTTTTTTCTCATTTTATAAGTGATCACACTCCCTCTGTTCTCAGCTGCATAAGAGCTGGGGGGAGGAGCAGCAACAGCACACTGAGCTTCCCAGTGAATGGCTGTACCGGGGGGGTCGTGTCAGGATGCCAAGTCTGATCATTGGATGAGAACAGGCTGAGTTCCCATCATAGCTAGAGAACTGATCATGGTGTGCTCTCCTGCTTGGGGTGGTCAGTTTTAATAGTAAAGCAGAGGGACTGGCAGGAACAAAAGGGCTTTCACACGAAAGAAGCAATACAAAGAGAACCGGAAACTTTCTCATACTAGTACATGGTATAGCAGGCACATATCAGAAAAATTAAATGTTGAGGTAACAAACACTTTAAAGTGATCTTGTGCTTTGTCCATGCAGGGCAACACAAGTTCACTTAAAAGGAACCCTATCTGTCCAAAATTGTTTAATTTTGGGACGATACCACCAAATATGTATGAAGGTTCCCTTGCTTGGCAGCCCCTGAAGCATTTGTCAGATATCAAAGGTTTAGATCTGTCTAGGCATTGGGGAATCACATACCAACACATTAGTAGCTTAAAATTAGATAAATTTGAAGCATCATTAATTGAGCAATATGCAGTGGTTTGCCACATGTGATGCCATTCTGTATCTTCAATAACTTTGCCTAGATCATCCTGCCATTTTACAATATATGAATGTGGATAGGGAGTCTGTCCTTCCAATATAGATTTTATACTATAGATAGATGTAATGAGACTTTTGGCCATGGGGTTATTTAAACATATTTTTTGAAAGGGATTGAGATTACGAAGAGAGGATGATGAACCAATAATATGAGTAACAAAGTTTTTAATTTGAGAATATCTAGGGATTTCCTGATAAGGTGGGTTGTGCAAAGATCTAATAGAGGAGAGGTTTAAACATTTGTAGAGGAAATTAGGTTATACATTTTGTACATATTATAGGGGACCCACCATTTCAATTTTGCTGGTTTAAGAAAGCCTGGAGTGAACATTGGGTTATATATAATTGGAAGTTGTCCAGAATATTTATAGTTATCCCAAATTGAAAAGGAATGTTTGATAATAGGACTGTGAATTATTTTATGGAATTTTGGAGGCATCCATAAAACAGTTTCAATAGAAATAGGATCCAATTTGAGTGCTTCAATGGAAATTCAGTAAGGGGGAACAATAGAATTGTGATATGTTGCTAGTTGAGCGATCTGTGCTGAAAAATAATAAGTCAATATGTTAGAGACTGCAAGACCCCCCTTTTTTTGAGATGGAAAAGAGTATTGCAATTCACACAGGGTTTATACTTATGCCAGATAAAGATGAATATTTGATTTTGTAGTGATCTAAATACATGAGAAGGTATCTTGATAGGAAAAGTTTAAAATAAATAAAGTCATTTAGGAAGAAAGACCATCTTTATTGGCGTCATGTGCCCCAACAAAGAGATTTGATATTTTTTCCAGGATTCAAGAAGAGTACTTAAATGACGTAAGATAGAGTGGTATACGTGTTGCGTAATGTTGCATAATGGGTTTCATGAAAACTTGCTTGCAAAATACTTGGTCCATGGCACACGTACTACATGAATGCGTGTGTACAGCACGCACTTTTCATATTTGTGCCTAAAAACATATTTTTGTGAACCTATGCTTCCATAGAGGCATATTGCTTTAACACATGCTGCATACATTAAACTGTATGCATATGTACTCATTTTTCTGGAACTATTTACCTATGTTTACATAGGACTACAAAACAGAGTCCCAAGGCCTCCTTACAAGGGGCCCTAGGCCCGCCCGCCTTTCGGGCACCCCCCGCGGCCACCCCGGCGGGCGGTGCCCCCCTCCGCCAGCGGCACGTGGCCCTTCCGCGGGGAGGCTGGTGCCGACGATCAGGAGCTCCTGCTCGATTGAGGTGGGGTGGAAAAACTTCTGTGGTTTTCAGGGGCTTGGCAAAAAGAGATCCTAGATGGGTCATCTCTGTGGTGACCCATGGCTACTAAATAGCGTTTTAGAAATTTCCTCCGGTTCACTTTCTAAGTTCAGACGTCCCCAAAGACCCAGTGAAAAGAGGGTCTTTATTTCTGGTGCTAAAACCGATTGATGCCACAGGGTGTATTCATAGAGACCCCCTCAGAAGAGCAGGTTATGTGGTTATCTCTTCTTGGTACCGAAACCGAATGGAGATGTCAGACCCATTCTAGATCTCAAAGATCTAAATCAGTTCCTAAACATCCCCTCTCTTCGCATGGAATCAATCCAGTCAGTCGTATCCACCCTGTGGAGAGGAGAATTTCTAGCGTCAACAGGCATCAAAGATGCATATCTGCATGTGCCAATTTTTATCTTTTCTCCAGAAGTTCTGTGATTCGCAGTGGAACAGCAAATCTTCCAGTTGTGGCCTGGCCCTTCGGGTCAGCCACCACACCCCGGGTGTTTTCGACGTTCTGGGGTCGCTTCTAGCAGGACTAAGGGCCCAGGGTATAGCAGTAACGGCATACCTAGGCGACCTGCTGCTGATAGATCAATTGGTAGCCCAGCTAGACCAGACTGTGTTCAGCATGGTCAAGTATCTAGAACACCTGGGTTGGGTTCTCAACCTAGAATAAGTCATCCTTATCAGTAAGAAGTCTAGAGTACGGGGGCTCAGCCCAAAAGGAAGAGTCTCTATGCTCAGCAAGACTTTTGCGAACAGTATTCTGTCTATTTGAAACAAGAAGACCCAAGCCTTACATTATCCAAGGTATCTGGCCCCAAAGGTACGCCAGAGTCTCAGTTGGTGGTTGGTAACAAAAAAAAAATTGCAGATGGGAAGATCCTTCATACCCGTTACCTGGAAGATAGTGACAACGGAGACCAGCCTCTTGGGCTGAGGGGCAGTCCTGGAAAAGACCACTGCTCAGGGCAAGATCCGAGAAAACCTTGTCTATCAACATCCTAGAGATTCGGGTGACACGTCTGACTCTAATGGCCTGAATATTTAGGTTGCAGGGTCATCCTGTCAGAATACAATTTGACAATGCCACAGCAGTGGCTTACATCAATCACTTAGTGGGTACCAGAAGTCACGCAGCCAGGCGGAGGTAAACCGTGTTCTGGCTTGAGCAGAGAAGCATGTCTCTTGCCTATCTGCAGTCTTCATTGCGGGAAGTGGAGGATTAACAGACGGATTTCTTGAACCGCCAACAATTATTCGCGGGAGAATAATCGATACAGCCCGACATTTTCTGGCCATAAGCCAAAAATGGGGTATCTCGATCATAGATCTATTGGTGTACAGTTTAACACTAGTTTAGACAAATTTTTGTTAAGGGCAAGGGATTCACCAGCATATGGGAGATGTGTTAGTATTCCCGCAGGTTCAGTTTTCACTGATTTATTCATTCCCCCCAGTGCCGCTTCTTCCATGGTTTCTATGTAGGATCAAAAGGGAACGGAAGCCAGTAATCCTAGCAGATCCAGCATGACCCAGACGATCCTAGTGTGCAGAAATTGAGAGGGTGTCAGTAGGGGATCCATGGACTCTTCCTTCCCATCCAGACCTACTTTTGCAGGGGTTGGTATTCCATCCTGCCTTGCAAACGCTGAATTTAATAGTTTGGCTATTAAGCCCACATTCTAAAAGAATCAGGCGCTTTCAGGGTCATTGGTATCTACCCTGATTAATGGTCTAGTGGGCCTATGTTCCTGCTGGAAATCAAGGATGGCATCCTCGGAAGTATGTCATATTTAGTGTTCTTGCCTTTCTACAATTAGGAATGGAAATTAAGCTAGCCTTGAGTTCTATCAAGGGTCGGATCTCGGCCTTGTCAGTGTTTTTTCCAAAGGCCGCTTGCTTTGCATTCTTTTGATCCGGGCCTGTATATAAGGGGTACAAAACATATTACAGCGCACACATTCAAGAATGACATTTCCTGCAAGTCTAGTTAAAAACACCTGAACATATTCAAAAAAATACGGGGGTTTGGTCACACTATATGGTCATATAGTGCTAAGCCCACTTACTGCAACAAAGTACTCTGAATTAGTGGGTCCAACAGGTCCTACCCTAGTAATAGAATAAAAGATCCTGTGTCTCAACCATGGGAGCTGAACTCCTCTATGTGGGAGAACTGAAGGGGATTCCTCCTATGCACTGGTGGCCACTAAATAAGAGGTAATGAAGAGGGGGAGGGGTGCTCCAGCCCAAAAAACCTGGTCAGGGTCTATTACAATATACAAAAACATATTTGGGGGCACACCCTAAAATGCGTTTAGATTCAAGATGGTGCTGCTATAAGACCAACAAACAGTACAAAACATATTACAGCGCACACATTCAAGAATGACATTTCCTGCAAGTCAGCCAGTAATACCACCCCCGGACCTGAGGGGGCTCTTCCTGGCGACATACAGCCAGCCCAAAGCAACGCCCCAGGTGGGTCACATATAGAGGTGATGGTGAAGAGAGGGAGAAGAGGATGCAAGTGGGACAGACTGCCCCAATTGCAAGGGAGGGTCTGTGAAAAACCAGGTAAATAAAAATTGAGTGATAACAAAGTGTTGGTTATAAGCCAGGAAAGGAAAAGAAAAAGACAGGGACTGTGTAAGAAGTGAACAAAGAAATATACCTGCTGAGAAGGTGAATAAGGCAAGGACGCCATAGGTGAGTATCAACCAAGGAAGGAAAGGTTACGAAGGACAAAATGTGTAGCCAAAAATCAAGGGGAGGCCAAGGCGGGGAGTGCCACCGTTCATAAGCTCCCCAACGTCATGTACCAGCGAGCTATGAGGGGTAAGGGAGTCGCCATGGGGAGACCGTCGGTACGACCAAGCGGCTCACCCGGATGCATCATGTCAAGCCCCTCGAGCGCTGGAGATGGAAAGCAGGCATGCCGGGTAGGAGCGCGCCACAAGGACGCCAGATATCCATCACGAGACATCACGTCGACGCACAGTGGAGGAAGCCCAACCCCCCCGCGTCAGAGTAAGTGGGAGGGGCCAACCCCAGTGCGCGTCGCGGCTCCGGGACGTAGCAGAATGACACGGCCAAAGCGAATCATGGCCAATGGCCCCAAAGCTCACACATGCACGTGTGGTCTATTGGAAAAGGATGTAAGAAAAACATGAAATGTAACCTTTTATATAAATCAAAACATGGATGAATGTAGAAAATAAAAAAGAAAAGGGGACAAAAATATAATTACATAATTTTGAGAGTTACCAATACATTAAAGTAAAGGAGTAAAAATTGTTGATGCGACAGTGTGCCTCCATCCCTAATTTGTTAATAAGATATAAGGAGAGCTGTTTGTTGGGACTTTAAATGAGGATTTATGGGGTCGTTCAACTCCCCTCCTCCATCCCGGTTTTGGTACACAAAAAAAGAGAGATAGAACGTAGGGCGGGACTTTGAGTGAGGCACACGGAAGCAGTAGATATGGGGCAAAAGACAATTTTAATTATAAAAGGTAATATATTTATACATGGCATTACACAAGGTCAATATAAATACTTAGTATTGTATCACAATGAGCGGTCTAACATGGACTCGTTTGCAAGTATATAATAAATGGGAACCACAATAGCATATACCATATAATATACAAATATACCAATGTTTGCAGAGTATAGAGGAGAAAAACAAAAGAGCACAAATAAAATGGAACGTCCATACATAGTTAATGGTTAGGTACACCTTTCGGTAGTTGTAAGCTCTACGCGTTTCGGGACCTTTATGTCACTCTTCAGGAGCAAGACCTCAAGGGTCACCTATGAATATGAAAAGACCACATTTGGAAGAAGTTCAGAAAGAGAGGTGGGCAAATGTAAAACATGTCCCATCACATATATACACCTGACCCACCAATTTACATGCATGTATGTGTGATGGGGACACCGCCAAGAAAGCCAGGTCGGCCAGTAATACCACCCCAGGAGCCGAGGTGGCTCTTCCTTTTCCTGGCTTATGAACAACACTTTTGTTATCTCTCACCTTTTATTCACCTTGTTTTTCACAGACCCTCCCTTGCAATTGGGGCAGCCTGTCCCACTTGCATCCTCGTCTCCCTCTCTTCACCATCACCTCTATATGTGACCCACCTGGGGCGTTGCTTTGGGCTGGCTGTATGTCGCCAGGAAGAGCCCCCTTGGCTGCTGGGGTGGTATTACTGGCTGACCTGGTTTTCTTGGCGTGTCCCCATCGCGCATACATGCATGTAAGTTGGTGGGTCAGGTGTACATATGTGATGGGACATGTTTTACATTTTCCCACCTCTCTTTCTGAACTTCTTCCAAATGTGGTCTTTTCATATTCATAGGTGACCCTTGAGGTCTTGCTCCTGAAGAGTGACATAAAGGTCCCGAAACGCGTAGAGCTTACAACTACCGAAAGGTGTACCTAACCATTAACTATGTATGGACGTTCCATTTTATTTGTGCTCTTTTTTTTTTCTCCTCTATACTCTGCAAACATTGGTATCTTTGTATATTATATGGTATATGCTATTGTGCTTCTCATTTATTATATACTTGCAAACAAGTCTATGTTGGACCGCTCATTGTGATACAATACTAAGTATTTATATTTACCTTGTGTAATGCCATGTGGAAATATATTACCTTTTATAATTAAAATTGTCTTTTGCCCCATATCTACTGCTTCCGTGTGCCTCACTCAAAGTCCCACCCTACGTTCTATCTCTCTTTTTTTGTGTATCTGAATCAACATGTTTCTCTGCCTTCCTTTTTTCAGAACCTTGTTCTGCGGAAGGAAAGTTATTACATTCTCTCCTTATAATGAGAGCAGTTAACCACTTCAGCCCCGAAAGGATTTACCCCCCTCCTGACAAGAGCACTTTTTACAATTTGGCACTGCGTCGCTTTAACTGCTAATTGCGCGGTCATGCAATGCTGTACCCAAACGAAATTTGCGTCCTTTTTTTCCCACAAATAGAGCTTTCTTTTGATGGTATTTGATCACCTCTGTCATTTTTATTTTTTGCACTATACACGGAAAAAGACCGAAAATTTTGAAAAAAAATGATATTTTCTACTTTTTGTTCTAAAAAAAATCCAACAAACTCAATTTTAGTCATACATTTAGGCCAAAATGTATTCGGCCACATGTCTTTGGTAAAAAAAATGTCAATAAGTGTATATTTATTGGTTTGCGCAAAAGTTATAGCGCCTACAAACTAGGGTACATTTTCTGGAATTTACACAGCCTTTAATTTATGACTGCCTATGTTGTTTCTTGAGGTGCTAAAATGGCAGGGCAGTACAAAACCACCACAAATGACCCCATTTTGGAAAGTAGACACCCCAAGGAAATTGCTGAGAGGCATGTTGAGCCCATTGAATATTCATTTTTTTTGTCCCAAGTGATTGAATAATGACAAAAAAAAATTACAAAAAGTTGTCACTAAATGATATATTGCTCACACAGGCCATGGGCATATGTAGAATTGCACCCCAAAATACATTTAGCTGCTTCTCCTGAGTATGGGGATACCACATGTGTGGGACTTTTTGGGAGCCTAGCCACGTACGGGGCCCCGAAAACCAATCACTGCCTTCAGGATTTCTAAGGGCGTAAATTTTTAATTTTACTCCTCACTACCTATCACAGTTTTGAAGGCCATAAAATGCCCAGATGGCATAAATCCCCCCCCCAAATGACCCCATTCTGGAAAGTAGACACCCCAAGCTATTTGCTTTGAGGCATGTTAAGTCCATGGAATATTTTATATTTTGACACAAGTTGCGGGAAAGTGACAATTTTTTTTTTTTTTGCACAAAGTTGTCACTAAACGATATATTGCTCACACAGGCCATGGGCATGTGTGGAATTGCACCCCAAAATACATTTAGCTTCTTCTCCTGAGTATGGGGATACCACATGTGTGGGGCTTTTTAGGAGCCTAGCCGCGTACGGGGCCCGAAAACCAATCACCGCCTTCAGGATTTCTAAGGGTGTAAATTTTTGAATTTACTCTTCACTGCCTATCACAGTTTCGGAGGCCATGGAATGCCCAGGTGGCACAACCCCCCCAAATGACCCCATTTTGGAAAGTAGACACCCCAAGCTATTTGCTGAGAGGCATGGTGAGTATTTTGCAGCTCTCATTTGTTTTTGAAAATGAAGAAAGACAAGAAAAAAAATGTTTTTTTCTTTTTTCAATTTTCAAAACTTTGTGACAAAAAGTGAGGTCTGCAAAATACTCACTATACCTCTCAGCAAATAGCTTGGGGTGTCTCCTTTCCAAAATGGGGTCATTTGGGGGGGGGGTTGCCACCTGGGCATTCCATGGCCTCCGAAACTGTGATAGGCAGTGAAGAGTGAAATCAAAAATTTACGCCCTTAGAAAGCCTGAAGGCGGTGCTTGGTTTTTGGGGTCCCGTGCGCGGCTAGGCTCCCAAAAAGTCCCACACATGTGGTATCCCCATACTCAGGAGAAGAAACAGAATGTATTTTGGGGTGTAATTTCACATATTCCCATGGCATGTTTGAGCAATATATTATTTAGTGACAACTTTGTGCAAAAAAAAAAAAAAATTGGTCTCTTTCCCGCAACTTGTGTCACACTATAAAATATTCTATGGACTCGACATGCCTCTCAGCAAATAGCTTGGGGTGTCTACTTTCCAAAATGGGGTCATTTGAACTGTCCTGGCATTTTATGCACAACATTTAGAAGCTTATGTCACACATCACCCACTCTTCTAACCACTTGAAGACAAAGCCCTTTCTGACACTTTTTGATTACATGAAAAAATTATTTTTTTTGCAAGAAAATTACTTTGAACCCCCTAACATTATATATTTTTTAAAGCAAATGCCCTACAGATTAAAATGGTGGGTGTTTCATTTTTTTTTTTCACACAGTATTTGTGCAGCGATTTTTCAAACGCATTTTTTGGGGAAAAAACACACTTTTTTAAAATTTTAATGCACTAAAACACACTATATTGCCCAAATGTTTGATGAAATAAAAAAGATGATCTTAGGCCGAGTACTTGGATACCAAACATGACATGCTTTAAAATTGTGCACAAACGTGTGCAGTTTGTGCACAAACGTATGCAATTAATACATTTTTAAAAGCCTTTAAAAGCCTTTACAGGTTACCACTTTAGGTTTACAGAGGAGGTCTACTGCTAAAATTACTGCCCTCGATCTGACCTTCACCGTGATACCTCACATGCATGGTGCAATTGCTGTCTACATTTGACGCCAGACCGACGCTTGCATTCTCCTTAGCACGAGAGCAGGGGGGACAGGGGTGCTTTTTTTTTTTTTTTTTTTCCTTTATTATTTTTTTGCTTTTTTATCTTATTTTTAAACTGTTCCTTTCATTTTTTTAAGGGGAAAAAAGGAAGGAAGGTGCTATTCAACTATATCAGGGTTGTTGCCAACATCCCTGAAGTCAGAATATATAAGGAGATTACCCCCAACAGGTTAAAGGGACTTTAACGGTAACTTATTTAAGATTTAAAATTTATTTTATTAAGTAGAAAAATACTTAATAAAATAAATTTTAAATCTTAAATAAGTTGCCGTTAAAGTCCCTTTAACCTGTTGGGGGTAATTTCCTTATATATTCATTTTTTTAAAAAAATCATTTTTATTGTTATCTCAGGGAATGTAAATATCCCCTATGATAGCAATAGGTAGTGACAGGTACTCTTTTTTGAAAAAATTGGGGTCTATTAGACCCTAGATTTCTCCTCTGCCCTCAAAGCATCTGGCCACACCAAGATCGGTGTGATAAAATGCCTCACCAATTTCCCAATGGCGTTGTTTACATCCGGCGAAGTCATAAAATGCTCGTAGCTTCCGGTTTCTTAGGCCATAGAGATGTTTGGAGCCACTCTGGTCTCTGATCAGCTCTATGGTAAGCTGGCTGAATCACCGGCTGCATTCTCAGGTTCCCTGTTGAGACAGGAGAGCCAGAGAAAAACACGGAAGACGGTGGGGGGGGCATTCCCTCCCACTGCTTGTAGAAGCAGTCTAGAGGCTAATTAGCCGCTAGGATTGCTTTTACATGAAAGCCGACCGCTGGCTGAATGTAATGATACCAAGATGATACCTAAACCTGCAGGCATCATTCTAGTATAACCACTCAAAGTCGTGAATGGCGTACCTGAAGACAAAAAAAATGGTTAACAATAAAGCGCAGTAAACGGTAAAGTATAAAAAATTGCATACCTGAAAAGCAAACATGATAAAACATAATAACAATAAAACATTGCAGAATAGAATACAGTAAAAAAGAGCAGAACAATAGAGAGAGAATAGAGAGAGAGAGAACAATAAAACGACAACTATTTTTTTTTATTTTATATTTTTGTTTGTGGTTTTTTTTTACACTTTTTTTTGTAACTGTAACTTTTATAACTGTAACCACTTCCAGGTTCGGGTCTCTCAAAATGCGATGGCATCTTGGGAGACCCTGTGAAAGTGTGCCTAGTCTGTGCAATGCTGTACCCTACGCTAATACTCAACTAGTGTATGGTAGCGTTCAAAACATTCATCAATGCAAAGATCAGGATTGTCAGGACAGGGGGGACAATAATAACGGGTGTCACACCTATATCCCCGCTTGCTGCAGACACAACATTTTTTTGGGGGGGGGGTTCGTTGGGTAGGGGTACTCGGGAGGACATAAAGAAAATGCCTCTCATGCAGCCGACTGCATTTGGTTGGGGATGTGAATGGGGGAAGTATGGGTGCTGCAGAAGTGGTGGGTTCCCAATTAGGATTGGCTAATGCAGCAGGAAGGGCATTATGGGCACGACGGGCCTGTGTTTGTCTTTTTGGTGGCAGCGGGACACTACTTGTGCTTGCCACCTCACCAGCTTGAACTGCACTTATGGGACTCGCCACGTCATCAAGTCTTACTGCAGTGCTGGTTGGACTACGACCGGGGTGTACTAGGCCGCTGATGCTTGCCAGTTCACCAAAACGCTACCAAAAACACTGTTAGCGATCGCAGGGATCAGGCCTGACTCTGCGAACGCTGCAGTTATGCGTTTAGTGTTTTGTAAGTGTCAGTGATCGATCGATACTGCACTTGGGTGGGCTGGGCTGGGCCAGGCGAAGGGGCAAAACGCAGGTGCTAGCAGGTATCTGGGCTGATCCCGCTAACACTGCGTTTTTGGGAACCCTAAACTGCTGGGGACGCTAGTATAGATCTGATGGGATCAGATATTGATCCGTTCAGATACTATACCACTAAGGGAGGTTTACGGTGCGTGCATGCGTGGGTGTTAGCGGTACTGGCGCTAACCTGATGCTGCCTGGGGCTGGTGCTTGCCAGTTCACCAAAACGCTACCAAAAAAACTTTTAGCGATCGCAGGGATCAGGCCTGACTCTGCGAACGCTGCAGTTATGCATTTAGTGTTTTGTAAGTGACAGTGATTGATCGATACTGCACTTGGGTGGGCTGGGCCGGGCGGAGGGGCAAAACGCAGGTGCTAGTAGGTATCTGGGCTGATTGCGCTAACACTGCGTTTTTGGGAACCCTAAACTGCTGGGGACACTAGTATAGATCTGATGGGATCAGATATTGATCAGTTCAGATACTATACCACTAAGGGAGGCATATGCTGCGTGCGTGGGTGTTAGCGGTACTGGCGCTAATCTGATGCTGCCTGGGGCGACGCATATCACCCCTGGGTGATCAGGGGGCTAAACCTTTATTCGGTAATAAACGGCGGGTGCCCTGACACTATAAAAAATAAACAAACTAACCAGCGTCACTCATAACACTTATACGGTGATCAGTGGTGAAAGGGTTAACTAGGGGGCAATCAAGGGGTTAAACATTTATTAGGTAGTATATGGGGGTCACTGTCGCTATAAAACGCTGATGGCGAACCTAAATATTTACGTCCCTAACTAGCGTTACCAGCGACACTAATACAACGATCAGAAAAATGATCGCTTAGCGACACTGGTGACGGGGGTAATCAAGGGGTTAAAACTTTATTAGGGGGGGTTAGGGGGGTATCCTAGACCTAAAGGGGGCTAACTCTAACTGCCCTAACACTTCTAACTGTCACAAACTGACACCATGCAGTAATCAGAAAAAAAAAAACTGCTTGGTGTCAGTGTGACAGGGGGGGATTGGGGGGTGATCGGGGGGCGATCGGGGGGGGATCGGGGGTGTAAAGTGTGCCTGGCATGTTCTACTGTGTGTGTTTGTGTTTTACACTCACTCAGATGTCTTCTCTCCTCGGCGCCGAAACGGAAACTGCCGAGCTGAGGAGAGATGTCATCACATCCTCTGCCTGTGTGAACTACACACAGGCAGGGGAGGATTCTCAATGGCTAGGAGCGATCGCGAGGGGGGGGCCATGATCGGATGGCCTCCCCCTCATCTCTGAACGCTCCCAGACCAAAGCCGACCGCTGCTGGCACCGGGGGGGGGGGTCCGATCGAACCCCCCGCCCACAGCAAGGCAATCACGTACCAGGTACGTGATTTTGCCTGCCCGTGCCATTCTGTTGACGTATATCGTCGTTAGGCGGTCGGCAAGTGGTTAAGGTCTATCTGAAGGGTTCAGATACAGAAAACTGGCGCTCTGTTGTGCTGCCAGAAAGCCCTAGGAAAGGGCAGGCAGCGTTGATATAAATTTTTTTCAAAATGAATTCGTCAGGTTGTTATTCAAGCTTATGGTTGAAAAGAAGGGTTCCGCCTTTTCAAGTTACAGTGCACTCTACCAGGGCAGTGACTGCTTCATGGGCAGAGCATCACCAAGCCTCTATGACTCAGATTGCAAGGAAGCAAATTGATCATCGGTACATTCACTAGATTCTATCACAGTGGTTCTCAACTCCTGTCCTCAGGACCCACTAACAGGCCAGATTTTAAGTATTACCTTCGGGAGATGTAGACTAGAATACTGCAATCACTGAGCAGCAAATGATATCACCTGTGATTTATTTCAGTTATCTTGCAAACCTGGCCTGTTAGTGGGTCCTGAGGACAGGAGTTGAGAACCACTGTTCTATCAGATAGATGTAAGACGGCAAAGGGATACCGCCCTTTGGGCGCAGTATACTGCAAGCAGAAGTATAGGTTCTTACATCTGATGGCGGCCTGCTTTTATTTGTGTCATCCTCCCTTCAAAAAGCATTGATTTGGGACGTCCCACATAGTAATTACTATGGTGCTCTGTGTCCCATTAAGTACGATAAAGAAAATAGGATTTTTATAACAGCTTACCTGTAAAATCCTTTTCTTGAAGTACATCACGGGACACAGAGGTCCTTCCCCTCTTTTCTGGGATATATGTATATTGCTTTGCTACAAAAACTGAGGTACTCCCGGTATGGGAGGGGTTTTATAGGAAGGCAACTTCCTGTTTAGGGTGTGCCAGTGTCAATCACCTGAAAGTGGCCTATAACCCACATAGTAATTTCTATGCTGCTCTGTGTCCTGTGATGTACTCCAAGAAAAGGATTTTGCAGGTAAGTTGTTATAAAAATCCTATTTTTTGCTAAATAAATGAATTAAAAAAACTGTTTTTCTTTGTTTCTGTAATAAAATATTGCAAATAAATAATCTTTCTTCATACATTTAGGGCAAAGTTTATTCTGCTACATTTCTTTGGTGAAAATAACCCAAATCAATGTATATTATTCAGTCTGTAGGAAAGTTATAGAGTCCACAAAATTGGTATATATCTGAAAATTGGTCAATCCTGATGTACTAACGGCCTATCTGATTTCTTGAGGCCCAAAAATATCAGGACAGTACAAATATCCCCCACATTACCCTTTTTTGGAAAGTAGACAGTCTAAGATAGGGGGTGTGTCCGGGATGGCAGAGGGAGCAGGTGTGTGAGACCTGAGCTCCAGCAGATCAGCTTTTAATCCTTCTTTTCTGGGGTGCAGAGGCCCACAAAACGACCCTCCTGTGCCCCCCTAACCTCTGAGACACCACTGGGGTATGCACAGGAGGAAATCTCAACAAAAAAGGCTGCGCCGCTGAGAACTGCGGACAAGACCGAAGCCGCGGCCTCGCCTAAATCTCCTGCCCACATGGAGACAGTCCAAGGTATTTAGTAAGAGGCATGGCGAGTTTATTTATTTTTTTTTTTACATACTGTCATCAGTGCAGTACAGCTTTATTATATAATGGGTGTGGCGATGATCAGAAACACTGACTGGTGACAGAATTTTTTTTTTTTTAATGTTTACACTTTTTTTTATTATATTTTTTTTTACGATTTATTTTACATACTTTGACCAGAGCAATATAATGTTGAAATTGAAATTTCATTTGAAATTTCATTCATTCATTCATTTCATTGAAATTTCAATGAATGAAATTGATTCATTTGGTTCGTTTTGTTGTGATTAGCTGTGATTGGTCAGAGCTAATAACATGGTACAGATGGGCTGTTATTAGCCCGGTCTGTATCATGTGATATCCATTGTTTACAACTGTCATGTGACCTGCTGTGATTGGTTACAGCAGTAACGTGGTACCAGCGGCGGGCCGGTACAGTGATCAGTCATCGGCTGTGTCCGGTGGACCCAGCTGGTGACAGATCGCACCGCTGCGTTGCACGATCCGGGGGGACGTGATATGACATCCGCCTGGATCGAGGAGAGGTTCATTATGCCATAGGCCGAGTGGGAACCGGTTAAAGTGTCAGCATATGTATACAGCAGAGTCTGATTAGCTTCTAGTGCTACTCCTCCCTCTCCCAGGCTGAGAGCCCTGCTGAGGGATAACTCCACAGTTACAGTCCGGTTTACATCCAGACCTGGATTATTCTCACTGATCGGTTCCAATACACGGACAGACCACAATGTCTGACCTCCTCCGGCATATATCACCTCAGGAGCAGCGAGTGACACATGCAAGGGAAGGCACGCCACATCACATAAAATTAACCCCTGTAACACCAAACATTAACTCCTTTTTGCAGAATGCACACAACATTTTAGGCACCTGCCTACAATCATGTTATTGCATGTTAACATACATGATGTATGCTTAGGTGTGAAGCCAGCCTAACACTTTTTCTTTGATTTAAAGGGGATAGAGGAGTTTCCAAAATAAAAATGATATTGAAACAAAAATGATGTTGGTAATAAACAGTGTTCTGTCTTTACTGAACCCAGAATACCACAATGATCCAATGCCTGGCTTTAATACTCAGCAATCTGCAGAACAATAATGTGCAAACACCAGCCGAGCCAGAGAAGCAGACACAGCAAAATAATGTAAAACAATGGAAGGAGTCGCAGCATGACTGCTAATCTGATTCCAGCAGCTAACACACCTTTTTTTGAGCCTATGGCCATATCAATCCAACATCTACAGATTCCGCCTTTCAGCCATTACAATAGGAATTTACAGTCCACGGTAAGCATTGACAGTGCTGGCATGTCTTCAAAGGCAGAAAATCCCAGTCATTACAGCACGTTTCCCTGAAATATGGCAGTGTATCCTGTCTCTTAGGGCAAACGTTTATTAGCTTTTAATGAACAGCCTAGGGCCAGCAGGTCTTCTGTTCAACAGTACAAATTGCAGGGACATTCAAGCTCCGTAACAATTTGATTATGAATGCAATAACAATGTCACACAACTAGATTCATACATCTGCTCTGGATTTATGCAAATGTGTTGATTGTAGGAATCTTTGCCTAAGGTTCAGTTAGGGGCAGAAAGATGCTATAACACTTGTGTCCCTTCCCTGCATTGCCTTGCACATAAATGGCTTGGTTTAATGTAGAACTAAAGGCAATTGTTTTTTCTCATTTTGAATAAAGTAAGGGAGAGTTAAAAGCCGTCAGGTTTTTTTTCTATCTGTGTCCCATTGAAAAGGTTTCCCTTCACTTCCTGTCCCATAGTCACAAGAAGAAGTAGCTGGTAATGCTGTTCCCCTCTATTTGTGTCTTTAGATATGTTTTTATGGACTTAACCACTTCAATACTGGGCACTCTTCCCCCTTCCTGCCCAAGCCAATTTTCAGCGGTCATGCTACACTGTACCCAAACAACATTTTTATCATGTTGTTCCCACAAATAGAGCTTTCTTTTGGTGGTATTTGATCACCTCTGGGGTTTTTATTTTTTGCTAAACAAAACTTTTGACGAAATACTAAGGATAATATTGAAAAAAAAAAGAGTTTTTCTTTGTTTCTGTTATAAAATTTTGTAAATAAGTGTAGCGCTGGTAGATTTTTATCTACCGCTGATAGGTAAATTTAGAGGGTCGCTTATTATAGGAAGTTAGATTTGCCTCTGTTCCAGCTTGGCTGACGTTGAATGCAGTTCCACATTGTGCCGGTGGGTGTCGTTGTCACCATTGGCAGGTGTTGGAAAAGCAACGTGTTGAAGCGAATGAGTGCTCCTCTGTCCTGGAGATAACTCGGTGGAGGTGGTCCTCTGAGTTGCATTCTGGGAGAGGGTATTTATGGGACAGACGCCATGTTTTAGGGTTCGTTTTCAGCCACCTGCTGGCCTTCGTGGCCGACAGGTATGCACTAGGAATACCACCTCGTGGTCCTCCGTTCCAGAGGCCCGCGTCGCTGCGGCGTGTGGGTGGGCCCAGAAGCCTGTCTGGGGCCTACCACAGCAGCGGAGGAATGGTCCTGAGCTGTCTATCCTGAGTGAAGAAGCTGGAAAACTGAGAAGATCCCAGGGGAGGACCCGTCATGGAAGGATCATGCAGAGTGCTGGTCTGGAGAGGGGCCTGGTGACTCAGTTGGAGGACGCATTCCGAAGTAATCTTACAGTATAGTACTGCCAGGTTGGCTTAAAGGTTCAAGTACTGTATCTGACATTCATCTCAAACCAATACATCTTGTGGCAGAGGATCGTACGGGTTTTATTCCAGATAAGTCTGTGGCAGAGACTTTTGTTCATGCTGCGTGCTGGCTGCTAGGCAAGTGAGAGATGTCTATCCAGGCGGGCAAAGATTGCAAGTGTTCAATTACAAAGAATGTTCTGAAGAAATACAACAGAAAGCTATTTGAGCTTTCCTGCAGCTTTCCTACTACCTCTTTCCTGCTACTTCCCTTGTTCATTTTATTAAAGCATTGGAAAACCTACTCAAGTGTTTGGTGCTTATATCGTCCAGAGGTAAACTCAACGGAACCCTAGACCCAGCGCCGGTGAAACAGAGGTGTCGAGAGTGAAGGTAACAAGCCCGCTTTAAACCAGCAGCTCCAACGAGAGTTATTGTTACATAAGTAAATTTTCTCCTTCACTAGTGGGCACTGTTGAAGCTGCACTGATGGGCACTGATAAGGTGGCACTGATGAGCACAGATGAGGTGGCACCAATGAGGTGGCACTGATGAGGTGGCACTGATGATGGGCACTGATATGCGACACTGATAGGCGGCACTGATGGACACCGATAGGCGGCTCTGATATGCAGCACTGATGGGCACTCATAGGCGGCACAGATGGGCACTCATAGGTGGCACTGATGGGCACTGAAAGACTGCACTGATGGGTACTTATGGTTGGCACTGATGGGCACTGATAGGCGGCACTGACGGGCACTGATAGGTGGGAATTGATAAGCAGGGGTGAGCACTGATAGGTGGCACTGATGGACACTGATGAGTGGCACTGATTTACACTGATAGATGGCACTAATGGGCATTGCTTCTATTGAGGCACTGGCAGGCATTGCCAGAGATGCCATACCTGGTGGTCATCAGTGGTGGCCATCCCAGGTGGTCCTGGTGGCATCCCTGGTGGTCCTGGGTGGGCATCCACGGGGGGATGTGCTGATAAACCATTAGTGCAGACCCCCCCGTCAGAGGAGCAGCCGATCGGCTCTCCTCTACTCGCATCTGTCAGACGCGAGTGAGGAAAAAACGATAAATGGCTCTTCCTGTTTACATCGTGATCAGCTGTGATTGGACACGGCTGATCATGTGGTAAAGAGTCTCCATCAGAGACTCTTTACCTAGATTGGAGTTGCGGTGTGTCAGACTGAAACGCCGCTACAACGATCGCCATGATGCGCGCCCCCAGGGGCGTGCGGCAGCTTGTTACCCTGATCACGTCATGTGACGTCCAGTCAGGATAACACAACCACTTTGCTGCCGTCATTTTGCTATATGATGGGCGGCAAGTTTTTTAAAAAAAGGTGATTTTACTGGACATGCGGCCAACCATAATTCTTTTTGTTTACAAGAAGAAGTAAGAAGACGTGAGGGGAATCCCTAATTGTCACCAAGGTCACAGAACTAGTTTCCCTCCTGGTGTCAATCCAAAATTTGGGATTTTCTTTCATTTTTGGTGATAATGGTAGACAGGACAAATAGAGAAGGTGAATCTCCTTAATGGGGACACTGACAGCAATAAAAAATTACAGTATATAGTAAGAAATACTGCGCTAAGGCTGGGTTCAAGCCATAGGCGTGCGCAGCCTATTACATTAGGGTGTGCACCCTTAAGCTCAAACACACATGCATGTGTATGTGCCTACATATATATGACCCGGGCACATTGATCTCCCTGCCGGCACAGTGAAAGAGAAGAGCATAAACACTTTTCTTATGGAAGAGCAGGTAAGAGGGAGATCTTGTTCATGTTCCTGCTGCTACACAGAGCGATAACACTAATACGCATGGGGTGATTAGGGTGTGCCTGGGCACACCCGGCACACCCTGTGCGCACGCCTATGGTTCAAGCTATCTTCGCATGTTGCTCGCAGCAGGAGTCCGGTGTGTCCCTATTCACTGTTTCACGTCCAATCTCAGTCCAAATTTTTGGCTGAATTCAGACCTAAAATGGACCAAAAGACACATACGGCTCCAGTGCAAATTTACGCGGGAGCTGCAGCGGAGATATGTGAACCAGCTCCATAGAGAGCCGGTCAAAATCTCCTGCTATTATGAATTGGATGTGTGAACTCACCCTAATTGATAACATAAAAACTTTGTAGCTGTCAGCACTACAATCGACATACCATTGTGAACAGATATGTATAAAAAAGTGAAGCGCTAAAAATAACAATGTGTAAAGTAACAGAACCATATATCATAAGTGCAAGGTGCCAAATATCAAAGTATGGAAGAGCCCTGGGGCCATCATAAAAAAAAATACAGAATTATGAGTTTGAAAATTTTTTTTTTTTTACAAAATTCTGAGTTTGAAAGTCAGAATTCTGAGATTAAAAGTCAGAATTCTGACTTTCAAACCCAGAATTCTGAGATTGAAAGTCAGAATTGTAAGTTTAAAAAAAAATTCTACACAATTCTGAGATTAAAAGTCAGAATTCTGAGTTTTAAAGTCAGAATTCTGAGATTAAAAGTTAGAATTCTGGGATTCAAAAGTCAGAATTCTGAGTTTCAAAGTCAGAATTCTGAGATTAAAAGTCAGAATTCTGAGTTTCAAAGTCAGAATTCTGGGTTTCAAAGTCAGAATTCTGAGATTAAAAGTCAGAATTCTGAGTTTCAAAGTCAGAATTCTGAGATTAGAATTCAGAATTCTGAGTTTCAAAGTCAGAATTCTGAGATTAAAATTCAGAATTCTGAGTTTCAAAGTCAGAATTCTGAGATTAAAATTCAGAATTCTGAGAAAAAAAGTCAGAATTCTGAGTTTCAAAGTCAGAATTCTGAGTTTAAAAGTCAGAATTCTGAGATTTAAAGTCAGAATTCTGAGTTTTTAAATATAGTAGTCTCTATTAGGAAGATTTTAGGACCAATGAGCAATAAGGTAGTTATGGAAGAGCCCTGGGGCCATCATAAAAAAAAAATACAGAATTAAAGAAAAGGGAAAGAAAAGAAAAAATTCAGTCCATATATACAAAAAAATGTAATATATCCAGAAAAGTCCAAGGTGAAAAAATGCCAGTATGTTTGAAGTGATTATAAATGTCAGTGTAAACAGTCCATATAAAACACCCATAGACGGGTGTTGTGCTTACCGTCTCTGATGTACTTTGCACTGCTGGCTGATCAGGTAAAGTTTTAAATTATCCGGACTGCTTCTACTAATCCTGATTCAATATATTTTTTCTTTTTTGGGCTTTATCTCCATTTACTCAACTCTATATCTATTATATATGTTTTTCTTTAGATAAATTGCTTTTTCTAGTCTCAAGTAACACACCTGTATTCAGCCAAGGCTTTCTATATACCGTTTATTTTGGGTCCTAGGAGGTTCCTTATTTATGGTCATCACCCAGATAACTTTATTTGTTACTGTTGTTTGAGGTATTACATTGATAACATCTTCACGCCAAAATTCCACTGAGTACATACAATCAAGAAATGCGTAGGATTGTTATGATCCCCTTACCTTTAATTTAGGGGCTCTGTAGTCATGCTCCCTTTATTAGAAATTCAACTACTATTTAATTGAATTATATATGTTTGATATTGGTTGTTGAAGTCTATACATCATTATATAACCCTACATTCACCCAAAACACAAACAAAGACTACACCATTACATTACATCATTTCACAATTACCCCCACCTATCCCACTCCCAGAAAAAAAAAAAAAAAAGGGGCCCCTATTTCCCCATCCCCTTCCCTAAATTACTCTCAACCTCCTCCCCCCTCCATTTTCAATACCAATCAATGGTCTATCCATTGCCTCTCACCCAACCCCCCGTGTACGTGCATAATTTAAAAAAAAAAAAGGGGGGGAAAGAGTAGGGGAGGAAAAATTCCCCCACCCTTTCCTTTAATTTGTGTGTTTGTGTACTTTCAATCAATTATTAAATGGTGCAAGAGGCCTTTATTGGCCAAATCTATCCAAAAAAGTGTAGTTATCGCTTAACACTCGTATTGTATATTATAGCCTAATTACCCCAACTTAAATCCCTGTGAGAGGAAAAAAAAGGGTGAGAAAGAAAAGGGAAGAAAATTCCCCTTCCCCTTTCTTTGGTTTATAGTATTCATGTATTCATTTATTAATTATTAAATAGTGCAAGAGGCCTTATTGGCCGGACTTTTCAAAAAAGTGTTTTTATCGCCTAACACTCGTGTATTATATGAGGCTTCGATAGCCTAATTACCCCAACTTAAACCGGTGCAAAAGGAAAAAGGAGAAAGAGAAAAGAGAAAAAAATAATATAAAACCCCCAATAACCCCACACAGGAAAAAAAAAAAAAAAGAAAAAAAAACCCTCCTTGTGAAGGATCAGCGTAAGAATAAAATAGAAATATATAGATGAATATAATGTTTCATTTCCAAGGTCAATCTCTATTATTATACATGTTCATAATGACTATACCATATCCTCTCTCTCCTATTCAGCAATGTTCCTCTCTTCTTCCATCTCCTTAGCACAGTGTTCCCATCCCGCCCATGTCTTTTCAATTTTTTCTTTTTGGTCCTTCACTACATGAACCCATCTCTCCGCTTCCATTATTAAATTGACTTCATTTCTCCACTCTATTACTGTAGGGCCTTGAACTTGTCTCCAGTACTTCGGTATAATTTTTTTGGCTGCATTTAATAAGTGCGGGGTTATAATTTTCCAATAAGTTTTAGTGGACCCGGGCATCCCATGAAATAAGTAATGTAGCGGCTTAAACTCCAGGGGCCTGACGGTCAGTTTCTCGATCCATGGGGCCACTGACTCCCAAAATACCTTAATTACTGGGCATGTCCACCACAAATGGAGAAAAGTAACCCTCTGTCCACAACCTCTCTAGCACCTATCACTTATTGTTGGAAACATTTGTGCTAATTTAACTGCAGTCCTGTACCATCTTACCAGAAATGTATATGCCATTTCTTGCACTTTTGAACTTATGGTTGTGGTAAACGTTAATAAGATAATTTTTTTAACTTGTTTGTTTGTCAATACCTGGTCCAGTTCCCTCTCCCATCCCCTTACAAAATATGGGGTTGTCCCTTCCTGCCCACTGAGAATCACTCTATACATTTGTGATAGCATATGTTTAGATTCCGACATATGTGCACATTGCCTTTCAAACATAGTGACTGTGAGTGAATTAGTAGATCTTATTAAGGGCTTTATTTTATTGAAAAAACTCATCATTTGATAATATTTCCACTCTGCCAGGTGTGTCGTCCCAAATCTTAACACCATTTCTGTCAAAGGTAATAGGACTCCATTCAGGGCAAACTTGCCACACATGGTGTCCCCATCCCGACCCCATGCCCCCAGATACCTCGTCTCTTCCCCCGGGGGGAACCAAAGGAATCCCTCCAGAGGAGCCAGAGGGGATACCCGGGGAGCATATTTACCTCTCCTATTCAACCTATCCCACACTTCCAGCGAGTTCAGTGTTAACGGGGACGCCCACTGGGAAAGCCCTCTTAGAGTACTTTGATTCCAAGGTGCTCCTGCCACATTTCTCCCTGCCATTGACATTTCTACTTGAACCCATAGTTTTTGCTGTGCGTCATGGCACCTGTTCAGAATCTGAACTAGGGTCATGGCCTTATAGTATAATGTTATATCTGGTAGTCCCAGGCCCCCCACAGCCTTATTCCTTCGCAGGATATCATAGGCCAATCTAGGTCTTTTATCATTCCATACAAAGGCCACGAATAACCTACGCATTTGTTTGAAGAGGGTCTCCGGTATCTTAATTGGTACAGTATGCAGTACATAAATTATTCTGGGTAATATACTCATTTTTATAGCACTAATTCTCCCAAACCAAGTTAAATATTGGCCCTTCCATTTATTTAACTCTTATGTTATCTCTTTCAGTAATGAGCCGTAATTAAGTTCATATAATAGTTTCTGGTCTGCGCTAATATGTACCCCCAAGTACACCAAAGACTCTCTGTTCCAGACAAATGGGTATGTACAACTCAATGACCTTTCCATTGCTGCCGGAACATGACTAGGAAGGATAATCGACTTCTCAAAATTAATTGTAAAATTAGATACAATACCAAATTTTTGTACTTCCACCATAAGTGCAGCTATAGAAGTCTGTGGGGCGGAGAGAAAAAAAAGGAGATCATCCGCATATGCTGCTACCTTATGTTCCACAGGGCCAATGCAGGTCCCGGTTATTAGGCATGTGCAATTCGTTTCTTTCCGAATTTGTTTTTTAACGAATTTCGACAAATTCGTTAATTCGGGAATATCCAAATTAACGAAAACTTGTTTAACAAATTTTTTCCGAATATTCGTAAATTCGATAAAATTGGACATTCGTAAATTCAGGCATTCGTACATTCGTACATTCGCAATTTACGAATGTACATTCGTACATTCGTACATTCGTACATTAGTAAATTAGTGAATTCATAAATTTGTAAATTCGAAAATTCGGAAATCTGAAATAACAGTTAACTAATAATAACTTAACTATTAGTGATTACTAGTAACTTTAAAATTATAGGTATTGTAATTTCCTTTAAAATTTGGCTGTTAGTGAATGTAACACATACAAATTTATCCGAAGTTATGAATTATCCGGAAAAATGGAATTGAACGTAATGAATTAATAATAATAAATAACAATAATAATAATAACAACGTTTTATTATTATTATTTATTATTAATTTGTTCCGTTCCATTTGTTTAGATGCAGCATTAATTTTGGATAATTCGTAACTTCGGATAAATTCATATTTGTTACGTTCACTGACAGTCAAATTTGAAAGGAAATTACAATACCTATAATTTAATAGTTAGTTACTATTTCAGATTTTTGAATTTTTGGGTTTTTGGATTTTCAAACTTCGAATTTACAAATTTCCAAATTTTCTGATTTACAAATGTACGATTTTACGAATGTACGAATGTACGAATTTACAAATGAACAAATGTAAAAATGTACGAATGTACGAATGAACGAATGTACGAATGAACGAATGTTTGAATTAACAAATGTACGAATGTACAAACGAACGCATTTATGAATTTACGAATGAACGAATTTACGAATCGCAATCATAACGAATGACCCGAAAAACGAAAAAAAAAATAAACTAATGAAACGAAAACAAAAATGAACAAATTTTTTGGCTGTGCACATGTCTACCGGTTATCTCCCTATTATTCCTAATTTTACGTAGGAATGGCTCCATTATTATCGCAAATATTAAGGGGGATAACGGGCACCCTTGCCTAGTGCCATTTCGTATATTGTCAGCAATCTGACAATGTGCCGTTTACCTTGATCCTTGCTCTTGGTTCTGCATACAAAGACATAATCCATCCCATCATTCGTTCCCCCAGGCCTACCCTCCTCAATACTTCTCTCATAAAGCCCCAATTCACTCTGTCAAACGCCTTTTCGGCATCCATTGACAGCATGATCCTTGGGGCCCTGTCCGGGCCAGACCACATCCAGTGGAGAACGTGAAGCGCACGAATAGTATTATCCCTCGCCTCACGTCCCTTTATGAACCCAGTCTGGTCCGGATGAACTAAGTCTCCAATATACTCTTGAAGCCTCAAGGCCAGGATCTTGGCTAACAGTTTTGTATCCGAGTTGAGTAGAGAGGTAGGCCTGTAGTTTGCACAGATTTGAGGGTCTTTCCCCCCTTTTGGTAATACCGTTATGTACGCCAAAAGGGCTTCTGGCGATAGTGGATTAGAGGCACTAATTGAATTAAAATAGTTACAGAGTGGTCTTGCTAATACTGGAAGAAATTTTTTATAGTATACGCTCGTCAGCCCGTCCAGCCCCGGGCTCTTTCCCAGTGGCAGGGTTGCTATTGCTCTACTCAACTCCTCTACTGTAATTTCACGCTCAATTTCATCTATAATTGTTTTAGGTAGCGTGGGCATTGAAGCTTCTTCAATATAGTCCCATATCTCCTTCCTACCATGTCTCTCTCCATCCCCTACTCCCCGTGGATCTGTCTTGGAAGTATTATATAACGCCTCATAAAATTTACCAAATTCTGACGCTATGGCTTTCATTTCAATCACCTTCTTACCCTGAACTAATAGACTGTGAACATGTCTAGAGTCTTGTTGTTTTTTAAGTTGTTTAGCCAATAGCCATCCACACTTATTTCCCTGTTCGTATGCCCTTCTCGCAAAAAAATAGTTTTATTTTTTACTCTTCGCTCTAGGCACCGTGAGAGCTCTGCTCGTAAGCTCTCCAAGTGCCTACTGTCCATGGGGTCGAGATTTCTCTTATGTTTCGCCTCCAAAACATTAATCTTCTCTAGTAGTTCCTTTATCTCCCTTTTACCTTCTTTCTTTATATGTGATCCATAAGCTATCAAATCCCCTCTTATAACTGTTTTATGGGCCTCCCACACCACTTGATCTGACGCTTCCTCTGTCTTATTTATTTCAAAATATTCTTTTATTTTAATACCTAGATTCTCCACTATTTCCTCCTTATCCAACAATGACTCGTTCAAGCGCCACGTTCGCTCTAAACAACCCATTTGAATTGGACAGAGGGTCAGGGTTATTGGGGCATGATCTGACATAGTTATAGATTTAATTGTACTCGCGAGGACGTTCTCCAAGTAAAATTGGTCCACCAAAAAAAGGTCCAACCGCGAGTACATATCATGTGTTTTAGAGTAGTAACTAAAATCCTTAATTCCTGTATGCAGTACCTGCCAGCTGTATACAAGGTGTTGGGAACGTAAAATTTGCTTAACCTGCTTTATGACTCTGAAAGACAGGGCAGTTCTACTGCCATACTTGGATGTATCCATACTTGGGTCCAACACCATATTGAAATTCCCGCTCACCATTAAACATCCTTCTCTAAATTCTTCCAGTTTTCTAAATGTTCTAACCAGAAAATTAACAGACCCTTCATTTGGTGCATAGATCAATGCAAACGTATATCGTACGCCATGCAGTGTGCCCTTCACAAATAGAAAACGTCCCTCTGGATCACTTTGCAGGGTCTACGTTTTCCATGGGCAAGACTTCTTAAAAGCAATTGTGACCCCTCTTGCCCTTGCAATTGGTGACACTGCATTGTACCATTGATTCATTATGTTCTGGGGTAAACTGGGGATAGAACTATCCCTAAAGTGGGTCTCTTGTGAGAAGACGACATCAGCTCCATGATGTTGCAATTCCACCCAGAGGCACCCTCTCTTATTCAGTGAGCGCAACCCCCTTACATTATATGATAACATTTTCAATATGGCAGTCATTTTTTAAATTATCCTTAGGACTCCCCATACCAGTCCCTTGATATTGTCCCCTTGACCCTGTTCTCTGTCTTCCTTTCTCTTCACCTCTTTCACACCAAAAACCTACCCCTTGGAGTATATCTATAAATCGGGGAGTGGGCCTGTGCAAATCAACACCTCTTATGCACCGGTCACCTCCCTTCCCTGCTTTTAGCAGGCTTACTAATCCCCTCAATCGGGGCTGACCTATTAACCAAAAAACGGTCCCCATTTCCCACCATACACCCTCATTCCCCCCTCCTCCTGGGTATTTGCTTACAATACACCGATATAGAAACAGAAAATGACTCCTGCGCACAAGTGGTCGACCCAATATAAAAGGGGGATACACTGGCCTTGCTGCCCTCAAGGATGGGGACTCCTAGCAGACAAAGACATGAAAAGAGAGAAGGGCGCACCAGCCATGTGCATTATCTTTTGTAAAACATTTATTAAGTAAAATGATAAAGGAAATTACTCACAAGCAGTAAAGAATCATGTGCCATAAACCTTGGACATCAACTTGCAACAAGTGGTATAAAAGATGAACAAAGCCTTCCAAAGATGTTTCCGAGGAATAAAAAACACTGCTCGCTGCGAGCAGTGTTTTTTATTCCTCGGAAACATCTTTGGAAGGCTTTGTTCATCTTTTATACCACTTGTTGCAAGTTGATGTCCAAGGTTTATGGCACATGATTCTTTACTGCTTGTGAGTAATTTCCTTTATCATTTTACTTAATAAATGTTTTACAAAAGATAATGCACATGGCTGGTGCGCCCTTCTCTCTTTTCATGTCTTTATTTGCTTACAATACCCTTTCTAGGTGAAAAA
The DNA here is from genome assembly GCA_037952925.1 of Lithobates clamitans. NCBI lineage: Eukaryota > Metazoa > Chordata > Amphibia > Anura > Ranidae > Lithobates > Lithobates clamitans. Next base: position 761,296 of record JBBGZY010000598.1, read on the forward strand.
AAAAAAAAAAGAAAGAAAGAGAGAAAAAACAAAACAAAACACAAAACTTCATTTCTATACGGATCCCCTCTCTGCTTAGTCCTTTTATCAATTATCTGGGTCTTCTTTGGGCCATGCCCATATTGGCCTTTGCAGGTACTTCTTGTTCAGAAAGCTGTAGGGGGGGCCCTATAAAATGTATTCTCCAATCTGTAAAATCCACCATAGGGAGGTCCAGTTTCCCCACAAATGATTCTAGGTCATCTTTTGTTCGTAATGTTGCTGTTCTCTCATTCCTGGAGGCTGTCAAACTAAATGGGTACCCCCACCGATATTTAATCTCCGCCACACGTAGGGCTTCTAACAGGGGTCGGACTGACCGTCGCTTATAAAGAGTCCGGCGTGATATATCTGGGTACAATGCCATATTTAAACCTGCCTTCCATTTGCCCTGGCGCTTTTGGGGATTTGCTGGTCCGTCATTGTAACCTCATTCGGTGGGCTGCTTTACCTGCTTTTTGGCAGCCTTTCTATCAGTGTTTTTGTCATTTTTGCTCTTGAACAAAGACTCCCACTGGTATAATCAACAGCACATAGGGCCAGTATGTGTATTTATAATGTATACATATGACTTATGTATAACTATCATTGCATCATGTTCATGTTTGTAATTGTGCATACTTTGTAATTTTAGATTAAGTTTGAAACCAATTTGAAACAGTATAGCCTATTGTCCCTGAAGAAGACCTGCATTTACAATTTCTGAAACGCGTTGGTTTTCTTCTGTCCCATTCCCATGGACAGTTAACCTCTAGGTTATTAACTGGTTTGATTTCATGCTGTTATCCACATCATGTGCTTGTTTTTTATGTGATTTAATCTTTACATGATATTTCATCAATAAATTGTATATTTTTCTATTACATTTATGTTTCCGGTCCTTCAAAGTCCCACCTTGTGAGAAAAATTAATTGTTCATTATATGTTACATAGTTACATAGTAGGTGAGGTCGAAAAAAGACACAAGTCCATCAAGTCCAACCTATGTGTGTGATTATATGTCAGTATTACATTGTATATCCCTGTATGTTGTGGTCGTTCAGGTGATTATCTAATAGTTTCTTGAAACTATTGATGCTCCCCGCTGAGACCACCACCCATGAAGGGAAATCCACATCCTTGCCACTCTTACAGTAAAGAACCCTCTGCGTAGTCAGGGCCGCTGATAGAAATCATGGGGCCCCGTACAGCCTACCTGATGGGGCCCCCTTCAGCCCCACAATGGTCCCGCCCCTGGCCCCTCCTCCAGCCACACACTGGCCCTGCCCCTGGTCGTGCCCATGGTACCTCCTTCAACCCCACCCCTGGCCCATCCCCAGTAGGTCAGAGACTGCAGACATAGTACAGTAGATGGTCAGAGACTGCAGACATAGTACAGGAGATGATCAGAGACTGCAGACATAGTACAGGAGATGATCAGAGACTGCAGACATAGTCCAGGAGATGGTCAAGACTGCAAACATGGTACAGGAGAAGGTCAAAGACTGCAGACATAGAACAGGAGACGGTCAGAGACTGCAGACGTCGTACAGGAGATGATCAGGGACTGCAGACGTAGTATAGGAGATGGTCAGAGACTGCAGACATGGTACAGGAGATGGTCAGAGACTGCAGACATGGTACAGGAGATGGTCAGAGACTGCAGACATGGTACAGGAGATGGTCGGAGACTGCAGACATAGTACAGGAGATGACCAGAGACTGCAGACATAGTACAGTAGATGGTCAGAGACTGCAGACATAGTACAGGAGATGGTCAGAAACTGCAGACATAGTACAGGAGATGGTCAGAGACTGCAGACATAGTCATAGTACAGGAGATGATCAGAGACTGCAGACATGGTACAGGAGATGATCAGAGACTGCAGACATATTACAGGAGATGATCAGAGACTGCAGACATAGTCATAGTACAGGAGATGATCAGAGACTGCAGACATGGTACAGGAGATGATCAGAGTGCAGACATATTACAGGAGATGATCAGAGACTGCAGACATGGTACAGGAGATGGTCAGGGACTGCAGACATAGTACAGGAGATGGTCAGAGACTGAAGACATGGTACAGGAGATGGTCAGAGACTGCAGACATAGTACAGGAGATGGTCAGAGACTGCAGACATGGTACAGGAGATGGTCAGAGACTGCAGACATGGTACAGGAGATGGTCAGAGACTACAGACATAGTACAGGAGATGATCAGAGGCTGCATACATGGTACAAGAGGTGATCAGAAACTGCAGACATGGTACAGAAGACAGTTAGGGATCGCAAACATGATTGATTCAGAAGATGGTCGAAGACTGCATTTATGGCTGAACCCAGTGTACAAGTACATAGTATCACAGGACTGATCCACTCTATTTAAACCAGCTCTGCAAGATCAAGTCAGTGATTTTCCTTTAAAAGTACAACCAAGTGACAGAAGACAGCATCACATCCAATTTCCAAAATACAAATTTTCTTACAAACAGTGAATTGGTCAGAATAAGTGGAGGACAGTAACCAGTTAATGGGGCTGTGAAGTTTCTAGCCTGATTTAGCAGTAAATCTGCAAAAAAAAAAAAATCCATCAAACAATCTGTGCAGCACACACAGAGCTCTGGCTAAATAGCTGACTATAAGCTGAAATGGTTAGCTGCTGCAGAGTCTTCCAGAGATCGTATCAGGCTATGTGCAGGTCAGGTTAGGCAGATAAAATTTAAAAAAAGTAACCAGCAAGATAAGAGGGAGGGGAGGCTGATCTATAACCTGTACACTGCCTGATCACATAGATATTTGGAAGACACTGCAGTCGGCCAGCAACATGTTACTGTGCTCCCGACGATCCTGTTGTTTCCATTCAGCCACAGCTGTGTGTCCTGCAGAACTTGTATTGCTGCTGTAGGCATACCTCTGTGTGTCTCCCTCCTTGCTCCCCCATTCAGCCCCACTCCAGCACTGTTTACAGTCAAATGTGAGCGGCTAGAGAAGGGAATGACAACACTTTTTTTTAAATTACTTTGCATTCTTTCATTCACTGTTTATATTGCAAGGGCACCCCCTGCTGGCCGGTCCCGGTACAACAGGGAGAGTTGTACTGGCTTATCAGCGGCCCTGTGTGCAGTTTAAGGTTAAACCTCTTTTCTTCTAATTTTATTGCGTGGCCACGAGTCTTGTTAAACTCCCTACCATGAAAAAGTTTTATCCCTATTGTACGGTATTTGTAAATTGAAATCATATCCCCTCTCAAGCATCTCTTTTCAAGAGAGAATAAGTTCAGTTCTTGCAACCTTTCCTCATAACTAACATCCTCCAGACCTTTTATTAGCTTTGTTGCCCTGCTTTGTACTCTATGTACAGTACATCCTTCCTGAGGACTGGTGCCCAAAACTGGACAGCATACTCTAGGTGCGGCCGGACCAGAGTCTTGTAGAGCATTATAATTATTGTTTTATCTCTGGAATTAATCCACTTTTTAATGCATGTCAATATTCTGTTTGCTTTGTCAGCAGCAGCTTGGCATTGCATGCCATTGCTGAGCCTATCATCTACTAGGACCCCCAGGTCCTTTTCCATCCTAGATTCCCCCAGAGGTTCTCCCCCCAATGTATAGATTGCATTCATATTTTTGCCACCCAAATGCATTATTTTACATTTTTCTACATTGAACCTCATTTGCCATGTAGTTGCCCACCCCGTTAATTTGTTCAGATCTTTTTGCAAGGTTTCCACATCCTGCGGAGAAGTTATTGCCCTGCTTAGCTTAGTGTCATCCACAAACACAGAGATTGAACTGTTTACCCCATCCTCCAGGTGGACTATGAACAAATTAAACAGGATTGGTCCCAGCACAGAACCCTGGGGGACCCCACTACCCACCTCTGACCATTCCGAGTACTCCCCATTTATCACCACCCTCTGAACTCGCCCTTGAAGCCAGTTTTCAATCCATGTACTCACCCTATGGTCCATGCCAACGGACCTTATTTTGTACAGTATACGTTTATGGGGAACTGTGTCAAATGCTTTTGCAAAATTCAGGTACACCATGTCTACGGCTTTCCTTTATCTACAAGGCAACTCACCTACTCATAAAAGGTTAATAGATTGGTTTGGAAAGAACGATTCTTCATGAATCCATGCTGATTACAGCTAATGATACCATTCTCATTACTAAAATCTTGTATATAGTCCCTTATCATCCCCTCCAAGAGTTTACATTGATGTTAGGCTAACTGGTCTGAAATTCCCAGGGATGTATTTTGGGCCCTTTTTAAATATTAGAGCTACATTGGCTTTTCTCCAATCAGCTGGTACCATTCCAGTCAGTAGACTGTCAGTAAAAATTAGGAACAATGGTCTGGCAATTACTTGACTGAGTTCCCTAAGTACTCTCGGGTGCAAGCCACCTGGTCCCGATGATTTATTAATGTCAAGTTTCCCAAGTCTAATTTTAATTCTGTCCTCTGTTAACCATGGAGGTGCTTCCTGATTTGTGTCATGAGGATAAACACTGCAGTTTTGGTTACTGAAGCCCCCCGATTTCCTCGTGAAGACTGAGGAGAATAATAAATTCAATACCTTCGCCATCTCCCCATCCTTTGTAACCAGATGTCCTTCCTAGTTCTTTATGGGGCCAATATGTTCTGTCCTCCCTTTTTTACTGTTTACATACTTAAAGAATTTCTTGGGATTTTTTTTGCTTTCCTCCGTTATGTGTCTTTCATGTTCTATCTTAGCCGTCCTTATTGCACTCTTACATTTCTTGTTGCGTTCTTTATAAAGTCTGTATCAAGGATGTGGGCTTAAAGCAATATCCAGTTAGCTGGTAAAATTATTTTCTAAAAGAATTTAAAAAGACTTGGACTTCCATCAGCCCAAAATAAATCAGATAATTTACAAACACAAAAATTCAGCACTGCTGCTGTTTTATCTCGAAGAGGGTGTACTATAAATATTTGACCAGAAGATTGTGAGATGGCATTGGGTAAGAACTATCAGACATTTGGAGCACTTGAATGGATTCATGAGTCACCCTATGTCAGGGATGGGTTCAGCCTTTCCTCCTCAAAGCTGGCTGTTCAGGCTCCAGAACTCTGGCTTTGTTTTGACTACATTTACTCTGTTTACTTTTTTTTTATTATTATAAAACAAGTGTGATTTAACTGTACCTCTGTCTCAGTCTGATTCATGGTTTCTGACAGTAGGCGAAGGCCATGAATTCAGAAGTCAATCCACTTGTTGGTTATATTTTTTCCAGATTGGATGAGCAGGATCAGCACATGGATCAGTTTGCCATGGCATTACAAACACTCCTGAGTCGCACGGCTCACCTGAAATCTCCCACTGTGGCTGCTCTGGTACAATCTGTGTTGCAGGCCGTCCCTGCTGCTGCTCCAGTCTCTGTGCAGGCACCGCCTCAAGTATTACCTCTATAAGTCTGCTCTGCTTCCCCAGCGATTTGGGGATGATCCAGTCCAATGCAGAGGGTTTCTCAACCAGATTGAGATAAACTTTGAGATGCTGCCCCAGGCGTTTCCCACGGACAGAAGCAAAGTAGGTTTCGTGATATCTTTGCTTTCTGAGAGAGCCTTGGCCTGGGCAAACTCTCCATGGGAGACACAAAAAACTGTTGTCTTGAGTTACCCTGAGTTTGTGACTTCTTTTAAAAAGGTATTTGATGTTCCCACATGCTCTGCTTCTGCTGCCCAGTGCCTCATGTCCATCAAACAGAGTGCAAGAACTGTTGCCGATTACGCCATTGAATTCTGTACTCTGGCAGCAAAGGTTTCTTGGAACAATGAGGCCCTCGTGGCTGCTTTTTCTCATGGTCTCTCGGATACCATCAAGGATGAAATAGCAGCCCGAGATATACCCACTGAGCTAGAGAGGTTGATCCCTTTTGCCATCCTCATTGACTCCAGACTCAGAGACAGACTCCCTTTTAAGGAGTGCTTGCAGAAGCCTCCTGCACATTTGTCTTTGAACTTTGCAGTCCCACCTATGTCTGTCTCCCCTCCCATGCCTCCTGGTACAGAGTCGGTCTGTGAAGATGAACCCATGCACTTGGGCTTCACGCGCCTCTCCGCGGATGACCCCTAGGAGGAGGGAGAGATTGTGCCTTTATTGTGGCCAGGCAGGTCACTTTTTGAAGTCTTGTCCTACCCGTCCAGGGAACACCCGAACCTTAAGGTCCTGTCATGGACAGACCTTAGGTGGCGTTGTTTCGTCCCCAGTTATCCAGAAGGATGAGCCCCTGGTTTCGGTTACCCTTTCTTGGACTGAGTCGTCCATCGAGATACAGGCTTTAATCGAATCTGGGGCTGCAGGCCTGTTCATTGATGCTGCCTTTGTATTATTATTATTATTATTATTATTATTATATGAGATTTATATAGCGCCAACATTTTACGCAGCACTTTACAATGTATAAGGGGGACAACACAATTACAGTACAGTTCAATACAAAAGGTACAGGAGGGCCCTGCTCATAGAGCTTATATTCTAAAGGGAGGGGGTGGTGGTACAAAAGGTAATAGCTGCAAAGAATGATTTGATGGGGGTGGCTCAGGGACAGTTATGTGGGTGTGGGATAGGCTTCCCTGAATAAATGAGTTTTCAGGGATCTCCTAAAGGTGGACAGGGTAGGGGCTGATCGGACATACTGGGGCAGGGAATTCCAGAGGATGGGAGAGGCTCTGGTGAAGTCCTGAAGGCGAGTATGGGAGGAGGTAACAAGGGAGCTAGAGAGCAGGAGGTCCTGGGAGGAGCGGAGGGGGCGATTTGGGCAATATCTGCAGATGAGGTTGGTGATGTAGATGGGGGCGATGTTGTGAATGGCCTTGTATGTTATGGTTAGCATTTTGAATTTTACACGGTGGGGTAGGGGAAGCCAGTGAAGGGATTGGAAGAGAGGAGCAGCAGTCACGGATCAATTAGTGAGGTGTATTAGTCTATGTATCTTTGTATCAAAGCACTTGATTCCGCTGCAGCTGCGTGACACTCCACTTGCCATTGAGGCTCTTGACGGAAGACCTCACCAGCCTGCCCATGTGACTCATGAGACTGTTCCATTGTCCATGGCTGTAGGGGCTCTTCACCGTGAGATAATCCAATTGCAAGTTATTTTCTCACCTAAGTTTCCGCTGGTTATTTGTTAACCTTGGTTACAGAGGCACAACCCCTCTTTTGGTTGGCTCTGTGCTGAGGTTCTCTCCTGGTCCCACAATGCAGTAAGACATGCTTCCAGAAGGTAGCCAAGGTCCTGTGCACCTCTTCACTCTCCTCCCTGTCGGAGGAATACCGCGATTTTAGCGATGTCTTTGACAAGGGTCAAGCTGGCAGTTTGCCTCCACACCGGTCATATGATTGCGCAATTGACCTTCAACCTGGTGCCATACCCCCTCATGGCCAGTTTTACCCTTTGTTGTTCTTGGAAGATAAGGCCATGGAGGAGTATGTTGTAGACGCACTTTCTCGAGGTTTTATCCGCAAATCCTCATCTCTTGCTGGTGCTGGTTTCTTCTTTGTGAAAAAGAAGAGTGGTGAACTGAGACCTTGAATTGATTATAGGGATCTCAATCGCTTCACGATTAAGAATGCGTATCCGATTCCATTGATGACTGAGTTATTTGACCGCCTCCAGGGAGCAACAGTTTTCACGAAGCTTGATTTGAGAGGGGTATACAATCTCATGAGGATTAAGGAGGAAATGAGTGGAAAACTGTGTTTAATACCAGAACAGGCCATTATGAGTACCTCGTAATGCCTTTTGGCCTTTGTAACGCCGCGGCAGTTTTCCAGGAATTTATTAACGCTGTCCTCCGAGATTTATTGCAGTTGTGTGTGGTTGTTTATCTCAACAAAGTCCCTAGAGAGCCACCACACAGATGTCTGTCGTGTGCTTCAGAAACTAAGAGAGAACAATCTCTATTGTAAATTGAAGGAGTGCAATTACGAGATTGGTGAGAGAGCTATTAGCAATCATTTTAGCCCTGAAAGAATGGAGACATTTCCTTGAAGGTACCACTGTGCCGGTTCTCATTCTTACTGACCATAAGAATCTCAACGTCTCTTTCCCAGAAGGCCGCGATATGCTCTTTTCTTGTCTAGTTTCAATTACAATCACATTGTCTCATTCTTACGTACTAAGAATGTAAGGGCTGACACTTTGTAACGACAATTTTCCTCCACTTCCAAGATGGAGTTGGTTCTGGTTCCTGTGATTCCTCCTGATCGTATTCTGGCTATGGTTCGCACCAGTCTCGCTTTTCCTTTGGGTGACAAAATTCTTGCTGCTTAGGCCCATGCTCCTCCTGGGAAACCTTGTGACCGCTGCTTTGTCCCAGAGCGTCTCCATACTGATGTGCTCCAGACTTTCCATTCTCCCAAGGCTGCTGACCACCCTGGGAAGAATCAACTCTTTTGAGCCATTTCCCAACAATTCTAGAGGCCTAGTCTATTTGCTGATGTAAGTGCCTTTGTAGCTGCCTGTTCCGTGTGTGCTCAGGTTAGGACTCCACAACACCGTCCAGTGGGCCTCCTACAACCCATACCCAATGGAGAGATGTCCTGGACCCACCTGTCTATGGATTTCATTGTGGAGTTACCCAACTCCCAGGGCAACACAGTTATCCTTGCGTTGATTGACCGGTTCTCGAAAATGTCCCAATTGTATTCCACTTAAGAAGTTGCCCGCTTCTAAGGAACTGGCTTCCATTTTTGCTTGGGAGATCTTTCGCTTACATGGGCTACCCAAGGTGATTGTCTCGGACAGGGGTAGTCAGTTTGTGTCCCGGTTCTCCAGCTTGTTTTCTCCACTGCGTATAACCCGCAGTCTAATGGGGCTGCAGAATGAGCCAGTCGGTCCTTGGAGCAATTCCTACGTTGCTATATTTCTGACCATCATAACAACTGGTCAGATCTCTTACCGTGGGTGGAGTTTGCTCACAATAGTGCCTTGAATTCTTCTTCCCGATTGTCTCCGTTTATGGCGAACTATGTTTCCAACCTTCCATGTTGCCTGACTCATTTGTTCCATGGAGTATTTATGCGTTAGAGGAGCATCTCCGTGGTCTTCGTTCCACTTGAGCACAAGTCCAGGAGGCTTTGTGACATGCTAATGATAGGTACAGACTGCATGCTGACCACAGACGCCTGCCTGTGCCTTTCTACCACTTTGGGGACAGGGTCTGGCTGTCATCTCGAAACCTCCGACTTCATGTTTCCTCTCTGAAGTTTACACCTCGGTTTATTGGGCCTTTCCGTATCCTTCGCAGGATAAACCCAGTGGCTTACGCATTAGACCTTCCTTTTAATATGCGTATTTTGAATGTATTCCAGGTCTCCTTATTAAAACCTTTGGTCTGCAAGCGCTTTACCACCTTGTTGCCTTGCCCTCACCCTGTACAGGTTGAGAACCATGAGGAGTATGAAGTGCAGTCCATTGTTGACTCCCATAGGTTCTGTGGGCGCATACAGTAGCTGGTGCATTGGAAAGGGTACGGTCCAGAGGAACGCTCTTGGGTCTCATCCTCGGATGTACATGCCCCTGTCCTCCTCCGTGATTTCCATAGATGTTTTCCCCTCAAGCCTGATGATCCTCTGGGGGATGGGTCATTAAGTAGGGGGTACTGTCAGGGCTGGGCTCAGCCCTTCCTTCTCAAAGCTGGCCACTCAGCTGTCGGCTAATTGTCAATTCCTATCTCTCCACAGTAGGGATGAGCCGAACACCCCCCTGTTCGGTTCGCACCAGAGCATGCGAACAGGAAAAAAGTTTGTTCGAACACGCGAACACCGTTAAAGTCTATGGGACACGAACATGAATAATCAAAAGTGCTCATTTTAAAGGCTAATATGCAAGTTATTGTCATAAAAAGTGTTTGGGGACCTGGGTCCTACCCCAGGGGACATGGATCAATGCAAAAAAATTTTTTAAAAGCGGCCGTTTTTTCAGGAGCAGTGATTTTTATAATGCTTAAAGTCAAACAATAAAAGTGTAATATCCCCTTAAATTTCGTACCTGGGGGGTGTCTATAGTATGCCTGTAAAGGGGCGCATGTTTCCTGTGTTTAGAACAGTCTGACAGCAAAATGACATTTTGAAGGAAAAAACTCATTTAAAACTACCGCGGCTATTGCATTGCCGACAATACACATAGAAGTTCATTGATAAAAACGGCATGGGAATTCCCCAAAGGGGAACCCCGAACCATAATTTAAAAAAAAAATGACGTAGGAGTCCCCCTAAATTCCATACCAGGCCCTTCAGGTCTGATATGGATATTAAGGGGAACCCCGGCCAAAATGTAAAAAAAAAATGATGTGGGGTTCCCCCTAAATTCCATACCAGACCCTTCAGGTCTGGTATGGATTTTAAGGGGAACCCCGCGCCAAAAAAAAAAAAACGGCGTGGGGTCCCCCCAAAAATCCATACCAGACCCTTATCCGAGCACGCAACCTGGCAGGCCGCAGGAAAAGAGGGGGGGACGAGAGTGCGGCCCCCCCCTCCTGAACCGTACCAGGCCACATGCCCTCAACATTGGGAGGGTGCTTTGGGGTAGCCCCCCAAAACACCTTGTCCCCATGTTGATGAGGACAAGGGCCTCATCCCCACAACCCTGGCCGGTGGTTGTGGGGGTCTGCGGGCAGGGGGCTTATCGGAATCTGGAAGCCCCCTTTAACAAGGGGCCCCCCAGATCCCGCCCCCCCCCTGTGTGAAATGGTAAGGGGGTACAAAAGTACCCCTACCATTTCACTAAAAAACTGTCAAAAATGTTAAAAATGACAAGAGACAGTTTTTGACAATTCCTTTATTTAAATACTTCTTCTTTCTTCTATCTTCCTTCATCTTCTGGTTCTTCTGGTTCTCCTGGTTCTTCCTCCGGCGTTCTCGTCCAGCATCTCCTCCGCGGCGTCTTCTATCTTCTTCTCCTTGGGCCGCTCCGCACCCATGGCATGGGGGGAGGCTCCCGCTCTTCTCTTCATCTTCTTCATCTTCTTCTCTTCTTCTCTTCTTCTCTTCTTCTTTTCTTCTCTTCTTCTCTTCTTCTCTTCTTCATTTTCTTCTCCGGGCCGCTCCGCACCCATGCTGGTCTGTCCTGCCTACTTAAGCCGTACAGTCCAGATGATCTCTGCCTTCACCTTGGTCACATCTCTAGAGATGCTCTCCTGTGTTCCTGTTAAAGACTTGCTTGGCTGACATTCCTTCTGGCTCCAGATTCTGCTTGCCTTTCTACCACACTCATCTGTGGCTCCCTGAAGTTTTGGCTTGTCTGACTATCCGTTCCGGTTCCTGAACTCTGGCTTTGTTTTGGCTACATTTACTCTGTTTACCTTTTTATATTATTAAAGTGTGATTTAACTGTACTTCTGTCTCAGTCTGATTCATGGTTTCTGCCACCCTATCCCTAAAAGCTAAATTAAACCCCTCAATCCCTGACACTAATACTAACCCAACTTACCTCTACAATAGCTCTTTATATTAAGCACCCCACATCTCTTTCCTGTGCTGGAAGACTCTGGACTGATTTCACACATTGTTTGTTGTGTGGTCATATAGTGTCTGACCCCTGGAGCTTGAAGACACTGTTTAGGCTCTAACAGTATTTGGAAGGGTGTAAGGAATTTTTTGGTTCTTTAGGCCTTCATGCTGCTAGCCTTTGAGGTAGGGATTAGCTGCTTAATGTGCATGTTATGAAGAGAAGAACGAAAGGATTGCCAAAGACTGTATAGCAGATTCAATTCTGCCATTCTACTTTACAGGAGCACAATGGGCAAACTAGCAGTGGATGTTTAAACCTGAATTACCCACAAAGGGAGGCACAAGTGTTCAGTGCATCCTCATGCAGGTAGTCCCATTAGTGTCAATTGGGATGCAGTGGCTGCACAGATACAGCTGCTGCTTCCAATTTGATATCTGTGCTGCAGATGCATGGCCCCAAACGCAGACAATGTGAGTTTAGGGCTGTGCACCCACATGGATGTCAAATAGGGGCACCGCCACTGCTTCCCAATGGACATGAATGGGACTGCCTGCAGAAGGATACACGGAACGCCAGTGCTTCCCTTTGTGAGTCAAAACGGTCCTTGCACAGGTTTACACTGGTGTAAATTTATAATATGGAACCTTGCGCTTGGTTAACTGTAACCACAGGACTGCTATGACTTATAAATCCAAATACGGGACCCAATACAATTCTACATTAAAAAAAGTGTGCTGTCCCCTAAAGTTAAAGAATATTTACAACTCAATAATTGATAAATATTTAATGAAACATGGTCATATGCCCCATAAAATAAATGTTCAAGTACGTCCCATGCGCAGCTTCCTGGCTGATGAATACAAATGATCCTCCAGTATGTTTTGATAACATACTGCATTCATCTTGACAACAATTTTCACCAAATTTCCTGTGCCTTTGTAGCTCACACATCCCCAAAACATCAGTGATCCACCTCCGTACCTTTCATCATAGGCCTTGTTGACTCCTCTTCAAATTTAACATTTATGGTTGTGTTCAAAAAGCTCAATTTTGGTCTCATCACTCCAAATGTCTTTGTGCCTGATGGTTTGAGGCTTGTGCTGTTTGGCGTATTGTAAGCGGGATACTTTGTGGCATTTGCATAGTAATGGCTTTCTTCTGGCGACTCGACCATGCAGCCCATCTTTCTTCAAGTGCCTCCATATTGTGCATTTTTGAAACAGCCACACCACATGTTTTCAGAGAGTCCTGTATTGCACCAGAAGTTATTTGTGGGTTTTTCTTTGCATCCCGAACAAATTTCATGGCAGTTGTGGCTGTAATTTTAGTTGGTTTACCTGATCGTGGTTTGGTTTCAACCGTACCCCTCATTTTCCACTTCTTGATTAGAGTTTGAACACTGCCGATTGGCATTCTCAATTCCTTGGATATCTTTTTATACCCCTTTCCTGTTTCCTGTCAACTACCTTTTCCCGCAGATCCTTTGACAATTCTTTTGCTTTCCCCATGACTCATTGAGCTTTTATACACACACAATAATTACAAGCAAACAGGTAACAGGTGAGGAGGGTTACCTTTAATAGCCATTCAAACCCCTTTGTGTCAACTTGTGTGCATGTTATCAGGCCAAAATCACCAGGGTATGTAAAATTTTGACCAGGGTCATTTGGGTAGTTTCTGTTTCCATTATGATTTAAAAAGACTAAACACAGTTAATTGATAATAAATGGCTTCAGCCAAACACCAACCATGAGGGGAAAAAATGTTTTTGTGTTATCATTCATATTCTCTGAAAATGGCCAAGAAATCATAAATTCTGCCAGGGTATGTAAACTTATGAGCACAACTGTATAGTCCATGTTTAGGTTTGTGCAATCAAAGTGCTTGGTGCTCAAACGATTATTTTATAAAGGTGCACCAGTGCATAAAGTGCTTCTCAAGCAACAGGGCCTCTTACCAAACAGGAATGATCTCAAATTACAGAGATCACATCCACTTTATCTCTCCACGGAGGGCTGACACGCTCACCATCAGACCTCCAGATAACTCCGTGACCCCGTCAATAAGATACAGCAGTATTGTCCCCACAGTAGGAAAGCACGCCTTAACCCTTACTCCAAGCAGAGCTCTCCAGCAACCATATATATAAGGCACAAAGAAGGAAAAGCCTCATAGTGTAGTAAAATCAAATCTTTTTTAATATAAATGATATTGCACTTACATTTAAAAGTAGTAGAACAAGAGGCGTGCAAGACCAATAGCACAGGCGCGGGACCAACCAACACACCTGTACAGGATGTCACACTCTAGCTCCAATAGCAGAGGCCGCCTATTGTGGAGAAGCGCGTTGGGTGGAGCTAGAGTGTGACGTCATCACGTATACGTGTTTTGGTTGGTCCTGCGCCCATGCTTTTGGTCTTATCCACTGCTTGCTCTAATATATAACGCTGGTAGATTTTTAATCTACTGCTAATAGGTAAATCTAGTGGGTTACTTGTTAGGTGAAGTTAGGTTTGCCTCTGTTCCAGCTTGGCTGAGTTGCGTGTGATTCCACACTGCGCCAGTGGGTGCCGTTGTCACCATGGGCCGGTGTTGGAAAGGCAACGTGTTGAAGAGTATGAGTGCTCTTCTGTCCCGGAGACAACTCGGTGGAGGTGATCCTCCGAGTTGCATTCTGGGAGAGGGTATTTATGGGACAGACGCCATGTTTAGGGGTTCGTTTTCAGCCACCTGCTGGCCCTCCTGGCCGACAGGTATGCATTAGGAATACCACCTCGCGGTCCTCCGTTCTGGAGGCCCACGTCGCTGCGGCATGTGGGTGGGCCCAGAGGCCAGTCTGGGGCCTACCACAGCGGCAGAGGAATGGTCATGGGCTGTCTATCCTGAGTGAAGAAGCTGGACAACTGAGGAGATCCCAGGGGAGGACCCATCATGGAAGGATCATGCAGAGTGCTGGTCTGGAGAGGGGCCTGGTGACTCAGTTGGAGAATGTATCCTATAGTAATCTTACTGCATAGTACTGCCGGGTTGGCTTAAAGGTTCAAGTGCTGTGTCTGATACTCATCGTAAACCATTACATCCTGTGGCAGAGGATCATACGGGTTTTGTTCCAAACAAGTCTGTGGCTGAGACTTTTGTTTGTGCTGCGTACTGGCTGCTAGGCAAATGAGAGAGGCCTATCCAGGCGGGCAAAGACTGAATCCCACAAGGGGAGTGCATTCAACTACAAGTGTTCAATTCCTGATAATGTTCTGAAGAATGCTAAGGAAAGGTATTTGAGCTTCCCTGCAACTTTCCTTCTGCCTCTTTCCTGCTACTTCCTTTATTACTTGTTCATTAAAGCATTGGAAAACATACTCAAGTGTTTGGTGCCTACATCATCCAGAGGTAAACTCAACGGGACCCTAGAACCGGTGCCGGTGAAACAGAGGTAGCGAGAGTGAAGGTAACAGCCCACTTTAAACCAGCAGCTCCACCGAGAGTTAGTGCTACATATATATATATATATATATATATATATATATATATATATATATATATATATATATATATATATATATATATATATATATATTGTGACAGTGCAGTTATCTGGGATGGTGTATGTTGCTCAGGATTCTCAAGAAGGCAGGTTGAAGGGCTCAAGGATTATTATGTAATTTGGAGGTAGAATCCGGTTTGGGACCTGGAGCCTGGAGATTTTGTAGTGATCCGGGTGGGATAAAGTCTCTAATCCTGGGACCAGGTTGTCAGAACCCATAAATCAGATTGAGACAGAAGTACAGTTAAATCACACTTGTTTAATAATAATAGAAAAAGTTAAACAGTAAACATAGTCAAAACATAGCCAGAGTTCACGAACCATAAAGGAGATGAGAGTAGTAGAACAGCAAGCAGGATCTGGAGCCAGAAGGAATATCAGCCAAGCAAGTCTTTAACAGGAACATAAGAGATGTGGCCACGGCGAAGGCAGAGATCATCTGGGCTGGACGGCTTAAGTAGGCAGGATTGATGAGCAGGATATCATCAACAGATGAGTCACTGTGGAAAGATAGGAGCTGGAAATTAGCCGACAGCTGAGCGGCCAGCTTAGAGAAGGAAGGGCTGAGCCCAGTCCTGACAGTACCCCCTCCTCAATGACCCCTCCCCCTCGGAGGACCACAAGGCTTGAGGGGAAAATGCCTATGGAAATCACAGAGGAGGACAGGGGCATGTACGTCCGAGGATGAGAATCAAGAGGGTTCCTCCGGACCGTACCCTTTCCAAAGCACCAGGTACTGTATGCGCCCACGGAACCTATGGGAGTCAACAATGGACTGTACTTCATACTCCTCATGGTTCTCAACCTGTACAGGGTAAGGACAAGGCACCAAGGTGGTAAAGAGGTTACAGACCAAAGGTTTTAATAAGGAGACATGAAATACATTTGAGATATGCATATAAGAAGGAAGGTCTAATGTGTAAGCCACTGGGTTAATTCTGCGAAGAATACAGAAAGGCCCAATAAACCGAGGTGCAAACTTCAGAGAGGGAACACGAAGTCGGAGGTTGCGAAATGACAGCCAGACCCTGTCCCCAACCTGGTAAGAAGGCGCAGGCAGGCATCTGCGGTCAGCATGGAGTCTGTACCTATTAGCATGCCACTAAACCTCATGGACTTGTGCCCAAATGGAACGAAGACCACAGAGATGCTCCTCTAACGCAGGAATACTCTGCGGAACAAACGAGTCAGGCAACATGGAAGGTTGAAAACCATAGTTCACCATACATGGGGACAATTGGAAAGCAGAATTCAAGGCACTATTGTGAGCAAACTCCGCCCATGGTAAGAGGTCTGACCAGTTGTTATGATGATCAGAAATATAGCAATGTAGAAATTGCTCCAAAGACTGATTGGCTCGTTCTGCGGCCCTTTAGACTGCTGATGATACGCAGAGGAGAAAGCAAGCTGAATTCCCAACTGTGCACAAAAGGCTTGCCAGAACCGAGACACAAACTGACTACCCCTGTCTGAGACAATCACCTTGGGTAGCCATGTAAGCGAAAGATCTCCCAAGCAAAAATGGAAGCCAGCTCCTTAGAAGTGAGCAACTTCTTAAGTGGAATACAATGGAACATTTTCGAGAACCGGTCAACCACCATGAGGATAACTGTGTTGCCCTGGGAGTTGGGTAACTCCACAATGAAATCCATAGACAGGTGGGTCCAGAGCCTTTCTCCATTGGGTATGGGTTGTAGGAGGCCCACTGGAAGGTGTCGTGGAGTCTAACTCTGAGCACACACGGAACAGGCAGCTATGAAGGCGCTTACATCAGCACGTAGACTAGGCCACTAGAATTGTTGGGAAATGGCCCAAAAGAGTTGATTCTTCCCAGGGAGGCCAGCAGCCTTGGGAGAATGGTAAGTCTGGAGAACGGCAGTATGGCGATTCCCTGGGACAAAGCAGCTGTCGCAAGGTTTCTCAGGAGGAGCATGGACCTGAGCAGCAAGAAAGGAGAAGTGAGATTGGTGCAAACCATAGCCAGAATATGATCAGGAGGAATTACAGGAACCGGAACCATCTTGGAAGTGGAGGAAAATTGTCATGACAATGCGTCAGCCCTTACATTCTTAGTACCGGGTAAGAATGACAATGTAGTTGAAACTAGACAAGAAAAGAGCCCATTGTGCCCTTCTGGGAGAGAGGCGTTTAGCCTCAGACAAGAATGTAAGATTCTTATGGTCAGTAAGAATGAGAACCGGCACAGTGGTACCTTCGAGGAGATGTCTCCATTATTTCAGGGCTAAAATGCTAACAGCTCTCTCACCAATCTTGTAATTGTACTCCGCAGGTGACAATGTCTTAGAAAAGTAGCCACAAGGATGCATAGCGCTCTCAGAGGTAGGACATTGAGACAGAAGGAAGCCAACTCCAGTCTCAGAAGCATCAACCTCAGGGATAAAAGGTAACGTAGGATCAGGATGTGCCAACACAGGAGCAGAAACTAAGGCAGCCTTGAGACTCTCAAAGGCCTTAATGGACTCCAGAGACTAACTCTGTGGGTTACCGTCCTTTCTGGTCATATCAGTCAGGGGCTTGACCAGAGATGAAAATTTACGAAAAGCCAAGAAAACGCTGCAGAGGACGAAAAACCCCGGGTCGGGACCACTGTAGGACTGCTGAAAGTTTCTCTGGGTCCATCGAAAAACCAGCAGTAGAAATTACATAACCCAGGAATTTAACCTGTTCACGGGGGAAATCACACTTCTCCAATTTACAATAGAGATTGTTCTCTCTTCATTTCTGAAGCACAGGACAGACATCTGTGCTCCCTTGAGTTAGTCAAATTACTCCGTAATAAATAGAATCAGATACACATTCTAAATCGTGAAACGAATGAGACCCCTATAATCAATACAAGGTCTCAGTTCACCACTCTTCTTCTTCACAAAGAAGAAACCAGCACCAGCAGGAGATGAGGATTTGCAGATAAAACCCCGAGAAAGTGCGTCTGCAATATACTCCTCCATGGCCTTATCCTCCAAGAACGACAAAGGGTAAATCCTGCCACGAGGGGGTATGGCACCAGGTTGAAGGTATATTGCGCAATCATACGAGACAGACTACTGATTTGACCTTTGTCAAAGACATCACTAAAATCGTGGTACTCCTCCGGCAGGGAGGAAAGTGAAGAGGTGCACAGGACCTTGGCTACCTTCTGGAAGCATGTCTAACTGCATTGTGGCGACCAGGAGAGAACCTCAGCGTGAAGTCAATAAAAAGAAGGGTTGTGCCTCTGTAACCAAGGATAACCAATAACCAGCAGAAACTTAGGTGAGGAAATAACTTGGAATTGGATTATCTCATGGTGAAGAGTCCCTACGACCATGGACAATGGAACAGTCTCATGAATCACATGGGCAGGCTGTAGCTGTCTCCCGCCAAGAGCCTCAATGGCAAGTGGAATGTCACGCAGCTGCAGTGGAATTGAGTGCTTCGATACAAAGGCAGCCCCAGAGTCGATTAGAGCCTGTACCTTGATGGACGACTCAAGAAAAGGGTAACTGAAACCAGGGGCTTATCCTTCTGGATAACTGGGGACGAAACAAAGCCACCGAAGGACAAGACTTCAAAAAGTGACCTGCATGGCCACAATAAAGGCAAAATCCCTCCCTCCTCCTAGGGGTTCTCTCATCCGCAGAAAGATGCGTGAAGCCCAAGTGCATGGGTTCATCTTCACAGACTGACTCGGTACCAGGAGGCATGGGAGGTGAGGGAGGCAAGGATTGGACTGCAAAGTTTGGAGACAAATGTACAGGAGGCTTCCACAAGCACTTCTTAAAAGTAAATCTTTCTCTGAGTCTGGAGTCAATGAGGATGGCAAACGTGGTCAACTTCTCAAGCTCAATGGGTATATCTCGGGCTGCTATCTCATCCTTGATGGTATCCGAGATACCATGAGAAAAAGCAGCCACGAGGGCCTTATTGTTCCAATCGACGTCTGCTGCCAGAGTACGGAATTCAATGGCGTAGTCGGCAACAGTTCTCGTACTCTGTTTGATGGACATGAGGCACTTGGCAGCAGAAGCGGAGAATGTAGGAACATCGACTACCCTTTTAAAAGAAGCCACAAACTCAGGATAACTCAAGACAACAGGTTTTTGCGTCTCCCATAGAGGGTTTGACCGGCCAAGTCTCTCTCATAAAGCAAAGATATCACAAAACCTACTTTGCTTCTGTCCGTGGGAAACGCCTGGGGCAGCATCTCAAAGTATATCTCAACCTGGCTGAGAAAACCTGCATTGGACTGGATTGCCCCCAAATCGCTGGGGAAGCAGAATGGAACCAGACATATCTCTTGTAGAGGTAATACTCGAGGCGAGTGCCTGCACAGAGACTGAAGCAGCAGCAGGGACGACCTGCAACACAGGTTGTACCAGAGCAGCCACAGTGGGAGATTCCAGGTGAGCCGTGCAACTCAGGAGCATTTGTAACGCCATGGCAAACTGATTCATGCGTTGATCCTGCTCATCCAATCTGGAAAAAATATTACCAAGTGGATTGACTGCATCTTCTGAATTCATGGCCTTCGCCTACTGTCAGAAACCATGAATCAGACTGAGACAGAAGTAGAGTTAAATCACACTTAATAATAATAATAATAAAATAAGGTAAACTGAGTAAACGTAGCCAAAACAAAGCTAGAGTTCAGGAACCAGAACGGATAGTCAGAAAAGCCAAAACATCAGGGAGCCAGAGATGAGCGTAGTAGAACAGAAAGCAGGATGTTGAGCCAGAAGGAATGTCAGCCAAGCAAGTCTTTAACAGAAACACAGGAGAGTTTCTCTAGAGATGTGATCATGGTGAAGGCAGAGATCATCTGGGCTGGACGGCTTAAGTAAGCAGGACTGACAAGCAGGATATCATCAACAAGTGAGTCACTGTGGAGAGATAGGAGCTGGCAATTAGCCGACAGCTGAGCGGCCAGCTTAGAGAAGGAAGGGCTGAGCTCAGCCCTGACACAGGTCTTGGGAACAGCCAGCACACTGATATTGCAAGTGTGTGTGGGTCTTTTTGTAGAATCAGGACCAGGGTGCTCGGCTCCACCCTCCTGAGGATTTCAGGTGTGCAAGGGAGAAGCCAGAGGGCTGCATGTAGCAGTCTGTTATGAAACAGAGGACCCAAGCCTGTGGGCTGGGCTGGGCTGGAGCAACAGTAAAGGTGTGAAAGAAAGAGTGCTAACTGAAGTACAGCATTTGAACGCGAGTACAGGGGCCCTGTTACATGGTCAGGAAGACCAAGGTGAAGGCGTGAGCAACACTGCTGCTGAAAAGAACCAGAAGGCTGAACATCATTTTGTGTTAATGGTGGAAACCCCCTGCGTAGGAAACCTAGATTGTTTGGACATTTTCTTTCTTCCTAATAAAAGTGGGCAAACAAGTCCTTAAATGGTATAACTGGCATAGACTCTGCTCACTGGTAAGCTCTACACTGAGCTAAACAACCCCAAACATTACAATATGATTGCTGGAGAGCTTTGCTTGGAGTAAGGGCTAAGGCATGCTTTCCTGCTGTGGGGACAACACTGCTGTATCTTATTGATGGGGTCATGGCGCTATTCGGAGGTCTGATGGTGAGAGTGTCAGCCATCTGTGGAGAGATAAAGTGCATGTGATCTGTGTAATTTGAGATCATTCCTGTTTAATAGGAGGCACTATTGCTTGAGAAGCACTTTATGCACTGGCGCACCTTCATAAAATAATATTTTGAGCATGGAGCACTTTGATTGCACAAACCTTATCATGGATTTTATGTTTATATGATTTTTTGAATTTAATGATACATGCATTATATTGCCAAAAGTATTGGGACATCTATCTTTACATGCACATGAACTTTAATGGCATCCCAGTCTTAGTCTATAGGGTTCAGTATTGAGTTGGCCTAGACATGTGCATTCGTTTTGGTCCGAATGCAATTTCGTCCGAATTTCAGGTATTTTCGTTATCGTTTTAATGAAAGTGCAGAATCCGAAAAACGAAAGATCCGACATAAACAAATGCTTTATTTTCGTTTTCGTTGCTACAACAGTTCGATATAGATAGGAGATTCTATATGATGATGACAATAACAAGTTGTGTCCATCAAACCTGCGGTCGAATGTGCCTAACCTTAACTCTATTAGTCCAAGATTATTCTACATAGAGAGAAAAGATTCGACATAGAGAGAAAAGATTTGACATAGAGAGAAAAGATTCGACGTAGGGCAGAAAAGATTTGACGAAGGGGAGAAAAGATCGCTGCTGGAATTGGGTGGGGGAAGTAAAATAAAAATAATGATGATGATGAATGTTATTGGCTGATTGTAACCAAAGAGGAGGAGCAGTAAAATAGCTAGAACTAAGTACACATGTACTTTGGCTTATGGTGTCTGTTGAAAGTTCTAAGAAGATTCGACGGAGCAGGTAAACTATATGGCGTCGTACAGTTTAGCTGCTCCGTCGAATCTTCTTTGAACATTCGACAGACACCATAAGCCTTCAATGACAGATTCAACCTTAATTTGGATTTTCGGACGAATGCATTTTTTTATGAAAAACTAATAAATAAAAATGAATTTCGGGAGTAACTAAATAAATGTATTTTTCGGACGAAAACGAAATTCCAAAACGAAATATTTCAGTGTGCACATGTCTAAGTTGGCCCACCCTTTGCAGCTATTACAGCTTTAACTCTTCTGGGAAGGTTGTCCACAAGGTTTAGGAGTGTGTCTATGGGAATGTTTGACCATTCTTCCAGAAGCGCATTTGTGAGGTCAGGCACTGATGTTGGACGAGAAGGCCTGGTTCGCAGTCTCCGCTCTAATTCATCCCAAAGGTGTTCTATCTGGTTGTGGTCAGGACTCCAAGTAAGCCAGTCAAGTTCCTCCACCCCAAACTCGCTCATCCATGTCTTTATGGGCCTTGCTTTGTGTACTGGTGTGCAGTCATGTTGGATCAGGAAGGGGCCATCCCAAAAACCCACAAGTTGGGAGCATGAAATTGTCCAAAATGTCTTGGTATGCTGATGCCTTAAGTCCAACCCATGAAAATAACCCTACACCATAATCCCCTTCCACCAAATGATTTGGTACACTGCACAAATCATGGATGAGTGAGTTTGGGGTGGAGGAACTTGACTGGCTAGCTGCAAAAGGTGGGTCAACTCAATATTGAACTCCAGTTAGAGTGTACAAGTCTTGCTGTTTGTTTGCTCTTTGTTTGCTTGCTGTTTGCTTGCTGTTTGTTTGCTGTTTGTTTGCTGTTTGTTTGCTGGGTTGCATTTTTGGGGCTTTTCCTTTTAGTTTTTCATTTGCCTTTTGCTGTCATTTTTTAAATAGGTTTTTTTTTTTCTCTGGTTCCATCAGTCTATCAATTAAGGGAGGTGGTTAATTGCTCACAGGTGCCTATTTAACTGGGTGTAGGACTCAGTCTGAGCGTGCTCAGTCTGAGGCTGTGGAACTCAGTGTAAGTGGAGCTGGTATAAGTGGGAGTTAAAAACCAGAGTTTAAAACTGGAGGTTATAACAGGGGTCATAGTACCTGTGTAGTGTGAGTATCTGAGTGTTGTCTGAGTAGTGTGTGTGGATCGTTAGTACTTGTGTATTGTGTACTGTATACTTGAGTATTGCGAGTGCACGTAGGTCTGCGACTGTTCTGCGATTGCACGTAGGTCTGTGAGTACCTGTGTATTGTCTTGTTGAGTACCTGTGTATTGTCTTGAGTATTAGTGCCAGGAAGCTAGCTGTTAGGTAATTTGGACAGGGTAAAATCCCCAAATCCTCACTATATTTAATAGGTACAATGCCCAGCGGGTGTCGAGAGACGACTCTTTGTACATCTTGCCGCATGTATGCGTTCCTTGATCATCCGTTCGAGGGCGAATACTGCTGTGCAAAATGTAAGCACATTGTTTCCCTGGAAGCCCAGGTTCTGAATCTGGGGAAGCAACTGTCAGCACTGAGAAGTCTCTCCATACTAAAGGTGAGCCAGGAACGTACACGGCAGGTGCCGGCAGGGGCCAGCACAGAGGCGGGTGGAGACAAAGAGGTGCAGGCACTAGCAAAGAGTAGATGGGTGACAGTCAGGAGGGGTAGAGGGGGAAGTGCCAGAGAGGCCGATCCAGGACTGGAGCATCCCAATAAGTACGCTCCATTGAGTGACATTGGTGAAACCAGTCAGGGACCAGCACTGCTGGAGATGAGGGACTCTCCTAGCTGCCAGGGGAAGAACTCCTCTAGTGAGAGTGGGGGGGCAGCAAAGGGAAAGGAAAGACAGATTCTGGTGGTAGGGGACTCAATTCTTAGAAGGACAGAGAGGGCAATCTGTAACCAAGACCTGAAGCGCCTAACAGTATGTTGTCTACCGGGCGCTCGGGTTCGGCACATCACGGATCTTGTGGACAGACTACTGGGAGGGGCTGGGGAAGACCCGGCAGTCATGGTGCACGTTGGCACCAATGACAAAGTCAGAGGCAGATGGAGTGTCCTAAAGAACTATTTTAGGGACTTAGGTGATAAATTGAGGAAAAGGACCTCCAAGGTAGTGTTCTCAGGAATACTACCGGTACATCGAGCCACACCAGAAAGGCAGAGGGAGATTAGGGAAGTAAACAAGTGGCTGAAGAGCTGGTGTAGTAAGGAGGGGTTTGGGTTCCTGGAGGACTGGGCCGACTTCTCAGACGATAACCGGTACTATAGAAGGGACGGACTGCACCTAAATGAGGAGGGTGCAGATCTGCTGGGAATGAAGATGGCCAAAAAGTTAGAGGGGTTTTTAAACTAGGCGATGGGGGGGGGGTCCAGAGACAGTGATAGCCAGTGCGGAAGATATTCCAGAGGGTAGTATTGGGGGCTTTAGTGGTAGATTAACCAAAGCACAAAAACACAAGGTGAGTATAGTAGCAAGTCCTAGTTGCAATCTTGAAACACCCAATACGAGGACAATATGCGACCGGTCTAAACTATGTGGCATGTTCACCAATGCCAGAAGCATGGTGGACAAGATGGGTGAACTAGAGATACTGTTGTACAAGGAGGATTTGGATTTTGTGGGAATTTCAGAGACCTGGTTCAACAACTCTCATGATTGGCTGGCAAACATTCAAGGGTATACCCTATACCGCAAGGATAGAGAGGGTAAAAAAGGGCGAGGGGTATGCCTATATATCAAGAATAATGTTCAAGTGAATGTGAGAGATGACATCACTGAGGGAGCTAGTGAGGAGGTGGAATCCTTATGGGTAGAGCTCCAATGGGATGAAGCTAAGGGGAAAATAATACTGGGAGTATGCTATAGGCCCCCTAACCTGAGGGAGGAAGTGGAGACGGATCTCCTATCACAAATTGGATTAGCAGCAAAGATGGGAAGTGTTATCATAATGGGGGATTTTAATTATCCAGACATAGACTGGGCGGAGGGAACCGCGCATTCATTTAAGGCTCGCCAGTTCCTTAATGTCTTGCAGGACAATTTTATGGGTCAGATGGTAGACGCACCAACTAGAAATAAAACATTACTGGGTCTACTGATTACCAACAATACAGACCTGATCACAGATGTGGAAATACGGGGTAATTTAGGTAACAGCGATCATAGGTCAATTAGTTTCAGTATATATCACACAAATAGGAAACATGAAGGGAACACAAAGACACTGAATATCAAAAAAGCCAACTTCCCTAAACTACAAACCTTGCTAAAAGGCATAAATTGGGATAAAATATTAGGAAAAAAGAATACGGAGGAGAGATGGGTTTGCTTTAAGAGCATATTAAATAAGTGCATTAGCCAATGTATCCCATTGGGTAATAAATTTAAAAGAGCGAACAAAAGTCCTGGATGGCTTAACTCCAATGTAAAAATGCATATAAAAGCAAAGGAGAAGGCCTTCAAAAAATACAAGGTTGAGGGATCATCCTCAGCATTCAGACTTTATAAAGAATGCAACAAGAAATGTAAGGGTTCAATTAGGACAGCTAAGATAGAACATGAAAGACACATAGCGGAGGAGAGCAAAAAAAATCCCAAGAAATTCTTTAAGTATGTAAACAGTAAAAAAGGGAGGACAGACCATATTGGCCCCATAAAGAATGAGGAAGGACATCTGGTTACAAAGGATAGGGAGATGGCAAAGGTATTGAATTTATTCTTCTCCTCAGTATTCACGAGTGAATCGGGGGGCTTCAGTAACCAGAACTGCAGTGTTTATCC
This sequence comes from Lithobates clamitans, assembly GCA_037952925.1. Taxonomy (NCBI): domain Eukaryota; kingdom Metazoa; phylum Chordata; class Amphibia; order Anura; family Ranidae; genus Lithobates; species Lithobates clamitans. The sequence continues at coordinate 786,530 of JBBGZY010000598.1, forward strand.
TCATGACACAACACAGAAAGCACCTACATGGTTAACAGAGGACGGAATTAAAATTAGACTTGAGAAACTTAACATTAATAAATCACCGGGACCAGATGGCTTGCATCCGAGGGTACTTAGGGAACTCAGTCAGGTGATTGCCAGACCGTTGTTCCTAATTTTTACAGACAGTCTATTGACTGGAATGGTACCAGGTGATTGGAGAAAAGCCAATGTAGCACCAATATTTAAAAAGGGCCCAAAAAACATCCCTGGGAATTACAGACCAGTTAGCCTAACATCAATAGTATGTAAACTCTTGGAGGGGATGATAAGGGACTATATACAAGATTTTAGTAATAAGAATGATATCATTAGCAGTAATCAGCATGGATTCATGAAGAATCGTTCTTGCCAAACCAATCTATTAACCTTCTATGAGGAGGTGAGTTGCCATCTAGATAAAGGAAGGCCCGTAGACGTGGTGTATCTGGATTTTGCAAAAGCATTTGACACAGTTCCCCATAAACGTTTACTGTACAAAATAAGGTCCGTTGGCATGGACCATAGGGTGAGTACATGGATTGAAAACTGGCTACAAGGGCGTGTTCAGAGGGTGGTGATAAATGGGGAGTACTCAGAATGGTCAGGGGTGGGTAGTGGGGTTCCCCAGGGTTCTGTGCTGGGACCAATCCTATTTAATTTGTTTATAAACGACCTGGAGAATGGGATAAACAGTTCAATCTCTGTATTTGCAGACGATACTAAGCTAAGCAGGGCAATAACTTCTCTGCAGGATGTGGAAAAATTGCAAAAAAACCTGAACAAATTAATGGGGTGGGCGACTACATGGCAAATGAGGTTCAATGTAGAAAAATGTAAAATAATGCATTTGGGTGGCAAAAATATGAATGCAATCTATACACCGGGGGGAGAACCTCTGGGGGAATTTAGGATGGAAAAGGACCTGGGGGTCCTAGTAGATGATAGGCTCAGCAATGGCATGCAATGCCAAGCTGCTGCTCATAAGGCAAACAGAATATTGGCATGCATTAAAAGGGGGATCAACTCCAGAGATAAAACGATAATTCTCCCGCTCTACAAGACTCTGGTCCGGCCGCACCTGGAGTATGCTGTCCAGTTCTGGGCACCACTCCTCAGGAGGGATGTACTGGAAATGGAGCGAGTACAAAGAAGGGCAACAAAGCTAATAAAGGGTCTGGAGGATCTTAGTTATGAGGAAAGGTTGCGAGCACTGAACTTATTCTCTCTGGAGAAGAGACGCTTGAGAGGGGATATGATTTCAATTCACAAATACTGTACTGGTGACCCCACAATAGGGATAAACCTTTTTCGCAAAAGAGAGTTTAATAAGACTCGTGGCCACTCATTACAATTAGAAGAAAAGAGGTTTAACCTTAAACTACGTAGAGGGTTCTTTACTGTAAGAGCGGCAAGGATGTGGAATTCCCTTCCCCCAGGCGGTGGTCTCAGCGGGGAGCATTGATAGCTTCAAGAAACTATTAGATAATCACCTGAATGACCGCAACATACAGGGATATGTAATGAAATACTGACACATAATCACACACATAGGTTGGACTTGATGGACTTGTGTCTTTTTTCAACCTCACCTACTATGTAACTCTACGGTCTAAGACTGGGATGCTATTAAAGTTCATGTGTGTGTAAATGCAGGTGTCCCAATACTTTAGGCAATATAATGTACTTTAGGATAAATAATGGTTATTAATTGTGTATTTTTTAAGGTATTGATTTATAGGGGCATATGATCATGTTTGATTAGTTATTTATCAATTATGTGCAATGATTTATGTTTCATTATGAGTACTAAGTTGTAAATATCCTTTCACGTAAGGGTACAATGCATTTTTTAAGTAGAATTATGCCGCGTACACACGGTCGGACTTTGCAGCTACAAAAGTCGGACAGCCTGTCCGACATACTTCCGGCGTACCTTCGGCGGACTTGGGGCAGACTTTCTTACGAACGGACTTGCCCACACACGACCACACAAAAGTACGCCAGCTTAGTACGCTGTGACGTACACCAAGTCCGACGAGACTATAAAACGGAAGTTCAATAGCCCGTACGACACCCTTTGGGCTCCTTCTGCTAATCTCGTGTTTATCTCGTGTTAGTAGAAGTTTGGTGAGAGACGATTCGCGCTTGTGAGACTCGTATTTTTCAGTTCGTTTTAACTGTTGTTCAGTCTGTGCTTGTGAGGTTTGTATCTGCTTTTCAGTGCGTTTGGTCAGTTGGCATTGAGAAATCTTTGTTTTATTGGCCGCTCGTTCCTGATTTTCAGGTCGTTCTTCACAGGCCTTGCTGTTCTTCAGTGCGTTCTGTTTAGTGCGTTCTGACCAGCCGACCGTTTTGAAGCCATGTTACCTGTACGTACTCGTCGTAGAGCTCGTGCATTGTATGTGCTTGGTGCTGTAGTTTATTCTTCAGCCCAAGACCAGTCCATGAACAGGGCGAGGAGGAGTTCATGGACCAAGAATTGGTTGCTTCAGCGTGACCAGTTCTGTCACATGCCTTTGCTCCGTGAGATCCGTGAGAATAATCCTGAGGATTTCAGGAACTTTCTCCGGATGACGGACCCCGTTTTTGATCGTTTGGTGGCTTTGCTGACCCCCTATATCAGCAGGCAGGATACCTGCATGAGGCAAGCCATCACTCCGGAGCAGAGGCTGGTCGCTACCTTGCGGTATTTGGCCACAGGGAGAAGCCTGCAGGACCTTAAGTTCTCGACAGGCATCTCCCCCCAGGCTCTGGGGATCATTATCCCAGAGACCTGTTCTGCCATCATACAGGTCCTGCAGAAGGACTATATTAAGGTAAGCTATTTTTATTTTATTAGCATCACATGTTCTTTTATGTAATCGTTGATAATGTAATGTATTTCTTGCTTCAAACACTACTTCCCATCATTGCAATATAGTGTGAATGTCCCCTTTTTATCCTCACACATGCTGGGATTTTTTCCTGTTATTTTTTGTCATGCATGTATAGTTTCCTTCAATAACCTTCCCAGCATGAAGTGATGGGAACATATCCACCTAGTCTACTCATTTTGAATGTATTTTGTTGGAGTGTATTTAGTGTGCTTATAATTAGCAATTAGCTAGATTTCACAACCCCCCCCCCCCCACCTGAACTCACTCCAAATAGTGTGCTGCTAATTAGCAATTAGCTAGATTTCACAACCCCCCCCCCCCCACCTGAACTCACTCCAAATAGTGTGCTGCTAATTAGCAATTAGCTAGATATAACAACCCCCCCACCCCCACCCTCGTTAAAATTTGCTTGAATGTTCTGTGGTGTTGATTTGTCTAAAGCAAATCTATGTTGCACTTTGCAAAATGCATGTGCACTCTACAAGTGCATTTGTTCCAGTGCTTTAGTAAATGAGCAGAAGCTCTGCTGATTTCCATCATCAAATCATATGCAAGCCTCAAAGTGTTTTCATTAATTGCCCTTGCATGTGATTGTGTACTCTTTGCAACATGAATGCCTTTTGACATTACCTCATTTACTGTAAGCTGGTTAGCAACTGCACCTGCAGAGTGCGACAACTGCAGTCTTGTAGCCTTTGTTATCCCTAAATTCCTGCGTGTTGTTAAAGTAATTTTTTTTTGGGATTTCACAACCCCCTAAAATGTAATCAATGTTCTATCAGAGGGGGTGAGCAATCTGATAAGTGTGCCTTTTTCCATATTAGTTATTCCAGAAGAATTAAATTATTGAATGTTATACTGATGCTGGGGAATAATGTTTTTAATTGTCTAATTTTCTTGCAATGTTAGCTTCCAAATTAATTGATTTTGGTTTTCTTGTTTGATTCCCCAGTTTCCTTCAACGCCACAGGAATGGCAGACTGTGGCATCCCATTTTGCCAGCCGTTGGGACTTTCCCAATTGTGGAGGGGCTATAGATGGGAAACATGTCCACATTGTGCCACCACCCCATTCGGGGTCATATTATTTTAATTATAAGGGGTTCCACAGTATTGTTTTAATGGCGGTGGTGTCGGCACACTATGATTTTTTATATGTGGACGTGGGGAAGAATGGCCGGATGTCGGATGGAGGAGTATTTGCCCAGACGGAGTTCTGCCAGCGTCTCCAGAGTGGTGGCCTGGGATTGCCACCTGATGAGGATAACGTGGAAGGACTCCCCTTTGTCTTCATTGCCGATGAAGCCTTCGCTCTGAGCAAGCACCTCATGAGGCCATTCCCCCAAAGAACCCTCACCCCGGAGAGGAGGGTTTTTAATTACCGGCTGGCCAGAGCTAGAAGAGTGGTTGAGAATGCGTTTGGAATTCTGGCCAGCCGGTTCCGCCTGTTTCAAACAGCCATTAATTTGGCGGAATACAAACTTAATTTTATAATTTTATCATGCTGCATTCTGCACAACTTTTTAAATAAGCATTCTGCCAATTATATAGGCACAGTTGGGCCTGAGGCCGGACAAATAGAAGCCAACCTTACAGGCCTGGATACTGTCCGTACTGGCTTGGCCCCCCAAAGTTCCCGTCAGGTTAGACAGCAATATGTTGATTATTTTATGGGTAGGGGGGCCATTGCAATTGGCCAGGATATATAATTTTTTGACAATAAAAAAAATATTGCTGAAATCTGGCATTATATTTATTGCTTGCCTTTCTTTTGGGCTGTCTCCTAGGTTATGGTCGAGCAGTTGTAGTGCCAACTGTATTAGAATTTTAAAAATGTCTAAATAAGCTCCATTGCCACTGTAAACAACTTTTTGACAATTATAACCAAACTGATACTGAGCCTTGAAATAACAAACCACACATTTGTTAAAATCCTATAAAAGGAGATGTTTTTATTAATGGTTGGTATGCATTCAGTTCTGCATTTAGTATAAAATGTTCATAGACAAAAATATAATGGTATCTTAATGATGTAGCAAAATATAATTATATTTAAATATTTCTACCTAATCCACAAAAAAATATTTTGGGCTTTTGGATTTTCGAAAACAGGCTTTGTTTTTGGAAAATCAAGTTTTGTTTTTTTTTAAAAGCAAGTTTTTTTTTTTTTTTTTTGGTGTTTTAAAATCAATTTTTTTACTTTTTTTGGTTTTTTAACATTAATTATTTATTCGATTTTTTGGTGTTTTAAAATCAATTTTTTAATTTTTTTTGGTTTTTTAACATTAATTTTTTTAATTTTTTTGGTGTTTTAAAATCAATTTTTTTACTTTTTTTGGTTTTTTAACATTAATTATTTATTCGATTTTTTGGTGTTTTAAAATCAATTTTTTATTTTTTTTTGGTTTTTTAAAATCACTTTTTTTTTTTTTTTTGGGTTTTTTAAAATCACTTTTTTTTTTTTTTTTGGGTTTTTTAAAATCACTTTTTTTTTTTTTTTTGGGTTTTTTAAAATCACTTTTTTTTTTTTTTTTTGGTGTTTTTTAGAAAATCAATTTTTATTTTTTTGTGGATTTTTGACAGCCCTCCTTTTTGACATTAGGTTAAACAGCCATTTATGTTATGCCAAAAAAAGAAAGAGAAGGCCCAGAATGGGGTCAGCAAAACAGGAAATGAAGGACATGATTGATGTTTTGGGGTTTAAAAAAGGGCATTTAGATTCGACCCAAAACATCAATCATGTCCTTCATTTCCTGCTGCATACGATCCAGCCTATTACGCATTTGATCCATGTCTTGATTCCAGGCCATTATTTGACCAATTAGACGTTGGGCACTTTCCGAGGTGAAATAGTCACTTCTTGTTGTTCCTAAAGTGGAATGAAACCAAAAAATGTCTTTAGAAATATGCACACATACATAGTTTACCTTACCAGAAATAAAGCTGTTGTCTCAGACACTGACCTGGTGGGGTGGCCATGTAGCCTAATTCCTCCACATCCTCGGGGGTGTCACTGTTGCTTGAATGAAGCACAACCAGATCCCCTAAAATAGAGTAGACAAATTCAATTAAACAAAAGGCAGCCATGCATAGATTAACGTAAGCTGGTGTGTCAGACACTCACCTGGTGGGGTGCCCATGTCGCCCACCTCTCCTTCCTCCACATCGTCAATGGGACTTGGGCTGATTGCCCAATCCTGTTTTGCTTGGGGTGGACTGTGTTCTTGTGGTTGGCTGAGTGATTTTTCCCCTATGTGAAACAAAAAATTAGTAATCTAATTAGCACACAGATATTTTAGGACATAATAATTTTCCCACATTTGTAGTGAAGTGGTTTGTGTAGAGTTCCTATTTTAGTTCAATATTTAAAATTATAAAGACATACCGGATAGATAGATATCAATATCTCAAAATATAGTTAATAATCTTTTGATCTCTCTCTATATCTGGAACAAAATCTCTAAATATCTAACTAAATGTAAATCCAAAAATTTAAGAGAATTTCAAATAGATATATATATATAGATATATAGATCTATCTATATATATCTATATTTATATATATATTTCTAAATTTATATATATATTTCTATATTTCTATATTTATATATATATTTATATTTCTATATTTATATATATATATATATATTTATATATATATATATATATATATTTTTATATATATATATATATTTTTATATATATATATATATATATATATATTTATATATATATATATAAATATATATATAAATATATATAGAAATATATTTATATATATATTTATATATATATATATAAATATATATATAAATATATATAGAAATATATTTTTATATATATATATATATATATATATATATATATATATATATATATATATATATATATATATATATATATATATATATATATATATAAATATATATATAATATATAAAAATATATATATAATATATAAAAATATATATATATATATATATATATATAAATATATATATATATATATATATAAATATATATATATATATATATATATATAATATATATATATATATATATATATATATATATATATATATAAATATATAAATATATATATATATATATATATATATAAATATATATATATATAAATATATATATAGATAGATATAGATATGGATATGTAACGAGGTTTCTTAAAAGATCGTTTAAAACGATGAACAAAAATCGTATAGGAAGGAAAAGCACATGGAGCAGTATACAAGGTAATAAACACAAGAGAAAAACACGACAAGTACTTACTTTTTTTAAGAACTTTCCGGATACGTCGGTATTGATCCGGCTCCCCGAGTTTCAGGTCAGACCATCTTTTGCGCAATTGATCTTTGGAGCGCTGGACCCCAAATGATGCCTGCAAAGTCTCCACGACCTTCGCCATTATTTTGGCCTTGCGCAAATTTGGCCGTGCGTACGGCCCATAATTGCCATCATAGTCGTCTTTGTGAAGAATGGCCACCATCTCCACCATCTCTTTGAAACTCATATTAGAGGCCTTAAATCTAGGCCTCATAGATTTGGTTGACGTTCCAGACGTTCCAGCCTGCGGGCTGTCTCCACTACCTGAGGTCGTCAACATTTCAGGTGTCTCCGCCATTCTTTAACTCCACTACGCGCCGTAACAAAAAAGGGGCGGAGAACATGAGTTCATTTCGAACGTCAGGGGTGGGCGACGCAGGCGGAGTTTCACACATGCGTAGTGTATAAAGGAGGGCCTTTCGCGCGTGTCGTACGTACGTTCTGTGCGTCAAATTAGGGGGCGGAGAACATGAGTTCATTTCGAACGTCAGGGGCGGGCGACGCAGGCGGAGTTTCACACATGCGTAGTGTATAAAGGAGGGCCTTTCGCGCGTGTCGTACGTACGTTCTGTGCGTAGGTGATAGTGGACCAGGACGTTCCAAAACGAAGGTAATTTGAGATATATATTTTTTTGGGGGGGGGGTTTATGGTCATGACTTTGTAGCAAGCGGCCTATATGGCTTGATAGATTGATGAGGCCTACATAGGGAGAAGATGATGAGGGGTTAGCAGAAACATATAATAAGTTTTTTTGGTCTTGTGACTTTCTCTTTTCCAGATATAATGAATCCCCTATTGAAGGATCCAGAGTTCCTTACTTCTTTTATTTCAAAGTATCGAGAGATGAGGAATTTGTGGGAGGTGAAACACCCTCAGTATTATGCCAAGCATGTGAGGAAGTCAACGCTGGAGAGACTTCTGTCCTTTGTCCAGGAGACCATCCCGGGAGCAACAATGGAGACAGTGCTCAAGAAAATTGGGGTCTTGAGGAACATGTATAAAAGGGAGCATAGGAAGATCCAGGAATCAAGGAGATCAGGAGCATCAGCAGATGATGTTTATGTACCCAGGCTGTGGTACTACAATCAACTCCATTTTCTTGATGACCAGAATGAAGCCAGGGCATCACTTTCAACCCTTCCCTCCACCCTTCCCTCCACCCTTCCCTCCACCCTTCCCTCCACCCTTCCCTCCACCCCAGCAGAGGCTGATGAGGAGCAAGCTGGGTCTTCCATCCTGGATGAACCGGATATGACCATCTGGAGTCAGGTAAATTATTTTAACAAATATTTACTGTACTAATATTAATGATGTTAACTGGATGTTATAATTGTCTCAAATAATTTAGCACTCCAAATTGTGTATACATATCAAATGATAGTAGTGACTAAATATGTTTGGCACCTGCTTGAAATAATTAGGGTGTCTGATTAGACTCTTTTATTAAAGAGATGTATTCACATTGAATTTGCTAGTCATGAGAAGCAAACTGTGTGTCATTGATGAACCCAAAAAAAGAAACTAAAACTATTGTCCTTTTTTTATACACAGGATGAGTCCATCCAGGAGGAATGTGGGGAAAGTGGCAGGCAGGAGGAGACCGGGCCCATGGACAGCCTGGAGGAGGCCGGATTCACCATCATCCTGGAGGAGGCTGGGCCCAGTGTCAGGCAGGAGGTGGCTGCTCCCAGTGAGGTGGCTGGGCCAAGTGAGGTGGCTGGGCCAAGTGAGGTGGCTGGGCCAAGTGAGGTGGCTGGGCCCAGTAGGAGCCTCACCCAATCCCAAGTGCCTCCCCTCCACCTTCCCAAAAAAAGGGCCAGGAAGGGGATGGTCACACAGGACGCGTCCCTGCGCCTCATGCAACAGGCCACCCGTTTTTTAACAAGCCCCCCCGAAGCGGAAGAAGCCTATGGCTGCTACTTAGCCAGCAGGCTTCTTCAGATGGATTGGGAGCAGCGCCTCATTTGTGAGCGCCTATTTGGGGAAACAATCCATAAGGGGCTGCAGGGCACGCTAACCAAAAACACCCAACTACATGAGGCAGCCCCCCCCCCTCCTCCTCCTCCTCCTCCTCCTCCTCCTCCTGCCACAACTGAAACACCAGAGCCACAGCCTCAAAAGAAGGCTACAGGGAAGGCTACAGGGAAGGCTGCAGGGAAGGCTGCAGGGCAGCGTGGAGGAAAGGCTGCAGGGAAGAGAAGAAAGTGATGACCTGGGTTCAGTCTGGTCTGACAGAAGACGCAGGCTGTTGTAGGACCACAGTCTGGGGACATCTAGATCATCTGCTGGTGCTGTTGATCTCTGGGATTCTTGGACCAGATTGTGCTCCCTCTTATATGGACTCCTCAAGATCCCAATTTTCTTGTACACCGACTTTTTCCAGCGTTGACTTCCTCTTTATTTTATTTTGACCATGAATAAATGGATCTTTTTTGAGTTTAGCAAAAGACTTTATGTGTTTTCTTTTAAATCATTGATTTTACACACAATGTTAAATTAACAAGGGACAACAATCTCATTGAGTTTTAAAAAAACACACCAAAAATACATTACTAATGTTAAGAATGTTCAAGTGGTAAGTCTTGAAAAAAAAAAATATACATAAACAAAAACGGTGCTTTGGGTTAACTTTATCTAAAAATTAAAAAATAATCACTAGAAAAAAAATAAAAAAGAATAATGGGTTCTTTGTGGTAACTTTACAAACCTAAAAAAAAAAAAAAAAATAAGGGAAAAAGTATTATTAGTATGGAAACATTGTTTATAAAAAGCATACTATATCATTCATGAGATCAAAGAGAAAAAGAATGCAGAAATCAGTTTGGGAGAACTCTGATTATGAACAGCAAAACACCTTCGTTCTTTAGAGCATTCGTAAAGAAGAAATAAAATGCGCTGCATTCAACGATCACAGATTTTGCAGCGTGATGAATGTGCTACCTACAATACGAACACTAGTTTTACTAGACCGAGTGCTTCCGTTTAGTTTTTGCTTATGAGCATGCGTCGTTTTTTTGTCCGTAGGACTAGCATACAGACGAGCGGACTTCGGGGTCCGTCGTAGTTACGACGTAAAGATTTGAAGCATGTTTCAAATCTAAAGTACGTCGGATTTGAGGCTAAAAAAGTACGTTGAAAGTCCGAAGAAGCCCACACACGATCGGATTACCAGCCAGCTTTAGTCCGTCAGCGTCCGTTGGACTTTTGTAGACGAAAAGTCCGACCGTGTGTACGCGGCATTACAGTGTAGTACACCCATGAGAACAAGGCCTCAAAAGCAGTGGTGACTGGTGCTCAAAATTTTTGTGGGGGCGCAAACAAACTGAATAATTCTGAAAAAAGAAACAATTGCAGTCTCACTGTACCATCAATGGCAGCCACTGTACCATCAAACGCAGCCACTGTGCCCATCATTTGTCACCACTGTAAAATCAAACGCAGCCACTGTGCCCATCAATTGCTGCCACTGTGCCATCAATTGCCGCCACTGTACCATCAAACACAGCCACTGTGCCATCAAACGCAGCCACTGTGCCCATCAATTGCCGCCACTGTGCCATCAAACGCAGCCACTGTGACCATCAATCACAGCAACTGTGCCCATCAAAGGCAGCCACTGTGCCCATCAATTGCTGCCACTGTGCCATCAAACGCAGCCACTGTGCTCATCAATTGCCGCCACTGTGCCATCAAACGCACCCACTGTGCCATCAAACACAGCCACTGTACCGATCAATTGCCACCACTGTACCATCAAACACAGCCACTGTGCCATCAAACGCAGCTACTGTGCCCATCAATTTCCGCCACTGTGCCATCAAACGCAGCCACTGTGCCATCAAAAGCAGCCACTGTGCCCATCAAACGCAGCCACTGTGCCCATCAAACGCAGCCATGGTGCCATATCAAATGCTCCCACTGTGCCATCAAATGCTGCAACTGTGCCCCATCAAATGCTCCCTCTGTGCCCCATCAAATGCTTCCACTGTGCCCCATCAAATGCTCCCACTGTGCCATATGAAATGCTGCCAGTGTGCCATATGAAATGTGGCCAGTGTGCCCACCGCCCGCTGTCTGGACTTACCCTGTCTCGGTGGGACAGCTCCTCGATGCTCCTTGATGTCTTCTCCTGTCCTCTCTTCCCGTCCTCTGCTATGATTGGACGCCTGATAGGAGTCCAGTCACAGCGCCTGTCGTTTCAGCCAATCAGGTGATGGGTAACAGATCCGAGCACCTGATTGGCAGAGAGGCGGTTTAGTGTTAGAAAAGCAAATATTCATTTGCTTTTCTAACACAGCTGAGTGACCTGTGAGCGCCCAGCATGGAGCTTGCAGGTCCCCTTTTTTGACGCCTATTAGAGCCTATGGCTCTAATCAGGTGCTTCAAAAACACTCCCCCGCCGTTGTAATTCAGGCACCCGGTGCCCAAAAAGGGACCGGGCGCCTGAATAGGGGGTGGCAGCGACAACCATAGATAGATTCATGCAATGCATGAATCTGTCTATTAGTGCTAAAGGGGGAGGCAGGAGAGAGGGGGTGGCGCCCGTGCGCCCTTATGGACACACCGCCACTGCTCAAAAGCGTTTCCTATTAAAAATGTATTAAGGCAACTGTAATTGAACTTTATATAATCCACTTATATATTCATTACAAAGAATCATTTTTCAACTAGGAATGTGAAATTACTAGTAATCCCTTTATATGAACAGGATCTCCAATACAAAGAAAAGCTTTTCCTTGAACTCTTACCATCCTTCCTTACAAATTATACATATAATGGAAGACCCTGTACAGTCTGCTGAAACAAGAACGTACATAGCTTCAGAAATGTACTACAACTGTGTTACCATTTAGAAGTCGAGGTTGCATTTGCATAAAGGAACAGTGAGTCTCACTCTTCAGTGTAAAGGTCTTTTCATGGAGCACACTGAACCAAGTACTGGCTGTGCAGGAAAAATACCCGTATATACTCGAGTATAAGTCGAATTTTTCAGCACATTTTTTTGTGCCCCCCTCGACTTATACTCGAGTCAAGCACTTTTCTGCAGCAAAAAATGTCATTTTCCGAACCGACTTTGGGGCCCGGTATCTCAGGGCCACTTGGTGCTAGAAACCCCAAATGCAAACCCAGTGGACCCAGTACCACAACATATCCAAAGCTGAAGTTCCTAGCACTAAGTGGCCCTGAGATACGGGGCCCCAAAATCGGTTCGGAAAATGTCATTCTCTGCCGCAGAAAAGTGCTTGACATTTTCTGAACCGACTTTGGGGCCCCATATCTCAGGGCCACTTGGTGCTAGGAATCCCAAATTTGGTGTGCAAACCCAGTGGGCCTGGTCCCATAACATATCCAAAGCTTGGGTTCCTAGCACCAAGTGGCCCTGAGATACAGGGCCCCAAATCTGGTTCGGAAAATGTCATTCTCTGCTGCAGAAAAGTGCTTGACATTTTCTGAACTGATTTTTGGGGCCCTGTATCTCGTGGCCACTTGGTGCTAGAAACCCCAGCTTTGGAAATTTTATGGTGCTAGTTCCACTGGGTTTGCACACCAAATTTGGGGTTCTTAGCACTAAGTGGCCCCGAGATACAGGGCCCCAAATTTGGTCAACTGTGTCTATCTGCAGCAATGTCATTTCGGGACCCTTTGGGTTCAGAGACCCCAAATTTTGGCTGCAGCTAGGGGGCATCTAGGAACCCTTAACTACCAAGTTTGAAGCTCAGGGGACCTATGGCTGCAAATGGGCACAGTGATGCTGCAAATGGGCATTGTTGACCCTCTTTTCCACTTACAGTAGCTGTGCATTTCTCACCCTCGTCTTATACTCGGGTCAATAAGTTTTTCCCATTTTTTTTGTGGTAAATTAGGGCCTCGACTTATACTCGGAACGACTTATACTCGAGTATATACGGTAAATATTTTACAGAGAGGTAGCTGGCTAGAGCTCTCTTATTGGCAAAGAGCATGAACTTTGATTGCAGAGCTATATGACTAATGCCGCGTACACACGAGCGGACTTCTTGTCGGACTGAACTCCGAAGGAATTTTCAACGGAGTTCCGACGAAACGGACTTGCCTACACTCGATCCCACCAAAGTCCGATCATTTCGAACGTGAGGACTAGTAGCCGATAGCTGCCCTTGCGTCGTTTTCGGTCCGTTGGACTAGCATACAGACACACGTTTTTTTTCAATAGGTATTACGTCCGTCGGAAAGATTTGAAACATGTTCTATTTCTAAAGTCCGTCAGATTTTTTGACAGAAAAGGTCAAATGAAGCCCACACACGATCGGAATGTCCGACGGACTCAGTCCATCTGAACTTTTCTGCCGGAAAGTCCGCTCGTGTGTACGTGGCATAACTTAGTAGACAGTATGTCAGACTTCTGAAGAGAGGCCAGTACTTCCACACAGAAAGCAAGGGTTCTTCTCTGCAGTGTATTGGCAGGGAACAGGCTTTTCTACTTAGGCTGTGGCTGTTTTCTACTGAATCTAACCTGCAACATTTTGCACAGTTTTTTACACATGGAATGTCGATAGCTGATTTAAACGGAAAATTCAGTTGGTGCTCACACACTGATGAATTCAAATATGCCAGATCAGCAGATTTTTCTAGGAACTGGGTAGTTTGAAGGAATTGCTAAAACAGTGTTAGACTCAAAAACAAAAACAAAAAGTAATACATTACAGCTTTCCAATTCTTAAAGTGGAACTAAAGTCAGAAAAACCCAGCTCTCCAGCGATGCAGTGGTTAAATCCCTTGCCAAATATCTTGATTGTCCATTGGTGGAATGACATCACCCCACACATGTGCATGGGAGTAGATAATTCCTGAGTCTGTCGGGAATGCACAATGACACACAGCGTGCAGATAAAAGAACACTAGAAACATTTAAGTAAGTGGTGTTAAGAAGCATTGCATGTTCCTTCTGCAATAAAGACCTACCTGCTTGCAGTTTTTCATAATTTACATTAAGTTCCGCTTTTAATGTGGTGGCTGCATTATTTTCTTTTTTTTATAATTTTTTTCTTTATTTTTACCCAATAAAACAATTCCTGTCTGCAAGGAGACACCTTTGGGGAGAAGATAGTGTTAGATGCAAGGAGACACCTTTCGGGAGAAGATAGTGTTAGATGGACTAGCAGATTTAGATGAACATGACTAACAAATTAAAGTCAAACTCCAGGTAATACTTTGTTTCTAGCTTGTGCTGTTATACATGTTGTACATACAGTGAGGGACACAGAGCAACAAGGCTATCTCTGAAACAATCAATCAAGCTTACAATTGACCACATCATCAACAATAACCTGAGGAAAGGATATCAATCAGTAGTACCAACTAATAAGTGCATCAAACAATAATAGGGGGTGTCATTGAGATCCAAGGACTCCACACCTGAGTGAATTTATGCATAGAACCAGTCCTGAGAGCTATGCCTTTTTCATAATTATGGGTTAGGTTTATGTGAGCATCTAGCTCGGAGACATTGGGCGCTTGGGCAGATCTCCAGAGTCTGGTAATGAGCATCTTGGCGGACAGGAGAATGATCACTACAATATCACAGAATTGAATGGGAAATTTATCAATGTTTAAATAAAGTAAGGCCAACTTTGGAACTGGTTTGGTGACGATCCCAGTAATTCTAGATAAGAGTTGGAAGACTTTATTCCAGTAACTGGTTAGGCCTTTGCAGTCCCAAAGTATATGTGGGAGAGTACCCATGTGTCCACAACCTCTCCAGCAGAAGAGGAGTTTTCAGGAGAAAACTTTGATAAACGATACGGAGTTAGGTACCAACGAGATAGGACCTTACGGGACATTTCAGGGTGGTTGAGGCAATGGGTAATACTTTGGGAATACCAAATGGACATTTTCTATTGGTCATCAGGGGGGGGGGGGGGTCTTGGAGAAGGTCCCAAGGTAAAACTTTTTAAGCAGTTACAGAAACAAATGTCTACAAATGTCTTTTCCTTTTGGGATAAAGGTTTTACAAAAAGCTGACCATTGTACTGTAAGCATCCATCAGTGTTAAACAGTTTGTCGCAACCCTCTATCTGTAACTTTTGTTGTAGGAAGTTGAAAAATAGCAGGCTTAGAAAACAAATGCAACAACCTTATCTAATAAGTGGTAAGTTGCAATATACTACATTTTTGGGGGGTTTAATAGCTCTTTAACCCCTTGCCGACCAGTTACACAGTGGGGACGTAAAGTATTCAGACCCTCTTACATTTTTCACTCTTTGTTATATTGCAGCCATTTGCTAAAATCAGTTAAGTTCATTTTTTTCATCATTAATGTACACACAGCACCCCATATTGACAGAAAAACACAGAATTATTGACATTTTTGCAGATTTATTAAAAAAGAAAAACTGTAATATCACATGGTCCTAAGTATTTAGACCCTTTGCTGTGGCACTCATATATTTAACTCAGGTGCTGTCCATTTCTTCTTATCATCCTTGAGATGGTTCTACACCTTCATTTAAGTCCAGCTGTGTTTGATTATACTGATTGGACTTGATTAGGAAAGCCACACACCTGTCTATATAAGACCTTACAGCTCACAGTGCATGTCAGAGCAAATGAGAATCATGAGGTCAAAGGATCTGCCTGAAGAGCTCAGAGACAGAATTGTGGCAAGGCACAGATCTGGCCTAGGTTACAAAAAAAATTCTGCTGCACTTAAGGTTCCTAAGAGCATAGTGGCCTCCATAATCATTAAATGGAAGACGTTTGGGATGACCAGAACCCTTCTTAGAGCTGGCCGTCCGGCCAAACTGAGCTATCCGGGGAGAAGAGTCTTGGTGAGAGAGGTAAAGAAGAACCCAAAGATCACTGTGGCTGAGCTCCAGAGATGCATTCGGGAGATGGGAGAAAGTTGTAGAAAGTCAACCATCACTGCAGCCCTCCACCAGTCGGGGCTTTATGGCAGAGTGGCGCTACGGAAGCCTCTCCTCAGTGTGAGACACATGAAAATCCGCATGGAGATTGCTAAAAAACACCTGAAGGACTCCAAGATGGTGAGAAATAGGATTCTTTGGTCTGATGAGACCAAGATAGAACTTGTTGGCCTTAATTCTAAGTGGTATGTGTGGAGAAAACCAGGCACTGCTCATCACCTGTCCATTACAGTCCCAACAGTGAAGCATGGTGATGGCAGCATCATACTGTGGGGGTGTTTTTCAGCTGCAGGGACAGGACGACTGGTTGCAATCGAGGGAAAGATGAATGCGGACAAGTATAGGGATATCCTGGATGAAAACCTTCTCCAGAGTGCTCAGGACCTCAGACTGGGCCGTAAGTTTACCTTCCAACAAGACAATGACCCTAACCACACAGTTAAAATAATGAAGAAGTGGCTTCACAACAACTCCGTGACTGTTCTTGAATGGCCCAGCCAGAGCCCTGACTTAAACCCAATTGAGCATCTCTGGAGACACCTAAAAATGGCTGTCCACCAACATTTACCATCCAAACTGACAGAACTGGAGAGGATCTGCAAGGAGGAATGGCAGAGGATCCCCAAATCCAGGTGTGAAAAACTTGTTGCATCTTTCCCAAAAAGACTCATGGCTGTATTAGATCAAAAGGGTGTATAGCAATAACTCTCGGTGGAGCTGCTGGTTTAGGCGGGCTTGTTACCTTCACTCTCCTTCCCTCTGTTTCACCGGCACCGGATCTAGGGTTCCGTTGAGTTTACCTCTGGACGACGCATGCACCAACACTTGAGTAAGTTTTCAATGCTTTATTAAACCATCAACGAAGGAAGTAGCAGGAAAGAGGCAGAAGAGAAATTGCAGAGGAAAACCCAAATACCTTTGTAGTAAGACTCTTGACAAATGTCCTTGGGGTTAGATATTTCAGTAGAATGCACTCCCTTGGTGGGACACACTCCTTGCATGCCTGGATAGGCCTCTCTCACTTGCCTAGCAGCCAGTACGTAGCACGAACAAAAGTCTCTGCCACAGACTTGTTTGGGATGAACCCATACGATCCTCTGCCACACGATGTTTCGGTTTTTTGTGGTGAATGTCAGTCACAGTGCTTGAACCTTTAACACTATGCTGTATAATTACTTTAGGATACGTCCTCCAACCAAGTCACCAGGCCCCTCTCCAGACCAGCACGTTGCATGATCCTTCCATGACGGGTCCTCCCCTGTGATCTCCTCGGTTGTCCAGCTTCTTCACTCTGGATAGACAGCTCAGAACTATTCCTCAGCCGCTGTGGTAGGCCCCAGACAAGCTTCTGGGCCCACCCCTGTGCCACAGCAACATGGGCCTCCGGAACAGAGGACCACAAGATAGCTCTCTAACGCATATCTGTCGGCCAGGAGGGCCAGCAGGTGGCTGTAAAACGAACCCCAAAATATGGCGTCTGTCCCATAAATACCCTCGCCCAGAATGCAACTCGGAGGACCACCTCCACCGAGTTGTCTCCGGGACAGAAGAGCATTCATTCGCTTAGACACGTTGCCCTTCCAACACTAGCCAGCGGTAACAGTGACACCCACGGCCCAGTATGGAAACCCCCGCAACGTCAGCCAAGCTGAAACAGAGGCACATTTAACCTTCCTAACGAACAAGTTACTAAATTTACCTATCAGATGGTAGATTGCAAATCTACCAGCGCTACAGATGCTTCTACTAAATACTGAGCAAAGGATCTAAATACTTAGGACCATGTGATATTTCCGTTTTTCTTTTTTAATAAATCTGCAAAAATGTCAACAATTCTGTGTTTTTCTGTCAATATGGGGTGCTGTGTGTACATTAATGAGAAAAAAATGAATGATTTTAGCAAATGGCTGCAATATAACAAAGAGTGAAAAATTGAAGGGGTTCTGAATACTTTCCATCCCCACTGTACATCGGCACAATGGCACGTCTGGGCAAATGGGCATACAGGTATGTCCCCTTTAAATCACGGCATTGTGGGCAGGCACGCCAGCCGCATGCTCCGTGACCATGCCCGCAGGTCCCGCGGACTCGATGTCCGCCGGGGGCCTGCGATTGTGTCACGGAACGGCCGAAGAACGGGAGATGGCTATGTAAACAAGGCATTTTACTGTTCTGCCTAGCAACATGACAGAGATCTACTGCTCCTTGTCATCGGAGCAATGATCTCTGTCATGTTCTAGTGAGACAATCCCCCCACAGTTAGAATCACTCCCTAGGACACACTTAACCCCTTGATCGTCCCCTAGTGTTTACCCCCTTCCCTGCCAGTGTCATTTACACAGTAATCAGTGCATTTTTATAGCACTGATCGCTGTATAAATGACAATGGTCCCAAAATAGTGTCAAAAGTGTCTGATGTGCCCGTCATATTGTCGTAGTCACAATAAAAATCGCAGATTGCCACCGTTACTAATAAAAAAAATTAATAATAAAAATGCCATAAATCTATCCCCTATTTTGTAGACGCTATAACTTTTGCGCAAACCAATCAATATACGCTTATTGTGATTTTTTTTACTAAATATATGTAGAAGAATGCAGATTGTCCTAAACTGAGAAAGAGATTTGTTTTTTTATATATTTTTTGGGGATATTTATTATAGCAAAAAGTAAAAAAATGTTGCTTTTTTTTAAATTGTCGCTCTTTTTTTGTTTATAGCACAAAAAATAAACACTGCAGAGGTGATCAAATACCACCAAAAGAAAGCTCTATTTGTAGGAAAAAAAAGGACATCAATTTTGTTTGGGTACAATGTCGCACGACCGTGCAATTGTCAGTTAAAGGGATTCAGTGCCGTATCGCAAAAAGTGCTCTGGTCAGAAAGGGGGTAAATCCTTGCAGGGCTGAAGTGGTTAAGGTGAACTCTCACACTACATAATCATAATTGTTGATACTTTTTGTAATTCTGACAGGTGTAAATCATTTTTGTAAATCTGACAAGCTGTAACCAGCTTATTTTCCACTTTTGTGTTCCTTTTAT
The DNA here is from genome assembly GCA_037952925.1 of Lithobates clamitans. Classification (NCBI taxonomy): domain Eukaryota; kingdom Metazoa; phylum Chordata; class Amphibia; order Anura; family Ranidae; genus Lithobates; species Lithobates clamitans. The sequence continues at coordinate 805,715 of JBBGZY010000598.1, forward strand.
GCTGGGTTGACCAGGAAACTGCATTTTTTATAAAATACAAAACAGCAAATTATAATGACGAACTACAATAAGTTATCTATTGCATGCATTAATTTGTCGCTGAGTATTATTTGCTAAAAAGTGAAGGTACAGACTGTACCTAAGCTGTTTGTATGGAGATTTCAATGTACTATTTTGTCTTTTATCCATGTTTAACAATGGAGCTTAAAATGGCAAATTACATTGGAGGTAAGATTATTTAGTTTAAAGTTGTTCCAGTTATAAATGTAGCTCATTTTACATATTTTTCTCCACAAGTAAAACGCAATTCTATTTTTTTTTGTTTATGCCTACAAGCCCTATTTTCACATCAATGGAAAGAATATTTAAACTGGGAAACAAAAAACGAGTGTCAGTTCTGAAAAAAGCACAATATTTTTTACTTTTTGCTATCAATGCTATAAAATCACATTGTCACTTGGTATGGTCCACAGGTATACCGCCCTCTCCTATGTGCCAAACGCTGCGCTCACAGACCTACCCCTCACTGACAGCTGCTGCTTAAATTAAAACAATGCAAAAATAATGATAAATGATTCACTGGTGCCTGCCCTCCCTCCAAGTGAAATCAGATAGCAGCGCTAATTATAAAAATGTGCATACATATGTGACTTAATCACAAACAAGCTGAAAAGTGACAACCTCTTAAGTGTCATATAAATAATGAGCAAAATTATTCTAATGTGAAAAAATTAAACAGTGTATAAATTGGTAACATAAAAGTCCAAAAAAATAGTGACGTAGTGATATGTGTGATGCTTCACAAATAATACAGATCTTCAGTGAACAAAAATCTTCCACCACACCGCTGTGCACTGTGATCTCCTCTCCCCTTCAGCGAGCAGACTCACCAGCTATTTTTGCCTTACACTCTCGTGCTTGGCTCACAGGCTATTCCCACACAGTAGGGGGTACAGTGATAATTTCCACTCAATTCCTGTTGGATATCCAGAGCATATGCTAGCGTACTCTCCACATGAAACAAAGAAAAGCGAAGCAATAGTGCAGTAACGCAACAAACTTTAATGAAAGTAACACTCTCCTCCACCATTGAACTCACATTTCAAAAACTTGAATCAAGCAGAATAGCACAGCACACATGGTCATCACCAAAAAAACACTCTCCAAATAATAACCGGACGTATGGTGGTCACGGCGGACCCAGGCAGTCGGATGTTCGGATGACTCTCACCCGTTCCTCGCGTCTCCTGGAGCCGCTTCCCCGCTTTACCGTATGGCGCCTCCTATCTCAGCGTCCTACGTCTAGCGCGTCAGATTGCCTCGTAGCCACGCCCCGACATGTTTCGTCACAAGGGACTTATTCATGGGATTGGCTGCGCTGTCTGGCAATCTTTCTTAAATACCCTCCTCTCTCGTATGACGCGGTATTGGTGACACCGCGCCTGCGCACTCCCTGTGTCTCCGCTCGCACCATACGTGTACATTGCTTAGTGTACACAAGTTAACATACATTTAAAAGCTTCAGTTACTGCAAGTGCTGAGTATGACACTATATATCTGCAAGAGAACTACTTGGTAATCCCGTGAGCTCATGTCATAGGCCGTGCGGGTCACCAATCATCTTTACATGTGTTTCTATATTGCAGGTCTTAAGTGTCATCTCAAAGAACATTTAAAAAAAATATTTTTTGAAATTTATATCTTTTTTATTTCTATAAAAGACTGTCATTAATATTAAAGCTGAATGGTTGGAAAAGTGAATAAAAAAAATATATATATAAAAATTATTAAAAAAAAAAAAAAAAAAAAAAAAAAAAAAAAAAATAAAATAAAAATAAAACTAAAAAAATAAAAAAATAATAAATAAAAATAAAAATAAAAATAAAAATAAATATAAAAATAAAAATAAATATAAAAATAAAAATAAAAATAAAAATAAAAATAAAAAAATAAATAAAAAACTTAACCCATTACGGTCCATCCCAGGTACTCCTGGGTATTCTGAAAGAGTTCTACCGACACACAATTTTTTATCTATGGTGCACCTTCCACAGTTATCAAAGTGCAGCATATTATTATCCACTCTGTCCCCCCTCCCTGTCACCCCCCTTAGTAGGTGAATCTCATAATTGCGTTGGTGTTATGGATTCTTAGCCTCTCTATATTTAGGGTGACAAATACAGAAGGACCCCAACCGGTCATCAACCGCCCACCAATCATTATCAGTAATCATTGATGAAACAGTTGAGGTCCAGTTCTATATTTAAACCCCCCGGAAAAAGACATTTAAAGAGGTATATCCATCGGGTTTCTCGTTGGGACAGATCCCTTATTCTGTTTGAACCCCTCCACGATGGATATACAATGTCTATCCCGCAAAATTGTAATAAACTGGGGTCCTGGTTATGGTATTCTTTGAAATGAAGGGACACGCTGTGATACTTGAAACCATTTTTTATATTGGTTAAATGCTCAGAAATACGAACCCTTAGTAGTCTTTTGGTTCGTCCTATATAGAACAGGCCGCATGGGCACCACATCAAATATACTACAAATGATGAGTTACATGTAATGAACTCCTTGATTTCAAAAGTTTCATTTGCTCGATTAGTGATACTCTTCGTACTCCTACTCCTGTTCCTCACTGTTCTACAACATATGCATTTGTTGCATGGAAAAAAACCTTTAAGGTTAATTTTAATTGATGGTTGAACTGGGGGATCAAGAATTTTCTTTACCACTTTGTCTCCAAAGTTGGGGGCCCTTCTATAGATGAACTTAGGGGTTTCGGGTAACATCTCTCCTAGATGTCGATCCCTACGGAGTATGTACCAATATTTTTTAAAAATGGTCTCTATCTCTCTATATTGACTATGATAGTTGGATATGAAACTCCACTGATGTTTTTCCTCAGACTTAGTCCTTTCTTTCTTTTTCAAACAGTCCTCCCTTGGTATATTAGCTACCTGTTCTATGACATCATCCATGGATTTTTCTGAATACCCTTTCTGGAGGAATCTCTCTTTTAAAACCTTTGCCTGTGTGTAGTACTTCCCTTGTTCTGTACAATTTCGACGGACCCTCAAGAATTGTCCCTTCGGAATATTCTTTATCCATACGGGGTGATGACCACTCCTGATGGATAAGAAACTGTTCCGGTCCGTTGGTTTGAAGTATACACTAGTCACCAGAGACTGTTCCTTCCTTTCAATGGACACATCTAAAAAATTGACGCATGTTTCACTAATCTGGGCCTCCAATTTGATGTTGTTATTATTGGTGTTGAGGTATTTCAAAAATTCTTCAACAGATTCTCTAGATCCCTCCCAGATGAACAGGAGATCATCTATGAACCTTCGATAGAATCTCAACTGGGGAAAAGATTTACTGAAAATGAATCTGTCTTCCCACTCAGCCATGAATAGGTTGGCGAGGCTGGGGGCAAACTTAGCCCCCATAGCCACGCCAACCCGTTGGGAGAAAAAGTGCCCATTCCACCAAAAATAATTGTGTGACATGCAGAAGTTTAGGGCCTGGCCCACAAACCTCTTCTGCATGTCTGGAATGTCCTCTCTCCTACTCATGGCCCAGTTCAATGACAGGGAGGCGTCCTCATGTTGAATGATCGTATATAATGAGGACACGTCTGCTGTCACTAAAAAGATGTCAGCGGCAGGGTTCAAACAGACCTCCCCCAATCTTTGGAGTAGGTCGGTGGTATCTCGTAGATACGCCTTAGTGTTTTTTACACTTGGCTGGAGAAACCTATCTAGGTACTCTCCCAACCTCGCCGTGACAGATCCTATCCCGTTTACAATCGGGCGCGCTGGTGGTAGTTTGGCGTCCTTGTGAATTTTAGGAAGTGTATATATAACAGGAATCCTACACGCACTAGGGACAAGGTACCTTCTCTCTCTAAGGTTCAGGGCATTAGTAGCATATCCCCATTCAACCAATGAGTTTAACTGTTCCCTATATTTTTCAGTAGGGTCTGTGGTTAATCTTTCATATGTGGAGCGGTCACTAAGCATATTTGAAAGTTGTCCGTGATAAAATGATTTATCCATAATGACAACCCCCCCTCCCTTGTCAGCCGGACGTATAATGATGTCGTTCCGTTTTTCTAGTGCCCTGATTCCTTCATTAATATGTTTTGAATTCACTTCCTCTTTTACTTTAATGGTATCTAGATCTTTCAAAACTAGATTTTTGAATACCTCAACATAATGGTTATTGGAGTTTTGGGGATTAAATAGTGACTTGTTCCTTAGGCCGCTATCAACTTTGCTAGAAGAAGACCCCGCATTATGGGCCGAAACTACTGGGTGACTGAGAAAATATTTTTTAATGTTGAGGGATCTAATAAACTTATGAGTGTCAATGTACACTCCAAATTTATTTAGAACCCTCCTGGGGGCACATTTCAGGCCCAAATTTAAAATATTCATCTCTTTGGCATTTAATGTCACTTCACTTAAATTGTAAACCCCCGTATTTACATGTCCCTCAATCTCTTTCTTGGGTTGTTGCCGTCGTCCTGCCCGGCATCCCCTTCGCCTCCTGGGAATGGTCCCATCGCTCTGTTGGTATATGGCTGTGGTCCCTTCATTCCTTCCCTGTTGTATATTGGGTGGTTCTTTCCTCTCGGTGTCCCCCCTCCTCTCCCCCTCCTCCCTCGCTGGCCTAAAAAAGGTGGGGGGCCATGTTCTTGATATTGAGGTCTATGATATTCCTCCTCCAGAGGTAGATATCTATTATGAATTGGTATGGGACTTCTCCCCTCTCCATAATTGGATGCCTGATAATGATAATGACTGCCATAGTCTTGTTGTCTATATTGTTCCCCTCCATAATTTGATCTCTCTGTTTGGGGGCCCTTCCAGTCATCCTGATTATAATACGCATGTTGTCCCCCTCTCATTGGTTGGGGGGGTTTTGGTGAACCATAATAATCATTCAGTTGATTCCCTCTATGTTGTGTAGGGGGGTAAGTATGCCCAGATGCATTCTGTTCATGCCTCATCCCACCCTTCTTATTGTCAACCTTTTTACTATGGTCTACTATAGGGGCATTGGATATTTTCCCGTTTCCTTTAACTGGTACGGGGGCCTCATTAGTACCTAGGGTGGGGGTCTGCCATGCATAAATTTTATTATTCTTAAAATCTGCCGCATCCCTATTATATTTTTTAACTTTTTTCTTTTGTGTGTCTCGATCAACTTTTTCAAGTTTCTTTTTCATATTAATATTAAATTCCTTCATCTGGTTTGACTCATTCACTGGTTCTAATTTACTACGTAAGTGATTAATTTGTTCATTGAGCTTCCCCAATTTCACTTGTTTCCTAGTGAGTACCAGATCTTGTAACTCCCTCCCCACTCTATTAAAAAATTCCAACCATTCATTCATAAAACACTGGTCCTCAAGACCATCTTGGGGGGGCACATCCCACCTCAAACTTCTAAAAATTAATTTTTCCTTTTGATAATGTGAGAATGTGAAGACATCCCACCAAGTCTTAATCTGTTTCTCCAACAGACCTTCTAGACTTTTGAGCATGCCGGACACATCCTCATCATTCTCAGCCACCTCTAGATTAGCTGAAAAAATATTATCTGGATTCATTTGTCTGTTGGCAAGAAAATTAAAGACTTCCATGGCTGCACGCGTTAATAAATTCAATAACTCTGTCACTTGGTATGGTCCACAGGTATACCGCCCTCTCCTATGTGCCAAACGCTGCGCTCACAGACCTACCCCTCACTGACAGCTGCTGCTTAAATTAAAACAATGCAAAAATAATGATAAATGATTCACTGGTGCCTGCCCTCCCTCCAAGTGAAATCAGATAGCAGCGCTAATTATAAAAATGTGCATACATATGTGACTTAATCACAAACAAGCTGAAAAGTGACAACCTCTTAAGTGTCATATAAATAATGAGCAAAATTATTCTAATGTGAAAAAATTAAACAGTGTATAAATTGGTAACATAAAAGTCCAAAAAAATAGTGACGTAGTGATATGTGTGATGCTTCACAAATAATACAGATCTTCAGTGAACAAAAATCTTCCACCACACCGCTGTGCACTGTGATCTCCTCTCCCCTTCAGCGAGCAGACTCACCAGCTATTTTTGCCTTACACTCTCGTGCTTGGCTCACAGGCTATTCCCACACAGTAGGGGGTACAGTGATAATTTCCACTCAATTCCTGTTGGATATCCAGAGCATATGCTAGCGTACTCTCCACATGAAACAAAGAAAAGCGAAGCAATAGTGCAGTAACGCAACAAACTTTAATGAAAGTAACACTCTCCTCCACCATTGAACTCACATTTCAAAAACTTGAATCAAGCAGAATAGCACAGCACACATGGTCATCACCAAAAAAACACTCTCCAAATAATAACCGGACGTATGGTGGTCACGGCGGACCCAGGCAGTCGGATGTTCGGATGACTCTCACCCGTTCCTCGCGTCTCCTGGGGAAGCGGCTCCAGGAGACGCGAGGAACGGGTGAGAGTCATCCGAACATCCGACTGCCTGGGTCCGCCGTGACCACCATACGTCCGGTTATTATTTGGAGAGTGTTTTTTTGGTGATGACCATGTGTGCTGTGCTATTCTGCTTGATTCAAGTTTTTGAAATGTGAGTTCAATGGTGGAGGAGAGTGTTACTTTCATTAAAGTTTGTTGCGTTACTGCACTATTGCTTCGCTTTTCTTTGTTTCATGTGGAGAGTACGCTAGCATATGCTCTGGATATCCAACAGGAATTGAGTGGAAATTATCACTGTACCCCCTACTGTGTGGGAATAGCCTGTGAGCCAAGCACGAGAGTGTAAGGCAAAAATAGCTGGTGAGTCTGCTCGCTGAAGGGGAGAGGAGATCACAGTGCACAGCGGTGTGGTGGAAGATTTTTGTTCACTGAAGATCTGTATTATTTGTGAAGCATCACACATATCACTACGTCACTATTTTTTTGGACTTTTATGTTACCAATTTATACACTGTTTAATTTTTTCACATTAGAATAATTTTGCTCATTATTTATATGACACTTAAGAGGTTGTCACTTTTCAGCTTGTTTGTGATTAAGTCACATATGTATGCACATTTTTATAATTAGCGCTGCTATCTGATTTCACTTGGAGGGAGGGCAGGCACCAGTGAATCATTTATCATTATTTTTGCATTGTTTTAATTTAAGCAGCAGCTGTCAGTGAGGGGTAGGTCTGTGAGCGCAGCGTTTGGCACATAGGAGAGGGCGGTATACCTGTGGACCATACCAAGTGACAGAGTTATTGAATTTATTAACGCGTGCAGCCATGGAAGTCTTTAATTTTCTTGCCAACAGACAAATGAATCCAGATAATATTTTTTCAGCTAATCTAGAGGTGGCTGAGAATGATGAGGATGTGTCCGGCATGCTCAAAAGTCTAGAAGGTCTGTTGGAGAAACAGATTAAGACTTGGTGGGATGTCTTCACATTCTCACATTATCAAAAGGAAAAATTAATTTTTAGAAGTTTGAGGTGGGATGTGCCCCCCCAAGATGGTCTTGAGGACCAGTGTTTTATGAATGAATGGTTGGAATTTTTTAATAGAGTGGGGAGGGAGTTACAAGATCTGGTACTCACTAGGAAACAAGTGAAATTGGGGAAGCTCAATGAACAAATTAATCACTTACGTAGTAAATTAGAACCAGTGAATGAGTCAAACCAGATGAAGGAATTTAATATTAATATGAAAAAGAAACTTGAAAAAGTTGATCGAGACACACAAAAGAAAAAAGTTAAAAAATATAATAGGGATGCGGCAGATTTTAAGAATAATAAAATTTATGCATGGCAGACCCCCACCCTAGGTACTAATGAGGCCCCCGTACCAGTTAAAGGAAACGGGAAAATATCCAATGCCCCTATAGTAGACCATAGTAAAAAGGTTGACAATAAGAAGGGTGGGATGAGGCATGAACAGAATGCATCTGGGCATACTTACCCCCCTACACAACATAGAGGGAATCAACTGAATGATTATTATGGTTCACCAAAACCCCCCCAACCAATGAGAGGGGGACAACATGCGTATTATAATCAGGATGACTGGAAGGGCCCCCAAACAGAGAGATCAAATTATGGAGGGGAACAATATAGACAACAAGACTATGGCAGTCATTATCATTATCAGGCATCCAATTATGGAGAGGGGAGAAGTCCCATACCAATTCATAATAGATATCTACCTCTGGAGGAGGAATATCATAGACCTCAATATCAAGAACATGGCCCCCCACCTTTTTTAGGCCAGCGAGGGAGGAGGGGGAGAGGAGGGGGGACACCGAGAGGAAAGAACCACCCAATATACAACAGGGAAGGAATGAAGGGACCACAGCCATATACCAACAGAGCGATGGGACCATTCCCAGGAGGCGAAGGGGATGCCGGGCAGGACGACGGCAACAACCCAAGAAAGAGATTGAGGGACATGTAAATACGGGGGTTTACAATTTAAGTGAAGTGACATTAAATGCCAAAGAGATGAATATTTTAAATTTGGGCCTGAAATGTGCCCCCAGGAGGGTTCTAAATAAATTTGGAGTGTACATTGACACTCATAAGTTTATTAGATCCCTCAACATTAAAAAATATTTTCTCAGTCACCCAGTAGTTTCGGCCCATAATGCGGGGTCTTCTTCTAGCAAAGTTGATAGCGGCCTAAGGAACAAGTCACTATTTAATCCCCAAAACTCCAATAACCATTATGTTGAGGTATTCAAAAATCTAGTTTTGAAAGATCTAGATACCATTAAAGTAAAAGAGGAAGTGAATTCAAAACATATTAATGAAGGAATCAGGGCACTAGAAAAACGGAACGACATCATTATACGTCCGGCTGACAAGGGAGGGGGGGTTGTCATTATGGATAAATCATTTTATCACGGACAACTTTCAAATATGCTTAGTGACCGCTCCACATATGAAAGATTAACCACAGACCCTACTGAAAAATATAGGGAACAGTTAAACTCATTGGTTGAATGGGGATATGCTACTAATGCCCTGAACCTTAGAGAGAGAAGGTACCTTGTCCCTAGTGCGTGTAGGATTCCTGTTATATATACACTTCCTAAAATTCACAAGGACGCCAAACTACCACCAGCGCGCCCGATTGTAAACGGGATAGGATCTGTCACGGCGAGGTTGGGAGAGTACCTAGATAGGTTTCTCCAGCCAAGTGTAAAAAACACTAAGGCGTATCTACGAGATACCACCGACCTACTCCAAAGATTGGGGGAGGTCTGTTTGAACCCTGCCGCTGACATCTTTTTAGTGACAGCAGACGTGTCCTCATTATATACGATCATTCAACATGAGGACGCCTCCCTGTCATTGAACTGGGCCATGAGTAGGAGAGAGGACATTCCAGACATGCAGAAGAGGTTTGTGGGCCAGGCCCTAAACTTCTGCATGTCACACAATTATTTTTGGTGGAATGGGCACTTTTTCTCCCAACGGGTTGGCGTGGCTATGGGGGCTAAGTTTGCCCCCAGCCTCGCCAACCTATTCATGGCTGAGTGGGAAGACAGATTCATTTTCAGTAAATCTTTTCCCCAGTTGAGATTCTATCGAAGGTTCATAGATGATCTCCTGTTCATCTGGGAGGGATCTAGAGAATCTGTTGAAGAATTTTTGAAATACCTCAACACCAATAATAACAACATCAAATTGGAGGCCCAGATTAGTGAAACATGCGTCAATTTTTTAGATGTGTCCATTGAAAGGAAGGAACAGTCTCTGGTGACTAGTGTATACTTCAAACCAACGGACCGGAACAGTTTCTTATCCATCAGGAGTGGTCATCACCCCGTATGGATAAAGAATATTCCGAAGGGACAATTCTTGAGGGTCCGTCGAAATTGTACAGAACAAGGGAAGTACTACACACAGGCAAAGGTTTTAAAAGAGAGATTCCTCCAGAAAGGGTATTCAGAAAAATCCATGGATGATGTCATAGAACAGGTAGCTAATATACCAAGGGAGGACTGTTTGAAAAAGAAAGAAAGGACTAAGTCTGAGGAAAAACATCAGTGGAGTTTCATATCCAACTATCATAGTCAATATAGAGAGATAGAGACCATTTTTAAAAAATATTGGTACATACTCCGTAGGGATCGACATCTAGGAGAGATGTTACCCGAAACCCCTAAGTTCATCTATAGAAGGGCCCCCAACTTTGGAGACAAAGTGGTAAAGAAAATTCTTGATCCCCCAGTTCAACCATCAATTAAAATTAACCTTAAAGGTTTTTTTCCATGCAACAAATGCATATGTTGTAGAACAGTGAGGAACAGGAGTAGGAGTACGAAGAGTATCACTAATCGAGCAAATGAAACTTTTGAAATCAAGGAGTTCATTACATGTAACTCATCATTTGTAGTATATTTGATGTGGTGCCCATGCGGCCTGTTCTATATAGGACGAACCAAAAGACTACTAAGGGTTCGTATTTCTGAGCATTTAACCAATATAAAAAATGGTTTCAAGTATCACAGCGTGTCCCTTCATTTCAAAGAATACCATAACCAGGACCCCAGTTTATTACAATTTTGCGGGATAGACATTGTATATCCATCGTGGAGGGGTTCAAACAGAATAAGGGATCTGTCCCAACGAGAAACCCGATGGATATACCTCTTTAAATGTCTTTTTCCGGGGGGTTTAAATATAGAACTGGACCTCAACTGTTTCATCAATGATTACTGATAATGATTGGTGGGCGGTTGATGACCGGTTGGGGTCCTTCTGTATTTGTCACCCTAAATATAGAGAGGCTAAGAATCCATAACACCAACGCAATTATGAGATTCACCTACTAAGGGGGGTGACAGGGAGGGGGGACAGAGTGGATAATAATATGCTGCACTTTGATAACTGTGGAAGGTGCACCATAGATAAAAAATTGTGTGTCGGTAGAACTCTTTCAGAATACCCAGGAGTACCTGGGATGGACCGTAATGGGTTAAGTTTTTTATTTATTTTTTTATTTTTATTTTTATTTTTATTTTTATTTTTATATTTATTTTTATTTTTATATTTATTTTTATTTTTATTTTTATTTTTATTTTTATTTATTATTTTTTTATTTTTTTAGTTTTATTTTTATTTTTTTTTTTTTTTTTTTATTTTTTTTTTTAATAATTTTTATATATATATTTTTTTTATTCACTTTTCCAACCATTCAGCTTTAATATTAATGACAGTCTTTTATAGAAATAAAAAAGATATAAATTTCAAAAAATATTTTTTTTTTATGTTCTTTGAGATGACACTTAAGACCTGCAATATAGAAACACATGTAAAGATGATTGGTGACCCGCACGGCCTATGACATGAGCTCACGGGATTACCAAGTAGTTCTCTTGCAGATATATAGTGTCATACTCAGCACTTGCAGTAACTGAAGCTTTTAAATGTATGTTAACTTGTGTACACTAAGCAATGTACACGTATGGTGCGAGCGGAGACACAGGGAGTGCGCAGGCGCGGTGTCACCAATACCGCGTCATACGAGAGAGGAGGGTATTTAAGAAAGATTGCCAGACAGCGCAGCCAATCCCATGAATAAGTCCCTTGTGACGAAACATGTCGGGGCGTGGCTACGAGGCAATCTGACGCGCTAGACGTAGGACGCTGAGATAGGAGGCGCCATACGGTAAAGCGGGGAAGCGGCTCCAGGAGACGCGAGGAACGGGTGAGAGTCATCCGAACATCCGACTGCCTGGGTCCGCCGTGACCACCATACGTCCGGTTATTATTTGGAGAGTGTTTTTTTGGTGATGACCATGTGTGCTGTGCTATTCTGCTTGATTCAAGTTTTTGAAATGTGAGTTCAATGGTGGAGGAGAGTGTTACTTTCATTAAAGTTTGTTGCGTTACTGCACTATTGCTTCGCTTTTCTTTGTTTCATGTGGAGAGTACGCTAGCATATGCTCTGGATATCCAACAGGAATTGAGTGGAAATTATCACTGTACCCCCTACTGTGTGGGAATAGCCTGTGAGCCAAGCACGAGAGTGTAAGGCAAAAATAGCTGGTGAGTCTGCTCGCTGAAGGGGAGAGGAGATCACAGTGCACAGCGGTGTGGTGGAAGATTTTTGTTCACTGAAGATCTGTATTATTTGTGAAGCATCACACATATCACTACGTCACTATTTTTTTGGACTTTTATGTTACCAATTTATACACTGTTTAATTTTTTCACATTAGAATAATTTTGCTCATTATTTATATGACACTTAAGAGGTTGTCACTTTTCAGCTTGTTTGTGATTAAGTCACATATGTATGCACATTTTTATAATTAGCGCTGCTATCTGATTTCACTTGGAGGGAGGGCAGGCACCAGTGAATCATTTATCATTATTTTTATAAAATCACATTGATTACTGTGAAAATGTCACTGGCAGTGAAGTGGTTAATCACTAGGGGGCAGTGAAGGGGTTAAGTGTGTCCTAGTACATGTTCTAACTGAAGGGGGATGGGACTGTGCAGGGGATATGACAGATCGTCTGTTCATACTCTGTATGAACAGACGATCTGTTTATTGTCCCCTCAGAGAACTGGAAACTGTGTGTTTACCGCCAGACACTCGCATTGGCTCCATGGGCGAGCAGGGGGCGTGCACAGCGATTCGCGCAGCTGAGCCATGTTTGCGCAGTATAACTGCAGCGGCTGGTCGGCATGTGGTTAAAGAGACATAGTTTACATTTTAGGCAGTCATTTTCATATATATATATATATATATATATATATATATATATATATATATATATATATATATATATATATATATATATATATATATATATATATATATATATATATCCCCTTCCTGCCCAGCTTTTCATCTTTTAGTGCTGTTACACTTTGAGTGACAATTGAGCGGTCATGCAACGCTGTACCCAAATTAAGTTTTTATCATTTTTTTCCACACAAATAGCGCTTTCTTTTGGTGGTATTTAATCGCTGCTGGGTTTTTTATTTTTTGCACTGATGGGCACTGATGGGACAGCACTGAAGGGCACTGATGAGGCGGCAATGGTGGGGATGCACTAATATGTAGCACAGATGAACACTGATAAGCAGCACTGATATGCAGTACTCATGAGCACTGATAGGTGACACTGATGGGCACTGATAGGTGGCACAGATGGGCACTGATGGGCGGCACTGATGGGTGGCAGTGATGGGCACTGATGAGCAGGCACTGATTGTCACTGAAAGGCAGTACTAACTTGCATCACTGATGGGCACAGATTGACCTCATTGATAGGCACAGATTGGTATCACTGATGGGCACAGATTGACCTCATTGATGGGCACAGATTGGCATCACTGATGGGAACAGATTGGCATCACTGATGGGCACTGTTGGGGCTGCAATGATAATCAGGGCACTGATGATCAGTGCCCTGATTATCTGTACAGATCTCCCCTGTGAGGAGATGCCGCTGATTGGCTCTCCTCTCCTCATACTTTACCGAGATCAGGGTCACGTCGTGTCCCAGTGACACAGCGCGTCCGCAAGCGCCGTGCTGTGCGTGCAAGTGCGGTGGGCAAGGTGGGACTGGGGCGATGTCATATGACATCATCCCAGAACAACTGAGCATCCTGCCCACCATCATTTGTCTATATGGCGGGTGATGGGTTGTTAAAGACTAACCGAATGGCCTGGTATGGACTGGGGTGGAACCTCATGCCATTTTTTTCTTTATTTTTTTTTTATAGCCGGGTGCCAGAAATTGTAACCGTGAGTCATTTTAAATGGGATTTGTCTCAGTTTTCTTTTCGTTAGAAATGTCATTTTTGCTGCAGCATGCTTTATGCATCCTACAGATGCGCCACTTTATAGGCACATTAAGGGGACCCCCCAGGCACTATATTTAAATTTTTTATTTTTATTGTTGCAGCATAATTAAAATCACTGCTCCTAAAAAACTGATTGTTTTTTAAAAAATGTTTGCGTTGATACATGTCCCCCAGGGCACTACCCAGACCCCCATACCCCTTTTTGGCCAAATACTTGCATATAAGCCTCGAAAATAGACACTAGAATTTTCTTGTATGGCTACCATAGACTTCAATGGGTTTCGCTGTTCGGTTTAGAACATTTCCCCTGTTCGGGAGTTCTGCTGCAAACCGAACAGGGGGGGTGTTCGGCCCATGTCTAGTAGCAAGCAATAAGAGTGAATCATAAGGACAATGGAGAGGGACCTGTGTTCTGTAATGTACACCAAGAAAATGATTGTACAGGTAATAAAAAATCCTATTTTCTTAATTACATGACACAAGTTCTTGTTCATGTTCATGGAGGGAGTCAAGGCAAGAAGCGAGGCGGGAGCTCCGTATTTGGGTGAAGATGGATCTGTATGACGAGTTACAGTACCAGAATCACCACAGCTTCCCGCTCTGTCGTTCTAACTATATTAGGAGAATACCGGATCATCGTGGATATCGGTGTCTGTTCCAGTCCGCTTGCCGGATACTGCAGGATTCCTTTGGATCGCTCCTGTTACACTGAGACGTCCGTTATCCATGCCTGTTTGACCTGGTGTCACTGACATTCAGGTCCACTGGTTCCGATAAGAGTACCCATTTATATTCTTCTGTGGTATTTGCCGATAATATCATACCTGGTATTCCTGACCCCATTTGTGGTGTCCTTGACTCCCTCCATGAACATTCCTTCACTTGTTGTGTACCCATCACCCTTTGTGATTGACCTATTTTTGATTTAATATTGATCATTACACAATACACTTATATAGCATTATATAAATGTCTTATGTTTGCACAGCTTTATAACATTATTTGTTCACTAGCGCTACATTTATATCCACTTCCATTTATGAATTTTTGTCACATTCGTATCTAGCTGCTTTTTTGTTCTTTGATAGCGCAGTGATGTTACTTTCAACCATTTAAAACTTAACAGTTGTCTGAACAGATGACCAGATGGCAATCTTAAAGTAGTTGTAACCTAAAAAAAATAAAAAATATCCTGTATCTTTAAGGGCTCTTTCACACGGGGTGGATCAGTGATGATCCGCCCCGTGAACATCCGCTTGCTCAGCAGGGATCGCTCCGCCGTTCCCCGCTTAGCAGGAAGATGACAGGTCCATCGCTGCACACTGTGCAGTGACGGGCCTGTCAGAGTGTCGCTCTCCCCTATGGGGGATCGGATGACGACGGACCGTAGAGTCCGTCGTCACCCGATCCGATCCGAAAATGGATGGAAAAGTAGGGTTTTCCTCTGTTACACTTTTCGGATCGGAGCGGGTCGGATGTCAGCGGTGACATGTCCGCTGACATCCGACCCGCTCCGATCCGAAAAGTGTTCCATAGGGATACATGTATGTCCGTTTTTCATCCGAAAACGGAAGGATGAAAAACGGACATGCGGATCCTCCGTGTGAAAGAGCCCTAAGGCATGATCTATAGCACAACTTCCTGATGACGCCTTTCCAGTGAAATGAAGTCCTAATAGCGGTGGTTATTCTGGGTCTTGCTGACGTCAGGTCCAACTCAGGTGGAACGCATGCCGGCTCATAGAGATGAGCGGCGAGGAATGTTATTGAGCAGGCCTTGTACAGTGGGTGCCGCTTCATGGCACAACAAAATGTAAGTGCACTGGCAATTGTTTAGAATAGGAATCTCTTTTCAGTAAATGTACTGCACAATTATTGCTTTATCGCTTTTTTATTCTGGGATACCCTTTTTGATGATACTGGATGCAGGAGAAAAGGAGGTGCACGCCGAGTATACATCAATCTAGAGACATACCATATAAGCTGTGAGCGTCCTGGTGGCCCAAAGTCTTCTGGTGAGTGGCCCCCTTATATTAGGTGGTAAAGCACATATACAAAGAGGAGCACTTTATATTAGGAAGAGCGTGTATCACTAAAGTACACATGGTGATGGAAATTAATTGGAAGATTATGTAGTTGTTTATCAATCAAACATCATCACATATTACATGCACGGACTAGATGATCATTTTATTTTTGTTGTTTTAGGTATTTTGGGTATAGCAATTTGTTTATAAGCTAGTGCCTCAACACAGGCGAATATACATTTTTTTTGGCTTTACACCAGAAAAATGATGACAGCTGCCTAATAATTAAACACTATAGGAGGCACAATTTTTCTTTCTCTGATTCATGATCTATAGCACAGTGCTTCTGCCATGTAAGTTGTCCCTTCCTATGTTGTAATATACATGGTTGATCCTGCCTGTTTCTGTGTCCCCCTCTCTGTGCTGATCATGGTAATCATGGCTGCTGAGCCATGATACTGTGGTCAGTTTTCATGCCTCCGTCATCCCACTCTTCTGTGAGAGTCTCTCCCCTCTCCCACTCTCTCCCTCCCTTCCTGCCTATCAGTGTGAGAGCGGCTCTCCTCCCTACCCCTCCCACCTTTATTCAGCTGCATTATGCAGCAAAAATACTTGTATGCCCTCTGGATTATGCAGTTACTAACTTTCGTGTGTGTGTTTTTATTTAACTGAAAAATTAAATACCTTTTCCCACAGCGCCACTTTGCAGTGATGTGACTTCCCTCTGCTGGCTGGCTGACATCACAGGGGAATCTCAGCCTGTCCTGCTGCTATGCATAGGTCACAGAAGAAGTTCAGAGGGGGATCAAGTGACCGCACAGCTGTGGTGGGAAAAAAGGTATTTAGACTTTTCATTAAAAAAAAAATACACACACTATAGTTACTAACTGCAAATTCCAGAGAGGATACCAGTGTTGTAACAGTGTGACTTTACAAACACTTTAAATATCTGAGAAATAGATGTCTCAGGTGTCTGATAATGAAAAGCCCATGAAGCAGTGACAGATTGGGTAGAGTGTGCTTTAACAAGAAAGGTATGCACCTAGTCCTTCAGGCTGTAGACTTGGGTGATAACTTGTCTAATCCACCTGGCAATGGTAGACCGAGAAGGAGAATATCCCCTTTAGGGACCTTAAGGAATGACACAGAGTGAATCTGAAAAGAAGCTCTAGCTGAGAGATAAACTCACACAGTGCATGCCACATCCAGACAGAGTAGAGAAAACACCTTGGAGTGTTTTGAAGCAGGACATAACCAGAGAAGCGCAATGTCTTGGTTAAGGTGGAAGGAGGAAACCAGCTTAAGAAGAAAAGAGCCCTTAGGCCACAAGACAAACTTTAGGAAGAGTTCGTTACAAGATAAGGCCACAAAGTATCAGTGGTGATAACCACAAGAAAGGCAACCTTGTGAATGAGGGAAAATGTTCCCTGAAAGGTTTAAAGGGAAGTTATTGAAGAACCGGCAAAACCAAGTTGAAGTGTAAGTGAAACCTTTCACAAAAGCTTTCACCAATGAGTGAGAGGCAAGGAGTCTTTGGAAAAAAATGGCATGGGCCAAAATTTGACCCTCGGTGCACTCCATTTGCTTAAGTGGAAGGCAGGTGTGACATCAAGAGCTGATAAGACTGATGAAGGGCCTACAGAGAATCTGTCAGGAGTTTAACTTGACCTAATTACAATGCCCTCCTGGGCCAGTTCAGTGGATCCTTGGAATACCTTCCCTCTCAATCCTGCAAAGCAGATGAGGAAGAAGCTTTAGAGGGGGAAAAGTGTATGTCATAAACCAGATGTGACCAGAACTGTGTGACTGCGACAGAGTGAACCAGACATAAATAGGTGAAAGTAATTTTATTAAGGTAAATGCATATACATGTGAACACACCACCAATACCAACTCAGTGAACAAATCAAACAACCAAACAGTGATAATAAACCAACCAGCATATGTAGCAAAAGGGAGTACCAGAATCTTAGTCAAGCCAGGCAAGGGTCATAAACAGGAGATCAGTAGATGGGGGGCCAGGTGTAAACAGACAGGGATCAAGATGGAAGGGATCAGGCTGCAGGGCAAAGATCCAGGGATACAGGAACCGATATAACAGGTTCGGGATACGGGATACAGGAATCAGGAATCCGGAATCAGAATCAGGGTTCAGGATCAGGTAAACAGGCTGCAGATCAGGGCAGAAGGACACTACCGGGGCAAGGTGTGTGTGCACTTGCTGGGTATTTATACAATAGCTGCTAACAAGGTCAGGTGAAGCCTGATTGCAAAAGGTAATACCTGCTCCACACTGCCAGGATCCCTCCGCTGGTGGACGCCAGTACTGCGGTCGAAAGATGACATAATACCAGCAGGGAAAAGCTCTTCTGACTGCTCCAGACTGCCAGGAGACACCTGCTGGTGGGCATCAGTACTGCACGCCAAATGATTGATATCACCAGTGGAGGGAACCTTTTCTGACAGTACCCCCCTCGAAGGAGTGACCTCCGGATGCTCCAACTAGCCGTTGCTGGGAAAAGTCCATGGCTTCAAGCCGGGCAGCAGGCAAAGTCACATCAGATTTGGCAATAAGTATGTCAAGCTGAATAGCAGGCACAGAAACCTCAAGCTGAGTAGCAGGCACATTGAGCAGGGTGGCAGGCACATTGAACTGGGCAACAGGCACATCAAGCTGGGCAGCCAGCACAGGCACATTAAGCAGGGCAGCAGGCACATCAAGCGGAGCAGCAGGCACATCAAGCTGGGCAGTGGGCACTTCAAGCTGGGCAGCGAGCATGGGCACTTCAAGCTGGGCAGTGGGCATGGGCACTTCAAGCTGGGCCATGGGCACAGGCACTTCAACTGGGCAGTAGGCACATCAAGCTGGGCAGTGGGTACATCAAGCAGGGCAGCGGGCACTTCAAGCTGGACAGCGGGCACGAGCACTTCAAGCTGGGCAGTGGGCATGGGCACTTCAAGCTGGGCCATGGGCACATCAAGCTGGGCAGCGGGCACATCAAGCTGGGCAGTGGGTACAGGCACATCAAGCAGGGCAGCAGGCACAGGCACAACAAGCAGGGCAGCAGGCACATCAAGCAGGGCAGCAGGCACATCAAGCAGGGCAGCGGGCACTTCAAGCTGGACAGCAGGCACGGGCACTTCAAGCTGGGCATCAGGCACGGGCACTTCAAGCTGGGCAGCAGACAGGAACACATCAAGCTGGGCAGCAGACAGGAACACATCAGGCTGGGCAGAAGACAGGAACACATCAGGCTGGGCAGCAGACAGGAACACATCAGGCTGGGCAGCACACAGGAACACACCAGGCTGGGCAGCAGACAGAGGCTCATCAGGCTGGGCAGAAGACAGAGGCTCATCAGACTGGGCAGCAGACAGGAACACATCAGGCTGGGCAGCAGATGAGGACACATCAGGCTTGGCAGCAGACAGAGGCTCATCAGACTGGGCAGCAGACATGAACACATTAGGCTGGGTAGCAGACAGGAACACATCAGGCTGGGCAGCAGACAGGAACACATCAAGCTGGGCAGTAGACAGGAACACATCAGGCTGGGCAGCAGACAGGAACACATCAGGTTGGGCAACAGAAAGGAACACATCAGGCTGGAAAGTGGGCATATCAGGCTGGAAGGCAGGCACCAAGACATCAGGCTGGAAGGCAGGCACCAAGACATCAGGCTGGAAGGCAGGCACCAAGACATCAGGCTGGAAGGCAGGCATGTCAGACTGGAAAGCAGGCACGTCAGACTGGAAGGCAGGCACATCAGACTTGAAAGTGGGCACATCAGACTGGAAGGCAGGCACATCAGACCAGAAGGCAGGCACATCAGACTGGAAGGCAGGCACATCAGACTGGAAGGCAGGCACCTAGACATCAGGCTGAAAGGCAGGCACCGAGACATCAGGCTAGAAAGCGGGCACATCAGACTGGAAAGCTGGCACATCAGACTGGAAGGCGGGCACCAAGACATCAGACTGGAAGGCAGGCACATCAGACTGGAAGGTAGGCACATCAGACTGGAAGGCAAGCACCAGGACATCAGACTGGAAGGCAGGCACATCAGACTGGAAGGCAGGCACTGAGACATCAGGCTGGAAAGCAGGCACAACAGACTAGAAGGCAGGGACATCAGACTGGAAGGCAGGCACATCAGACTGGAAGGCGGGCACCAAGACATCAGACTGGAAGGTAGGAACATCAGACTGGAAGGCAGGGACATCAGGCTGGAAAGTGGGCACATCAGACTAGAAAGCAGGCACATCAGACTGGAAGGCAGGCACATCAAACTGGAACGCAGGCTCTGGCTCTTCGGGCTGGAGCACTGGCACTGGAACTTCAAGCTGGGACAGATTGATGGGTGTGGAGGCAGGTTGGGTTAATGGCAGGATCATTTTGGTTGGGAAAAACTTTGTTTTTTCTTTGGCTTAGCAATTGAAGCTCTGTAGGTAAGGGGTGCAGCAGACTGGAAAGGAGGATTGGGATATGGCAGAGAAGAGGTAACAGTAGCTGGAGGAAGTTCTTGTGGGTTTGTAGGCAGCTGAGAAGAGGCAGGTGGGTTGAATGCAGGATAGGTACAGGGAGCCGAGACCGGATATGAGTATTTGGTTGGGAGCAGCGTATACTGAGCTGCAACTGAGGTTGATATGAGTGATGGGGAAACATACATTTGGGTAGGCTGGTTTTTTTATGGCAGAGGTGGTTTGTTTGGCTGGAGCTGATTTAACCATGTCAGACCATGCTGAAAGTATAGGTTGTACAAACTGTGGTTTTAAATCTCCCTGTCTAACAAAAGACTGAGCAGACACAATGTACTCAGCAATCACCTGTGGGGAACAGGCTGAGTAGTGCTCACAAAAATCGGCGGGATCATCTTCAAAAAGCCATACTAGGGATACAACCTGATTCATATCAAAAGCAGGAGTGAAATCATCATGGCCCTCTGGAATACAGGGCAGGGCCAGCTCAGTGCAGTTCAAAGGCTGCACCTCCCCAAACAATATATAACCCTGATCGACCAGGGAGTGAGCCAAACGTATAGTTGCAAACAACTGGTCACTAGACCATCCTTTCAAAGCCTGGCAGCAATAATCACAATTTTCAGATGCCAGCAGAGAAAAATAAATAACATCATTGGCATTCATGTTTGCAACCAAACTGAATCAAAATGGTTCCCCAGTGCAGCACCCTCCGGTCAGGGATGGCCCTGGTATTCTGTCATTAACCAGATGTGACCAGAACTGTGTGACTGCGACCAAGTGAACCAGACATAAATAGGTGAAAGTAAGTTTATTAAGGTAAATGCATATACATGTGAACACACCACCAATACAAACTGAGTGAACAAACCAAACAACCAAACAGTGATAATAAACCAACCAGCATATGTAGCAAAAGGGTGTACCAGAATCGTAGTCAAGCCAGGCCAGGGTCATAAACAGGAGAACAGTAGATAGGGGGCCAGGAGTAAACAGACAGGGAACAAGATGGAAGAGATCAGGCTGCAGGGCAAAGATCCAGGGATACAGGAACAGATATAACAGGTTCAGGATACGGGATACAGGAATCAAGAATCAGAATCAGGGTTCAGGATCAGGTAAACAGGCTGCAGGTCAGGGCACAAGGACAATACCAGGGCAAGGTGTGTGTGCATTTGCCGGGTATTTATACAATAGCTGCTAACAAGGTCAGGTGAAGCCTGATTGCAGAAGGTAATACCTGCTCCACACTGCCAGGATCCCTTTGCTGGTGGACGCCAGTACTGTGGTCGAAAGATGACATAATACCAGCAGGGAAAAGCTCTTCTGACAGCTCCAAACTTCCAGGAGACACCTTCTGGTGGGCCTTAGTACTGCATGCCAAATGATCGATATTACCAGCGGAGGGAACCTTTCCTGACAGTGTAGATCAAGTATATCCCTTTCAGTCACCATGGCATCCACTGCAAAAGCTTGAGGCTCATTGGTTCTGGTGACAAATACATTTCCAGCTTGTTGTTGAACCTGGATGCCAGAAAAATCACATGACGTGCCCCCAGACCTGTGACAGAGGTCCTAAAACGACCAAAAATGACCACTTCCCTGGGGGAAGTGGTCATTGCTTTGAAACTTTACATTGATGACTAAGAAAGTTTGCCTACCAATTTTCAACATCTGGTGTGGACAGAGTAGTTCTATCCAAGCTATAATGAGATCCACTTCCTATTGAACTGCACGACTTAATGTCCCTTAATGGTTGAAATAAGCCACTGCCCTGGCATTGTCCGACTGAATGTTCCACAAAATGTTAGAAGAAGGTTACTATTAGGCCCAAGAGGTTTCAAAAATAAATGGTTGGGCATCCCCTAGACTGCAAGGTCCCAATTCAGTAGCAAAGGGGCCGATTCTTGTCTCAAAGGAGGGAAATCCTGCATTGAGTAATGTCTGGGATCAGACCTAGATAATTTCAGCGACCCAAGTACATAGTTGCCAACATTGTAAAAAAATTTATAGGGACACTTTTTTGGCTGTAGGTGGAGTCTTATTATAATTAAGGGCGGGGCATGCGTTTGTATGTGTGACATAGAAAAATGGATGTGGTTTACGTGAAATAGTGGGTGTGGCTTATATGGGCATGGTTCAAATGGGGGTGTGGTTAGAGTCTGAGATGAATGAGAGATGGAGAAAGAAAGGGGAAAAGAGGGAGGGAGCGAGAGAGAAAGAAGGAAAGAAGGAAAGAAGGAGCCCCTCCTTACATCTGGTGTCCCCAGCAGAGCTCCTCCATACATCAGATGTCCATAGCAGAGCCCCTCCATACATCTGGTGTCCCCAGCAGAGCTCCTCCATACATCAGGTGTCCCCAGCGGAGCCCCTCCTTACATCTGTGTCCCCAGCGGAGCCCCTCCATACATCTGTGTCCCCAGCAGAGCCCCTCAATACATCTGTGTCCCCAGCAGAGCCCCTCCATACATCTGTGTCCCCAGTGGAGCCCCTCCATACATCATGTGTCCCCAGTGGAGCTCCTCCTTACATCAGGTGTCCCCAGCGGAGCCCCTTCTTACATCTGGTGTCCCCAGCAGAGCTCCTCCATACATCAGGTGTCCCCAGCAGAGCCCCTCCTTACATCTGGTGTCCCCAGCAGAGCTCCTCCATACATCAAATGTCCCCAGTGGAGCCCCTCCATACATCTGGTGTCCCCAGCAGAGCTCCTCCATACATACATCAGGTGTCCCCAGCGAAGCCCCTCCATACATCTGTGTCCCCAGCGGTGCCCCTCCATACATTTGTGTCCCCAGTGGAGCTCCTCCTTACATCAGTTGTCCACAGCGGAGCCCCTCCTCACATTTGGTGTCCCCAGCAGAGCTCCTCCATACATCAGGTGTCCCCAGCGGAGCCCCTCCTTACATCTGGTGTCCCCAGCAGAGCTCCTCCAAACATCAGATGTCCCCAGCGGAGCCCCTCCATACATCTGGTGTCCCCATCAGAGCTCCTCCATACATCAGGTGTCCCCAGCGGAGCCCCTCCATACATCTGTGTCAAGAGCGGAGCCCCTCCATACATCTGTGTCCCCAGTGGAGCCCCTCAATACATAATGTGTCCCCAGTGGAGCTCCTCCTTACATCAGGTGTCCCCAGCGGAGCACCTCCATACATCAGGTGTCCCCAGCGGAGCTCCTCCTTACATCAGGTGTCCCCAGCGGAGCCCCTCCTTACATCTGGTGTCCCCAGAAGAGCTCCTCCATACATTAGGTGTCCCCAGCGGAGCCCCACCATACATCTTGTGTCCCCAGCAGAGCTCCTCCATACATCAGATGTCCCCAGCAGAGCCCCTCCATACATCTGGTGTCCCCAGCAGAGCTCCTCCATACATCAGGTGTCCCCAGCGGAGCCCCTCCATACATCTGTGTCCCTAGCAGAGCCCCTCCATACATCTGTGTCCCCAGTGGAGCCCCTCCATACATCATGTGTCCCCAGTGGAGCTCCTCCTTACATCAGGTGTCCCCAGCAGAGCCCCTCCTTACATCTGGTGTCCCCAGCAGAGCCCCTCCTTACATCTGGTGTCCCCAGCGGAGCCCCTCCTTACATCTGGTGTCCCCAGCGGAGCCCCTCCTTACATCTGGTGTCCCCAGCGGAGCCCCTACTTACATATGGTGTCCCCAGCGGAGCTCCTCCTTACATATGGTGTTCCCAGCAGAGCCCCTCCTTACATCAGGTGTGCCTGCAGCAGAGTTTCCGCCACCATTACTGTAAATTATTAGTAACAGGCCGAGGTTGAGCCGATTGAGCTGCGGCGCTGCCCACCCCCTGCCCTTTTCCACAACAGGTCACAAACAGACCGGCAGCAGGGCGGGGGGTGGGCGGTGCTCTGCCTCTTGTTCTTGGTCTTCGGTAAAATGGCGGCCGGTGGAGACATTGTCTCTGCCGGCCGTGGACCTCTAACGGACGTGGTGGGGAGCCGCGATAAATCGAGAAAAAAAAAGAATTTCCCGGGAAACGCTAAAATCAGGAAAAAGGTCCAAATCCCGGGAGATTCGGGACAGTTGGTAAGTATGCAAGAAGGGTTAGTACCAGCACAGACTTTTGGAGATTTAGGATCCACCTGAACCTCTGTAGAGTCTACACTGTATAACGGACATTGACTGATAAAGTTTGGATGGGTTTTTCCTTTAGGGGGTAGTCATCCAGATATCTCACGATAGGGATACTCTGAAAGTGCAGCAGAGCTAGGACAGGAACTAACATATTGGTGAAAACATGAGATGAACAGGCCAAATGGAAGGGCAACAAACTGGTAATGTTGCAAACACACAGCTAAAAATACAAGTAGTGTTGATATTGGAGATAGAGAGGGTTATGAAAGTAGATATTCTTGACGTTCAATGAGTTCAAAAGGTCCCCTGGCTAAAGTAAAGTAATGACTGATCTGGCAGATTTCATAGGAATTTTTGATTCCAAAGATACTTGTTGAAAATCTTCAGATACATAATGGGCTAAATGCCTCCCTTTGCCTTGGTACAACAAGAACAAGTTGGACTCTGGTGGAGGGGAAGGGAAGTTTAACTTTATAAAGTGGGGTAAAGACAAAGACCATAACGCTATCTTGTAGCCTCGGGAGACAATGTTTTGGACTCAGACTTCTGAAATACCCTGTGAGCAAATGGCTGTGATGTCCGACAAGCATCCCCCTATGCTGGCAAGTGCAGTGCGCCCCCTTATTGTAAGAAGGGATTGTTCTGAACTGGAGGACTTTGACATCCAGGTCTTACATGTCAAGAAATGTCTGAACAACTAATTTAACTACAAGGAAATAAATGGATTTATGGGTATAAGATTTACCCACGGTCCCATGTTTTTCTCACACAGTTAAGAGGGAGAATGAGAATCTTCTGCTGTTGAAAAGGTACTGTTATAATCAAGCTAAATCATATATTTATATGCTATATGTTATAACACAATAATTTATTATTTATCTATTTACTGTGAAATTACTGGTTTGAGTTATAACTTCAAACTTCAGTAATTTCTCTGTTAAGCCACCTGCTTGAGTACAGTTTTTAAAATATATTAAATTACCTTAAAAACAATATATAATAATTATTTGTATATTACTTATGGTAATTAAACCCTTGCCACCCAGTCCAATTCTGACACTTCGCTCCTACATGTAATAATCATCATTTTTTTGCTAGAAAAGTACTTAGAACCCCCAAACCTTATATATATTGTTTTATCAGACACCCTAGGGAATAAAATGGTGGTCATTGCAACCTTTTATGTTACACGGTATCTGCGCAGCAATTTTTCAAACTTCTTTTTTTTTAAAACTTTCATGAATATAAAAAAAAAAAAAAAACACTAAAGATAACCCGATTTTTTTGTATAATGTGAAAGTTGATGTTACACCAAGTAAATAGATACCTAAGATGTCACGCTTTAAAATTGCGCACACTCGTGAAATGGTGCCAAACTTCAGTACTTAAAAATCTCCATAGGCGACGCTTTAAATTTTTTTACAGATTACATGTTTAGTAGTTACAGAGGAGGTCTAGTGCTAGAATTATTGCTCTCGCTCTAACGATCGCAGTGTATTTAATCTGTGTGTAACCTGTGTGTATCTGGCTCACTAGCCAGTGCCTCACCAGCCACTGACCTCACCGCACGTCCCTGATCTGATATAAAGTGTAGGTGTGAGAGGGGCTTGGACTTGAACCTGAAGACCGGAGAGAAATAAAATAAAAATCACTTTCAGGTAAAAGTGATCCCTTGATCGCTCTGAAGGTGCACCTCCCCCTCCATTCCTGTTGTGACACCTGTGATGGTTCCCTTGCACTTCCATTCCTCTGGGTCTGTGGTAAATTACTCTAGCATTGAAAGCATCCTTTCCCTGTTCCTCTTTGCGACCAAAGCCCCAAGAAGCAACATGTATTACATCACTTCTGGCATCTGTGCTTGATATGTTGCAGTGGAGGGCAGGGGGGAAGTTGGGGGGTCTAATAAACCCCTCATGTTCCATAAAGAAGAGCTATCATCAGCCTACAGTATCTCATAGTTAGCCCTCTTGTGATCTTCTTCAGTTGTCAACATCTTAGCTACTTCTCTTAATTGGGATCTTTTGTAAGAACAATAATGCACCTAAACCACCTCACATTATATTACTCACATTCATCCCCCCCCTTCCAATGGATAAAATACAAGTTAGACATACACTGATTAGGCCTATTATTTCTAAAACTTTCTAAAAACAGTTCTGCTTCTGGCCAGTTTTAATCAACAGTATTCTCTTTGGTATCCTTATTTTTGTGTTTTTTATCTCTAGTATATTGGGTTTAGCCTTGCTGTGAAATTGTCCTGCCGCTGGCCAGTTTCACAATGCTGTATAATCAATGGTCTCTAAATTCTATTAGTAAAACCCCTACTTATGCTTTTAGTCTATAGTAGATTTGGGCCTAAAATTGCTACAATTGTCCTGCTTCTGGCTGTGTTATCTGCAATCTCTTGTAATCTCTACAAAAAAAAACTGCCTTTACTTTTGGTCTCTAATACATATCAGAATAGTGACAGACCGTCCATTAGGAGCACCGGAGTGCCGCCCCCTCTATCCACAGCCGCAGCTCCCATGCTCTATCCACGGCCGCTATCTTGCAGGACACCGCCAACCCCTATTCATGCATCTGGCTCCTTTCAGAATGCCGGCGCATGAATTACAGCAGCGGGGGGTGTTTTTTTGAAGCACCTGTTTAGAGCCAGAGGCTCTAATAGGCTTTAAATAGGGTGGGCTCGTGACGTGGAGCATTGTGCCAGGAGCCTACCCAGGTGTTACAACAGCAAATTAATATTTGGTATTAAAACACTGATCCTCAATCAGAAGCAGGTCTGAGTCACGTTTTCCGATTGGCCAAAAAGAGAAGAGTCCTAATTGGCCACCGAGGAAGAGGGATGAAACGGAAGCCACCACGTAGCCCGTGGAGAGCAGGGGAAGGGAAAGCCATCACTGCCGCCGCCTAGCAATGGAAGCCACCGGTGAAGCTCGGGAGAAGCGCTGCCCACCATAGATGGGGTAAGTGCACCAGACCCACCTGACCAACCGCCAACCGACCACCCGGGGGGACTGGAACTGTTTGCCTCCCCCCCAAAAAAAATTACCACCAGCCGCCACTGTTTCAGATAATCCTCCTTGATTTCCACTTATCTTCCACCATTGGTTTATTAACAATGCTATAGCATGGTCCTGCTGCCTGTATTTTTTAGACCAGGCAGTTGTTGCTTACAGTCCATTCAGGAGCTGTTGCAGCACCTCACTGCATCCTGTGAAAAAAAATTTGAAAAGACCGTGCTCCCAAAACTCCACACTGTCAAGGCTGGGCTCAGCCCTTCCTTCTCAGAGCTCTGTGCTCAGCTGTCGGTTAATTGCCAAAGACTCTTTCTTTCACAGTGACTCACCTGGTCTTCATTTCCTGCTCGTCAGCTATAGCTACTGGTTAAATAAACTCCTTGGATCAGATCTTCTGTGCCTTTGCCTTGGTCAACATGTCTGGACTCTCTCTGCTGTGTTTTCCTGACTTTTGTTTGGCTGACTTCCCTTCTGGTTCCTGATCCTGTTTGCTGTACCTGACTTAGCTGATCTCTGGACTACTGTTTCTCCGGCTTGTTCTGATGACTGGTCCTGGTTACCGAACTCTGACTATGTTTTGACTATGTTTGCTCTGTTTATACAATTTTACCATTTTATTAAATAGTGTGATTTTTACGGCACTGTCTCAGTCTGATTCATGGTTCCTGACACACACACCCCCGCCCAGGTTATTAAAATACAACTTCTCAGTCATAAATCCCCCACTATGGAAAAGGCCCTCTCTCACATGACATGTGAAGATAGTTCCTCATGCACATATTTGGACACCACCAGCCAGTGGTACATCCTTGCCAGTGTTGCCACACATCCAGTGAATCATATCCTTGTCACCTGCCTACCAAGGTAAAACAACCTCTTTCTCAGTGTATTGCTGGGCTTGAAAAACGCAGGGATGCAACATTTGTTAAAAATCCTTATGACACTCCACCTACATAAGAGTAGACTATATTGCTCTATGTGGTGTTCCTCTTCCCTCTTTTTTGATGGTGCCATGTTGTTCTCTTGAATTTACAGTATGAATGCTATGTTAAGGATAGAAGTTGGGATTATATAAAAGCTCTTCTGAAATGCTCTTTGTTCTTTTAGACTCTGCATTTGTTGTTTCTATCTATGAGATATTTTAAAGTTCTAATAATCCCGTTTGTGTTGCAATAGGTGGTGGGAGTCAAAAACCAAGCAGTCCAAAAGGGGTAATCGGTTAATCTGTGCATCTTGTGAATAAAGAAAACCGCACTGGAAGCCCAAACATATAACAATGGAAAGCAGCTGGTACAATACCCTTGATGATGTCACATAAGATGAAATGTTCTGGGCAGAACCAGAACACACGTCACTGTGCATGTGTGAACTAGCCACATTCATCTTGGTTTTGGGCAAATCGACCATCTATGTGATGCAAATTGTTTATACAACTACCTGTGTAAGTGAATTTACACCCTATTAAATACTGCCTAATCCCACTGATTTACACTATGGAGAGTGTTTCTTCCTTTTTTCTTGAGATCATTTCTGTACAGAGCTTTACTGCATATTGATCTGTGGCATACATTGAGGTGTAATTGTCTGGCAAGATGCTTGAAGGAAGTTGGAGGTTCTGTGGAATATAAAAACAAGCCATACTTGACCTCTCCTTAGCTAGATAAATTGGAATCGTATCATCACAGAGTGGTACTGTGGATACGAGAAATGAGTAGATATATGCCACACCCCAATATATTATATTTGGAAAAGAAGTTTTTGGATGATGGACTTTATAGGCATAACACTTAATACATAATTTTATAAAAAAGTATATAAATGTATTTATTTACAGAAACATATGAAACACTTTTAAAAAGATTGACTATCCACAATTGTGCCTTGAAGCATACAACACACCACCTATGTATCATAGAAAATTGGAATACCTAATAATGAGAAACCCAAAGGTCACTCTCCAAGATTTTGATGTAGTAACGTAATTTTAGAAGAGGCGGTGTGTCGTGGTTTGGCTCAGCTCTACATGTTACGCGTATTCAAAAACGCTTCTTCAGGAGATTAGGGCATATTCTTTGAATAGAGAATCACAATTCAGTTTCTAACATATAACTATAATACACAGTATTGTTAATACAATGATTTCTTAAATGTTATACGTTTTATGCTTATCTTCCCCAGACCCCATCATACCAACCGCCACAGGTCCAGGCCCACAGAAGGACTCTGAGACTGTGAACAGGCGAAACATTAGAAAATTATTGTCTCTAGCAGGTGGTATATGTATAATTAAACAGCTCGTATGCATATATATATGAGAGAGATAACTTACATTATTGTAGTCAAAAAAGTAGACAAGGGACCAAAGTCCACAGTACAGCCAAGGGTGCAGGGATATCTCATCAGATGAATTCCCAGCTAGTCTGTATATGTAAAGAGGTTTTTTTAAGGCTGTGTGTTTGGTGTTTAAAAATGGTACCGTAAACAATATGTATAGTAGGAATAAATCATTTAAATACCTACAAAAGTAACTAAGGAAATGATATATATCTTTAATTTAGGTTTATGTGAACCCAATGTTTAATATTTGAAATTTCATGATATTTACCTATATAAACCCTACTGTAAAACAATGAGCTTACTTTATAGATCCTTGTAAACTTACTTTATGTATCTTTATAATATTGTATACTCAATAAACTTCTTTTGACAAGGAAAAATGGTACCGTAAGCAACAATGATCCTATCACTATAATGATCTCCAAAGGGGGGATGGGCTTGGAAGAGGGGGGGCTGGGCAGGGGCAAACATAGACACTGGCTTACCTGTGAAATAACGATCACACAGTAAACTTATGGTGATTGAGAGTTACTTGCATAGCCAGCAGGGAAAAGAAAAGAAATCATTCAGGATATTTTGGAAAACTTTTATGATAGTTTTGGAAATATAGGGGATCCCCCACTATTCAAACATCTGCAGTATTCATCTGTTTTTGTTTTCATATGGAGTATATTTGGAGAGGTATAGAACAAATGTATAGGGCACTTGGTCGGAAATGTATTTCTGATCAACAAACACATACCATTCCCCTACATAATCCCTTCTCAGGCTAGTACATACCATCAAAAATGAAAATCCCCTGCAGGGCTCCACTGTGTCACAGCCACAAAGCGTGGTAAAGAATGGCTGTATGAGACGCCGACACTGGGCGTCCCTTTATATGCCTGTCCCAGTCGTGACATCAGAGCGGCGCAGCCGGAATTATCCATTATAAATCTATAGAAAAGGTTTTACCGACTGAGACTCATTAATGCCAGGGGAATGGGTGGTGTCTAATCATTCGATCCTTAGGGTTTCTTTTTGCAGAATGATTTTATCCCAGTTCCCCCCTTGGAGTTTTTTTGGGACTACGGCTAAGGCAATGAAGGAGACACATGACATGCCAAACCTATGGTATAGATATAGGTGTCTGTTTCCCAGAGTAAGCATCTTACCATTGCTTGAATAGTACTCTGCACTTTGGCGCCTCCTGTTTACTCTACCAGGGGCCTCGAGTCAGCGGTGTAAGAGAGGCCTCCCACTGCATATTAGACTCTACCACCAGGTACGCGACAGTACCAGATAGCCATGTCTGAGTCTGGGCAGAGAGCCTCCCCATGGATGAACTTTGCCTACACCAGGCGGGCCTTACCCAGGCTGTCAAGAACTTGTAAGAGGGTTACACCTGACTGGAGGAACGTGTCCAGGCTCTGTCCTCACCTACTACTGCCCCACAAGGATCTCCCCATGCATCCACTTACTCCGCTGGAGCCTCTGCTACCCCTGCAGTTGTGATGCTACCTCCATAGCCCAGGGTCCCTACTTCTCCCTGGAAGCCACCAAAGTTAGGTTCGTCATCTCCCTGCTACAGGGTGAGCCCCAGTCATAGGCCCACCACCTGCTGGAACAAAAAGCTGACTCTCTGACCAATATAACCAACTTTTTTGACTCCATGGCTCAGCTATATGAGGATCTTCAGCCAACCACTACCGCCGAAGCAGCGCTACATACCCTCCAACAAGGTCGCAGAGCCGCCGAGGACTATGTTTTAGAATTCAGGCACTGGAGTTCCGACAATTACTGGAATGATGTTGCTTTCCGCAACCAATTCCGCATGGGCCTTTCTGAACCTTTGTAAGATGAGTTGGCCCGAGTTGGCGTTCCCCACTCCCTGGACGCTCTGATTAATCTGGCTATCTGGATTCTGTTCAGCAGTCATTGGTCTTATCCAATATCAGATATTTTCCTGTGGTCTCAATAGCCTCTGCAAATGAAAAACTTAACAGACAAGCTTGGTCTGTCAAAGAGATGCCAAAGGGAGAAGGAGATCTCTTGTTTGGGATTCTTACAGCACTAAACACCCTAAAAAACCTGTCTCATTCCACCTAAAAGACGTAATTTAGGTTTATAACTGAAATCACTTTACAGATATGGTATTTATGATTTATTATATTTGTAACAATTCTATATATTTCCCCATGATATTTTAGAATTTATTATTACATTGAAAGACTTTTATGTGATACAGTTTTCATGAGATCATGTGTAACATTTAAACAATACAGAACTGCTATATTGCTTTCTGTTTCCAGTGATTGAGGACAAACCTGTTGGGACTTTTGGATATACAATGTGTGCTAAAGTTCTCCTTTTATAAAATAGATTACTTGTAATTGTGTAATACAGAATGATAGTTGCTATCCCACGTTCCACAGTTTGGTTAATTCCACAGTGACATGTTAACATCGAGCTGGGAAGATTTTTATACTTGTAATATGGCAAGGAGTTTGTGAATCCTAATTCGCAATTCCACTGCGGCTTTGGGTATTTTCATCTCTGCAAATACCTCTTGCATTGCTTGCTAGTGGAGACATATAGGTATTTTTGCAAGGTAAAAAATGTCTGCATTAGGAAATGCCCCTCAGCAAACACTGTTCTACCACTGTTTCAGAACATTAGATTCAAAGGACTGTGTTAAAAGTTTATTAGTGTCATATGTTATACATTTCTACATTACTGCTGAGTAATGCCTAGCATTTCTATTTATACTTTGTGTCACTATAAAAGTGAGCACAGCATAATTTTAAAAACATCTTGACACGCCATGCCTCAGTGAATGCAATACAGGCAGAATATAATATGGTTATGCATCACCAGCAGCCTGTGCGGTCTTCAATGAACTGTAAATCACAGTCATCACATTGAAAGTTGCCAGAGTGCCCTTTTTCCTCTACCAAATTGCTTGGAAGTTGTTCTGTGAACTTTAAAGATTTTTTTTTTTTTGCTGCAACTTTTGCATTGCTATGTTAGGATTATAGTAGTTAAAGAAAAGACTGTGTTAGTTTAAAACATTCATGACCAGAGATCATTGATGCCTAATGTCCAGACCAAATTTAACGACATCAACATGTGTACATTCATTTGACAAAAGCTTTACAAATAATTTGAATACTTAAATTTGTTTTATAATTTTAAGCAAAATATTTTCTTTCCTGCAATATTTAAATAAATCCTGCTCTTTTTTTTATTGGCTGACAAATGTGAAAACATGTAAAAAATGTTTACTCTTTTTCCGATTTAATTAATTTATTATTATTTTAATACTGTAACTGTATCTGTCAATTTGAGTATTAAACAAATAGCACTGAAGATGCCATTGCAGCCTGAAGTGTTTGTCTACAGGCTGAATTTATTTATTTTTTCAATGAAGTCTCCAGACTACATTTAATCATGGAATAATAACATACTGGGAAACCATTCTGGTGCTTAATCATCGGTTGGGACCTGAGCTGACGGTGATAGCCAGGATGGAGAGTCACCTGCTGTGGACAGTATTGATTATGGCTTTTAAAGTTCATAAATGTGATAATGTGTCCCCAGTATTGGGCACCTGTATTTACAGTATATACAAAGACTCTGAAAATGTGTTAGAAAAAAATGATGTACATTATGCATGCTAAATCTACTTTTATAAATGTAAGTGAATAAGCTATAGCAGCAAAATGCAGCTATAACATTTTATCTCCCCCCTTCTGTTGATGTTCTATGACCAAAAAGTTGTGGACCCACCAATACAAATTTCCTGTCTGGTGGTGGTGAAAAGGTGTCTTTAAATACAGAAGTAATGATTTAAAACAGGCAAGACTGCTGAGAAGCAGCTTCCAATACCTATATATCATTGAAGAACCCTTGCCAAAAAAACTACATCAAATCTATTTTATTTTGCAAGGTGCACCTTTACCAGATTAAGCAGAATTTGAATTAAATATCCAAGCAAATGACAATCACATTAAAGTTATATTAAAGGTTGTTTTTTTGTTTTTAACCACTTAAGGACCGGAAGGATTTGCCCCCTTAATGACCAGGCCATTTTTTGCGATACAGCACTGCGTTGCTTTAACTGACAATTGCGCGGCCGTGCGACATTGTACTCAAACAAAATGTATGTCCTTTTTTCCCCACAAATAGAGATTTCTTTTGGTGGCATTTTATCACCTCTGCGTTTTTTATTTTTTGCGCTATAAACAAAAAAGGGCAACAATTGTTTTTTTATCCCGGCCTGGAAGGAGAACCTGGAAAAGAAGAGTGCCCATCTGGCCTGGCGTGGTTGCAGTCTTTTTGTTGTCCTCAGGTATTCCAGATTTTTATGATCTGTATAGATCAAGATCGGGTGTGCAGCTTCTTCCAAGAAGTATCTCCACTCCTCCAGTGCAGTGCAGTTTTGATGGCTAGAAGTTCACGGTCCCCAACATCATAATTTCTTTCTGAGGTTGACAATTTGCATTAAAAGAAAGGGACTGGATGTAACAGGGCCTTGAACCCCTATCTCTGGGATAGTACTGGCCCAACTGCTGTTTCTGATGCGTCTACTTCCAACACATATGGTAAGGCTGGGTCAGGGTGCCTTAGAACTGATGCAGATGTGAACAGCTTCTTGAGGGCCTCGAAAGCACTTTGAGCTTCGGGGGACCATTGAAACTGGATGCCTTGTTTGGTCAGTTGTGTAATAGGAGAGATGATGGCTAAAAATCCCCTGATGAACTTCCGATAGAAGTTTGCAAACCCGACAAAGCGCTGAATGCCTTTCTTGTCCACTGGGGCTGGCCAGTCCAGAATGGCAGTGACCTTTTAGGGATCCATTTTAACACTTTCGGTAGAGATAATCAGTCCCAGAAATTGAATGTTTTGTCGTTTGAACTTGCATTTCTCGGGTTTAGCGTATAGACCGTGTTGTCGAAGTCTGCCCAGCACATTTTTGACATGTCTGTGGTAATTATCAAGGGAAGAGGAAAAGATTAGGATATCGTGCAGATACACTATGACAAACAGGTCTAGGAAGTCTTGGAAAATGTCATTAATGAAGTGCTTGATTGTGACAGGGGCACTGCACAGACCAAAAGGCATCACAAGATATTCAAAATGCCCGAATGGGGTGTGAAAGGCCATCTTTCATTCGTCACCCTCCTGGATACGAACCAGATTGTAAGCCCATCTGAGATCCAACTTTGTGAATATGGTTGCTGCTCCTAACCTCTGGAACAGTTCGGGCAACAAGGGAAGAGGGCAATGGTTTTTGACAGTAACTTTGTTGAGTTCACGATAGTCTATACAAGGCCGAAGAGAATGATCCTTCTTTTCTATGAAGAAGATACCCGCTCCTGCCAGGGAGGTAGATGGGTGGATGAAGCCCTTCTTTAGATTGTCGTCAATGTAGTCTTCTAAAGAGGCAAGCTCCAATTCTGACAGAGGAAAAATCCTTCCAAAAGGGACTTTGACGTGGAGAAGTTCAATCGGACAATCATAGGCCAGTGGGGAGGAAGAGTCTCTGCCCCCTCTTTGCTGAACACATCTAAGAAGTTGTAATACACAACTGGTACTGATAGGTGAGTTTCAGCATCAGAGTCCAAGCACAGCAAGGATGGCAGGTCACATGGGAACTCCAGCAAGCAGTGTTGGAGGCAGTAGGGAGAGTGGAATTTGACTTCCCCTGTGGCCTGGTTCATAAGAGAATTATGCGCCTGTAGCCATGGCATGTCAAGGATAACAGGAAACAGGTGGGATGCAATGGCATCCAGGCGTAACAGTTCTTTATGGTTATTATCAGCCATGATGACAGATAATGGCATTGTTTCTTGTGTGACTAGTCCAGATTTAAAGGCAGACCCGTCGGCCAGATGTACTAAGAGTCCTTGGGCCCTGGGTTGTAAAGGTATTTGATGTTCCATGATGAAAGATAAGTCCATAAAGCAGCTACAGGTTCTCGAATCAATTATAGCAGGAACTGGGATACTCCTCCCTAGAAGCTGCAATACAATGGGAAGAGCCAGGTGGGTTGAGTGAGTTGACAGAGTTGGTATACAGGCAGAAGAAATGGTTAGACATTTACAGATCTTTGCAGGACATGATCTCACCTAGTGTCCTGGTTCCCCACAATACAGACAGAGATTATTATGAAGTCGGCGATGCCGCTCTTCAGCGGAAAGTGAGGGACGAAGCAAGCCAAGCTGCATTGGTTCAGGGACATCAGGCGTAGGTGTAGCAGGGATTGGTGACGTCAGGCTGGTGTAGTTGGAGACCCGTGGTAACATCCATACTGGACGGGATTGTCCCGCTGCTCTTTCGGATCTCCACTCCCGTAACTGGTGATCGATATGGATAGCCAGATTAATCAGGCGGTGGGCCTATGACTGGGGCTCACCCTGTAGCAGGGATATGACGAACCTAACTTTGGTGACTTCCAGGGAGAAGGTGTGTGGTTGCAGGGCAAAGTAGAGCTCACAAGCGTTGCAGAATGCCCAAAATTCTCTGGCGTAGAGACCCTGGGCTATGGAGGTAGTATCACAACTGCAGGGGTAGCGGAGGCTCCAGCGGAGTAAGTGGATGCATGGGGAGATCCTTGCAGTAGTAAGTGAGGATAGAGCCTGGACATGTTCTTCCAGTTGGGTGTAACCCTCTTGTAAGTTCTTGACAGGCTGTGTAAGGCCTGCCAGGTGTAGGCAAAGTTCATCCATGGGAGAGGCCCTCTGCGCAGACTCAGACATGACTGTCTGGTACTGTCGCGTACCTGGTGGTAGAGTCTAATATGCAGTGGGAGGCCTCTCTTACACCCCTGACTTAAGGTCCCTGGTAGAGTAAACAGGAGGCACGGAAGTGCAGAGTCGCATGAGTGCCTGGCAGAGTTGCTAGCAGCGGAGCTGGACTGGAACTGATGGTAGAGCCGGGATCGAACAAGGAACAACTGTCAGGCTGGAGACTGGAGTAGGCTGGTACTTGGAAGCCACTGGCTGGAATGTGGATACAGCAGCTAGCAGGAACGATATCAGCATGGACTGGAGCTCAGGCAGGCTGGCTGGAGACACTGGTAAACAAGTCTAGGACAGACGTGGATAAAGGAGCAGAATACAGTGCAGGCAGGCTAAGCAACAGGCTGGCAGCAAGGTAGCAGAAGGAGCAGGCAGGAACGTAGTCGAAGACAAGCTGAGGTCAAATGCGGGCAGATAGCAGGAATAGTCAGGGACAAGCCGGGTAGGTCAACTGGAACAGGTACAGGCAAATGGATATCAGGAATCACAGGGAACACTGTAGACCAGACAGCACTAATCATGGGGAATGAGTCAGTTTAGTGCGATCAAGGGTGGCTGGCGGACATCGCGGCCGCCGACCACGTGCATCGGCCCTGGCGTAGCGCTGTGCATGTGCCCCCTCTATCGCTCTTAAAGCGCCCAATGTACACCTACAGCGATTCGTGCAGCCATGTCAACCTGCTGCAGTATAATGACGGCGGTTGGTCGGTAAGCGGTTAAATAACAAAAATGTCATACTTACCTGCTCTGTGAAATGGTTTTGCACAATGCAGCCAAGATCCTCCACTTCTCGGGTCCCTCGCTGGCACTTCAGGAGCCTCCCTTCTGCCTAGTGCCCCCCTAGTGCAGCGCTGCTCAGCCCATCCCCGCTCTCTCCTCATTGGCTTACTAGCTGTGATTGACATTAATGGGAGCAAAAGGCTACCACAAGACATGTGCAGGATAAAAAAATTTGTTTTGTTTTGTTTCAATTCGTTATTTAACTAAATTTGTTTAGTTAAATTCATTGCATTCGTTACATTCGTTTTCGGGATTTGTTTCATTTCATATTTGAATTAAAAAAATTCTACTGCATTCGAAAAAAATCTACCGAATTCGAAAAAAACTATCAAATTCAAAATAATTCTACTTCATTCGAAAAAATTCTACAGAATTTGAAAAAGTAAACTATATATAACCATTTTCTGAAATTCAAAATTTGTATAGAATGAAATTGAATTTGAATAGAAAAGATTAGAATAGAATCGAAAATACTAGAAAAGAATAGCATAGAAAAACAATAGCACAGAACAGAAAAAAATATTATCTATATAGATATATATAGATATATATACTGTATAACTATAGATATATATATCTATAGATATATCTATAGATATAGATATATACAATATATACATAGATATATCTATATATATACAGTGGGGACGGAAAGTATTCAGACCCCCTTAAATGTTTCACTCTTGGTTATATTGCAGCCATTTGCTAAAATCATTTAAGTTCATTTTTTTTCCTCATTAATGTATACACAGCACCCCATAAACACAGAATTGTTGACATTTTTGCAGATTTATTAAAAAAGAAAAACTGAAATATCACTTGTTCCTAAGTATTTAGATCCTTTGCTCAGTATTTAGTAGAAGCACCCTTTTGATCTAATACAGCCAAGTTTTTCACACCTGGATTTGGGGATCCTCTGCCATTCCTCCTTGCAGATCCTCTCCAGTACTGTCAGGTTGGATGGTAAACGTTGGTGGACAGCCATTTTTAGGTCTCTCCAGAGATGTTCAATTGGGTTTAAGTCAGGGCTCTGGCTGGGCCATTCAAAGTCACGGAGTTGTTGTGACGCAACTCTTTTGTTATTTTAGCTGTGTGCTTAGGGTCATTGCCTTGTTGGAAGGTAAACCTTTCGGCCCAGTCTGAGGTCCTGAGCACTCTGGAGAAGGTTTTCGTCCAGGATATCACTGTACTTAGCCAAATTCATCTTTACCTCGATTGCAACCCGTCGTCCTGTCCCTGCAGCTGAAAAACACCTCCACAGCATGATGCTGCCACCACCACGCTTCACTGTTGGGACTGTATTGGACAGGTGATGAGCAGTGCCTGGTTTTCTCCACACATACCGCTTAGAATTAAGGCCAAAAAGTTCTATCTTGGTCTCTTCAGACCAAAGAATCTTATTTCTCACCATCTTGGAGTCCTTTCGGGTGTTTTTTAGCAAACTCCATGCGGGCTTTCATGTGTCTTGCACCACTGAGGAGAGGCTTCTGTCAAGCCACTCTGCCATAAAGCCCCGACTGGTGGAGGGCTGCAGTGATGGGTGACTTTCTACAACTTTCTCCCATCTCCCGACTACATCTCTGGAGCTCAGCCACAGTGATCTTTGGGTTCTTCTTTACCTCTCTCACCAAGGCTCTTCTCCCCCGATAGCTCAGTTTGGCCGGACGGCCAGATCTAGGAAGGGTTCTGGTCACCCCAAACATCTTCCATTTAAGGATTATAGAGGCCACTGTGCTCTTAGGAACCTTAAGTGCAGGAGAATTTTTTGTGTAACCTTGGCCAGATCTGTGCCTTGTCACAATTCTGTCTTTGAGCTCTTCAGGCAGTTCCTTTGACCTCATGATTCTCATTTGCTCTGACATGCACTGTGAGCTGTAAGGTCCTATATAGACAGGTGTGTGGCTTTCCTAATCAAGTCCAACCAGTAAAATTAAACACACCTGGACTCAAATTAAGGTGTAGAACCATCTCAAGGATGATTAGAAGAAATGGACAGCACCTGAGTTAAATATATGAGTGTCACAGCAAAGGGTCTGAATACTTAAGACCATGTGATATTTCAGTTTTTCTTTTTTAATAAATCTGCAAAAATGTCAAAAATTCTGTGTTTTTCTGTCAATGTGGGGTGCTGTGTGTACATTAATGAGGAAAAAATGAACTTAAATGACTTTAGCAAATGGCTGCAATATAACAAAGAGTGAAAAATTTAAGGGGGTCTGAATACTTTCCGTCCCCACTGTATATAGATATAAAAAAAATCTTCTGAAATTCAAATTTTATATAGAATGAAATCAAATTCCAATAGAAAAGATTAGAATAGAATAGAAAAGAATAGCATAGAAAAACAATAGAACAGAATAGAAAAAAATATAATATATTCTCTTCTAATCTTTTCTATTAGAATTCAAATTAATTCTGCACCAAATTCGAATTTCGGAAAATGGTTATACATATGTATACACAGTGGGGACGGAAAGTATTCAGACCCCCTTAAATGTTTCACTCTTTGTTATATTACAGCCATTTGCTAAAGTCATTAAAGTTCTTTTTTTTCCTCATTAATGTACACACAGCACCCCACTTTGACAGAAAAACACAGAATTTTTGACATTTTTGCAGATTTATTAAAAAAGAAAAACTGAAATATCACATGGTCCTAAGTATTCAGACCCTTTGCTGTGACACTCAATATATATATTTTTTTTCCAACCAGGAGTGCTTTATTGTAGAATTTAACATTTACAATATTATGTAATCACATTTTGTTTTACATGAAGTATATTTGGTACAGGTTCATCACCATTTCACACAAAGCATACAGCGCAAACCAATGTCAAGAAAGGAAGGAGTCTAGAGCCATAAAACATTATCAAGTGCGGTATATTCATTATACCCTAATCGGGGGTCATATATTTGATTAATGGAAGGAGGAGAAAACAGGTAAGGAGGTAGGGAAAGGGAGAAACCAATAAGGAATACAACCCCTGAGGGGGAGGGGGAGGGGGGGGCAGAGAGGGGAGGCAGCGGAAATCAGAATTACCAGAAGAAAGCAGGGGCCAACCAGCACACCCACCACTGTACTGACAGTATCCCACTATCTAAATCGATGCCCATGATGACCAAACTTTGTCGAATATCCATGGGCATCCACGGTTAATGTACGTCAATTTATACAGTGGGAGAGCAGCATTTACTTTGCTTTCCCATGTAGTAACATCCGGGGGGGACGGAGGAGGTCCATTTACACAGTATTTCTTTCTTAGCATAAAAGAGCAAGTATGATATTAATAATTTACTATGATGCGATCTCTGATCATCATCATGTATACCCAGTAAGGCTAATTCAGGCGTCACGGGAAATTCAACTCGAGGCGGACGTTTAAATGATCAAATACTCCCTCCCAGAAGTTTGACAACCTAGGACATTCCCAGAACATGTGTAAATATGATCCCGGATGTGTCAAACATCTGGGACATTGTTGATCTCTATCAGGATATATTCTAGACATACGAACCGGGGTAAAATAAACCCTATGGAGGAATTTGATCTGTATAAGTTTATCTCCTGCAGCTATAACCAGCTTAGGGCTCTGTTCAAGACTGTCCTCCCAATCATCTCTCTCTAACAATGGAATATCAGCCTTCCATTGTTCCCATAGTCTATCCATTTTAACGGTGTCAATTGGAAGTAAAATACCATATAAAGCCGAAAGTGGCTTTATTAGGTCTTCACAGGACAATAAATTCTCTACAGGGTCCAATTTCAGAGTAGGCTGCGTTTGGAATTGGGCCCTGGCCGCATGTCTCAGCTGAACATAGCGGAAGAACATCCACCCAGGTAGCTCATATTTCCTCGCTAGTTGCGGATAAGACATCAGTGTGCCCGCAGGCATAATATCCCTTAGGGTCTTAATGCTGAATCTCGCCCATACCTGGGGGTCAGGTATTGACCTAAAATGAGGTAAGTTGGGATTTCCCCAGAGAGGTTGGACCGGTGACCATTGACCTGCTATGAGGAATCGACGTCTAGCCGCAATCCACACCTTTATCGTCGCCTTTGTTGGGGCGGGGAGGTTTTTATAAGCTCCCACTCCTCTATACGCCAAATTTTGCAGTTCCTGTAGGGAGCCTAGCCAGGCTGCCTCTACACAAACCGCAGCGTTAGATTTATTCACCGCGAACCACCAGTATACAGTGACCAGCATAGCTGCCCAGTAATACACCCTGAAATCCGGGAGGGCCAATCCCCCCAGTTGTGTCGGTGCACGGAGTGTGGTCTTTGCCAGTCTTGGTATAGCACCGTTCCATATAAAAGCTGTAACGCATTTATCAACTTCTTGGAAGAAGGTCTGCGGTATCCAAATCGGACTTTTCCGGAAAAAATAATTAAACTTGGGTAGGATAACCATTTTGAGAATGCTTATTCGGCCTAATAAGTTCAATGGAAGTCCGGACCAAGACTGGCATTTCTCCCTTAGAAGTTTAAGCAGTGGGAGCAGGTTCAATGCATAATATTGGGCAACATCCCTAGATACCTTGACCCCAAGATACTTGAATTCTCTATCCCACTGTAATGGTGTATGGTCGTGTAGGCCTTGGGACTGCTTATCCAGTGAGAAAAGGACCGATTTGTTCCAATTGATACGGATGCCTGATAATGCACCAAATCTATCAAATAACACCAGGGCGGCAGACAGCGAGGGTCCAGAGTCATTTAGATAGA
This sequence comes from Lithobates clamitans, assembly GCA_037952925.1. NCBI lineage: Eukaryota > Metazoa > Chordata > Amphibia > Anura > Ranidae > Lithobates > Lithobates clamitans. The sequence goes on from JBBGZY010000598.1 coordinate 847,821, forward strand.
GTAGCACATCATCCGCATATAGGGATATTTTCTCTTCTAGGTTGCCAACCCGAATTCCCTTAATCTCCTGCGACTCACGGATTAATATTGCTAATGGTTCCAAAGCCAAGGCAAGCAAACTAGGGGATAGGGGGCATCCTTGACGGGTGCCCCTGTGTAAAGAAAAAGCGTCTGACATTCGGTCATTAGTGCGTACCCTAGCCTTGGGAGCTCGGTAAAGTAGCTGCAGCCAGCGTATGAATCTGGGTCCAAACCCAAAGTGTTGCAGCACCCACCAAAGGTACAACCACTCTACAGATTCAAACGCCTTTTCGGCGTCTAAGGAGGCAATCACCCGAGATCCCGCAGTATCATGACCGAACGAGAGGTTTAGGAAAAGGCGTCTAAGGTTTATGTCGGTACCTTTGCCCGGCATAAACCCTGTTTGGTCGACATGGACTAGGGTGGAGATTACCGACGCCAACCGAGTAGCTAGAATTTTTGCTAGAATTTTTGCATCAACGTTGAGCAAAGATATTGGCCTGAAGGATGCACATTCCTGTGGGTCTTTACCAGGTTTGGGTATTAGAACTATAATAGCTTCCTCCATAGACTCTGGGAGAGCACCTGTCTCATCCAGTCTAGAGAAGAGGGATTTCAATCCAGGGGCAAGCACTTCAGCGTGTTGTGAATAAAACTCTGTGGGAAGGCCGTCTGCACCCGGAGTTTTCCCGCACTGCAAACTACCAATTGCAGTCTGGACCTCCTCCAGTGAAAAATCCCCCTCTAATAAATTTTTGTGTTCCTCTGAAAGGGATGGGAAAGGGATTGCATCTAAATGCTCCTGTAGTTCCACCGGCGTAAACTGGGCTCTAGAGGTGTATACCTCCCTGAAAAACTTCAGGAATTCAGCATTTATTTCCTCTGGTGATGAAAGTAGGTGCCCATCGGCACGTCTGATACTAGCTATGTGGGTGAAGGCTGTCTGGTTCTTTGTTAGCCAAGCTAACAAACGCCCATTCTTATTTCCGTGCTCAAATATTTTTTGCTTTGTATACAGCATAGATTTTTTGGTCTGTTCAACATTAAGCAGGGATAGTTCACGTAGGGAGTTCTGCCATAAATAGTAGTTGTTATCATTAGGGGATTGAATATAATCTGACTCAGATCTAGCGGCCTTTTCCTCTAAGGTCTCCCGAGTCTTGGAGGCCTCCTTTTGCATGAAAGAAATACGGGCAATATAGTCCCCCCTCATTTTCGACTTAAAAGCATCCCATAACACATTAGCATTAGCAGAGTCGCCGTTTTCATTCCAATAGTTACAAATATTTTCTATCATTGCTTCCTGGACTCTATCATCTTTAGCCCAGTATCCGGACAGACGCCACAATTTAAGCCCCGGAGATTTAAACAGTGAGATTTTAAGGTAGACAGGAGCATGATCTGAGACGCCGCGAGGCAAATGCTCTACTGCCCTTACCCAACGCAAAGCCCCGGGTGATGCATATACAAGGTCTATGCGTGAGAGTGCTTGATAGGAAGCCGAGTGGCACGTATACTCTCTTTTATTTGGGTGAAAGTGACGCCATACGTCTGTAAGAGCAAACGTGTCAGCCCATCCCCCCAAGGCCAATGTATTACGGGTCACCATGTGTAATCTGTCCAGATCCTGTGATGGAGCCATGTTAAAATCGCCAAAAATAAAAACTTCAGGCACATTAAATAACATTACCAAATGCATTATGTCATTTAACAATTGTGCATCAGCCGGAGATGGAAGATATAGGCCTACCAGCACCAATCCTCTATCATAAAGTGAGGCATTAATAATAACATATCTGCCCCCCGGGTCAGTCTTAACATCTAAAATCTGCAGGGGTAGGGACCTGCGGATCAGAATGCTCACACCCCTTGCATAGTTTGAGTAGGTGGAATGATGATGAGCCCCCACCCATGCCCTCCGGAGTCCTAGGACACGTCTGCCTATCAAGTGGGTCTCCTGAAGTATACAAATGTGTGGATTGTACCTTTGTAGGTATTTAAACACCAGCGACCTTTTTGTGGCTGAGTTTAAACCTCGGACATTCCAGGAAACAATAGATATCTCAACCATCCCCTCTCATATTCAATTTTGTAGGCAGGATCCGCACGTCCCCCCCCCCTCCCAACCAGTCCCCCAGATGCAGCCATTCTATCCATGTCATTGTTCTCCTTAAGCCTAAGAAGGCGTTATATAAATTGGTTACATGCATGAGTATGTGTGAGCCAGTAACACTCCAACTACAATCTAGCCACTCCTTAATAAAACTTGCAATTATTGCAACTTCAAAAATCTGCAACGGCAGATGTCCCCCCCCCTCCCCACATCCCCCTCCAGAACCGAGGATGCTTCTTACCCTGAACCCCTAACATCTATACTTAAAAGAGGGCGAGCACTTGTAGCGTGAAGTGTTACCTGACAGGGCAACAGAGTTGCTGGATTCATAATGCATAGATTATCTCCTGGGAAACTCCCAGGGGTACTTATCTTAGTTACAAAACGGACTTCATAAAATAAAAATAAAATTAAAAAATTGTATATAATCATTAACAGTATAATTCTGATAGGTTAAGGTAAACCATTCCTGCATTCGCAGGTATACCTGTCGGCAATAGCATCAACAAAGCTAAGAAAACTCCCTATAGTATGCCTCCTAATACAACCAACCTATGGGTTGTCACATGCGTTATAACTTGAATCGAGGAAGTTCAGTCCCCTGGTTTCTGTATCTCAGCACGTCCTAGGTAATTGTGACTGAGGATAATTCCCCCCTGACAGCCGATGCTTCCATACCAGGGGGCTGACTACCCCGCGCCAAATCAATATCGGTGCGGTATCCATCAGGTCTCCTGTATAGATCAATTCCCCCAGACATGGAGGAATTAGTCCACAACATCTCAACACCAGTCCCGGTGCACCACACAACTTTTTCATTAAAGTATCCACAGCCGTTCGTCCCCGTAGATAAGACATCCAGATCTGTATTTACCATCAGTCCATGTGTAATGATCCGATGCATGCACCAGAATATGATTAATGAACTGCGTCCACACACAGTAGGCGGTCGTCCTGAAAAAGGAGGGGTGTCTCCATTGCAGTTCCTTATAGAACATGTGGAGAGGTGTTATATCTTGCGTGTGTATATGACCGGTGTTTTTGAAAATTGTGCTTCGCTGAGCAGGGGCAAGGGTCGCAGACATGCGACAGCATCACAAAGTACATCAGTCACTTTCAACTGTTCTAATCCTATATTCCAAGTTGTATCTCCCAGACAGAGTTAATGAGCTGCAGCTGGCAGTCGGCATTCGGCATCAGCTTGTAAGAGGGTGACCCCACTGCTTCCCCCTACACAGCACATTGCACAAAAGAGTTCCAGTACCGCAAAGTATTGTAGGACCGGACTATACCAAACTCCGATCCCCTTTCCTTGTAGGAGACACAATGATTAGTCTGCCTCAAAAAGAAAAGAAAAAACTCAAAAAGGAGGAAAAATAAAACAAAAACCACAGGTATATCATAGCTTGCCTGATCTTACGACAGAGTGTTTGAACTTACACTTAGCGGTGTGGAGGTAAAGAGTCCAACCACGCGGCAGCATCGCGAGGCGCGGTAAAGAATTTAACTGTTTCCCCATCCTGCACCCTCAGCTTGGCAGGGAACAGGATGCTATACTTGATATTTCGCGCCTGTAGCCCCACTTTAATCTGGTCAAAAGACCTACGTAGCTTCTGAGATTCCAGTGAGAAATCGGGAAAGAACATCAGGGTGGCATTCTGATATTTTAACTCACCCGCTCTGCGAGCTGCACGGAGTATTTCATCCCGATCCCTAAAGTTAAGAACCCGAAAGATCAAAGTGCGGGGGTTAGATCCTGGTGGTCCCGGAACTGGAGGGATCCTGTGAGCGCGCTCCACCGTAAAATATGGCGAAAACTGGGCCGCCGGCACTAGTTCTCTTAGTATCTCTTCTACAAATATCGTAGGGTTCTTCCCCTCCGCACCCTCCGGCATACCCACGAGGCGGAGGTTGTTCCTCCTGTTCCTGTTCTCAGCGTCGTCGACCTTATATTCTAGCGCTCTGACCTTTGTTTGTAAGGTGCGGATCGAGGCTGTGTGCTCTGTGATCGTATCCTCCGTTAGTCCCACGCGTTGCTCCGCTTCCGACACCCGAGCACGGAGTTTATCAAAGTCTTGCCGGATAAGGCTAACGTCAAGTTGTACAGCTTCAATTTTGTTAGTCAGGGCAGTTTGGCATGTGGCTATCGCGGCCATCACCTCCTGAAAGCCAAGTCTCTGCACCTCCGACTGCTCCTCCATGTCCGTTTGGGACGCCATGTTCCTTGCACGGCCAAGAGAAGTTTGCACGTGGGGAGTCCCTTGCGGGGTTGTTATCTCCTCGTCCGGTGGAAAACGAAGCTTCTTCCCCCTGTGCCTTGTTTTGTATGGCATCCGGAGTCGCTCTATCCACTTTATAGTGAGAAAAACCCGCCAGGAGATAGGATTTAAGACGGATCTCCAGCAGAGCTCTAAAACCTGCTTCTTCTCAGATCGCCATCTTGGCCACGCCCCCTTAATAGACACTCAATATATTTAACTCAGGTGCTGTTCATTTCTTCTGATCATCCTTGAGATGGTTCTACACCTTCATTTGAGTCCAGCTGTGTTTGATTATACTGATTGGACTTGATTAGGAAAGCCACACACCTGTCTATATAAAACCTTACAGCTCACAGTGCATGTCAGAGCAAATGAGAATCAAGAGGTCAGTGAACAACCCAACAGTGAAGTGTGGTGGTGACAGCATCATGCTGTGGGGGTGTTTTTCAGCTGCAGGGATAGGACGACTGATTGCAATCGAGGGAAAGATGAATGTGGCCAAGTACAGGGATATCCTGGATGAAAACCTTCTCCAGAGTGCTCAGGACCTCAGACTGGGCCGAAGGTTTACCTTCCAACAAGACAATGACCCTAAGCACACAGCTAAAATAACGAAGGAGTGGCTTCACAACAACTCAGTGACTGTTCTTGAATGGCCCAGACAGAGCCCTGACTTAAACCCAATTGAGCATCTCTGGAGAGACCTAAAAATGGCTGTCCACCAATGTTTACCATCCAACCTGACAAAACTGGAGAGGAACTGCAAGGGGGAATGGCAGAGGATCCCCAAATCCAGGTGTGAAAAACTTGTTGCATCTTTCCCAAAAAGACTCATGGCTGTATTAGATCAAAAGGGTGCCTGTACTAAATACTGAGCAAAGGGTCTGAATACTTAGGACCATGTGATATTTCAGTTTTTCTTTTTTAATAAATCTGCAAAAATGTCAACAATTCTGTGTTTTTCTGTCAATATGGGGTGCTGTGTGTACATTAATGAGAAACAAATGAACTTAAATGACGCTGTTGCACACAAAAGATTTTTTACTTTTGTGCATAGAATACATGAAAGTAAAAAACCTTGAGTCTATACAGCCACTTAAATAAAAAACATGGTGCCAGTAACAGAAACTGTGAGCATACAATAAGCATTACATAGCCAAAATGCCTGTTTTCATCACAAGTTTTGAGAAACTAAAACCCACATAGAGTGTAAAACAGATAAGATAAACTCTGCCAATAAAGCCATGATGGGAAACAAAATGGAAGGAAGGGTAGAGAAGTTGGTTGGTGGCTTCAGGTCTATAGTTCCACCCTTGGCACCCTCTGTTTTTTCCGTTGAACAAAGGTTTTTATTTGAATACAGGCAGTGTACATATAAATGAGAGAACATTTGCATACATAAAGCGCATTTTAAGGTCTATAACATGAATAATACATTTGATACAGGTATAGCTAGTGGCATGGGATAGTATAATCAGGTTTACATTGCTATATAAATTTTGTTAGGTATAGCAGTAGTGAGAACAGATAAGCAGACAGGTGAGTATTCATAGTGTTGACCAGAGTCGTACTTAACTGCACGTTTCTGATTCTTGTAGCCAACGATCCCAAATTTTATTGTATTTGGCCGCACAGCCTCTATTGATATATATGTAATTTTTATAGGGTAAAGTTGCGTTGACCTTTATCTTCCACTCTGCAAAACTAGGAGGAACGGGTCTCATCCATTTTCTTGCAATTATTTTTCTAACAGAGAACAAAACTTGTAAAAATATTTTAGTAAATTTATCTACTGTGTCCGGGAATATCCCTAGAAGACATTGTTTCGGTTCTAGTGCTATGGGAGAACCCATGGTGTCGTGCAGAAAGGTTACAACTTGTTTCCAAAGTTGCTGAATTTTAGTGCAGGTCCATATTAAATGGTAGAACGTACCTGTTTCTTGTCCACAAAGTGAGCAAAGGGTGGGTTGATTGCGTTTATACCTAGCTACCCGGATGGGGGTGAGGTACGTCCTATGTGTTATATAGATCTGCGATAGTCTATCTGAATGTCTTGGGGACACCACTTTGCAGGTCTCCAGGGCCTCCTCCCACTCTTCATTCTCCATGGGACCCACCTCTCTCTCCCAGCAGGGCTTCAAATCAAACGCTATTTTAGAAGAGGTAGTAGCCAAGAGCATGTTATAAAATACATATATCAATCCGCGGGAATCAGTGCTCTTGACTACGGCCATAATAGGATGAATAAACGCGTGGAAATTGTATTTGGGCCGCGTGTCTTATTTGTAAAAATCTGAAAAACATACAATTTTGAAGTGAAAATTCCTCTTTAAGTGTGTTATAGGTTTTAAGGGTTCCATTCGAGAACAAATGGTGTAAATAATATACAATATAATATACTGTTTTTTTTTTTTTGTTTTTTTTTTTTTAGGTTTGTATTTTTTTCAAGGCTGATCTTTGTTCTATTTTATTTTTAGTTTTACTCCATAATATTTTTGTGTGTGTTTTGTGTGTCAAGTTACCACAACACCATTGATATCTTATATTATTTAATCTCAAGAGAGATTGTTTGGTGTTGGTGTCCCTTGTTAATTTCACATTGTACTTTAGAAATGTACCTGAATCCTCACAAACAAACTGTCCTTTTTGAAGGAAAAAACACATAGGAGAGTATAATTGAAACAAAAAATTCTTTATTAAGGGCTCAGAACCAAACAAAGAGGGAGGCAACACTGGAGAAACAGCTGAAATTAGCGAAGCCTTGGACCCCCAGGGCAGACATCAATTCTTTAACATCAAAATTGGTGGCCTGAGGAGTCCTTATCTAAGGGAGTGCAGTCTGGTCCAGAAGTTCCAGAGATCATGAAAGCAGCAGATGACATGTATGTCCCCAGGCTGTGGTACCACAAGAGGCTGCATCTTTTGCCAGACCAGACTGGACCCAGGGTCATCACTTTCTGGTCTTCTTTCCACGCTTCCTTCCTGGCTGTGGCTCAGGTGTTGGAGATGTGGCAGGAGGAGGAGTAGAACCTGGAGGAGGAGGACTAGTAGGACCTGGAGGAGGAGGAGGAGGAGGAGGCGTAGTAGGACCTGGTGGAGGAGGAGGACCATGTGTGAGGTCACAAATGTGGGTAGCAGATGTTATTTGGCCCCTCAAATCCTTATTGAGAGCTTCCAAAATTAAGGACTCACAAAGGAGTCGTTGGCCCTCATCCATCTGCCTCATTTTACAGGCAGTTATGCAAGCAAAGTCCTCCTCAACAGTGTGTGGGCTTCTCAGGGCCTCTGTAGCCTTCCAAAAGAGGCCTATGGCAGCCTCCTCCAAGGTTCTCCTCTTCCTGCCACTTTGTTTTTGCGGGTGTAGGGGAGGGACCTGCATATCAGGCAGCCTGCTTGGCCCGGCCTCCTCCTGGCTGAGACTTTCCTGTGTATGAAAAAGGGACATGGTTTTAGTTTTTGCATCATCAATCACAATCAGAAATCATTACTCCAAACTAACATCTAGTTAACATCATTGACTGGACAACCAGAAATATTTAGAGAAATGTGCTGCCTTCCTCTTTGTTTGGTTCTTATAATGTGGGTGGTTTATCTGCCACAGACAAGGCAGCTCCCTGAACATGTCAATGAAGATTGCCATAAAGTCGTCATCTTTCAAGATATCCATTTTCACTGCAAGACACAACACAAGATAAACCCTAATGTCAGGCAAAACTCTCCTAATCTTGTTACAATATAGGCCTCAATCTAGAAGCAGTATAGGCCCAAGTTTGGCTCTTACCTTCGTTATCACGATCGGCGCCTCCGATACTCCTTCCTCCGCTCACAGATTGTACGTACTATGCACGCGTGTTACGCTTTATACACACTGTGCATGCGTTTAACTCCGCCCCCCCTGACGTTCTTTCTAGTCTATTCCCCGTCCCTTTTCGTTCGGCGCAGTGGGGGAAGAGCACATGGCGGAGACACAGCAGGTGCGTGCTAATTATAGCAATGAGGAGGAGGAAAGCCCAGAGCCGGAAACGTCTGGATCCAGAAGGAGAAGATTTAAGGCCTCAAATATGTCCTTTGGGGAGATGTTGGAAATGGTGGACATCCTGAAGAAGGCCGACTATGATGGAAAGTATGGACCTTACCCCAACCCCAATGTCAGAAAGGCCAAGATCATGGCGAAAGTGGTCAAGAGTCTGCACCGGAATTTCGGGGTACGACGATCAAAAGATCAGCTCAGGAAGCGGTGGTCAGACCTAAAATTAAGAGAACACGAGCAGTACAGAAAGATCCGGAGAGTGCTGCAAAAAAGTAAGTAGTTGTGCTGTGTTCCTATTCTTTTTGTGTTTATTACGTTCGTGCTGCTCCATGTGCTTTTAGGAACTGTTGTACAGTTTAAAATGGCAACTTTAATGTTCATGGGCACATTATACGTTCGTATCAAACATTTTTCTTTTGGCCTATAAAACACCATTGTTTTTGCCATATGCATTGGACCACATTTTTTAGGGCCTACTTGTATGAAACTAATTTGGTTGTTTAGATGTGTTTGTTACTAGAATGAATAGCAAACTAGATTCTGTGTAAGAAGAGGACACTCAGCAGCTGTTTACACATCTGGACACAGGAGCACTAGTGTTGGACACAAGAACACCCTTTTTATTAGGGGGGCCACACAGGTGCTCCAGTGTATACTATAGGGGTGTCTCCATCTGTGAAGCTTGTAGAAAACAAGTAAGTATTAAAGCTTGACAAAGGACACTAAAAATTATACATCTTGGAACTCAGCCAAAATAGACAATTGTACCCCACTTCCAAGCAATGTTTCATATTTCTAGTTCTGCCATCAAATATCTGTGTGCTAAGGATACCTTTTCTTCACATAGGGGAGAAAAGACTAGGAGGACACCCCTCATCCGAGGAGACCAGAGACCCCCACCTCTGGAAGAAGGGGAAATTCCCCAAACACCAGAAGAGCAGGAGGAGGAAGACGTGGTGGAACTAGTCACCACAACAGGTGAGTGTCTGCGACCCCAGGCTCAGGTAAGAGATGGATGCCGGCATATTTATAATACATGTTTTTTTTTGGTTTCTCTCTTTTTAGGTGATCGTGATGTTGTGGATCCAGATCCTTTCACATCTGAAAGTGCCCAGATCCTGATTGGGGAGATCATGGGGTGTAATGTTGCATTGGAAAACATGACGAAAAACATCAATGATGTTATTAAAAAAAATAAGAACATCATTGATGTTTTGGGAAGAGTTTAAAACCCCTCCAAAGCCCTTTGTTTTATTGTGTGCTACAATGTTAAAAATATTTTAGCGATTTTTAGAAAAGCCAAATTTTGAAGATGCACACAGTGTGTCAACATGTGCTATCTGCCATGCTGGGAGATCAATGGAAGCATTTTGGGAGTGCAACCCTTTCCTCAATAATAAAGTAGCTGAGAGGAAGGGGTTGCTCCCCCAAAACACGTCCCTTGATCCCCCATGATGGCAGGTCGCACATGTTGACATTCGTAAATTGGTGTGCATCCTCAAAATTTGGCTTTTCCAGGAGTGACTTCACCCCATCTGAACGCAATATCAAACACAGTTCCTAAATACTCATGTCTGATATTGCCTTCAAGTTCTACCAAATGTGAACTTTGCAAGTTCTAGATTTGTGTCTTTCTTGTTGTTCTGAAACATGCCTGTTTTATCTTAAATGGACATTTCTATTTTTTATAATGCCACCCCAAAAATTGTTATACAACAAACATGTTGGTTTGTTTTAAAAACCTTGTCAAAATGCACATGTGATTGTGCAGGTATTAAAAAGATTGTTAATCAAGAATGTGTGGATTATTGTCTCAATGCTACAACACTTTTGTGGGGCTCTAGTTGCTGCTTTCTGTGACAATGGGTGTTATTTGATAAGGGCAAATCCACTTTGCACTACAAATGCAGTTTCAGTGCAGTTTCAAGTGCACTTGTAGTGCAAAGTGTCTTTGCCTTTAGTAAATAACACCCAACAGTGCTTTGTAAGGTTACACAATCACGCCATTTTCAGGACTCACCACATTTCTGACAGGGTCAGCTACACAAAACACAAGCAATAAATGTCACCAAAGATTTGCTGATTTTTTTTATTTGATAAAGGTTTCACACATTGTCTGGCATATTGATGGCCCCCCTACCCGCAAAGAACTCAAGGTATCTTAGCCGGACATCACGGGCACTCAGGGAGGGCAAGCCAGGACGGCCACTTTCAAGCGCTGTCAGGGTTGTTTCATTTATCATTCCGGCCTCAGGCCCAACTGAGCCAGCATAGTTGGCAGAATGTTGACGTAAAAATTTATGTAGAACACAGCACGCCAGGATAATATGATTCAGTTTATACTCCGCCATATGTATGGGTGTCAGAAATAGGCGGAACCGGCTGGCCATGATTCCAAATGTGTTCTCCACCGCTCTTCTGGCTCTGGCCAGCCGGTGATTAAAAACCCTCTGGTCCTCATCGGGAATGGCCGCATAAGATGGTCCCCCAGCGCAAATGCTTCATCAACAATGAAGACGAATGGGAGTACTTCCACATTCTCTTCTGGAGGTGGCAAGTCCAAGCTGCCATTCTGGAGATGCCTGTAAAACTCTGTCTGGGTGATGACTCCACCATCGGACTTCCGGCCATTCTTCCCCACATCCACATACAGGAACTCATAATTAGCCGACGCCACCGCCAACATCACAATACTATTAAACCCCTTATAATTATAATAGTACGACCCCGAGTTGGGTGGTGGGACGATGTGGACATGTTTCCCATCAATTGCCCCTCCGCAGTTAGGAAAGTCCCACCGCTGGGTAAAGTGGGAGGCCACAGTCTGCCATTCCTGTGGCGTGGAAGGAAACTGTTGAGGAAAAGAAAACAAAAATTAGTCTTTTTGCACATTAAAACATGGAAAGCAGATTAGACACAAACATTCTTGGCCAACATCAAGATAACATTTATTAATGGGAATTTTTAAAGACCAAAGTATAAGGTACACCTATCATATTCCCCCTCCCCCCCGTCATGGGCCATTTCTAACATTATAGGGGGGGAGCTCTTGGACAGGTAACCCTCTCCACTTCATTGAGAGATGAATGCCTAAATAATTGGTATTACTTGGAACAGCCCCTCCTTAGTTACACTATTGGCAGCCCACTGGACAGGTAAGAAGTGTCATAATACAAAGATATAAATACACACTGTACACATTTGAGCACATTTGGACATTCTGCTATTACCTATCAAGATAATAATAGTATACAAAAACTTTAAACAGTAACATTTGAAAGTATACAGGCAGGCCCTTGCAATACATGCTTTGGGGAATTCATCCATAAATCTGAGCACAAAAGAGATGGCTATAGTGTGTATGGGTTTGGCAAAATCAGCAGATAGATGATTGAGGATAGATAGAGAACTGGTATCAGCTGACTTAGCAGTTGGGGGGAGGGAGGGTTCCAAATGATTTGGGGACTCCAAAAAAAGCCTCTGGCACTCTGCCTAAATTTAAAGCACAAATCACATTTAAAAACATTTTAGGGGCTGTTTAGGGTAAAGCACTACTATGGAGCTGATAAAATACATTGTTAAGTGACTACATGAGGTGAATATAGGGCCAGGATAGCATGGTGGGGAGGTAAGTGAAGGCAAATATGTATGAAGGACAAAAAAATAATTACATAAAAATCCAGCATGTATGAGGACAAAGGGCACATTCACAGCATATTACAAACATGGTAATTAGGGAATAAGGAAAGAAATACAATATATTATCAAACATTATATACAATGAAATGTGATGTTAAAGGATAAAAATCTTACCTTCATATACTCCTTCTGCAGGACCTGTCGAGAACTTCAAGTCCTCCCTATTCTCCCCGTCGCCAAGTACCGCAGGGTGGCGACGAGCCTCTGCTCCGGAGTGATGGCTTGCCTCATGGTATCCTGCCTGCTAATATAAGGGGTCAGCAAAGCCAACAAATGGTGAAATACGGGGTCCGTCATCTGGAGAAAGTTCCTGAAATCATCAGGATTATTCTCACGGATCTCACGGAGCAAAGGCATATGACAGAACTGGTCACGCTGAAGTAACCAATTCTTTTTTTAATCAGAAAAGAAAATTTATTGTTGACTTTCACATTACATAATATATGGCAGTTGATGTACTACAATATCATGGCAATATGGAGCATACATCTTCAACAACACATCATCAGATACTACCGGATATCAATGTCTTTAAGAATGCGTTTTACTATTACATTGTCATAGCCATATAAAGAGAGCAAAGAGAAGAGTATAGAAGGGTAGGAACAAAAATAAAGAAAAACAATCAAACAAAACAAAACTTTTCTTGTTTCTCTTTTTTTTTTTTTTTTTCTTTCTTTCTACCTTTTTCTTACTCAAGCTTCCCAAATTCCCTAAGGGCATGGGGTAACAAAACATCATAGAAGTCGCCTCAGCCCACCATGGCATGTTGCTTCCCCTGGAATCACACATTTTCTTTTTGCCAAGTGTTTGGCTACCTCATTGCCAGTGCAGTTAAAATCTTACATTTGTAACAGCCTATCTTTAATCAGCTGATGTGGTGCTAAACCCGGAACATCTAGCCAAGCCTGTCATAATGAGTAGAACTTGCGTGGAACTTTTCTGTGTTGGTATGTTAGTTTCTCCCTGATTAGTAGTTTGTTAACCTGTTCCACCCATTGTTTTCTAGTGGGTACTCTGGGAGTGATCCATAGTTGAGCAATGAGTTTACGTGCAATGTATAATAGTCGAAGGACCGCTGTATGTGCCGAAGGGGTTAGAGCCTCCTCATCCAATGCTCCTAATAAACACACCACTGGCTCTCGTGGAATATTGAACATATAAACCTGTGATATTATGTCTAGAACTTCCTTCCAGTAACGAAAAAGTTTGGGGCATCTCCATATGATATGGATTAGGTCCCCGTGAGCACCCTCACATTTTGGACATAATGGAGTCTCTCTAATCCCCCATTTGTGCAACCTGACCGGAGTCCTGTAAACCCTGTGCAGTAAATATAGATGCGATAACTTTTGGGATGCGGACACTGAGACTAAGGGTGCAGAGGATAGACACAGGTTCCATGTCTCCCCGTCTATGTTCCCTATATCCTCCTCCCAGCCTCGCCGACAAGGAAGACCAGATGGGTCCTGCATGGCATTGAGAAGTATGTTATATGCTCTGGAAATCATTCCTTTCTTATTGTCTTCCAAGTATATCCCCTGTATCAGTGTGTGATCAGTCAGATGTAATGGAGTACGTTGCGATTGCGTTTGTATCGCGTGTCGCAACTGCAAATATTTGAAGTTCGTGGAATTAAATTAGTTCGTGGAATATTAAATTCCACCTGCATTTCCATAAAGGATTTAAGATTTGGTCCATTATACAGTTGAGACAGGTATCGGATTCCTGACAGTTCCCAGTTTCTAAATCCTTTTAACTTTAATAACTCTTTATAGTTGGTATTATGCCATATTGGTGTATGTGCTATGAAACCTCTGATCCCCACTATTTTTTTCGTGTGAGCCCACAATGTTTTAAGCATTCTCACTGTAGGGGCTTCAGGGTCAAGATGCATGTAGCCCGCCTCCAGGCACTCCAGAGCCGTCACACGCTCATCTTGTACAGCTAGCAGTCTGCGGATAGGGTCCGCTAGATCTGTCACCCCCCAGCCCCCCAGTTGCTGGAGCTGGGATGCTAGGTAATAGGCCCTAGAGTGAGGAACTGCCAACCCACCCTCATCCTTTCTATACTGTATTGTCTTTAAGCTAATCCTTGCTGTCTTTTTGCTCCAAATCAGTTCCCTGAATTGGGAGTCTATCCTGTCAAACCACTTTCTAGGGATCCAAACCGGGGAGTTGTTAAATATATACAAGAGCTGCGGTGCCCATACCATTTTTATCAAATTAATTCTTCCTACCACTGAGAGTGGCAGTTTGCACCAGGACGTGCATTTTTCAGGGAATTTACTAAGTAAAGGAACTAGGTTGAGGTTTATATATTGGGATGGGTTTGGGGATATCTGTATACCTAAGTAACGAAAGGCTGGTACTATTTGTATCATCTCAGCTCCCTGTGGCAATGGTTCAGCTATGGGATCTACCGGCATCAGCACTGACTTATTCCAGTTAATGGAAAAGCCTGACAGGTTTCCGAATTCTTTAATGAGGGACATAACATGCTTTAATGTATCCTGTGTGTCTCCCAAGTACAGTAAAGCGTCATCCGCATACATGGATACGACATCTGTGCCCGTAGTTCGTTTGAATCCTGTTATGTTTGGGTCCCCCCTTATCTTTGCTGCCAGAGGTTCCAGGGCCAAGGCAAACAGCAGGGGCGACAAAGGGCACCCCTGCCTAGTGCCTCGAAACAAGGAAAATGGTTCTGACAGTTCTCCATTGATTCTAATCCTAGCTGAGGGCGCTGCGTATAACAGTTGAACCCATTTAATAAATGTTGCCCCCAAGCCCATATGTTCAAGTACCTTCCACAGGTAAGGCCACTCGACGCTGTCGAAGGCCTTAGCTGCGTCCAACGAAAATATTGCTCTATTGCCAGGGTTATCCACAGGAATCTGTAGGTTCAGAAAGAGCCTCCTAATATTTTGGGCCGTGGATCTGGTTGGAATGAATCCTGATTGATCCCTATGCACTAGTTTGTGTACAACCTTGGCTAGTCTGGTTGCCAATATCCTAGCCAACAGCTTCACATCCGCTGCAAGCAAGGATATAGGTCTGTATGAGTCTGGTGATGTTGCATTCTTGTCTGGTTTCAACAGTACAATAATAATCGCTTCATTCATGGAATCAGGAAGTTTACCTTCCCTTAATCCTTCATTGTATACTTTTAATAGTTCAGGGAGCAATGTATCTGCATATTGCTTATATACCTCGGATGGGAGACCATCTATTCCTGGAGATTTATTGTTATGCGACTGTGCTAGAGCGATAGACAATTCTTCCTCAGTCAGTTGCGCATTAAGCATATTAACATCCGAGGCTGACAAGCGAGGCATCTCACACTGTTCTAGAAAATCATCTATCTGTTACCCTGTGGGTTGTACCTGAGAGGTGTAGAGGGAGGCATAAAATGACTTAAAAATTTGTAGTATGTTTGCGGTTTGTTACTGAGGGGATCCCTGCTCGTCACAAATGGCTGAAATCAGGGAGGAGGGCCGCTGCGCACGCGCCATCACAGCTAGCATGTGCCCAGTTGCCTCACCCTCCTCAAAATGGCTCTGTTGTAGGAAAAAACGTTTGTTTTCGGCCAGTTGTAACGCCAGCTGGGTGGACATGGACTGAGCTCCCAACCACGCTCTTTTTGTATCTTCATTAGGGTCAGCTATAAATCTATCCTCGGTCTCAGTGACCTTTTCTCTTACCAGTGTTTCCCATGCCTTAGTGTCTGTTTTAATGCGATTTATTATTCTGATAAATTGGCCACGTAAATATGCTTTTGCTGCATCCCATACTATACTGCGCATAGTACTACCCAGGTTGTCCTTAAAAAAAGTTGTAATGAGACCCGTATGGGGTCCTATTCTGGGAACAGTGAAAGCCAGAAAGGGTTTAACTTCCACCCTGTCCTTTTCTCTGTGCCGGGAAGCAGGATAGTCACCCAAAATGAGGAGTGATCTGAAATATGTCTGTCACAATAATCTGACTCCGCTACCAATGGCAGCATTGCGAGATTGCCGAGACCCAAATCTATTCTGGACAGTCCCCCATGTGATGCTGAGTGGCATGAGAATTTTTTGGCGTGTGGGTGACCTTGCCGCCATATGTCTGTCAGTCCAAGTTCCCCAAGTAACCTGGCAAAGGGTGTAAACCCCCCACCTCCCAGCGGTATATTAGTGGGGGCTGGGAGCTTGTCCCATTGATACATTAAGTAATTGTTGAAGTCTCCTAATGCTAGGAGTGGAGTATCAGGGAATTGAGCCATAAACCCTGCCAGACACCTGAGGACCCCTGCCGAAAACGGCGGCGGTATATATATTCCTGCTATAATGCATGAAAATCCAAATATTTTACACAATAAGAACACATATCTCCCTCCTGGGTCTATAATTTTCCGTATGCATTTAAACTCTACATCCTGGCGAATCAGAATGCTGACTCCTCTGGAGTATGCTGTATAAGTCGAGTGAAATTGATTATTATATATACGAGGGCTGAAACTGGGTGCCAGATCTGGAGAAAAATGCGTTTCCTGTAGGCACACAATTCCAGCCCCCACAAATTTAAGGTGTCTAAGAACCGCTACTTTTTTTATTGGGTTGCTTAGTCCTCGAACAATCCAGGACATAAATTTAAATTTAAATTTAACCGCCATAAGGAAGTCTATCCATCAATAAGAATAATAACCACACATTTGCCGTACAATCCCCCTCCAACATTCGTGTTAACTCAGTATATGGACATAAGGAGGCTGTATTTGCTAAACCAATTTTACCATATGTACAGGTGAACATGCACAGGGTGATCTTACAGTTCGTGATGGGGTTGGTCCTTCGTGTATTTCCTGGTGGGCTAAAGCAACATCCAATGGTATAACATAAGTCTTGTAAGAAGCAAAAAAAATAAACTGTTAAAGCCAACATGGCTCCTGGCCAAAGAGGCCTCTGAATGTATAGTCTCCATAGCTTAGCCATGGATGGGGGAGGGCAGTGGAAACTCCCGTTAAGAAAGTGGAGGGGGTTTCACCTCTGCATACTACGTGGGATGTACCGCGTAATTATGTTTCTAGTGTTCTCCTTTTTCAACCTGCCTTGACTAGGGGTAACGGAACAGAGAGAAAAAATAAAAAAAAAAGTAAAAAATAAAAAAAGGATTCCCCCCCCCCCCCGGAATTGCAGCCATTCCAAAGGGATCAACGTACCCTGAACCTGTGATCAGTGCGTCCTGAAGAAAAGTCAATGAAAAATGATGAATCGCTCAGTTGACATCAGAAAAGTCATTATATGTTCAGACCGGTGCTTGACGTTGCGATTTAGCTGCCCTAATTGCACGTTCCTCTCGGTCCAGCCACTGTGCAGCCATGTCCGGACGATCAAAGAAGTGTGTTGCTCCCAGGGCTGGTACCCTGAGGCGCGCAGGATATAGCATTGCATACTGTACACTTAGTTCCCGGAGCCTCCTTTTCACCTCAATAAATTTAGCACAATGTTTTTGCAGCTCTGCAGAGAAGCAACCAATTCTTGGTCCATGAACTCCTCCCCACCCTGTTCATGGACTGGACTTGTGTCAAGGTCAGGACCCCAACACTAAGCCCCCGCACAGCACGAACTCTACAAGGAGTACGTATACGCAACATGGCTAGAAAACGGTCGGCTGCTCAGAACGAAGTAACAGAACGCACTGAAGAACAGCAAGGCCTGTGAAGAGCGACCTGAAAAACAGTAATGAACGAACAAGAACACAATGACTAATCAAAGTCACACGTAGCTTGCTGCATGCACTGAAGAGCAGATACAAACCCACAAGCACAAACTGAACAGCAGAAAACGATCTGAAAACCAGGAGTCTGAAAAAGCGCGAATCGTCTCTCACCAAACTTTTACTAACATGAGATTAGCAAAAGGAGCCCAAAGGGTGCCGCGCTTGGTTCTGAACTGGCCTTTTCTAGTCTCGTCGTACGTGGTTGACGTCACCGTGTTCTTGGCGATCGGAAATTCCGACAACTTTGTGTGACGCAGAACAAATTTGAGCCAACATTCGTTGGAAAAAATCCCATGATTTTGTTGTCGGAATGTCCGAACAATGTCCGACCGTGTGTACGGGGCATAAGAGGGAACCCTGCATTCTCTCCGGGTAATTCTGCCAACTTTTTACAGAAGGAGTGGCCACATGAGGATGTGTTAGTCCTACATTTCTATCTTGATGAGAAAATCATTTCCCTAGATAAACTCAGAGAGATATCCAAAACATCCTCATTCTCTTTTTGGACCTATAGACAAATCAGGCATTTTCTTGAAACCCATACCGGTCAAGCACACTGGACAAGACAACTTCAACCCTTTGAAACTTTGTGTCACCGTAAAACCCCACAAAGACACCTTATTTCTCTCCTGTACACCTTTCTCATGGATCATCCGAACCCGACATTTACACCCTCACAAACTTCATGGAACAGGAACCTTCTAACACCTTTAACACACGAGGAGTGGACCACGGTCTACGAATACGCACATAAGGGCTGACTAAATGTAGCCATTCAAGAAAATGGGTACAAGATAGCTACCAGGTGGTATAGGACCCCCTCACTGCTCCACAAATTTTCTTCTACTATCCCTAACACCTGCTGGAGGTGCGGTCTGGAGGTGGGTACAATGCTTCATGTGTGGTGGGATTGTGTGATCCTCCAACCCTTTTGGAAGGAGGTCCACAATTTAATCACACATATTACTACACTCACTCTTGACTACACCCCTGCCCAATTCCTTTTACACCACACATCCCTATCTAAACAGAAATATTACAAGTCCTTAGCCATGCATTTGGTCAATGCAGCAAGGCTATGCATTCCCAAACACTGGCGTTCTACCTGCGCTCCAACAATCAGGGAATGGTTTGCAAGAGTCTCTAAAATAAAAGAGATGAAAGAACTTATCCATATTTCTCAGGACAGAGTGCATACATTTTCCGCTACCTGGGCCTGCTGGACTCACTTTATAACCACTGACAGATACCGTCAGTATCTTTCCTAGGTTCTCTTGTGGACTTCGTAGCTGCAAATATGGTTATCTTTAACTAAAGGTGGGGGGTGTGGGCCCATTCCTGATCTTTATCCTTCCTGGTGTATGTTCTTTTTCCTCTCTATCCCCCCCGCCCCTTTTATTCTATTTTGTTTTGCTTTTCTTTTCCCTCTCCTTTCTCTTTCTTTTCGTTTTTCTCTACTCTTATTCTTTTCGCTCTTCTCTCCTTTTTCCTGTCTCCCAGGATCTTCCCTCTTATGGCTCTCTCCATCCTGTTTCTCCTACTATTACTTCCTTAAATCCCCAAATAATACAGTTGAACATGGATAATAATACTCAATGATTGTTACGTCTCATGGTGTTCACCGTATATGCTCTGTGGGGAATCAGTACACCTCGGATCTATGCCAGTTTCGGTTTAGTAACCCATCCCCTCCTCTGGTTCACCAGAGGAGCATTCGGGGGGTAGGATTACATTGTAATAGGATCCTCCGCCCTAAGACGCTGTTTCCCCATACTTTGATTCCAGAATACCTCCCTTTAAGCCTGACTTCCGTAACGTTTCTTTAATTGATATGGGTATCTTGTCCTGAGCTAATGATGTCATGTGACAACTGTTTACAATTGTCTGTACATTTTTGTTACTATATTCAATAAAATCTTTATGGAAAAAAAAAATAAAGTTATAAAAATAATTAAAACAATAATTAAAAAAAAAAAAAACTACTGACACTGTCCACTGCCCTACTGACACTAACCTATGCCCTACTGACACCATCTACTGCTCTACTGACACCATCCTCTGCCCTATTGACAAATTCCATTGCCTTACTGACACCATCCACTTCTCTAATGACACCGTCCTCTGCCCTACTGATGCTGTCCACTGCCCTACTGATGCTGTCCACTGCCTTACTGACACCATCCTCTGCCCTACTGACAATGTCCACTGCCCTACTGACAATGTCCACTGCCCTACTGACATCATCCACTGCTCTACTGACACTGTCCTCTGCCCTACTGATGCTGTCCACTGCCCTACTGACACTGTCCTCTGCTCTACTGACACCATCCACTGCTTTACTGACATCATCCACTGCTCTACTGACACTGTCCAATGCTCTACTGACACTGTCCTCTGCTCTACTGACACCATCCACTGCTCTACTGACACCACCCACTGCCCTACTGACATCATCCACTGCTCTACTGACACTGTCCTCTGCACTACTGACAATGTCCACTGCTCTACCGCCACCATCCTATGCACTTTTCTAAGCTTTTCTTACTATTTAGTTAGGCTTTGCTAATTAATTTATTTTAAAAAAAGGCACTAAATCCTGGAGAACTTTGATCTCTTTCTTGTTGTTCAGGTAGATCTCCACCTCTCAAAGGTTACCTATATATATATTGTATATACAGCATCTTTTTCATATACCTGTGAAAATGCAGATTTAGTTGAACATGACTAACTACTGCTAGCAAACAACTTTTTCAAATTGCAGTATGTTTACAAAGAAGGAAAACTTGGGTCCCTTAGGTTGTTCCAAAGTTTTTGTGACCTGTAGTCTTCAGAAAGCTTATGCATTTTTATATTTTACAAAAGCTTGAAAGTTGGCTATATAAATGCATATAAAAGAATTTCACAGCTTTTCTTTGTGATCACAATGTTTTGTTGTGATTTATTGTATTTATATTGTTGTGGTGGTTTTCTATACTGCAATTTTTCATTCTCTTGTACATCGTGTAGAACATTTTTTGCAGAATACTAACAAGTTAAATGCTGCATAATTGCAGATGAGGATAGAAGGCTATTGTTTGCAAGAATACTGCAAGAAAAGGAACATTGTTCACCCTATTCTATTTGACAAACAAAATCATGATGTTTAAAATACCTTGAGGGCTATTGAAAAAACATTTGACAGTTTAAGTATTTAGTGGTTTGATTTTACATTAGGGTTGGCGGGGTATACTGTAGTTTAGAATGCCTTTTCTCAATATTTCAGAGAAGAATAGTTAGGAAACAGCATGCCATCATTCAAATGGTTCATCACCTTTTTTCTTTATGATCACACTGCAAGAAAGCACAACCTTAAAGTAGATCTAAAACCTAGCTGAATAACATTTAGCTTGCTAAAGTACTCTTATCGTAAACAATTACCATCTTTTAAAAATAAAATTCTTGCTTCTATTTTTTTGAATCCTTTGCTGCATATCACACATATTGATCACCTGCAGCCTCTTTGCAACTACTTTCTATCTTTATGCATGCACTCTATTGATATTTCCATACCTATCAGGGTGGCCTTCCTGAGGTTGCATATAGTAAGCCGTGCCTGCTTATTTTGTGTTAAAATGGCCACTTCCATAAAAAAGCTCTGGGTGACAACATAGGAGTTCAAACTGAACTTATGCCCATTTGGCCCCCTGTTCAACTACTGCTTTTATATGTGAAAGCTTCCTAAGGAAACAGCAGGTGCTTGCACCCACCCCTTCCTAGAACCCACTAGGCAATCCCCACCAGGTAAGCAAAGTGGTGGGGGTAACTGCCCAAATATGGCCAACAAGGTGAACCTTGACAATGATATTAACCATACATGGCAATGGCCATATTTGGTTAATGGAGTAACCAGCAACCCCTCCCCTTCCATTATATACAGTAGCTGAGCTCAGGGAGTGTGCTGAGTGAAGGCCTATGTTAATTTGATTACAGAGGTAAGCACTATGTGCCTTCTACTCATTCACAGAGGGGATAAAGGGTGTTTCCAGATTCTAATAAGCCCCCACCAGCAGACCTTTACAAGCATCTGCCTGGGTTGTGCACCTGCCCTCCTCAACATGGGTACAGAGTGCTTTGCCAGGGTGGTCCACCCTAGCAAGGAACCTCCCCATGTTGAGGATATGTGGCCCAATACGGTTCTGTGGTGGTGGGGCTTGGCCCCTTTTCTTTTCTGGCCAGCTAAGCTGCATGCTCGGATTAAGGGTCTAATATAGATTTTTAGGGGGGCCTTACACACATTTTTATTTTAGTTTTTCGTGGAGTCTCCCTTAAATCCATACCAGACCTGAAGCATTTTTGGGGGTTTTATTGCTTGAGGTACCTAAATATCCATACCAGACTTAAATTGTATTTTGTGGGGTCTCTATGTATTTTTTTATTCTTGCTGTAGGATGTGCTTCAGCAAAAGTAACATTTACAAAGAAAAAAATTGCAGACAAATAACATTCATTGCCACCTTCCAAAGGTCCCCCAAAATACATAGCATACCCATAGAGGGGTCTGTGTGCTTAAAAAAAATTGGTAATGAAATGTCGTTTGATGGAAATTTTAAACATTTTTTCCTTTGTAAATATTAGTGTTGCTGCAGCGCTGCAGCACTTTCTGTACATCACAGAGATGCGCCCCTTCACAGGCTGGGTTAGGGCACTCTCCAGGCTTGTTATTTAACTGGTTCCTATAAAAAAGGAAAAGAAAGGTGCCTCTAAGTGCAGTATGTAACATTTAATAGAGTGCACAAAGGGTTAAAAGCACTTACAAGTTTGTTGAGTGTTAAAAGACATGATAAAATCAGGAGTCCTCATCTGTGGCATGTGTCCATCCTCAGCACGGTGGTAGAGAGCAGTGTAGAGCCATCCAGCAGCTGTAAAGCGTTCTCATGCGTGCTGGAAAGAGGAGGCAGCAGGGAAGCCTGTATTCACTGCGGGACCCACAAGGCTGATGGTGTCAGTGTAGAGAAGGGGGTGGTAACATATTTCGGAGCATGTGCTGCTTCTTCGTCAGACCTACGCCCATACTCCTCAAGCTGGCTTATAAATGGTGAGGGGGAGGAGCAAGGGGAGGAGTGTGGGCAGATACTAAATACACAATGATAAGGGAAGTGACAGATGTATTATGAGGACGGCCAAGACGACCGTGCACTCGCAAAATGGATCATTAACGTGCATGTGTAACACACTCGCATACTTATTTACAGTCTATTATTTTCTATTATTATCTATTGTCGTAGAGTATTGGTACAGGCATAATCTGCACTATTTGCATAAGTATCCACCACCTCCTATTATCCTTCTGTAGTTTATAGATGCCCAGCCGCCCCTGTAACACTTCTATATACTAGTACACAGTTGAGTAATACCTCTCACCGTGAGATTATTGCTACAGGCATAATCTGCACAATTCGTACAACTTGTATAAGCATCCACTATTTTCCTCTATCTGTCTTTAGTGTATAGCTGCCCAGCCGCCCTTGTAACCCACCTATACACTTATTCATAGTAAAGCAATATTCAGCACTGTTTTATCATTGTTACAGACATAATCAGTACAATTCGGCTGCCTTTGTAACACTTGCACATAGATGCCTGGCCGCCCCTGTAACACATGTGTATAAACGCCTGGCCGCCCTTGTAACACAGCTGTAGATTTATTCATTGTCAACTCAACATTAGACTTATGACCCTATTTGCATTTGTACAAACGCCCGGCCGCCTTTGTAACACATGCATATAGACATCCGGCCGACCATGTACACACCTGTATATTAATTCAATGTCAACCTTATGTTTGTATATTTATTTATTTATTAGTGTTAATTTAACCACTGCCATCTGTGCCCTGTACCCCTGTGTCAAATTCCTTCAGGACTTCATTGTATATAGCATTGACGTTAATGATCCATTTTGCGAGTGCACGGTCATCTTGGCCGTCCTCATAATACATCTGTCACTTCCCTTATCATTGTGTATTTAGTATCTGCCCACACTCCTCCCCTTGCTCCTCCCCCTGACCATTTATAAGCCAGCTTGAGGAGTATGGGCGTAGGTCTGACGAAGGAGCCGCACATGCTCCAAAATGCGTTACCACCCCCTTCTCTACACTGACACCATCAGCCTTGTGTGTCCCGCAGTGAATACAGGCTTCCCTGCTGCCTCTTTCCAACATGCATGAGAACACTTTACAGCTGCTGGACGGCTTTACACTGCTCTCTACCACCGTGCTGAGGATGGACACATGCCACAGATGAGGACTCCTGATTTTATCATGTCTTTTAACACTCAACAATCTTGTAAGTGCTTTTAACCCTTTATGGACTCTATTAAATTTTACATACTGCACTAGGAGGCGCCTTTCTTTTCCTTTTTTATATCTTCAGAGTTGCTTCTCCTCTAACCAAAGTGCTGCCAGAAGTGCCACCTCATCACTATCATCCCTCTGACCAGCTACCCACCTCCACCAGAGCGACCTTATCTGCTCTCTGATTTAACTGGTTCCTGCCTGGCCTATGGCATAATGACACCGGCGGGAACCTCTCGTCGATCCGGGCGGATGTCATATGACGTGCTGCATTCACCGGACACAGCTGAAGACTGATCACTGTACCAGCCCGCTGCCAGTACCATGTGAAAACTGTAATTAATCACAGCAGGTAACATGACAGTTGTAAACAATGGAGGGCTTCCTTTCAAGCCATCCATTGTATACAATTGTTTTGCTGACTATGATTGGTCAGTGTGATCACATGGTACAGACTGGGCCAATAACAGCCCATCTGTACCATGTTATTAGCTCTCACCAATCACAGCTAATCACAACAAAAGAATCTGGATGAATCTATTTCATTCAGTAAAATGCTTGCATATAGCAATGTAATACACTGCTATATGCAAATATAATGTGTAAAAGAAAACAAAACGAAAAAAAAATACAGATCACTTTCCCAGAGTAGTACAATGTTACTATAGTAACATTATATAGCTATGGTCAAAGTATGTTAAAAAAAATCATAAAAACATAAAATAAAAAATGAAAAAAAACAATATATATTTTTTTCCCCTACTGTAACCATTCAGTGTTCCTGATCACTACCACACCTGTCATATGATGACGCTGTACTGCAATGGTGACAGTATGTAAAAATTATATATATTTTTTTTAAATACAAAATTTTCCAAAAGCTTATGACAGAAAAATTACAACTTCAAATAACTCGCCATGCCTCCTACTAAATACCCTGGACTGTCTACTTTCCAAAAAGGGGTCATTTGGGGGATATCTGTACTGTCCTGACATTTTTGGGCCTCAAGAAATTAAATAGGCTATCAGTACATCAGGATTGATACATTTTCACATATGTACTATAATCTGTGAACTTTCCTACAAAGTGATAAACTGAATAAGCTTACGAGCAAACCAAACTAATGACTCAGAACCTTCTTAATTGATACAGCTGCTGGCACTGATCACAATCTCATAAGTGCATAAATATATAAAAACAAATAAAATGGCGCACTATATTAAGATTACCAATGTGATATGACACATATAAAATGCACAAATATCTTAGTGCAAACCATGCATGTTATTAAACATAATAACATATATTATATAAAATGTCCATTGTGCTGGCAAATTAAAACAATAACAGATGAAAAGTGCCACACTATATTGAAGTAACCAATGTGATATGACACATATAAATAAAGTACATGAATGACTTCGTGCAAAACGAGAATATCAAACATATTAATTAATAAAATAAAAAATAAAAAAAAATCCATTGTGCTGACAAAGCAAAATCATGTGATGGTGCTCCAAAGTTGACAAGATGACAACAAACTTGCGCGCCCCCCCCCCCCGTGTGAATCTGCTCACCTCAGGGCATTTGACCGCACACCTAAGTTTGGTCAAAAAACGCCTGTGAACCACCCCTGGGTTCTATGTGAATGAACCTCTTTGGGATCCTGAGATGTCCAGCAGTAAGTTCCTCTGTCCATATATAAAAATAAAGTCTAAATGGTATTTTATCGCTTAAAAAATGATTTTATTTATAAAACATTAATCTGGGTACTCACATCTTCCAGGTGCTAAAGCGCACCACTCTAAAGCAGATAAAAGAAAAAAACGATTAGATAGCTTGTCCGTTTGCAGGGTTCAAACCTGCTGCCTACTGCACCATCCTGTCCCCTCCCCTACGCGTGTTCGACACAGAGATCAGTCACGTGTTTTCCTCAGGGGGATCGTGTATTTTATTTATATTATTTAATATGTTTGATATTATGCACGTTTTGCAGTCATTCATGCACTTTATTTATATGTGTCATATCAGATTAGTTACTTCAATATAGTGCAGCACTTTTCATCTGTTATTGTTTTCATTTGCCAGCACAATGGACATTTTATATAATATATGTTATTATGTTTAATATCATGCATGGTTTACACTAAGATATTTATGCATTTTATATGTGTCATATCACATTGGTAATCTTATAATCGTGTAATCTTAATATAGCACAGCATTTTATTTGTTTTTATATATTTATGCACTTATGAGATTGTGATCAGTGCCAGCAGCTGTATCAATTAAGAAGGTTCTGAGTCATTAGTTTGGTTTGCTCGCAAGCTTATTCAGTTTATCACCTTGTAGGAAAGTTAAAGCGTTCACATATTATAGTACATAGCAGAATACATTTTGGCCTAAATTCATGAATAAAGATGGTTTCTTTGCAAAATTGTATAACAGAAACAAAGAAAAATGTGTTTTTTTTTCTCAAAATGTTTGTTATTTTTACATTTACTTAGCAAAAAATAAAAAACCCAATAGTGATTAAATACCACCAAAAGAAATCTCTATTTGTGTGAACAGTGTTGCATGGACATGCAATTGTGATTCAAAGTGTGACAGTGCTGAAAGCTGAAAATTGGCCTGGGCAGGAAGGGGGTAGAGGTGATCTGTAATGAAGTGGTTAAAGGAATTTGAAATTTTTAATGTTCCACTTTAAGCATTTGGATAAAAAAAATCACTGCTCCTGGTCAAATGGAATGATTTACAATTTTTTCTTTGGATTGATACATATTCCCTGGGGCACTTGCAACCCCCACCCCCTTTTCCCTCCAACCAATGCTATTTTTTTTTAGCCCAGAAAATGGTAATTTTTAATTTGACAGATTTGTTTCCCATTCATTTCAATAGGGTTTAAGCTCAGCATTGGAACTTCTTTGAAGTTCAACAAACCATGCTTGAACCAAACCTAGGACGGTTTGGCTCATGCCTAATATTTAGGCGTTGATGCATAACAATGCAGTAAACCATGACATCATAACAATTTTTTTCTGTCTTCTTCAGTCACTGCTGAAGAAATACAGGGGACCAGTGTACTTCAGAGACATTCTGACCCAGGGAAGTATGTTGTATATTTATCATCATATCCACAAACCAAGACATGTAAGTAAATTCATTCATAAACACACTCTGCCATTTCAATGAACAAATCTACTTTTTATTAATGAAATGGCACCTGTGCTGTTTTTATCTACAAGTCTCCTCCAGTAGTATGACTCATATTCATTATGATTATTTTGAACCACTCAAGCAATCAAAAAAAAGACAGATTATTAAATGTAAGTTTCACCAAAATACCCTTAAGGAGAAATAGATGTAATGTTTTCCATGGATAATAGTATAGTCAATGAGTTATTATCCAACTAATGGCTGCATTATGTGCTCACAGCACCAATTATTTCCACTAGGCCAATTAGCTATGGTGTAGTAAGCTTTGCATTGACAAGACAGTTGTTTGTGTTTTAACTTACAGAATGACAATTCATATTAATAGCTGTGCAACCTACACCTCAATTAAACATCACATAAGCATACAAATATATTCATGTCATTAAATAGCACTATGAGCATGTCACAACAGCAAAAGACTTGCGACTTTTGTTTGGTAGAGATCAAAATTATTAGTATTTTATGTTTCATGGTGGTCTTTTAGTGTTAGAAGTTCTCCTACCTCTGCAACCTAACTGAGATAAGCCTTGACCCTTACATCCATTAATGCACTCATTAGAAAAGTTTCACGTGTATTATTTAATTATACCTAACACATGTAGTCTTAAGGTGGACCCCTGGACAGACTATGGACATTCAAAAATGTACACATTCTTACCAAGCAGTGAATAAACTTTAATCACTTGACCTCCGGAAGGTTTTAACCCCTTAAAGCAGAGCTCCATCCAAAAGGGGAAGTTCCGTTTAAAGGACTCGCCCCTGCTCTTCTTGAAGAATTGGCACTTTTGAGGAGCATGGGGGGGGAAGCAGGTACCCGATTTTGACAGGTACCCCTTCCCACTTCCACTCCAACCACCTAGGTGCTCAGAAGCAGAAGTTTTCCTCTCTCCCTCCCTCCCCCGTGACAGGTCTCAGAAGACTGAGGGACCATTCATAATGCGCAGCGCTACTCGCGCGAGTGCAGTGGGCACCTGGCTGTGATACCATAAGCTGTCCCCCCGGTTAAGATTCCGGCGCCGAGGAAAGAAGACAGCAGGTGAAACTGGCTGGAGTGATCACGCAAAGAACAATGGAGTGGCCACTAAAAGTCACACATCTAGATGTCCTGGAGCAGTAACTAGAGTGGCAACCTCAGCCTGGACTCCAACCAGACCACACCCCCAACGCGTTTCACTTCGCCCCCCGGAGCTTAGTCATGGAGTGAGCACACCACTGGATCATGGGACAGGTGAGTGGCTGTTTTTTAAAAAGTCAGCAGCTACAGTTTTTGTAGCTGCTGAATTTAATTTTTTTACAGCAGACTGGGCAACCGCTTTAATGACCAAGGCATTTTTTACTATTTAGCACTTTAATTGGCAATTGCTTGGTCATGCAACACTGTACACAAACGAAATTGATATTATTTTTCTTCACACAAAAGAGCTTTCGTTTGGGTTTTTAATTTTTTATTATATAAGTAAAAAAAGACTGAACATTTTGAAAAAAAAGCCTATATTTTCTACTTTCTGTTATAAAATAAATACAATAATAAAAAAAAAAAAAGTATTCAGAAATTTAGGCCAAAATGTATTCTGCTACATGTCTTTACTAAAAACAAATCCCAATAAGTGTTTATTAATTGGTTTGTGCGAAAGATATAATGTCTGATAACTATGGTGTTTATACTGGAATTTACTCAGATGTGTGACCGTGATAGGGTGGTAAGCAATCTGGCGCTAACAGACACTATCTATGGGGGTCAGTAACTGCTACTAACATCGCTAGTGCCACTACTACAGTGATCGGTGAAAATACTGTACACTGACACTGTACTAATGCATACCTTCCAACTTTTTGAGATAGGTGTGAGGGACACCTATTAGCAAACATATGTAGGCTTAGGACACCCCTCCTGCCATGCCCCCCCTTAAAGGAGAATTTTACAAAAGAAATGATTAGTTAAGCCCACAAGTACTTTTTTTTAACCACCACTATCCCTTTATATTTTTTGATTTTGAAATTTACAAATGCAGCAATTTAGAAATTGGATGAAAGGTTTAGCACTGGGAAACAATTTTTGAAAGTTAAAAAGTGCATTTTATAAACAACTATATAGATCAGACCAAAATGAGGGATATTGGAGGAGAAATAAGGGACAGAGGGATTTTGATCCAAATCAGGGACAGTCCCTCAAAATCAGGGACAGTTGGAAGCTATGGTAATGACAATGGCACTGGAAGAAGTTAACATCTAGGGGCAATCAAGGGGTTATCTATGTGCCTAACAATGTGTAATGCGTGTACTGTGTATACTTTACTATATGGCTGGTTTTTCTCCCTGCTTTGCAGGGAGAAGAAATAGCTAGATCGCTGTTTACAGTACACAGAGTTTGTGTTTTTGTAAAAACAGAGCACTGTGTGTGTGATTGGACACAAACAATCAGCTAACTTCAGCCAAATCATTGGCTGAAATCAGCTGCCAAACTCATGCAGTGTCCATTCAAACCCGGAAGCAAGCCGGCGATGTACAGGTACATTGTCCAGTCTGCCT
Organism: Lithobates clamitans; assembly: GCA_037952925.1. Lineage (NCBI taxonomy): Eukaryota > Metazoa > Chordata > Amphibia > Anura > Ranidae > Lithobates > Lithobates clamitans. The sequence goes on from JBBGZY010000598.1 coordinate 877,777, forward strand.
GTGCCACCAGCCCTTAGTAAATCTACCATGGGTGGTCAGAAAGTAGTTAAAACAAACTCTCACTGACCTCTGTAGCTGGAGGCACTATCAGGGCCAAGCAACGCTCTGTATGTGAATGGACAATGTCCATTCATAGGAGCGTGGCTCAGGAGCGAAGAAGAGAAAAAGCAACTTATAGTGCTCGCTGTGTATATTATTTATTCAAAATGGATAAAAACACTGACAATAAAAGGCAAAAACCAGCATTACACATGTAAACACTCCAGCTCACCAATCTCGTTCAAATGTGCAACATGATGGCACCATCGGCAGGTACCACTTCTACACGCGCTATGCCCGAAATGGAATCCACCTACTGAGTAGGCTCTGAAAATGGGGAGCAACCGACTTATTTAAGATTTCTATAAGTCACATGTGTATGCTTCATCATAGTCATTTTGTTTTGAGCACATAATTTAGTTCTTTGGGTAGTGCTACGCTATTTCATTTATAACATTAAATAGGTTCAAAGATGTAGAGTATATTTTTTTCCAGACTAATTATAATTTATATCATGTAATAAAATGCAACACTTATCTATATATATATATACATATATATATATATAAAAGATGACAATATATAATATTGGCAATGAATGCTGTGACCAGTAAAACCCACACTGAAATATAAAAATTGTCCACCAAGTGAAAAAATGGTGTGAAGGTAAATATAAAATTATATCCACCAAGTAAAAAAATGATGAATAATGATGAATAATAAAATTCAAAAAGTCCTGGTGTCAGTGAATAATATCAGAAAAATAAACACCTATAAAGCATTGATAAGGTAAGTGACATCAAATGTGAAGAGACTCCGTGAGGAGAAGCTTGTAGAAGACACCACCACCAATTGCATGAAAGCTTACCGGAAGTAATGGACTTAAAGGGGCTTATACCTCTTAAGTCAAACAGGCTTATGGCGATAAACACAGCATATGGCAGAACTCCTGGACAGATCTTTGAATAGTGTTGTTTAACATCAAATCCACAGCATACAGGCACATGAGGCTCAAAATGGAAGGAAGGAAAGCCAGAGGGTATTTTTTGCTCACACGTTGAAACCAAGAATCAAAGAAAGGTTCCACATAGTGTGATATCGTTTAAAAGTGGTATTCATTTAAAAAAGTGACAATGGAACACTGACGTTTAGTAAGTGCATACAAAGCTCATAGAAGGACATGAAGAGGCGCAGTAATGTTGGCAGAGGTTTACCCGGCGCGCTTTGTTTGTTTAGACGTCATCTGGGGTAATTATAACTATCCCCCCTTCAGTCCATCATGAATGCTGCTGCCAGACTCATCCACCTTACAAACCGCTCAGTGTCTGCTACCCCTCTCTGCCAATCCCTCCACTCGCCCAACAAATTAAATTCAAAATACTAACAATAAGTTACAAAGCCATCCACAACTCTGCCCCCAGCTACATCACTAGCCTAGTCTCAAAATACCAACCTAATCGCCCTCTCCGTTCCTCCCAGGACCTCCTGCTCTCTAGCTCCCTCATCACCTCCTCCCATATCTGCCTCCAGGACTTCTCCCGAGCCTCACCCATCCTCTGGAATTCCCTACCCCAATCTGTCAGACTGTCTCCATATTTATCCACTTTTAGGCAATCCCTGAAAATTTTCTTCTTCAGAGAAGCCTATCCTGCCTCCATCTAACAACTGCACTATTTTCTCCATTAGCTCATCCCCCACAGCTATTACCCTTTTGTATAACTTGACCCTCCCTCCTAGATTGTAAGCTGTAACGAGCAGGGCCCTCTGATTCCTCCTGTATTGAATTGTATTGTACTTGTACTGTCCTCCCTAATGTTGTAAAGCGCTGCTTAAACTGTTGGCGCTATATAAATCCTGTATAATAATAATTTATATTTGAAAAAAAAATGTACTCAGTAACACATCTACTGTATGTTTTTTTTTGTTGTTGATTTTAAAATAATGCCTTCCCATCCACACTCATTACGTGAACAATCCCCAGCATGAAGGCCTGTGCTTGGAATGTTTATGCATTTCTCCACTTTAAGAGCCTGCAGCCAACATTTTAGGCAGATGGTGGCTCTGAATCTCATCTGTCATTGGATATCAGGATCCAGACATAGGACACAATTATCACGCGCAGGCTGGAGACTTAAAAAAAAAAAAGCCTTCAGTCTTCAGGTGCAAAACTGCCAACTTCAGGCATGTGCATTCTAATGACATGTGCTTAAGACTGTAACTGCCAGATACAATTATAGAATTTTTAAATAATAACAATAATTTTAAAAAAATGTTTTTTGTTTTTACATTTTTGTGCATTTCGCAGCCTATAACAAAAACAGAGCACTATTTTTATTAAACCAGCATACCAGAGAAAAGCCTTGTATAGTCTTAAAATATAAAAAAAATATTTAGTTATGAAATTAGTCGTAGAGTTCTTGTCAAGTTAAACAATGCATGCTGATACGGTAAAATTTGGCTTGGGCATCTAGACTATAGTGATCTCTGATCATTAAAAGGTTACAGTATTCATCTGATTATAAGCAAGCCTAACATATGCAAGAACATATGGGCACCTGTAAAACAATATCAGTCTCACCTGTCAGATGTACTGTATGTAGTGGTGGTGCAGTGCAATGTCCTTCTCCACAAGTCAACCTACTCAGCATTTATGCTCATTTTATATTAGGATATCCATTGTAAATCTAAACCTTTGCTCTGCTAAGAGCAGGCTATTTCATTCACTATCTATATTACCTGTAGATTTACTCTGTCTTTAAACATTGGATTTATTATTACTGTATGCCAATGCTGTGAACTGGAATTGCTGTCAAAAAAACTTTTATTTTAGAATAACGAAAGAATATAGTGATAAAGGAAAGGCTCCATTGTGTTTTACTTTGGCATGTCTAAGAAATTTTGTTTTACATATATACAAGGACTGTACCAAAAGTGATGGAAAAGCGGGCATTACTTTTTTTATCTACTTACACAGATCATTCAAATTTCACTTGCTGATAGAGTGAAATTTCCTTTATAGTAACTCTTCTTATTTTTTATTGCAGGGAAATAATGGATTCCTAGCAGAAGCCATGTGTCATCATTGAGTTCTTGAGGATATCCGTCATCCACAGAAGGCTACAGAATGTTTACTAAGATGACACCATTGAATAGAGTTACCAATTGCAAGACATTGCTCTTATCAATGGTGTCATCTCCATAAACATTCTGTAGCCTTCTGTGAATGTTGGAGAGTCTTTACCCCTTCTTTGTCAAGAACCCAATGAGGGCATGTTGCTCCTGCTTGGAATCCAATATTCATCTGCAATGAGAAAGTTGAAGAAGAAGAGTTACCATAGAGGAAGTTACTCTACCAACATGTGACTTTTGAACATATATATAATTAGTATTGGCGAGCTGCACAAGTAGATCGGTTACAAGGTAATTTTAGGTAGAGTGCACATTGTAGACAGACTCTACTTTGCCACCAAATGTAAAGCACCAAAGAGCACTCCTTCAGTCCTTCTTCATGCACAACCATTGTGGATTTATTGCAGAAATAAACAGTACATTTGATTGTACAATGAAGACACCACCACCAATTGCAACTAAAATTGTCTTTGTTGTACAATTAAATGTATCGTTTTTCTGCAATAAATCCATAGTAGTCATCCATGGAGGACCACAGTGCTCTTTAGTGTTTTATTTATATTTGTTTAGAAAGGCTGCAGAAGTATCTATGTATGAAGCCGCATGCGTGACATTCTCATGCAAAAAGAGTCAAACTTTCAATATGCCACATCCTAAGATAAATGCAAAGAAAATGAATGACAAGAATCCTTGTACGGTTTTGTTTCATGTATTTCGTGTCACGCCCTCTTATGTAAATGGTCCTGAAGAAGCTACTATACAAGCGAAACACGTTCACAATGAAAAGTGTACGGTTCAAAAAGGACTTTAAGGGCACAGCATGAGACAGAACCATATGTTAAAACAATAATGAACTTCCGGTTCCGGCGCCGTATGGAGTAGCTGAGCCTCCTCACAGCTCCCACACCACGATCCAATAATCAGCTTACAAATACCTGCCCAATCCCCACTTGCCGCCGGCACATCTCCGCGGGTGTTCCCCGCTCTCTTGCCGACCTCCAGAGCTCAAGAAACCGGCTTCCTACTAGGCCTCGACGACCTCACCCCGCCCGGCCGTAAATCGAGGCCCCGGTCTCGGCCTACGCGGCATCCACGTCATGAACAGGGGCTTTAAAACAACCGCCCGACCCCCCTCCTGCCACCTGCAACCTAATCAGGGACCCCTCACTCCCCTAGGATCTCCAGATCGCCAGGTACCGGCCTCCGACTAGGCCGCGACGACTTCACCCGGCCCGGCCGCAAATCGAGGCCCCGGTCTCGGCCTACGCGGCATCCACGTCACGAACAAGGGCTTTAAAACAACCCCCCGACCCCCCTCCTGCCGCCTGCAACCTAACCGGGAACCCCTCACTCCCCTAGGACCTCCAGATCGCCAGGCACCGGCCTCCTACTAGGCCGCGACGACTTCACCCGGCCCGGCCGCAAATCGAGGCCCCGGTCTCGGCCTACGCGGCATCCGCGTCACAAACAGGGGCTTTAAAACAACCACCCGACCCCCCTCCTGCCGCCTGCAACCTAACCGGGGACCCCTCACTCCCCTAGGATCTCCAGATCGCCAAGGTACCGGCCTCCTACTAGGCCGCAACGATCTCACCCGACCCGGCCGCAAATCGAGGCCCCGGTCTCGGCCTACGCTGCCTTCACGTCACGAATCTGGGCACTAAAACAACTGCCCGACCCCCTCCTGCCGCCTGCTCCTCATCAGGGACCCCTCATTCAATAACCAAGGAAACGGCTCGGATCCACGCCAGATTCGCCCGGCCCAGCCAATTTGAGGCCCCGATCTCGGCCTACACGGCCCTAGCAGGACAAGAAAAGGCCCAAATACAGCCGCCTGACCTCCCCCCTGTCGCCTGCCACCTCATAGGGGTCCCATAACTCCCTTACGGACCGACTGTTGGCAATCAAAAGAACAACCTACACACGCCTGGCCCAGCTGCAAATTGAAGCCCCGGTCTAGGCCTTCAACAACAGGACTTTAATATCGAGTGCACACCCCCCTCCTGCTGCCAGAAGTCACACCAAAGCCCCCACAAGTTACCCTATGGACCGATTTGTGGAGAAAACTGGCGCGCGCTCTTACGTGGCCGCAACGATGCAACCGGCCCGGACGCAACCCGAGACCCCGGTCCTTCCGAATTCCACGCCCAACGAACCAGGCATGGAGGTGAGCGATCCCACAGCACCCCCCTCCTCACTCCACTCTCCTCTCTCCCTGCATCCTGCCTCCCCCTCCCCATACCAGGGGGATAATGATACGGATCGTATAGCTCAAGCCGTTGCAGCCCTCCTATCCCCTATGATAACTTCCTCAGTGGAAAAGGCGGTGGATGCGGGAATGAGGCAAGTCAAGGCACAACTAGGAGAACATTCAACTAGACTTCACCACCTTTCAAGCCTGGAAGAAGAAGTTTATCAGGCACAAGCTACCGAACGAGCACAGGAGAAAACCAATCAGTACATACTACAAAAACTGGACGATCTAGAAAACAGATCTAGAAGGAGCAATCTGCGATTCGTGGGGGTCCCGGAATCACTACAGTCCTCAGCTATTGCAGAATTCTGCGCCAGGCGCGTCCCGGAGGCATTAGGCCTCCCCGGTCCTTTTACGGTAGAACGGGCTCACCGAGTGGGAACATTCGCCCCTGATCGCAAGTCCCCTCGCCCAATCATAGCGAAGTACCTAAACTACAACGACAAGACTGTCATCCTACAAAAGTTTCAGCAAAACAGATCTCTGGAAGTTGAAAGGATCAAAATCCTGATCTTCGCGGACTATTCCATAGAAGTCTCAAAAAAGAGGAAAGCATTCCAACACATCTGCACAGAGCTACATCAGCGACAGATGAAGTTCACATTGGCCTTCCCTGCAACTCTCCGCATCAAAGCTCCCAACGGAGACCAGCTTTCCTTCCAGGACACCTCTGAGGCGGAAGCCTTCTTGCGTTCACTGCGCACTGAATCTCACTCCGATTCCCCGCTCAGGGCCTCTCCAAACAATCGCCCTCTGGACCAGCGAAGCCCGAGGAAAGATTCCCTGAAACGCTTCAGATCCTCAGGACCTACCCACCGTAACACCCCCCGCTGACGAGAAGATTTGCTACCCCACCATATTTTTTTTAGGAGCATATGTTCTGCCTGCTCCTCGGTATTAACAACTCCAATGTCTGGACACTCAGGTATATGGCTTGTTTAAGTTTGTCTGTTCTCTTTTATTATGGCACAGATTTCTTTTCCTTTTATACTACTTCACCTCCTATAGCCTCACTTTGTATGGCCTCCTCCTGATCCTGCACCTATGAGAGGTCCTCCGTCGCGCCCATTGACACTGAGCCATTCAGGGCGCGCACCCACTACAGCGACTGGATCGTTAGGGGAGCTGGCCTGCACAGTGACTCTATGCGGAAAAAAGAGAAGTTCCTCTATTGTTATGAGATGTTTTTATTTCTTGCTCCTACCCCTCCTTATCCCTCCCCATTATTTGTCCCCAGCAACATCCATCTGCCACTAGACTCTCAGCCACAACTCCTTCCTCATAGCCAGTCCACCATAGTTAGCACTACCAGTTCAACTCCTCTCCTCAGGTCTACATATATTGTTAACAATTTACCGGCACACAACCTACCTTCAACCTTACTCACATGAAAGTCACCTCTTGGAACATGAAAGGGCTTAGGTCCCCCGTTAAGAGACTTAAAATTCTTCGTCACCTCAAGAGACTAAAAACAGATATCGCCCTGCTCCAGGAAACCCACCTAACCACCTCTGACCTCCATCGAATGAAAAAACTTTGGGTGGGTACTGTCCTAGGCTCAAGTGCACTCAATCGCAAAGCAGGGGTTATCATATTAATCCACAAAAACCTTCCCTGCGAGATACTGTCCGTGGAAACAGACAACCAGGGTCGTTTCCTCTCCACACACATAAAACTGGGTAACAGCACTCTAGTGATCTCTAACATATATGCCCCAAATAATCCCGGCAAAAAATTTCTTAATGAATTGTCCTCCTGGATTCTACACTCTCCGCACCTCCCACATATAGTTGGGGGAGATTTTAACACCATCATACACCCAATCGACGACAGATCCTCTTCCAAACGAACGCGTCCATCTCCCACTCTGTCTGATCTCACACACTTCGCATCCACTATGGAATCTCTACACCTACATGACATCTGGCGGCTTTTCCACCCAGCAGATAGAGAATACACCTTTTACTCCAACCCTCACAACATTTTCACTAGAATTGATTACCTCTTCTGCACTGACAGTCTTATCCCCATGATCTCGAATTCTGATATCCATGACATAGCCATATCAGATCACGCCCCCATCTCAATCTCGCTAGATACCCCTGACCTACATCCTACTCCTAAACTTTGGCGTTTCCCCGCTTATCTCCAAAATAACTCAGACTTTCAACACTACATGGAGAAAGCTTGGTCTAGGGACTCCCCTGATAACAGGCTACACTGGCAGGTAGCAAAAAGGGATTTTGATACCTGGGCAGATACCCTTGAGTGGACATACAGGGCACATATGACAGCCACCCTTCATAAATTTGGCAACAAAGCTGGCAAACTGTTAGCAAGACTCTGCAAAGGCCCTTTCCGCCCGACACACATCACTTCCCTTCGGGACACCGCAGGTGACATAAAAACCTCACAACAGGACATTAACAAAATAATGTTACAATACTACTCCTCGCTATATGCCACCGACCCTATCGACACGAACACAGCCAAAGTCCTCAACGCACCTATCTCCTTACAAGAAATATCTAATGTCATCCGGAACCTAGCTCCCTCTAAAGCCCCAGGCCCAGGTGGGTTTACAGGAGAATTCTATAAGGCACTAAAAACTATTACCGAACCCACTCTCTTCGCCGTCTATAATGGTATATGGACTGGCGGCCCCTACTTACCGACTGGGAATCAGGCCATAGTCAAACTACTTTCAAAAAAAGGCAAAGACCCCCAAGAACCGGGTTCGTACCGACCCATCTCACTCCAAAATTTAGACGTTAAAATTCTCTCAAAAATAGTAGCTTCCAGACTTGCCACCATCATTCCCTCTCTGATTCACCCAGCCCAATCAGGTTTTGTGAAGGGGAGAACGGCCACTATGAACATCCGTAAGGTAATGATGGCTCTGGAACAAGCCAAAATCAGCCCAGGGGGGGACCATGCCATCATCACTTTGGACGCGGAAAAAGCCTTCGATAATGTTAGCTTCGAATGGCCCTATCAAAAATAGGTTTTACGGGCCCATTCCAACACCTTATACATGCCATGTATGCCTCCCCCGCGGCCAGATTGGTGGTGGCAGGCCTTCTCTCGGATGAATTCCGCCTTTACAAGGGCACGAGACAAGGTTGCCCCCTATCCCCACTCCTCTTTAACATCGCCTTAGAACCCCTCTCTAGATACCTTACTCTAGAGGCCCCATTACACGGCATCAAAATAGGATCCCAAGAACTCCGCACGTCACTCTTCATGATGACATCCTAATTTTCTCAACCAACCCCTCCTCTGACATGTCCACCATCAAAACAATCTTTAATGAATTTAAACTCTGCTCGGGTCTCCGCATAAATTACAGCAAAAGCGAAATTCTCCCCATAGGCACTTTATCTGTCCCTCGCTGGGCACAACACTCACCCTTTCCAGTAGCCAAGTCACACATAACATATCTAGGCATAAAAATAGGAAGACTGCCCCATTCTATATACCATCTAAACTATCCCCCACTGTTGAAAAAAATTTCCCAAGAATTAGATAACTGGATGGATCTGCCCCTTTCGCTCCTGGGAAGATGTCACCTAATAAAAATGGTCAGTTTCGCTCGATTACTTTACCCTCTCCAAACGGTACCATTACTTCTTAAACATGCAGATATCAAAAACTTAAACAAAGCCATCTCCAAATTTCTCTGGTGGAACAAAAGACCACGTATAGCCCTTGCTAAACTGTATCTTCCCAGACGCGAAGGAGGGATTAGTCTCCCAAATATCAGAACATATAACCTCTCTTGCCTACTCAGGATAAGCCTAGACTGGATATCGCAACTTTCTCGCTGCTCTAATTACTCCATGGAAGCTTCAATGGCCCAACCGTACTCCCTGGTGGCATTACTTCATTGCAGGTGGAAATCAACTCCCCCACCTATACAACACAATCTTCTCCTTAGAGACACAGCCATAGCTTGGAGGGAAGTACGGAAAGCACTGAAACTTTCACCCTTTATGTCCAGACATCTCCCGATTCAAGGAAATCCCAGCTTCCCACCGGGTTTGGAATACAAACCCTTCACTATTTGGCAACAAAAAGGCCTCACACATTTTTCCACCCTATGTGATCTGGAAACAGGACGCCCTCATAACTTCTCTGTCATTGCAGAAACTTTCTCTCTCCCTACATCTCATACTTTACACTACGCACAATGCGTCAGCTTTATAAAAGACTCATGCAGAGAGGAAAGTACGAGATTTCAGACATCCATCACAGACTTACTACTCCATAGTGACTCTTATAAAATCTCGGATATCTATAAACCTTTCTTGATAAGGACTACTCCCCCACTTGCCTCCTCATCGGTAGCAAACTGGGGAAAGGACTTCCCTGACTCAGACATAGTGGAAAAGGTTCTTCAGGGGTACCAGAAAACGCTTCAGCTGACCCCCAATGAGGTATGGAGAGAAACTCAATTAAAGATTATGCACCGCGCCTACATACCCTTCATCTCGGACAAGACTGTCCAAGGTGCAGCAAATTGCCCCATGTGTCGACAGCAAAAACCATCACTTTCCCACCCTTTCTGGTCATGCCCCTCCATCTCCGCTTTCTGGGACCAAATCATCTCCTACATCTTCAAAATAACGCTGTTAAACATACCTAAAGACCCCCTACTCCTCATCTTCGGATACTGGGATGACCAACTGCTCCCGTGGTCCCCAATCACCCACCCTACATATAAGGACTGGGCCTTGATCAGTCTCTTACTGGCTAGAAGACTAATTCTACAAAACTGGACCTCCTCTCTTTGCCCACAGATCTCGCAACTTAAAAGGGAGCTTTTAATCTTGCTTCACAGGGACAAACTCAATACCGACTTCAAAAATGAACTCACCCACACACGATTTTACTCAAGATGGTGGGCCTTCATGCAATCAACTCTGTCCCAAGAGGAACTACAAAACTTCGAAAATACTTCATTCGCTTACTATGACACTTCCATTACCACTCCTGAGGAGGAAGACACTCCCGTTCTCTCTTCTTCCTGTAACTCTATAGCTACTTAATACTTCAACCGACTGATGTATGCTTCCACTCCCTCCCCCCATTCTATCCATCTCCCCCCCCCCCTTTTTTTTCTTTTTGTTTTTTGATACCAGTAGCTCCCGCAGGACCCACCCTGTTGATCCATCCAGTTATATCGTCATGATATGTCCATCTAAAAGTCACACCATATATCCCACCCTGGTTATTTTGGTTCTACACCTATATATAAATGTGCATAGACTACTGGTATTTATATATATATATTAAGTAAATATATATATGTAAAATGTTCAAAAATTATATATGTAAAATGTTCAAAAATGTTGTATATCAACTAATGTGATACCCTGTATTGCAATTTCTTTCAATAAAATCTATTGAAAAAAAAAAAAACAATAATTATACTTTATTACACATATTTAAAAAAACACAAAACATGTAAAAAACTGCTGATAAGCACATGTGGAATTGTGTTCACCCTGTCATAACATAGGGCATGACTGTCTTATCTTGAGATAAATATGACGCATGTCACTGTAGTCAAAATGTTCTTGTCACTACTCATGGTCAACGCTAGGGATGAGCTTCGTTCGACTTGAACATCGGCTGTTCGATCGTTCGTCGAATAGCGAACGATATGGGACGTTCGCGCCAGGGTGGCTTTGGCCAATTATGGCTCAGGGGGTTTAGAACAAGCCCCATACTATATAAGGCCGCCTGCACGGCGGCCCTGTGTAGTGTGTTCCGGCGTGCTTAGAGAGAGAGAGAGAGACAGTGTCATTTCATTTGAGTTAGCTAGATTAGGCAGGACAGTCAGTGAGTTAACTGCACTTACAGTGTATTGTGTATATATATGCATCCCAGGTGTTGTATATATATATATATATATATATATATATATATATATATATATATATACACACTGTACTCAGTTTAGCTAGATCCGTTCCTGTTATCTTCCTACTGACAGGCAGGCTTGTCTTGTTGCAGTATTTACAGCTACCTGAAGAAAATTGCTGGTGTTCTTTTGATCCTATTAGTACCACAGTCAGGCAGCTAGACTATTTACAGTTAGTGCAGTGCGTCCTCCTCACAGTGTTCAGTTAAAGCTACAAGTTAGTTTAGTGTGACCTCTGCACAGTGTTCAGCTAAAACTACAAGTTAGTGTAGTGCACAGTGTTCAGCTAAAGCTACAAGTTAAGGTAGTGCGTCCTCCTCACAGTGTTCAGATAAAGCTACACATTAGTTTAGTGTGACCTCTGCACAGTGTTCAGATAAAACTACAAGTTAGGGTAGTGTGTCCTCCTCACAGTGTTCTGCTAAAACTACAAGTTAGTGTAGTGAGACCTCTGCACAGTGTTCAGCTAAAGCTACAAGTTAGTGTAGTGCGTCCTCCTCACAGTGTTCAGCTAAAGCTACAAGTTAGTGTAATGTGTCCTCCTCACAGTGTTCAGCTAAAACTACAAGTTAGTGTAGTGCGACCTCTGCACAGTGTTCAGCTAAAGCTACAAGTTAGTTTAGTGTGACCCCTGCACATTGTTCAGCTAAAGCTACAAGTTAGTTTAGTGTGACCTCTGCACATTGTTCAGCTAAAGCTACAAGTTAGTGTAGTGCGTCCTCCTCACAGTGTTCAGCTAAAGCTACAAGTTAGTTTAGTGTGACCTCTGCACAGTGTTCAGCTAAAGCTACAAGTTAGGGTAGTGTGTCCTCCTCACAGTGTTTAGCTAAAGCTACAAGTTGGTGTAGTGCGTCCTCCTCACAGTGTTCAGCTAAAGCTACAAGTTAGTTTAGTGTGACCTCCGCACAGTGTTCAGCTAAAGCTACAAGTTAGGGTAGTGTGTCCTCCTCACAGTGTTCAGCTAAAACTACAAGTTAGTGTAGTGAGACCTCTGCACAGTGTTCAGCTAAAGCTACAAGTTAGTGTAGTGCATCCTCCTCACAGTGTTCAGCTAAGCTACAAGTTAGTTTAGTGTGACCTCTGCACAGTGTTCAGCTAAAGCTACAAGTTAGTGTAGTGCGTCCTCCTCACAGAGTTCAGCTAAAGCTACAAGTTAGTTTAGTGTGACCTCTGCACAGTGTTCAGTTAAAGCTACACGTTAGGGTAGTGTGTCCTCCTCACAGTGTTCAGCTAAAGCTACAAGTTGGTGTAGTGTGTCCTCCTCACAGTGTTCAGCGAAAACTACAGGTTAGTGTAGTGTGACCTCTGCACAGTGTTCAGCTAAAGCTACAAGTTAGTGTAGTGCGTCCTCCTCACAGTGTTCAGCTAAAACTACAAGTTAGTGTAGTGTGACCTCTGCACAGTGTTCAGCTAAAGCTACAAGTTAGTGTAGTGCGTCCTCCTCACAGTGTTCAGCTAAAACTACAAGTTAGTGTAGTGAGACTTCTGCACAGTGTTCAGCTAAAGCTACAAGTTAGTGTAGTGCGTCCTCCTCACAGTGTTCAGCTAAAGCTACAAGTTAGTTTAGTGTGACCTCTGCACAGTGTTCAGCTAAAGCTACAAGTTAGTGTAGTGCGTCCTCCTCACAGTGTTCAGCTAAAACTACAAGTTAGTGTAATGTGTCCTCCTCACAGTGTTCAGCTAAAACTACAAGTTAGTGTAGTGCGACCTCTGCACAGTGTTCAGCTAAAGCTACAAGTTAGTGTAGTGCGTCCTCCTCACAGTGTTCAGCTAAAGCTACAAGTTAGTTTAGTGTGACCTCTGCACATTGTTCAGCTAAAGCTACAAGTTAGTGTAGTGCGTCCTCCTCACAGTGTTCAGCTAAAGCTACAAGTTAGTTTAGTGTGACCTCTGCACATTGTTCAGCTAAAGCTACAAGTTAGGGTAGTGCGTCCTCCTCACAGTGTTCAGCTAAAGCTACAAGTTAGTTTAGTGTGACCTCTGCACAGTGTTCAGCTAAAGCTACAAGTTAGGGTAGTGTGTCCTCCTCACAGTGTTTAGCTAAAGCTACAAGTTGGTGTAATGTGTCCTCCTCACAGTGTTCAGCTAAAACTACAAGTTAGTGTAGTGCGACCTCTGCACAGTGTTCAGCTAAAGCTACAAGTTAGTGTAGTGCGTCCTCCTCACAGTGTTCAGCTAAAGCTACAAGTTAGTTTAGTGTGACCTCTGCACATTGTTCAGCTAAAGCTACAAGTTAGGGTAGTGCGTCCTCCTCACAGTATTCAGCTAAAGCTACAAGTTAGTTTAGTGTGACCTCTGCACAGTGTTCAGCTAAAGCTACAAGTTAGTGTAGTGCGTCCTCCTCACAGTGTTCAGCTAAAACTACAAGTTAGTGTAATGTGTCCTCCTCACAGTGTTCAGCTAAAACTACAAGTTAGTGTAGTGCGACCTCTGCACAGTGTTCAGCTAAAGCTACAAGTTAGTGTAGTGCGTCCTCCTCACAGTGTTCAGCTAAAGCTACAAGTTAGTTTAGTGTGACCTCTGCACATTGTTCAGCTAAAGCTACAAGTTAGTGTAGTGCGTCCTCCTCACAGTGTTCAGCTAAAGCTACAAGTTAGTTTAGTGTGACCTCTGCACATTGTTCAGCTAAAGCTACAAGTTAGGGTAGTGCGTCCTCCTCACAGTGTTCAGCTAAAGCTACAAGTTAGTTTAGTGTGACCTCTGCACAGTGTTCAGCTAAAGCTACAAGTTAGGGTAGTGTGTCCTCCTCACAGTGTTTAGCTAAAGCTACAAGTTGGTGTAGTGCGTCCTCCTCACAGTGTTCAGCTAAAGCTACAAGTTAGTTTAGTGTGACCTCCGCACAGTGTTCAGCTAAAGCTACAAGTTAGGGTAGTGCGTCCTCCTCACAGTGTTCAGCTAAAACTACAAGTTAGTGTAGTGAGACCTCTGCACAGTGTTCAGCTAAAGCTACAAGTTAGTGTAGTGCATCCTCCTCACAGTGTTCAGCTAAGCTACAAGTTAGTTTAGTGTGACCTCTGCACAGTGTTCAGCTAAAGCTACAAGTTAGTGTAGTGCGTCCTCCTCACAGAGTTCAGCTAAAGCTACAAGTTAGTTTAGTGTGACCTCTGCACAGTGTTCAGTTAAAGCTACACGTTAGGGTAGTGCGTCCTCCTCACAGTGTTCAGCTAAAGCTACAAGTTGGTGTAGTGTGTCCTCCTTACAGTGTTCAGCGAAAACTACAGGTTAGTGTAGTGTGACCTCTGCACAGTGTTCAGCTAAAGCTACAAGTTAGTGTAGTGCGTCCTCCTCACAGTGTTCAGCTAAAACTACAAGTTAGTGTAGTGTGACCTCTGCACAGTGTTCAGCTAAAGCTACAAGTTAGTGTAGTGCGTCCTCCTCACAGTGTTCAGCTAAAACTACAAGTTAGTGTAGTGAGACTTCTGCACAGTGTTCAGCTAAAGCTACAAGTTAGTGTAGTGCGTCCTTCTCACAGTGTTCAGCTAAAGCTACAAGTTAGTTTAGTGTGACCTCTGCACAGTGTTCAGCTAAAGCTACAAGTTAGTGTAGTGCGTCCTCCTCACAGTGTTCAGCTAAAACTACAAGTTAGTGTAGTGAGACCTCTGCACAGTGTTCAGCTAAAGCTAAAAGTTAGTGTAGTGCGTCCTCCTCACAGTATTCAGCTAAAGCTACAAGTTAGTTTAGTGTGACCTCTGCACAGTGTTCAGCTAAAGCTACAAGTTAGTGTAGTGCGTCCTCCTCACAGTGTTCAGCTAAAACTACAAGTTAGTGTAATGTGTCCTCCTCACAGTGTTCAGCTAAAACTACAAGTTAGTGTAGTGCGACCTCTGCACAGTGTTCAGCTAAAGCTACAAGTTAGTGTAGTGCGTCCTCCTCACAGTGTTCAGCTAAAGCTACAAGTTAGTTTAGTGTGACCTCTGCACATTGTTCAGCTAAAGCTACAAGTTAGTGTAGTGCGTCCTCCTCACAGTGTTCAGCTAAAGATACAAGTTAGTTTAGTGTGACCTCTGCACATTGTTCAGCTAAAGCTACAAGTTAGGGTAGTGCGTCCTCCTCACAGTGTTCAGCTAAAGCTACAAGTTAGTGTAGTGTGACCTCTGCACAGTGTTCAGCTAAAACTACACGTTAGTGTAGTGCGACCTCTGTACAGTGTTCAGCTAAAGCTACAAGTTAGTGTAGTGCGTCCTCCTCACAGTGTTCAGCTAAAACTACAAGTTAGTCTAGTGCGACCTCTGCACAGTGTTCAGCTAAAGCTACAAGTTAGTGTAGTGTGTCCTCCTCACAGTGTTCAGCTAAACCTACAAGTTGTTTTTTTTTGTGAGCTCGGCACAGTGTTCAGCTAAAGCTACCTGTAGAAGGTTGGTGGTGTTTTCCTGATCCTATCACTACCACTGGCAGCTAAATAAGCTACAAGTTATTTTTTGGCAAGCTCTGCACAGTGTTCACCTAAAGCTACCTGTAGAAGGTTGGTGGTGTTTTCTTGATCCTATCACTACCGCAGGCAGCTAAATAAGCTACAAGTTAGTGTAGTGCGAGCTCTGCACAGTGTTCACCTAAAGCTACCTGTAGAAGCTTGGTGGTGTTTTCTTGATCCTATCACTACTGCAGGCAGCTAAATAAGCTACAAGTTAGTGTAGTGCAAGCTCTGCACAGTGTTCTCCTAAAGCTACCTGTAGAAGGTTGGTGGTGTTTTCCTGATCCTATCACTACCGCAGGCAGCTAAATAAGCTACAAGTTAGTTTAGTGCGAGCTCTGCATAGTGTTCACTTAAAGCTACCTGTTACTAGGTTGGTGGTGTTTTCCTGATTCTATCACTACCGCAGGCAGCTAAATAAGCTACAAGTTAGTGTAGTGCGAGCTCTGCACATTGTTCACCTAAAGCTACCTGTAGAAGGTTGGTGGTGTTTTCCTGATCCTATCACTACCACAGGCAGCTAAATAAGCTACAAGTTAGTGTAGTGCGAGCTCTGCATAGTGTTCACTTAAAGCTATCTGTTACTAGGTTGGTGGTGTTTTCCTGATCCTATCACTACCGCAGGCAGCTAAATAAGCTACAAGTTAGTGTAGTGCGAGCTCTGCACAGTGTTCACCTAAAGCTACCTGTAGAAGGTTGGTGGTGTTTTCCTGATCCTATCACTACTGCAGGCAGCTAAATAAGCTATAAGTTAGTTTTTTGCGAGCTCTGCACAGTGTTCAGCTAAAGCTACCTGTAGAAGGTTGGTGGTGTTCTCATACTACAGGCAGGCAGTTGATTTTGCTAGCTGCAGTATCAGTATATATATATATATATATATATATATATATATATATATATATATATATATATCCCAGCTTAGGGCAGCTACAGGCTATTAGTATGTCTGGAAGGCCAACAAGGAGAGGCAGACAGTCACAAGCCAATAAAAGAGGGCAAGCAGGCTCTGTGTCTAGAAGCAACAGTGCTGGTCGTGGGGACAGTGCATCCTCATCAGCACGTGGCCGTGGGACACGCTTGGCCTTTTTTTCGGCAGCTGGCCATGTTGAGCTGCAACAATAGGAGGACTTGGTTGAGTGGATGACCAAGCCGTCCTCATCCTCCTCATCCTCTCTTACCCATGCTCAGGGTACTTTGTCTGGCAAAGCAGCTGCCAACACGGCCCTTTTCCCTCGGCTCAATGTCATCAGTGACTTCTTCCCTTGCCCCACCATGTCCTCCTGAGGAGTCCCTCGAACTGTTTGACCAAAGTGTTGGGTACATGCTCCAGGAGGATGCCCAGTGTTTGGAAGGCTCTGATGATGATACTGAGCTAGATGAAGGCAGTAACGTGAGCACGGATAGAGGGGGTGCCCAAGAAGGACAGCAATCTGGCAGTAATGCTCCCCTTGCTGCAGCATACTGCCAGGTTTGCTCCAGTGATGAGGAGGGAGGGGATGATGAGGTCACTGACTCAACGTGGGTGCCTGATAGGAGAGAGGAGGAGGCACATCACCAACGAGGCAGGATGCCCTCCAGGGGCCAGCCTAAGGGCAGCACACTGACTGCATCACACAACAAAGCTCCGCATGTGCAGGGTGCTGCAGTCTCTGCGCGTTATTCAAAAAGTTCTTTGGTGTGGGCCTTTTTTGAGACGAGTGCATCAGATCCACCGCTGCTATTTGCAACATATGTCTCAAGCGTATCTTGCGTGGCCAAAACATCTCCCGCTTGGGCACCACATGCTTGACCAGACATATGTTGACCTGCCATGCAGTTCATTGGCAAGCGTATCTAAAAGACCCACACCAAAGAACAAAGAGGACCTTTCCTTGCTCCTCATCAGCTGAGATCTCCAACCCCACTATACCTTCAGTCCTCTCTGAGACCTGCACTGAGAGGAATGAAGGTGAAGAATTAGGTTTGTCACAGCCAAGTACTTGTGGGCAATCTGCTTTCAGTACACCGACGTCAGATTGTACCAGGCAAATTTCCCTGCCCCAGCTGCTGCACCGCCGAAAGAAGTTCGCTCCCAGCCATCCACATGCCCAGCGGTTGAATGCTAGCTTGGCAAAATTGCTAGCACTTCAACTGCTGCCTTTTCAGTTGGTAGACTCTGCCCCCCTGAGTTTGTGGAATGTGCGGTTCCTCAGTGGCAGGTACCCAAACGCCACTTTTTGTCACGGAAGGCGATTCCGGCTCTCTACCGGCATGTGGAAGGCAATGTCTTGGCCTTGCTGGACAGGGCGGTCAGCGGTAAGGTGCATATTACTGCTGACTCATGGTCCAGCAGGCATGGACAGGGACTTTACCTAAGTTTCACCGCGCATTGGGTGACTCTACTGGCAGCTGGAAAGGATGCAGGACAAGGTGCAGTAGTTTTGGAGGTTGTTCCGCCACCACGCCTCCAAAATGCCACTACTAATGATTGTGACACACCTCTCTCCTCCACCCCCTCCTCTTCTTCTTCCTCCATGGCCTCTTCCTGTGCTTTGTCCTTGGAACCAGCGGTGCTCTGTAGGCGTTCAAGGGGCTACGCAAGTATGCAGGCCAAAATATGCCATGCGGTGCTTGAGCTGGTGTGCTTGGGGGACAGGAGCCACACTGGGGCAGAGGTTCTGTCAGCTCTGCAGGGGCAGGTTCAGAGGTGGTTGACGCCACACCAACTTAAGGCAGGAATGGTGGTTTGCGACAATGGCACCAACCTCCTCTCTGCCCTCCGACCGGGACAAATGACCCATGTGCCCTGTTTGGCTTACGTCCTTAACTTGGTGGTGCAGCTGTTCTTGGGCAGGTACCCGGGCTTACAGGATGTCCTGAGGCAGGCCAGGAAAGTCTGCGTGCATTTCCGCCAGTCACATAATGCCAGTGCTCGGCTGGCGGACCTCCACAAGGATTTTAATCTGTCCAAGAACTGCCTAATCTGTGACATGCCCACCAGGTGGAACTCAACGTTGGCCATGCTGCAGTGGCTGCACATGCAGCAGAGGGCCATCAATGAGTACCTGTGCGACTATGGCACCAGGACAGGGTCAGGGGAGCTTGTTTTTTTTCCCCACACCAGTGGGCCATGTTTAGGGATGCATGCACTGTCCTGTCACCATTTGAGGAGGCCACGAGGATGGTGAGCAGTGACAGTGCATGCATCAGTGACACTGTCCCCCTTGTCCACCTGTTGGAGCACACGCTGCATGGAATAATGGACAGGGCATTATTCGTGGTATCAAGGAGAAGGACCAATACTGGCTGGCAACCCTCCTTGATCCACGTTACAAGGGTAAGGTTGCGGACCTTATCTTTCCGTCGCAGAGGGAGCAGAGGATGAAACATCTTTGGGAGGCCTTGCAGAAAGGTCTGTGCAATGCGTTCCCAGAGACTGGGAAGTTACAAACTTCTGTTTCTGGACAACGTGTTGCTGAGGCTTCGGTCAGTCAAAGAAGGAGCGGTGGAGAAGGTGGCCGTCTGACCGATGCGTTCAGACAATTTTTTAGTCCGCAGCCCCAAGGTATGATCGGTTCCAGCAACCATCACCAGCGTTTGTTTTACATGGTGCAGTAATACCTAGGGACAAGTTTTGACTTGGACAACTTTCCCACCGAAAATCCTCTGGGTTACTGAGGATGGATCACTGGCCAGAGCTTGCACAGTATGCAATTGAGCTACTGGCCTGTCCTGCATCCAGCGTTCTTTCGGATTGCACATTCAGTGCTGCTGGAGGCTTTGTAACCGATCACAGGGTGCGTCTGTCCACCGACTCGGTCGATCGACTGACCTTCATAAAAATGAATCAGTCTTGGATCACCACCAGCTACCAAGCACCTGATGCTGATGTAACTGAATAATTTTTTTTGAAATCTCAGATCCCTTCAAAGACTGCCTATGCTGATGCTGAGTGACTATCCTGAGTAATTATCCTCTTCCTCCTCAATAATCACGATGATAGCTTGTAAGAACATTTTTGGTTCTGGGCACCGCCACCAGTGCCTAAGGCCCAATTTTTCATCCACTGTTTAACAGGGTTGTGTAATTACAATTTTTGATGCAATACTTTGCAGCAGGGCTCGTTCCTGCGTTCCAACTAGAGTTTCTGTGAGAAGTTACAGTGTTGTGGCACCAGCATCAGTGCCTAAGGCCTAATTTTTCAGCCCCTGTTTAACAGGGGCACGTAATTACAATTTTTGATGCAATACTTTGCAGCAGGGCTCGTTCCTGCATTCCAACTAGAGTATCTGTGAGGGGTTGCAGTGTTGTGGCACCAGCACCAGTGCCTAAGGCCTAATTTTTCAGCCCCTGTTTAACAGGGGAATGTAATTACAATTTTTGATGCAATACTTTGCAGCAGGGCTCGTTCCTGCGTTCCAGCTAGAATATCTGTGAGGGGTTGCAATGTTGTGGCACCAGCACCAGTGCCTAAGGCCCAATTTTTCAGCCCCTGTTCAACAGGGGCATGTAATTACAATTCTTGATCTAATATTTCACAGCAGGGCCCGTTTCTGCACCCACCAAGAGCGAGTGAGAACTTACAGTGTTGTGGCTCCATAACCACCACCACCACCACCACCAAAGGCCCAATTTTTCTGCCCCTGTTCAACAGGGGCATGTAATTACAATTCTTGATCTAATATTTCACAGCAGGGCCCTGTGAGGGCTTACAGTGTTGTGGCCACAATATACCTAAGGCCCAAATTTCTGCTGAGTATATAGGGCAGGCCCCTACTTTCAAACATCCAACTTACAAACGACTCCTATTTGCAAATGGAAGGAGACAACAGGAAGTGAGATAAAATCTACCCCTAGAAAGGGAAATTCTCTCCTGTAAAAGTTAATATGGGAAAAACATTTCTCCTTTCCACTGAGGCTTTATCACCAATCCTTGTTTCACAAAAAACCCCAAATTTTCAAAACACATTTGTCATTGGGGCAAAAAGTGAGGTTCAATCTTCTGAAGAGGAGCACAGACAGCAAAACAAATGTCACAGGGGTGATAACCCTTCCCTATGTTTTCCAAAATGCTTAAAAATGATTTTTTGACTGGAGTTAAACACGTTAAAAATGTACCCGTTCAAAATTACAAACGGATTCTACTTAACAACAAACCTACAGTCCCTGTCTTGTCTGCACCGCCTGTATACTGCTGTTCAGAGTACAGAGCCTGTATACTGCTGTTTCCTCTTTTTAATTTGGGTGCGGGGTTCCCCCTAATAACCATACAGGACCCAAAGGGCCTGGTAATGGACTGGGGGGTACCCATGCCATTTGTCTCACTGATTTTCATCCATATTTGCCAGGACCCGACATTACATTAAAGCCGCAAGCAGTTTTAAATGACTTTTTTCCCTTTAAAAATTACATTTTGTGCAGGGACTGTTCTAAGCTCGGGAAACACGCGCCACTTTACAGGCATACTATAGAGACCCCCAGGTACGATATGTAAAGGAATATTTCACTTTTTTTTTTTTTTACTTTAAGCATCATTAAAATCACTGCTCCCGAAAAAACGGCCGTTTTTAAAAGGTTTTTTTTCATTGATACATGTCCCCTGGGGCAGGACCCGGGTCCTCAAACCCTTTTTAGGACAATACCATGCAAATTAGACTTTAAAATGAGCACTTTGATTTCGAACGTTCGAGTCCCATAGACATCAATGGGGTTCTAACGTTCGTGCAAATTTTCGGTCCGTTCGCAGGTTCTGGTGCTAACCGAACTGGGGGGTGTTCGGCTCATCCCTAGTCAATGCGTTTCGCTTGTATAGTAGCTTCTTCAGGACCATTTACATTAGAGGGCAGGACAATAATTACATCAAACAAATAAATTAACTTTAGTGGTTCAATATAAATCATAATACTAAACATTATATATATATATATATATATATATATATATATATATATATATATATATATATATATATATATATATGTACACAGTATCTAACAAAAGTGAGTACACCCCTCACATTTTTGTAAATATTTTATCATACCTTTTTATGTGACAACACTGAAGAAATGACACTCTGCTACAGTGTAAAGTAGGGAGTGTACTTGTATAACAGTGTAAATTTGCTGTCCCCTCACAATAACTCAACACACAGCCATTAATATATAAACCGCTGGCAACAAAAGTAAGTACACCCCTAAGTGAAAATGTTCAAATTGGGCCCAAAGTTTCAACATTTTGTGTGGCCAGCATTATTTTCCAGCACTGCCTTAACCCTCTTGGGCATGGAGTTCGCCAGAGCTTCACAGGTTGCCACTGGAGTCCTCTTCCACTCCTCTATGATGACATCACAGAACTGGTGGATGTTAGAGTACTTGCGCTCCTCCACCTTCTATTTGAGGATGCCCCACAGATGCTCAATAGGGTTTAGGTCTGGAGACATGCTTGGCCAGTCCATCACCTTTACCCTCAGCTTCTTTAGCAAGACAGTGGTTGTCTTGGAAGTGTGTTTGGGGTCGTTATCATGTTGGAATACTGCCCTGCGGCCCAGTCTCCGAAGGGAGGGGATCATGCTTTGCTTCAGTATGTCACAGTACATGTTGGCATTCATGGTTCCCTCGATGACTGTAGCTCCCCAGTGCCGGCAGCACTCGTGCAGCCCCAGACCATGACACTCCCACCACCATACTTGACTCTACTCCTCACCTGGTTGCCGCCACACACGCTTAACTCCATCTGAACCAAATAAGTTTATCTTGGTCTCATCAGACCATAGGACATGGTTGCAGTAATCCATGTCCTTAGTTTGCTTGTCTTGAGCAAACTGATTTCAGGCTTTCTTGTGCATCATCTTTAGAAGAGGCTTCCCTTTGGGACGACAGCCATGCAGACCAATTTGATGCAGTGTGCGGTGTATGGTCTGAGCACTGACAGGCTGACCCCCCACCCCTTCAACCTCTGCAGCAATGCTGGCAGCACTCATATGTCTATTTCCCAAAGACAACCTCTGGATATGACGCTGAGCATGGGCACTCAACTTCCTTGGTCAACCATGGCGAGGCCTGTTCTTAGTGGAACCTGCCCTGGTAAACCGCTATATGGTCTTGGTCATCGTGCTGCAGCTCAGTTTCAGGGTCTTGACAATCTTCTTATAGCCTAGGCTATCTTTATGTAGAGCAACAATTCTTTTTTTCAGATCCTCAGAGAGTTCTTTGCCATGAGGTGCCACTTTCAGTGAACTTTCAGTGACCAGCAGTGAGAGCGATAACATCAAATTTAACACACCTGCTCCCCATTCACACCTGAATGTGTAACACTAACGAGTCACATGACACCGTGGAGGGAAAATGGCTAAATGGGCCCAATTTATACATTTTCACTTAGGGGTGTACTCACTTTTTTTGCCAGCAGTTTAGACATTAATGGCTGTGTGTCGATTTATTTTGAGGGGACTGCAAATTTACACTGTTATACAAGCTGTACACTCACTACTTTACATTGTAGCAAAGTGCCATTTCTTCAGTGTTGTCCCATGAAAAGATATAATAAAATATTTACAAAAATGTGAGGGGTGTACTCACTTTTGCGAGATACTGTATATATTAATTACAGATTAAAGACTGCATTGCTCACACAGACATGGCTATTCTCAGTGGGGTCCACATTATCATCTATTTCTTTGTGACAAAATGGCCCTGAGTATTGAAATCCTGAACTTTCCCACATGCACATGTTATATATTACATCTTTGTTCTCAGGTTTAGTTACACTTTAAGTAACAGCTCCGCTAAGTGATAATAATGATTAAATGTCTTATTTAGACTAATATCCCTGCCCAATCTTACACACTCATGCATTACAGCCTATGGAAAAAGTAATTTCATGTTTAAAATATTAATTTTCAGTGATGTTTTTTCATGCTTGACTAAGAGGACATCTGACATTTAAATATGCTCTAGCCTTAGCCCTCTCCTGTAAGATGTTTGAATAGATCATTAATGGTGCATGCCGATAATGTATGGAACTGAACCAGTAACACTAATGACCTTTGTGTTAAATGGACTGAATTTTAAATTCTTTTTTGACATAAACCAATTTTATTAAAATGTTATGCTGAGTTTTAGAATTTCTTAGAGCATTTTTTGACAGCAAAGTGACATCTTAGCGGGCTAATTTACATTACATTTGCACGATAACGTGTAACTTGCAAAGGCAAAATGGCAGAAAGTATAACTTTTTCTTAATCGAAGAACATCTTTCTATTCTTAAATGCCCTATAAATGGGTAATTATATTATTTACTAAAACAATAAAATGACAAGACACATTATCAAGAGTCGTGTTTTTTTATCAGGTCCTGGAAAACATGATTAAGCTTTAATTTAAAGGGCATCTGTGATTATAACTCATTTTCTTATTTTATTTGGTTGATGTCATCTATTTTGTGATGGAAGTTTCAAGCCTTGCAGATTCATAATTGTGTCCTGATTTTTATCATCACTTTTTGACCTTTTAGATTTAGGATTTTAAAATTTTAAACTTTTAAATTCACAACCCAGAAAAGTTAGCTAATGTTCCAACTTGCAATAAAAATAATGTGCCCAAAGAGTTACATTATGAGGACACACAGTATGAGGAGCTTTGGTATCAACACATGTTTAAAGTACACCAACCATAAGAGAATTATGTAGGCTGTCAATGCTGAATGCTCCTTTTCAAGCTACCCTAGTCACTGTACAAACTTTACCTAACAAAAATATACCTGTTAAGCCGCGTACACACGAGCGGAATGTCCGACAGAAAAAGTCAGACGGGAGCTTTTCATCGTATATTCCGATCGTGTGTGTGCCTCATCGGACTTTCTCCGTCGAAAATTCTGACGGACCTATAAAGAGAACATGTTCTAAATATTTCCGACGAAATCAATTCCTATCGGGAAAACCGTTCGTCTCTATGCTGTTCTGACGTACCAAAAACGACGCATTCTCTGAAGCAAGTACGAGACGGAAGCTATTGACTACTGGCTATTGAACTTCCTTTTTCTAGTCCCATCGTACGTATTGTATGTCACCGCATTCTTGGCGGTCGGACTTTGGTGTGACAGTGTGTATGCAAGACAACTTGAGCGGAATTCCGTCGGAACTCCCACTGGGCATAAGAGAAGACTGTAAATACTAACTTTGCTTGCACAGCCAAACCAAAGACAGTAGTGAAGTAGATATCAACAAGAAGAACGAGTGAGAGCTTTGAGGGGCCAAAGAGACTGACACTCCCAGAAGTGTCAGTGCTCAAGAGGACTGGGGAGGGGGTGAGAATATCTGCGCTGATTTTTTTCATACTGTATGGACAGAGTTGCTGCGGAAGTACAGAGATTAGGAACAATTATAAAGATACCTATGCTTGTTCCAAGTGGTTGACCTAAAGTTGAAAAAAGTTTCCACTCCTAGGTATGCTGCAGTTATTATTTTAAAAATATAAAGAACTTTTAAAAATATCATTTAGTCACCTGACTCGGCTGTCCTGTGACCATCTGAGGCACCTCTTTGAGTAATTCTAGAATAGTGATTGCAAGTTGCTCTCCATGCAAGTGACTGACATTGTAAGACTACAGGACCCTGTGTATGCCCTTTTGTTCTACATCACCAATAAGTGACAAAGACAATGCAAGAAGTACCCTTCTGCACTACAGAGCAGATACAAGAAGAATTTGGACATTGCCTGTCACTTGGCCATGGTTTCACGTAAGGAATTTAAAGTGTTACTAAACCCATTATTTTGAAAATAGTTAATCTGCCCCCCCACAGTGCCCACAGCTTATAAATCTTTTTTTGGCTGATCTGTGTACCACAGTCAATGATAACCTGCACAGTTTCACCATTGCTGAGAGTTCAGAAAGGTGGAAAATTCCACTGCAGTCTGTATACCCACCCACATGTGTGATGCCAATATCATGAGACCTGGCTAGCTCTGATCAACAAATAATTATCCTCTCCAGCATAAAAGACACAACTGAGCATGTGCAGGTTGGCTATTCTGCCTCTGTTAGTTGGCTTTTCCCCAGATAGACAGTTCAGGAGGGAAGGATCTGTGCATACAGGATAAAACAGCCTTTATACACAATGCAGAGGATTAACACCTTAAGTTCCACGATGAGTATAACAAACATGCTATGCTGCATATACAGACAGATTTTACTGTTTTGGGTTTAGCATCACTTTAAGTTTTACATTTCATTTTTTGAAAAACAAGCTACTGATTTTGCTAGAGGCAGGTGCAGACATATAATGTGTTTTTTTTTTGCCCATAATTAAACTTTCACATGTTGTGAAGCAAGTGATTTCAAGAGGTAGCCAGCAGTGCAGGCTCCTGTTCTTCTTTTAAGGAAAAGTATAATGGTTTTGCATACATTTTCTTATGTTATTTTTTATGAAGAAAACCCAAAAATATAATATAACAATATTTTTTATAAAGAGAAGGGGGGGTGGTGCTGCGCTATCCGAAGGTTCTCTATTTATTTGTATGTAAATGATATGATTAATGTCAATATGAATGATTATAGACAATGCATGTAAATAAATCAAAAAGGTGATAAATATAAGTGAAACCGATTCAGTATATGTTGAAATTATTCAATCCAATAATACAATAAATAAAAAGTGCTTGTGCTCTTGTGCCTTTGTAGAAATCGTAAAATAATCCAAGCTAATACATATGCTAAAGTGCAGGAATGAAACAATATTATCACACAAACTCTGTGTATCAAATGTATTCAACAGAAAAACGCATGGTCGCCTAATCCTGGTGTTGCGACCAGTTTTTCTGTTGAATACATTTGATACACAGAGTTTGTGTGATAATATTGTTTCATTCCTGCACTTTAGCATATGTATTAGCTTGGATTATTTTACGATTTCTACAAAGGCACAAGAGCACGAGCACTTTTTATTTATTGTATTATTGGATTGAATAATTTCAACATATACTGAATCGGTTTCACTTATATTTATCACCTTTTTGATTTATTTACATGCATTGTCTATAATCATTCATATTGACATTAATCATATCATTTACATACAAATAAATAGAGAACCTTCGGATAGCGCAGCACCACCCCCCCTTCTCTTTTTATATTTATTTTGGGCTTATGTCTGAGCCCTCTGTTCGGTGCATGCAGCTGCTTGGCGATTTACGCCTTACACAGTTCTAATAACCAAGTCTACATTTCGTACGATTGCTTTATCTTTTTTCCTTATCCGGTAGCGCAGGAATAGCCCCCCTTTCAATATTTTTTATAGACAGGTAAATATGAAATACTACATATTGATACTTTATTTACAGTGGAAGACTCTGGTTTGGCTGCCTCTGGACTACTCCGTCCAGTTCTGGGTACCAGTCCTTAGAAAGGATATGCTGGAACTGAAAAGAGTTCAGAAAAGGGCAACAAAACTAATAAAGTAACTAGAGGATCTCAGCTACAAGCATTGAACTTATTTTCTTTGGAGAGAAAAAACTTTTCAGTGAAAGGGAGTTTAAAAAAACATGTGGCCATTCACTGAAATTGGAAGAGAAATGGTTTAACCATAATCTGAGTAGAGGGTTCTTTACTGTCAGAGCAGTAAGGATGTAGAATTCTCTTCCGCAAGCAGTGGTATCAGCAGGCAGTGTCAATCGTGTCAAAAAACTATTAGATGGGCATCTTAACGATCGTAATATACATGGTTATGTACATGGTTATGTACTATAGACATAAACACACGCACACACACACCACAGGTTAAACTGGATGGACTGGTATATTTTTTCAACCTTACCGATGTAACTATGAATTAAACAAAAAAACAAAAATAAAATATATATTAGCAGCCTACCAATCCTTAAATATGATGGCTGCATTTGTTTTCATGTTTGGACAGCAGCATTGTCAGTCTGGGGAGAGGGTAGTATTAAATGTGCTAGCAGATTTAGATGGATGTGACTAAAGCCGCACATGAGCAGAATGTCCAACGGAAAATGTCCGACGGAAGCTTTTCATCGTCTATTCCGATCGTGTGTATGCCTCATCGGACTTATTTTTTTTCGAAAATTCTGACGGACTCAGAAATGGAACATGTTCTAAATGTTTCCGACGGAACCAATTCCTATCGGCATAACCAATCGTCTGTATGCTGTTCTAATGGACCAAAAAGGACGCATGCTCTGAAGCAAGTACGAGACGGAAGCTATAGGCTACTGGCTATTGAACGTCCTTTTTCTAGTCCCGTTGTATGTGTTGTACGTCACCTCGTTCTGGATGGACGGACTTTGGTTTGACCATGTGTGGGCAAGACCGATTGAATGGAATTCTGTTGGAGTTCCGTCGGAGAATCCTTCAGAGTTTATTCCAACGGCAAAACCGGCCGTGTGTACGTGGCATAACAAATTATAGCTGAACACCAACTAACACTTTTTAAGCAGTATTTTTTTTTTCATTTAAGGATAAAGGTTTTACATAAATTAATAAAAGCTGACCATTGTAAGCTTGTCTCAACCCTTTAACTGCTACTTTTGCTGGACAGCTTGGTCTGTTAAAGAAAGTTAAAAAAATAACAGACATACTGGCCAGATCACCGAGTGAAAATATTAAAGCAAAAAAGTCTATGAATTATAATCTGCACTGTAATACATTTTTGTTTTTGTTTAATATCGCTTTAAGTTGAGCCATAGGGTGGAGCTTAAGGCTCATTTGGCACAGTTTCTAGGCTATCCTTTTCTGTTTTGCTGAAAAAGTATGTTGTTTATCGAGCTCAAGGTAAAATTTACACACGCACTGTAGAAGTCATCACACCTCTCCCTCATTGTCTATTTAGACTATGTATGATGTTCCAATTAGAGAGAGAGTGAAGGAGTGTCTTAAATTAAATGGCTTCTTCTCCCAGGATACCCATATTGCCCATGAATCCAGTTTCTTAGACTCTGTATTAATTATTTGTAATATAAGTATTGTAGATACATTGTTAAAATATAAAAAACATTTTAAATAAATAAATAAATAAAACTGTCTCAAAGCCGTTATCTGCAGATTGATTTGTTGGGATCTATCTGATATTTATGGATGACTACCTTAGTGGCTAAGGTTGATACTATTCGCTTATGGATTATTTATAAAAAAGGAAAGAAAGATTTTTTTGGCAGGCTGCACTGTTGTAAAGACCTATAAACTAAGTGGATCTTGAGGAAGCCCTCACTGGGCGTAACGTGTCGATCCATCGTTTTTATATTTCTCAGTATTAATTGTGAATTTATCTGTGCAGCTGTTAACTAATGTTTCTATAAATATGAGAGACATACATTTTTAATGGAATAACAAAAATGATTATTTAAGTATTTTTTGTTTACCTTGTAATTTGGGCACATTAAAATCCCTATTCTCAGGGGCCCTTGTTCTTTGAAGGGACATGTGGGACATAAAATGCTTCATTTGTACGTTATTGGGGATAGTGCCACTTATTGTGATTGACAAGATCCCCCACCCTTTATTGTACATGCACTAAGTAACTTTATTTAGTAAATGATAATCACAGCATAAATATCAAACGATACATTTGTCACCAATATTTTCTGTTGTCTCCATCACCTCGTTACTGAATTACCAATACCATTACCATGTTTTGGACAGAGTGGAGATGGATTAGAATACCTACTAGATTTGTATTGCTGTTAGGAAGATTCACCTTCTCTATTTGTCCTGTTTGAAAAGTGAAAGCAAAAGAAAATCCCACATTTTGGATTGTCCCCAGAAAATTAATAAAGGGTAAATCTTCAAATGGGGACACTAGTTCTGCTGATCTGGGGAGCCCCAAGAGATTCCCTTAATTTGCAGGAATTTCTTCTCGATTCCTGTTTTGGCTATGGGACAGGAAGTAAAGGGAAATCGCCCCAATGGGACACAAAAGACAAAAAAATCTGGCAGGAGTTATAACCCTCTGTTACTCTGTTGATCTAAAATGGGTAAAAAAGTTTTGCCTATATAGCTACTTTAAAAGAACTGGCTTGCATTCCAATTACTAGATATGCTGTCACCAGAAATGATGAGTCAGAAGTATTGCCTTATATCGATTGATATCTTCAGAACTCTAGCTTTATCAATCAATGAAATGCATAGAGGCAGGACTTCCAGCTTGTCATTTAACATGACATCATATCTGGTAATTGGAACGCATGCTGACTCCAGGAGCAAGCAGAGCGACAGTGTTTTAGTTTACAATAGTAACTGGTTATGTTGGGTACCAATGAGGTCACTTTTTAAATGTGAGTGGGCTATCTTATGTTTTTATGAATTTATAATGATTTATTTGTAATAAGCACTGTGCAATTAAAAATTTCCCCATTGGTCTTGAGTGGTTTTGTGGTGCTGCTGAGAGGAGAAGGAGAGCAATATTGTGGGCATCCAGGATGTTGGAGGCTGGGGAGGGGACAGGATTCTTTTGGAAAAAGCACATTTTGGTCAACTTTTTTATGAGGTCATGACCATCTGGTGAGCGAGCACTTTAAATATTGGAGTCACCTGTGGTGTCACGAAGGGACTGAAAATCAATTAACATCAGTGGTGTGATCTGAAAGGACTGAAGGGGCATTAATTTCATGAGAATATTATGGACACTCTAGCACATACTCCACTTATATTTGTGACCTTAATCATCACTTGGGCACATCTGTGTGTTCTTGTATGATTTGTATGATTCACTACAGTGGTATAAGGTATACTAATACTAGTTAATGTTTTAGTGCTTCCTTCCCTTTCTCTTTGCACAAGCGCTAAAAAGTGCCACTCAACAGGTATTTCCTGTATTTACTGAAAATTTTCTTGGAGTAAAAAGGAAAGGAAAATAAGTCAGCCAGCACATTTTGTGACTGCTAATATGCAAAATATTTCATTTTTGTTCTTTGGGTTTAGTTATCCTTAAAGTTGTGCACACACGGTTAATCTTTACTTGGCATGTATTGTCAATTGTGTAGTCTTTCAAAAAGCACAGCATAATGATTCTGCTCTAATGGTCTGATTATCTATGTACAGAGCTTTATCACCAAGCTAATAGTGTTTTTTTTTGTCAATAAGTAATTTAAATTAGGAGTTATGCAGCATGCAGTTCAGCAATGGCAGTGATCTCACTGACAAGTAGAAAGAGCAACCACACAGCTGAGTATGGAATGCCAACACGAAATATGGTACAGGTAACAAAAAAAGAGAAAAAAGTGGTAAATGAAAACTAATAATATATCAGATTTATTTACAAAAAAAGGAAGGTAAATCCAAAATTTCGAGTTGACACGAGAACAAGGATAGAAGGGAGGTGATCTAAAGGGGACACTTGTTCCAATGCCAACTGTTTAAGAGATTTTCCAATTTGGAAAGTATTCTACTTAAAGCATAACTCCACTTTTGTTGAGAAAAAAAAAACATTATCCTCTGGGTGATCTATGTACATTGCAAGGATTATAACAACCTATGTTGCAGATTCCTGCCTTTTGTTATTCTGAAGAAATCCCTGTGTGTTCGTCTGTGCCTCTGTGCTAAATGAGTCTAATGGAAGTGGTTTCATAATTATCAACCAGCTATGCAGCTGCAGAGCACTAATGAGGAAAGCTGCTGGGCCTGCATCCCTTTAGACATGTTCCTATTGGGTATATCTCACCAAAAATTACATTTTTGTTGCAGGGAATTTCGGAAATCTGACTTGTATCTTAGGCAGACGTCTGGGAAAATTTGTGAGCCAATCACACAAGCAGGAAATTATGTTTCTGGGGGAGTGGTCAGTAGACATTCTGTGTACAGAACAACTCCAGATAGCCATATTGCATTGCATTTTCAGAAAATTACAGCTGCTGCAGATTGAAAAGGAAAGGTCATTTTTAATAACATTCAGTTACAATATGACTTGTATCACAATTGTATACGCTATATTATTTTTTCTTTATTTACTATTTTTTTCCCAACGAAAGTGGAGTTACCCTTTAAAGTGGTTGTAAAGTCAGGAGGTTTTTCATCTTAATGCATTCTATGAGGTTATCACATGTGGGGAGGAGCCGCGAGAGCCGCCCGGGGACCCCAGAAGAGGAGGTTCAGGGCCACTCTGTGCAAAACGAGCTGCACAGTGGAGGTAAGTATGAGATTTTTTTTCCCAACGAAAGTGGAGTTACCCTTTAAAGTGGTTGTAAAGTCAGGAGGTTTTTCATCTTAATGCATTCTATGAGGTTATCAGATGTGGGGAGGAGACGCGAGAGCCGCCGGGGGACCCCAGAAGAGGAGGTTCAGGGCCGCTCTGTGCAAAACGAACTGCACAGTGGAGGTAAGTATGACATGTTTGTTATTTAAAAATAAATAAGAAATTACCCTCACAATCACTTTAATTCCTATTGTGTCTACAGGACAGAAAGTTAAGGTAAATCTCCGCAGATGGGAAAAAAATGATTTCTCTAAATGTTCCCTTTGCATTCATCATAAACATTTTTTTGGCTTTACAACATACACTTTAACAACTCTCCATGGCTTTTCATTCTCTTTTATTGCAACAAAAGGCTAAAAGCACATAAACTCGTCCAAGATTTACTGGATTACAATTACACTGGGCGGGACCGAGATCTGATCCTGATTACGGAGGTTAGGCTACAGACCCCCTATGGAGTCTCCCCTCATTAGAATGCTGACATCTGCTTGTATCCCTCGGTAACAACACACATTCCAGATATTCTCTCTTAAATTTTGGTTACAACTGGAAATAATTCAGTGCTGTGTGATTATTGAAGAAGAGTGATGTGATTACAAACTTTGACTGCAGTACCACCTTTTGGTGAAATCTGGTATTGTGGTTCAAATGATGCTACAGGTACAGCAAAATAAATATGTGGATGGCCATTGTTGACCCCCCCCCCCCTTAGAATACTAGTTGCTATTATCTGTTTTTTAGAATTAGAGTCGCAACTAGTGCATTCAAATGTAACTACTGACATCAAAGTAAAGAACTCCTAATCTGTATACTTCAGGATCAGTGCTACTCAGTGCTTTTTTTTTCTCAGAGAATAGGTGCAGGTACTACCCCTTATAAATCACCCCTTGTCTCCACCCCTACCCACCTCCAACAACCCTTCCTTTTGGTTTCACCCTCTACACCTCTCGCAGTACCGCTCCTTTTAGAGAATACAGATTTAAGTATCATTTTGTGGTGCTAACTAAGTAATTTGTATGGAATTTGTCAATGACAATAACAATAAAAGCAGTAAAATAGATTTCCTGCAGCAAGCAAGATTGGACCCCACTCCCCCCAGCAACAATAGATCCCTCAACAACAGTAGACACCCCCAGCAACAATATTTCTCCCAGCAGCCATCATCAATATACCCTGCAGAAGCCAGCAACAATAGACCCCTCCCTCAACAGTAGATACCTTCTATAAACAATTGACCACCAGCAACATAAGACCCCCACCAGCAAAAAATAGATCCACCAGAAACAATAGATCCTCCAGCATTAATAGATCCCTCAGCAACAATAGGTCACCCAGCAGCCAGCATCAGTAGACCTTCCAGTAGGCAGTAACAATAGACCCCTCTCTCTACAGTAGATCCCTCCTAACAACAATTGATTCCCCCAGCAATATTAGATCTCCCAGTAACAATAGATCTCCCAACAGTCAGCATCAATAGACCCTCCAGCAGGCAGTAACAATAGACCCCTTTCTCTACAGTAGACCCCTCCTAACAACAATAGATCCCCCGTTAACAACAACCCCCTACAGCAACAATAAACCTCCTAGCATCCAGCATCAATAGACCCTGCAGCAGCAAGAAACAATAGACCCCTCCTTCAACAGTAGATCCCTGCCAACAGCAATTAACCCCCCAGCAAAATAAGGCCATCACCAGCAACAATAGATCCTACCCAGTGACAACAGATCCCCCGTAGCCAGCATCAATAGACCATCCAGAACACCCCAGCACCTTTGTCTTTACATACATTCAGTGCTGGAGGTGCAGGAACTGTGTTCTCTCATGTTCCCGCAGAAAAAATCCCTGGTGCTACTGATAATACTAAAGCCACTGGTCCAGTATGGCAAACTGGGAACTAGAGGTTTCAGATCTAAGCATACGTATTAATTTCAGCACAGATGTAGGGGCACCTGCCTGTTACCAGTCTTAAAGTTTCCATTTAAAAATAAGGCTTTTTTTAAATATTGCCTTTTAAATAATCCCCAATGTATATCCCTTTTACCTTTTCTGTCCTGTCTGTCTGTACCTTTCTTACCAGAGTTGCAGCTCTGAGTCTAAACTGCTAATGAGTGATAACAGTGTGGATGTCAGTGAATTGTTTATCTTGATTTCCAGGTACATTGTTACAAGGTTTAGGCTCATGAATTATTTAGCTTGCTTTATCACACTCTAAGAAGTTATTTTGTTGGCATTTTAGTTTGAACACAACAACCTCTACTTGCTTCTACAGCTATTAGAGATAAACCGTGTTCTCAGTGAGAATTCTCCAGCATAAAAGAGCATTGCCAACTTTAACAATTAAGTAAACATATAAGAAATCTACACATTTTAGACAAGTCTATATTCATAGATTTTATATTTATAGAGAGCCATGAAAGTTCTTAGAGACATCAGTGACATCATATTACAATAATAATAAGGCATGGGATTGCTCTGCCCCACTTTGGTATATTTTTTTTATGTTGTTTTTTCACTTTATCCTGTTATCAGGGCCGCCATCAGGGGGGTACAGCCCACACTCATGTAAGGGGCCCAGGCATCCCAAGGGGCCCGGATGTCCCGGAAGTGGTTTGGGGCCCCAAGTTATTTCCACCCGCTGCATGAAGGCTGGATGATTGACAGACACTTTCGGCCACTCTGGCATACTTCCTGGTTGCCGGGGCAATGGCAAGCTCACTCCTCACAGGCGCCACACATTAGACACCTCCGAATGCACTTCTGCTGGGATTGGTGGAGGGGGAGGTTGGCGGAAAAGTCTGCCACATGGGTTGTTCTGCAGAACCAGCAGTACTCCATAAGCGTTTAAGCGTTCAAGGGGCCGCGCAAGCAGTCAGGCTAAAAGATGCCATGCTGTGCTTCAGTTGGTCTGCCTAGGGGAGAGGAGCCACATTGGGGCAGAGATTCTGTCAGCTCTGCAGGGGCAGGCTCAGAGCTTGTTGACGCCACAGCAGCTTGAGCCAGGAATGGTTGTATGCGACAATGGCACCAACCTACTCTCCGCCCTCCGACAGGGACACTTGACTCATGTTTCATGTTTGGCACACGTCCTGAATTTGGTGGTGCAGCATTTCTTGACCAAGTACCCAGGCTTACAAGATCTCCTGAGGCAGTCCAGAAAAGTCTGTGGTCATTTCCGACGGCCATACAATGCCAGTGCTCGGCTGGCTGTCATTCAATGGGAATTCAACCTGCTCACCAACCGCCTCATTTGTGACATGCCCTCCAGGTAGAACTCAACATTGGCAATGCTGCAGCGGCTGCGCAAACAGCAGAGGGCCATCAATGAGTACCTGTGTGACTGTGGCAACAGGGCAGGGTCAGGAGAGCTTGGCTTCTTTTTGCCACGCCAGTGGCTACTGATCAAGGATGTGGAGGGGGAGGTTGGCTGAAAAGTCTGCCACACGGGTCGTTCTGCAGAACCAGCAGTGCTCCATAAGCGTTTAAGCGTTCAAGGGGCCGCGCAAGCAGTCAGGCTAAAAGATGTCATGCTGTGTTTCAGTTGGTCTGCCTAGGGGAGAGGAGCCACATTGGGGCAGAGATTCTGTCAGCTCTGCAGGGGTAGGCTCAGAGGTTGTTGACGCCACAGCAGCTTGAGCCAGGAATGGTTGTATGCGACAATGGCACCAACCTACTCTCTGCCCTCCGACAGGGACACTTGACTCATGTTTCATGTTTGGCACACGTCCTGAATTTGGTGGTGCAGCATTTCTTGACCAAGTACCCAGGCTTACAAGATCTCCTGAGGCAGTCCAGAAAAGTCTGTGGTCATTTCCGACGGCCATACAATGCCAGTGCTCGGCTGGCTGTCATTCAATGGGAATTCAACCTGCTCACCAACCGCCTCATTTGTGACATGCCCTCCAGGTGGAACTCAACATTGGCAGTGCTGCAGCGGCTACGCAAACAGTAGAGGGCCATCAATGAGTACCTGTGTGACTATGGCACCAGGGCAGGGTCAGGGGAGCTTGGCTTCTTTTTGCCACGCCAGTGGTTACTGATCAAGGATGTATGCACTGTTCTGTCATCATTCGTGGAGGCCACATGTATGGTGTACAAGAAAAAGAACCGCTGCTCCAGGTGGATGAAGATAAGGCTGATTGTAGTATCTTGCAGAGTGCTAGCCTCGGCCTGCCTCCATGGGAAACTTGGAAAGAAGAAAGAAATGGCTGCACATCCAGAACTTCTGATTGCCTTTTATTTGCTTCACAAAGATAACACCAGAGACACCAAACTGTGGTCACGTAGACATGTTTCACACATACATCTTGTGCTTAATCATATGGATGGTGAGCAGTGAATGCATGCATCAGTGACACTGTCCCTCTAGTCTTCCTGCTGGAGCACACGCTTCATGGAATCATGGACAGGGCACTTAAGGCAGAACAGCGGGAGGAAGAGGAGGACTTCCTTTCCTCTCAAGGCCCCCTTTATGCAGATATCATTCCTGCGGGGCTGCCAAACACACAGGAATAAGAGGAGCAGGAGGATTGTGTCAGCATAGATGTAGAGGATAACACGCAGCAGTCTTCAAGGGGTGGTTTTCAGTCCCCAGAAACCCAAGGAGTTGTACGTGGCTGGGAGATAGTTACGGATAATGTCATCCTTAGTGACCCAAAGGACTCAGAATCTAATGCCTCTGCAAACTTACATTGCATGGCCTTTCTGATTCTGCAAAGCCTGCGAAAGGACCCTAGGATTCGTGGTATCAAGGAGAGGGATCATTACTGGCTGGCAACCCTTCTTGATCCACGTTACAAGAGTAAAGTTGCAGAACTCATCCTGCAAAGGGAGCAGAGCATGAAACATCTTCAGGAGACCTTGAAGAAAAGTTTGTGTAACGCATTTCCAGACCCTGGGAGGTTACCATTTCCTGGTGCTGGACAACGTGTTTCTGAGGCTTTGTTCGGTCAGAGGAAGAGCGGTGGAGAAGTTGGCCCGTTGACCGATACCTTTAAACTGTCCTGCATCCAGCATGTTTTCTGAATGCACATTTGGTGCTGCTGGAGGGTTTGTAATGGATCAAAGACTGTCCACAGACTCCGTTGATAGGCTCACATTTAAAAAAATGAATCAGTCCTGGATCAGCAGCTATCAAGCCCCTGATGCTGATGTAACTGAATGAATTTGCTATGGATCTGGGATCCCTTGAAGACTGCCTATGTTGCCTATCCTATTCCTCCTGAATCTTGATGATGCTAGCCTCCAGCAATATTTTTGGTTTAGGACACCACCAACACCCAAGGCCCCACATTTTCTGCCCCTGTTTAACAGGGGAATGGAATTACAATTTTTGAAATATTATTAACAGCAGGGCCTGTTCCAGCGCCTAACTAGAGTAACTGTGAGGGGTTACATTGTTCTGGCACCATCAAAACCAAAGACCCAATTTTTCTGCCCCTGTTTAAAGGGGGCATGGAATTACAATTTTCAAAATAATATTTAAAGCAGATGTCCGCCGAAAAAAAAATATTAAAAGCCAGCAGCTACAAATACTGCAGCTGCTGACTTTTAATATATGGACACTTACCTGTCCAGGGAGCCCACGATGTTGGCAGCCGAAGCCGATCTATCCGTCGGCTCTCGGCTGCTGCTGCCGCCATCCTCGGTAAGGGAATCAGGAAGTGGGGATTCCACTGCCAGCTTCCAGGTGTTTGCTTGCACAATAAACCTCTAAGGAACTTCTAATCTGCTATCACCTACAGCAGGACGCCATTTACCAGCACAAGTTTCGGAAATCCTGTCTTTTTATTCCAAAGTGCCGCCCATGAAAAGTAGCCCCAGCACATTTATTTGAATCATTTACACTGTTAAAGTGATAAAAGTTAGTCTGCTGTTTTAACGATGCATATCAATTCAAGATATGTAATTATGTCTTAACCAGCAAAAATTATGAAAGGTATAACTGAACTTTCTAGAGTTTAAAATTCCATGTTGCATTAATTTTTATTGTGATCATTTGGATGATGAATTTTATAGTCCTATAACCAAAAGAAAAAAAAATAATGAAGGACTAACCCTATGTTGTTAATGGCAAATATCTTAAGATACATGAACAAACTTCATCCAGAAATCCAAGACTCGGATTAGTCTTTTTTATTTTATTATTATATTTATTTTTATGATTTTTTTAATGAATAATTAGAGCTGGAAGAAAAGAAAAATGCACAATATTTACAAATGCCTTTAATGCATGTTGATATTACAAGTGATTTCAGTAGTTACAATTATATTTTTTAGTAGGATTACTAGGATTGTTCTGACATGAAAAAGTAGGAATGAATTATGACATAAATATGCAAAAATAGGTCCATGGCTTCAGTTTTCAGGGCTGTTTTAAAAATACTGTGCCCCAAGGAGTGAAAAGGTAAACCTATTACTAGATGCCTCTAAACTACAAATCTGTTCCAGCAACCAAGCTGTATTGTAAAATTCACTTTCAGGGTCTCATTTCTTGTTACAATTTGTTGTAACTAAAACTTATAAAAAAGACATTTTAACTAGATAACTTTTCCTATTGAAGGGGTGAGAAGGGAGTACTGATGGAAGCCTGTGGGCAGATAAGCATCACAGTGTTAGCTCATAGTTGTTGATATACACTCACCTGCCACTTTGTTAGGTACACCTTGTTAGCACCGGGTTGGACCCCCTTTTTTCCTTCAGCACTGCCTTAATTCTTTGTGGCATAGATTTAACAAGGCATTGGAAACATTACTCAGAGATTTTGGTCCATATTGACTTGATAGCATCATGCAGTTGCTGCAGATTTGTCGGCTGCACATCCATGATGCGAATCTCCGTTCCACCACACCCCAAAGGTGCTCTATTGGATTGAGATCTGGTGACTGTGGAGGCCATTGAACTACAGTGAACTCATTGTCAACATGTTCAAGAAACAAATTTGAGATGATTTGAGCTTTGTGACATGGTGCATTATCCGGCTGGAAGTATCCATCAAAAGATGGGTACACTGTAGTCATAAAGGGATAGACATGGTCAGCAACAATACTCAGGTAGGCCTTGGCATTTAAAGGATGCTCAGTTGGTACTAAGGGGCACAGAGTGTGCCAAGAAAATATCCCCTACACCATTACACCACCAGCCTAAGCTGTTGATACAAGGCAGGATGGATCTATGCTTTCATGTTGGTTACGCCAAATTCTGACCTTACCATCTGAATGTTGCAGCTCTATATCAAGACTCATCTGACCAGGCAACATTTTTCCAATCTGTTGTCCAATTTTGGTGAGCCTGTGCGAATTGTAGCCTCAGTTTCCTGTTCTTAGCTAACAGGAGTGGCACCCAGTGTGGTCTTCTGCTGCTGTAGCTCATCTGCTTTAAGGTTCAATGTGTTGTGCATTCAGAGATGGTATTCTGCATACTTTGGTTGTAACGAGTGGTTATTTGAGTTACTGTTGGCTTTCTATCATCTCAAACAAACCTGCCCATCCTCCTCTGACCTCTGACATTAATAAGGCATTTTTGTCCACGCAACTGCCACTCACTGGATATTTTCTCTTTTTCAGGCCATTCTCTGTAAACCCTAGAGATGCTTGTGTGTGAAAATCCCAGTAGTTTTTAAAATACTCAGACCAGCCCGTTTAGCACCAACAACCATGCCATGTTCAAAGTCACTTAAATCCCCTTTCTTCCAAATTCTGATGCTCTGTTTGAACTTCAGCAAGTCGTCTTCACCACATACTAGATGCCTAAATGCATTGAGTTGCTGACAAATGATTGGCTGATTAGAAATTTGTGTTACCAAGCAACTGAACAGGTGTACCTAATAAAGTGACCAGTGAGTGTATATTATTTCATCATGCTGTCTTACAACGTAAACATTTAAAAAATGGGACATGAAGTGAAGCTACACTCTGCTGAACACCTGTGAAAAAACAAGAGTCTCTCTACAGTCTTAGTAAAAAGGGTGGAGGTGAACTTTCATATCCAGCACCCATGCTCTCCATGCTCTTCCACACTTTGGGTAAACATCCTGTGTAAAGACTTATGCCCTGTACACACGATAGGATTTCCCGATGGAAAATGTGTGATCAGACCTTGTTGTCAGAAATTCCAACCGTGTGTAGGCTCCATCACACATTTTCCATAGGATTTTCCGACACACAAAGTTTGAGAGCTTGCTATAAAATTTTCCGACAACAAAATCCGTTGTCGGAAATTCTGATCGCGTGTGCACAAATCCAACTCACAAAGTGCCACGCATGCTCAGAATAAATTAGGAGACGAAAGCTATTGGCCACTGCCCCGTTTATAGTCCCAACATATGTGTTTTACGTCACCACATTCAGAACGATCGGATTTTCCGACAACTTTGTGTGACCGTGTGTATGCAAGACAAGTTTGAGCCAACATCCATCGGAAAAAATCCATGGATTTTGTTGTTGGAATGACCGATCAATGTCCGACCGTGAATACAGGGCATAACTCTTGGTGAATTCTTGCAGAGCTAAAGTTTGCTGAAGAACCATTATCATTCTACACACTTCTGGGTGTGTTGGATTGGTCCTCTTCCAAGATCTGTGGTTCGATTTTCCGGCCGCTGCATCATTACTGTGTCCGGTAGTGACATAGGGCACTGCAAAAAGGAACCACTGAGCACAAAAGGGAAAAAGGCATCTGACACTCCTAGAAATGTATGCAAAAGATTCTTCTGAAAGCGTCAGCTCTTCAACATAGCGAAGAGTGGTGATCCAAATTTATCAAATGTTTTCTTTACAGGTAGGCCTCTGTGACCAGCCAGCCTCACCAACGTATCATTTCTCGGGTGTGCTGGTGGAAACAGTAAGCCTGAGAAACACCGGCAAATGGCGGGAGGGGGGATTTCCCATCTGGCTGCTTCTGAAAGCATTCCAGTGGCTCATGAGCTGCTCGGAACACTTCCAAGAGAAAGCTAGCCACCTCCTGAAAAAAAAAAAACTGGGGTTAAGGCTGATAGCTTCAGC
The DNA here is from genome assembly GCA_037952925.1 of Lithobates clamitans. Lineage (NCBI taxonomy): Eukaryota > Metazoa > Chordata > Amphibia > Anura > Ranidae > Lithobates > Lithobates clamitans. The sequence goes on from JBBGZY010000598.1 coordinate 918,716, forward strand.
CATAATTCCGGCAAACCACTTGCAAAACGCAATGTATATATACATATGGAGGTCAGCAAGTGGTTAAAAGAGAATCTATGATCAGGATACACACCTGAGTGTAAGGTTATAAAATATTTCTTATTTTTAATAAAATCATGTTTTCTGATTCTCCATTTCCTTTGCTTGAAAAGCAATAACAACAAATGAAATAAAAATAAAAATACAATAAAAAAGAGTTGAATATGTGCGGAAAGACAATGTAAACTGAGAATATCCAATAGAAGTTGGATTATTTTTTTCTTTAATGCTGAACATTTACTTTAGAAACAGGTGTAGCACACAGACGGTATGGCTGTTTGGTCCCTGGTTTCATTCCCTAATAGGCACATAGCAGCCAGGCACACAGTATTTTCCAATCACTCAAGTCAGAGAACAGGCTGTGCATGTCTTTTTACATTTTTTCTATCTTTGGGTATGAACTTGGATAGGGTGAGGATGAGCCTAGGGATACTTCAATAACTGAAAAACTTGCAAATGAGGATATTAAATTTGCACTTATTCCTCAGGGTGAGAGCACCACTTTGACGTGTAGAAGAATGGTACAAAACACGGATCCTCAGCAGGAATACAGTCCTGAATGTACAAAAGGAAGGCTCTCCCATAAGAAGCCAAAGAATGTCTCTAGGTCCAGAAGGCTAGTACCCACTGTTTGCTGAGAATACTGTGTAGCTGTCTGCTGTATCAGTCAGTTCTTGTACTTGGATTGTCTGTGTCCTGGATCCTTAGAAGAGCTCTCTGCAATCTTCAAGAGACTAGGCCAGAGGTCCCCCAGCCAAGCATTTATGGGACCCCATAAATAATGGGTGCTCAAGCTGTGGCCACCCAGCTGTTGCGGAACTAAAAGTCCAATATTGCCTCTCACTTTGGGAGTCATGCTTGTAACTTTTAGCCATGCAATTCCTCATGGGACTTGTAGTTTCGCAACAGCTGGAGGACCACAGGGTGAGCATCCATGCCATATAGGATTCTTTGAACTGCAAGTGAACTCCAAAGGGTGCTGCTGCCCTCAGGCTGGGTCTTACTCCCCCAGGAAACAAGAGACCTTTGCTCTGAGTTCCAGACCATTTATACCCATTTCAGCCCCCTGCTGGTCACTCACCATACTGACCAGGGATTTGCTGAAGAGTCAATAATCTGCAGGCCAGGGCCTGTATTGTTCCACACACTACTGTATGTCCCAATGCTCTCTGGGAAAACTGGGGAAAGTTATCAAGCTGGCACCAATAGAACCCAGAACAGACTCAATCAAACAATAAATGCTTTCCCTGGCTACAGAGAGGCCAAAAACTAGATTTAGAACCTAGTAGCCAACTGGGGCACTAAAACTGAATAATTAAAAAAAAAATCATTTATGTTTTACATACATACTAAATGTGCTGCTGCATTTTCCAATTACAGGTGTGGAGTGTGTCCCAGACTAGGCTATGCTGTGCAACTGCAGTATAGCCTGTAGAGAGGACTGGTTCCCATCATAGCTCTGCTCTCTGCACACACTATGTGAAGCACACTGCTGGTTTTACAAAGTTATATCTGGGTTTTGAAAGCATTTAGTGCACACAAAGTGGATTTACTCCTGTGTGGCTATTTGGTAATATATTTAATGGAAAGTGTTTGTATCCGAGGTTCAGATTTAAGGCCTTCCCAAATCCTAGTATAAATTCTACCACCTACTTCAGGATGCTAGCATGGTAATGCTAGGTGGTTAGGTAAGGAAGAACAATGGACTTGCATAGATGTTGTAGTGGGAAGAGAGAAGGTGCTGCACATTTTAGCTTGTTTGCACATATAGGGAATAAACAGAGGAAGAAAGTGTGCCACTAACTACATGTAGTTTTATGGAAATCAATTATAAAAACACATGTAAATTAGTGCTACGCAGCACTCAAAAACAATATACCAGGTGAATGTGTGCAAATATATAGAATAGAATCATATGTTCACTGCTATAAATACCTAAAATAAAAGAATAATATGAAAAACAAAGTGTCCGTGTATGTTCCTTAAAAAACTTCCTGGAAGTAAGTACCAGCAAAATCGACTTTCTGGATTTGGAGATCTATGTAGAGGCAGGGAAGATAAAAACATGCACAAGATGTGTTGCCCAAAAACCAAAAACATTTTTGATAAAAGAGTCCGCCTGTCCTTCTCACCGAGAGAAGGCTCAGAAATGCCATTGCAACACTTCCGGTGATGTCAGACGCCGCTGCGTTCCATGAGCGCCTCAGACCTCTCCTCTGCATTACCATCTGAGCCACAGAGTATACAGAGATGGTAGGCAGCTCTCTATGGGTCCCTGAGTGACATAGCCTGTTGAACCATCAAGTAAGGAGACTGCAAGACTTTCCTCATGCTGATCGTTTTTAACCTCAATATCAGATCATCAATCAGTGATCGATCATCAATGAGAATTTGTATTAAGATCTGTGGAGTCTGAGAAAATTGTCTGGGAAGCATTGAAGGACGTTGTTGAAAATTTTCTTTGCAACTACAGAGCACCAAACGCCATTCAGCTGGTTTACAAACCTTTCACAGAATACAAGGCCATGAAGTGCAACCGAACACCGTGATCATCAGCAAGCTCAAAGGCCTTGGCTGGGCTATAGCCATCTGCCTTTTAAGCTTGCCGTTTGGTAATCTCAATCAACAGCTACGGTGGTTGGGAACACTGCTTGTATATGCACACTGTGGTGTTATTATTTCTTTTCATGTTCCCAATGGACATTTTGTTTTCCCTGATGTCAACCGTTATGGACTTCATTTTTTAGCGCAGCTTCCCCAATTCCTTAGACAGTTGAACCTTGACTTGTTTTTTATTTAAGTTTATTCAATGCTAACTGTGACCCCGCTTGTACTGTGCCCTGTGCAGAGGTCCCAACGCAGTGATTTTGTGCAAAACACCCTGATATAACCCAGCTGCGAGTCCGGGACATATTTTCAGCGTCTTTATGAGTTTCCCTTCCTTTATTAACTCTCCAGCAACTCAATCCAGTGAGAGGAAAGAATCTTTTATTCTTGTTTTTTTTTCCTTTTTCCTAATCCTAGGATTAAAGGGAGCCTGGGTTTCTGCCCATTATCATGCTTCCTATTCCAATTACGCTAGAGAAGTAAGTCTGCTGGTGCATAGATCCCTGTCTTTCCAACTAGTGGCAGTTAAAACTGATCCTGGGGGTAGATATGTTCTGGTGCATGCATTAATAGCTGGTTTCCCATATGTGATTGTAGGAATATATCTGCCTCCTCCTGCTGATACCACACTACTTCATACCTTGATGCAAACTGTTATACAATATGATGTCAGTAGCAGGGGCGGCCCGTCCATAGGGGGCGCTTTGAAGTTAAAGGCAGCGGAGGAGTGGACTCAAAGAGAAACAAGTAGTTGAAAATCCACAGGAGGGGGGCAAAGCCAAATGTTTCCACTTCCAAACCGAGACACAGCAACACCAGTGGAGATAATAGAAGCATTGACGATCACACAAGGCTGGTCTCCTACTGGTATTTCTACAGGATGGATGGATGGATGGGGAAGCTTCACATGGGCTGTGTGTTTCACAAGTGCCGATCGTCAATGCTTCTATTATCTCCACTGGTGTTGCTGTGTCTCGGTTTGGCAGTGTCAGTGGAGGCTCTTGTTAAACACACAGCCCATGTTGTGAAGCCTCCCCATCCATCCATCCTGTAGAAATTAGGAGACCAGCCTTGTGTGACTGAATATGCAGGGAGATAAGAACAAGATAAGACTGTGACATCCTTCCCAGCCAGCGTATGGAAGGAAGAAGGCAGAGGAGGTGTCAGGACAGTGTCACTAGCCATGGACTGCAGCCTGCAAGACAGAGCCTCATTAATATGTAAGTCCTCATCACTGATCTATGTGTGTGTGTCCATCCCACCCAGTGTATATCTCTCTCTCCCACCCCCCCAGTGTATATCTCTCTCTCCCACCCACCAGTGTATATCTCTCTCTCCCACCCACCAGTGTATATCTCTCTCTCCCACCCATCAGTGTATATCTCTCTCTCCCACCCCCAGTGTATATCTCTCTCTCCCACCCACCCAGTGTATATCTCTCTCTCCCACCCCCCCCCCCCAGTGTATATCTCTCTCTCCCACCCACCCAGTGTATATCTCTCTCTCCCCCTCCCCCCTGTCTATCTCTCCCACCCACCCAGTGTCTATCCATCCATCCCACCCAGTGTCCATCCATCCATCCATCCATCCATCCATCCCACCCAATGTCTATCCATCCATCCATCCATCCATCCATCCATCCATCCATCCATCCCAGTGTCTACCCATCCATCCATTCCACCCAGTGTCTATCCATCCATCCCACCCAGTGTCTATCCATCCATCCATCCATCCATCCATCCATCCCACCCAGTGTCTATCCATCCATCCCACCCAGTGTCTATCCATCCATCCCACCCAGTGTCTATCCATCCATCCATCCATCCATCCCACCCAGTGTCTATCCATCCATCCATCCCACCCAGTGTCTATCCATCCATCCATCCCACCCAGTGTCTATCCATTCATATATCCCACCCAGTGTCTATCCATCCATCCATCCATCCCACACAGTGTCTATCCATCCATCCATCCAACCCAGTGTCTATCCATCCATCCATCCCACCCAGTGTCTATCCATCCATCCCACCCAGTGTCTATCTATGTGTCCATTTATCTGTCTATTTATCTATCTATTGCGGGCGAGTGACCGGCGGGGGGTGTGGCTGGGGTTGGTTAGGGCTTTGCGCCCCCCCAAAAAATTAAGCACCAGCCGCCACTGGCACAATGTGCGTCCTCCTTTTATCTGACGGATCTCTGGCGCCATTTCCACCCCTTGGATGCCCAGTACACCTGTCTATCCACTACCTTTCGGATGCTATCTCGCATAGACATGGCCTTTGCTTCATCTGACCTGCTACGGGAGATAGTGTCCACGGAGATTCTCTCTCGTGGCATCTCGGATCATGCCCCATTAATGGTCACGGTCCGGGGGTCCGAGGTTGTGGAGATTATCCAAATACTGTATTATGGATGCAAAGATCCAGGAGGAGATGCCCCAGGCATTATGCAATTTCTGGCTGAGTAATGCAGACTCCTCTGGACCTTTAATAACGTGGGATGCCTTTAAGGCCTGGCTGAGAGGCGAATATATTCCAAAAATTGCTAATAGAAAAAGGGCATCTGTGCAGTCTCTTGGGCAATTAGAAGAACAGGCCTGGGAAAAGGAACAATTGTATGTCAATACCCCGACCTCGGACAACTATATTTCCTGGCAATACACCATGAGGGAACTGTCGCTGCTGCGAGTAGACCTCACTAAGAAGTCTATGCTAGCCTGCACCCAGAGGGTGTTTGAGTACGGGGACAAAAATGGCAGATTTCTAGCCTGGTTGGCCAAAGGGCAATATGCAATGACTCATATAGGTAGATTGCGGGACGTGGATGGCTCACTTCTGAACACCCCTGAGACAATTAGCAATAGATTTCTACAGTTTTACCGGGAGCTGTACTCTTCTAGGGTAGATTACACAGCAACTGACCTGTCTGAATACTTAGACCTTATTCCTTTACCTACACTTGAACCAGACAAAAGTAAAGCTCTGGAGGAGGATATAACACTGGAGGAGATTCAGAAGGCCATGGGCTTTATGCAGGCGGGAAAAGCTCCGGGTCGGGATGGTATACCCATAGAGTTTTACTCACTGTATCAGGAACTGCTGGCCCCTAGACTGACCTCTCTCCTCTCGCAGTTCTATACTCGTGGCTCCCTCCGAGACTCCATGTCCGAGGCGGTAGTGGTATTGGTGTCTAAATCTGGAAAGGACCCTGAAGAATGTGTCTCATACAGGCCCATATCTCTGATAAACGCAGATGTCAAGTTACTGGCTAAAATCCTGGCTCTTCGATTAGCCATGGTGATTGAAGATCTGGTTCATCAGGATCAGACTGGGTTCATGCCGGGGAAAGGTACCGATATCGATTTACTCAAACTTTTTCTTAACCTTGATACGGCCCACGACAATGGAGGTACTAGAGTCATAGCTTCCCTAGACACGGATAAAGTTTTTGACTCTGTGGAATGGGGACACCTGTGGGAGATATTGAAGCATTTTGGGTTCGGCCCCAGATTTCTCACTTGGCTAGAATTACTTTATAAATCCCCCAGGGCTAGGATCCGTACAAATGACACCCTTTCTGACTATTTTATCCTCCAGAGGGGCACGAGGCAAGGGTGCCCATTGTCGCCTAGTTTATTTGCGCTGGCTCTTGAACCGTTAGCTATCCCGATAAGGGAATCGTGCGAGGTATGGGGGCTTAGAGTTGGCCCTCTGGAGGAGAAAATTTCTTTATATGCGGATGATGCATTGCTGTATCTGCAGGATGCCGAGGCCTCATTGCAAGCAGCACTGAAGATCTTTGATAAGTTGGGGAGGTTTTCTGGGGTGAAAATCAATTGGTCCAAATTGGTCATTTTCCCAATGGATTCTCAGACCCAGGCAGCGATGCCATCGACTTCACTGCTGTGGGTTAAGGAATTTAAGTACCTTGGAATTATAGTAACTAGGGACCTTCAGGCCTTTTGTCGCCTCAATCTTCAACCCATTATCACAAGGTTAAAAGAGCATTTTACTAAATGGAAGGCATTACCACTTAACTTGTGGGGCCGTATCAACATTTTGAAAATGCTGTATCTACCCAGACTCAATTATGTATTTCGGAACTGCCCAGTATGGCTGCCTGGTTTCTTGTTTAAAAAATTGGACGAGTGCATTGGCTCGTTTATATGGAAAGGGTCTTCCCCCAGATTAGCTAGGTCGACTCTACAGCTTCCGGTTCATTGTGGGGGTCTTGCACTACCTAACCTGTTGGTTTATTATTGGGCGGCTGTACTGGTCACTGTGAGATGGTGGTTTGAGCAATCCAGATCAAATGCGGCTACATGTCTGGAAGCCGCTATTTTGGGCTCTCTTACAGAGCTGGGTAATTTGGGGTATAGAGGTCCTTCTGCATACCCCTCACTCCCGGGCCCCACCAAAGCAACACTCAAAGTGTGGACAGTGGCCAGGAAATGATTCCTGCGCCCCCGCCAGCACTCCCCCTTTCCTGCACTGTGGGGGAACCCTTCCCTCCCTCATTTCAGGACAATACCGGACCCGCAGTTGTGGGCCCGATTTGGGATTAAGGTCCTTCAAGATATTGTCCACTCAGGGACACTCCTTCCCTTTCAAGCTTTAGCTGGGAAATATGGATTCTCGGGGAGGATGGTATTTAGATATTACCAGCTGGGACATGCTGCTAGGGCTCAATTCCCCTACCCTATAAGCTTAAAAACTGATCCCATTGAGGAAATTCTGGCACAAGAAACCCTCAAGAAGACCCTTTCTACCCTATATCTTGCCCTACTAGAAATTGATTCCCCTAAAATGAGCACCCTCTGGGCCAAGTGGCGGGTTGATATTCCAGCCTGGACAGGGAGACATGGGAGGAGTGCTTTGAGGACGGGTCTAGGTTGGTGGTATCTTCTAGAGATAAGTTGCTGCAAACTAATTTTATGCATCATGTTTACTACACGCCACAGAGACTGCACCAGATTTACCCTAATAGGTCACCGAACTGTCCCAGATGTCAGTCCCCTGATAGCACCTACATGCACATGTTCTGGTCTTGCCCCCTTATTAAGAAGTTTTGGGCAGAGATTTTTGAAAGCATTAATATCCGCTTGCAATTAACATACCGGTTTAAAGGGAACTGGCTTTACTGGGCATCCAGGAGGATGATCAGAGACCTCGGTATACAAAAATACTTATTTCACTGCTATTGTTCTATGCCAAGAAAGAAGTCCTTAAGTGGTGGGCCTCACCGCCCCCCCCCCCAAGGTGGAGGTGTGGGACGCCACTGTTAATGCTGTACTGCCCCTATATAAGATGACATACACTAACAGGGGCTTCCTGCAGAAGTTCAATCGGATATGGTTTCCCTGGACTGAACAGTTTTAATACCCCCACCATATAATGAGTAAGTCACCGCCCCAGGGTAGGGTGACAAGAATATAAGCTGGTATGGTCCCCCACCCCCGGATAAGAGATAATACTGTAACCTAACGTTATAGAACATGAACATGTGGACAGTTATGTATAGTGCTGAATGTACCGACCTGTATAGCTTACTCTTTTTTTACATGCGATTTTGATCTCTCCTTTTATTATTTTAATTTTGGTATTGTACTCTGTATATTCCTGTTGCTTATATGAGCTTAATATATGACTATTGATTGTTATATGATGTCTTCTCAATAAAGACCAACCTTGTTGTTAAAAAAAAAAAAATAACGAGAGTGCAGAAACATATGTACAACATTTTAATTGGTTTAACACAATCTTTCAAATTATCGCCGGCTCCACTACAATAAGGATCTGCCCCTATTTTCCTTTTATGGAGTGGAGAAGTACAAGAAGCATTGGAGAAGCAGCCATAAAATCTATACGTTAAGCCATATGGAATCCAGAGGGATTTATTACATGTAAACTTTGGCACCTAAGGGTTTTAATGTAGACTTTGACATGAATGATTTTATTTAGGACTATTAAAATTAGTTTTCTTGAATTATTAGCTGTTGTTAGTGCAAGGTACAACACATTTATCCTAGTAGGTCAAGCTGTTTACGTATCCTTTATAATAATTATTAATCATACCTTGTACTTGGGCTAGGTATGCCCCTATGTAGACTTTTATATATATAATTTTTGGTTTGATGTGATAGGTTCCCTTGGAACACTTGTTAACTCTTCTTTGTGGGTATTTATTAGTCGATATAAGTATATCCTAAAGTGGCTGTAAACCCAATGTCATCCTTTCTAAACTACTGCCATAGGGGTTATCTATAAGGATATACATGCCTCCTGCATGTATTTTTACCTGTCAAATGTCTCCCCTCTGTCTGTTATTAGACCTGAAAAACTGCATATTTTGTGGGTGGGTCTGTTGTCTGGAGCTCGGTGGGTGGAGTCGTGATGTCAGTAGACTCCCCGCCCACCTCTACACTCCCCTTGTCAATATGCATTTTCTCCTGTGTATTTCTTACACTGAACTTCTGCTATGATCTCTAACATCCAGTGAAAAGACAGGAAAGTAACCACATGACTTCAGCATGCCAAATCATGCTGAAGTGTGGAACAGCCAATCCTTGCAGAGCTGCTGAAGAAAGGAGTGGGGGAGGGAATTAAAAAATAATGCATGTGTCTTAGGCTAGTGCAAGAGATATGTAAATCACCTGTCACTCACAGCAAGGGGGAGAATTTGACAAAGTTTTTCTCAGTTTGTAAAGATTTTTCTCACTGAACAATAAACGAGGATTGCTCAGAGCTGGATTAACTCTGTGTTGCAAGACTGGGCTCAAGTGATAGGAAATCTTATACTCTACAGTATGATATAAAAAAAAATATTCAGGTTTACATCCACTTTAATATATATTAGCAGATATATAGCTATATTTACTGTGTATAAATTCATGACATGTGACATTCCCCCTTGCACCTTGTTCTCCTCGTTACCCTCAATTTCCGTGTAACCATATACTATTGTATAGAGACTGATGTGTATATTTTATATATATATATATTTACTGGTTAATTGCTTGTGTAGCCTTTATGTCATTTTGTTTATTTACTTATATGTGGTATTTATTATATATTCAGTATGATAAATTGATATAGAGTTTTAACTGCAGAGATCAATGGTAGATTTTAATTATGTTTTTTAAGTTTTTAGCAATAATGACAAACTTCAGTTGATTTTTTATTAAAATTGGGTTTACTTTTCTAACTTTTGATTTGTAACTCCAAGAAAATAGACACTGTTTATGCGGTAGGGTGTACAGTTAGACTCTGAGCTATCCATTCACATACATGCCCTCTGGATCACCAAGAAAATGGCCTCAGTTTGGTCTTCATCCTGTGTTATCAACCAGTCTCCAGTAAAATGGCGACTGATATAGTTGTTTATTATCCCCATGACATCAATTAGGCTTCATGTATATAAAAGGCATAACGTGCTATTGGCCCTTTAACCCCTGAGGTAGCCACATGACGCAACACGTTGGGAGGAGCCAGTGAAATAATGCCGTAACCCGAAAGTGAAAAAGCGACCATCTTGCTGGAGGTCTATCTCATTGTTTTGCCTAATACTGCAATGCACCAGTTGTTTGTTCACTCCTTAAGCTAAGAACAATACGCAGAAGTGAGCCTGATTTTGCACTTTCCAGCTTTAGTAAATAAACCCCATTGTGTACTTAAAAGTGGGGTATGTCTGTAAGTATGAATAGCCCAAAAAAAACAAAAAAAAATACTTCTCTTTTAAATGGTATATACGGCAAACTCAGTATGTATGGATTTTTGGCACTGAATTTTGTTTGATACACATTGGGGTTTATTTACTAAAGGAAAATCCACTTTGCACTGAAGTGCACTTGGAAGTGCAGTCGCTGTAGATCCGAGGGGGACATGCAAGGAAAATAAACAACAGCATTTTAGCTTGCACATGATTGGATGATAAATTCAGCAGAGCTTCCACTCATTTCAGATCTACCCCTTAGATTTAGAGCTACTGCACTTCCAAGTGCACTTTCAAGTATACTTGCTGTGCAAAGTGGATTTGCCTTTCTTAAATAACCCCCACTTCAAAGGTTTAAAGGAGAAAACGCGGACAATTTGATTTCTTATTTATTTTGCACGATGGTACATAATTCGAGTACATATGGATTTTTTGCACTGGATTTTATGTGACACACACTGTTACGCCTTAAAGGAGAACACACAGAACTTTTTTTTTCTTTTTATTTATTTTGCATTGTGGTACATGTGGCCAAATTGAGTACAAGTGGATAATTTTGTGGACTAATTTTTATTATTGATTCTGTGAATTTCTGTGAAAATACACAGACACTTTGTTTTTCATATTATTCTCTTATTTTTAGGTATTATAGCAGTGAATATGATTTTGTTCTATATATTTGCACACATTCACCGAGTATATTATTTCTGAGTACTGCATGGCACTAATTTATATATATTTTATATTATTCATCTTGTGAAAACACATGAGTGTCAGCAGCGATACTTATGCTGGTCATACACGATACAAAAAATCATTCAAACCCATTTTCGGAAAACGAACATTCGGCCGTGAGAGCAAATGATAGTGCCATCATGTAATGACTGATAAATCATTCAGTGGACATAAATGAATCAATTTTTTGTTCTTTTTTCACATATACCTAGTACAAACAGTTTGGACGGGAAACACATTAACCTTTCAATTTATCGTTCATTCAGCAGAAAATTTCCAAACTTGTCCTTCGTTTTTTTGGCTCAAAAACGTCCCAATCGATTACCGATTTGTGCCCATTAACTGGCTGAAAAGGGAACGAGCTGTCCAAATGACTGAATTTTGGCCAATTTTTTGTATAGTGTATGGCCAGCATTAGGTTCACGTTATTTCTCTATTTTTTCACTTATAGGAGTGATTGCGCTTAGGTATTTTTTGTTTTATAATGATAAAAACACACATTAATGCACTGTGATAAAATAAAAATCTACATATCAAACAACCCTGGTCTCTTGGTTATTCCTCCCATGATGAATGGTCATCAGCTGAATAGTCAAATGAAGCACAGTTTGTTAGGGAAGTGGCTGAGCTAAGCAGAGTTTAATAGGGAACTGCAGGGTACAAGTACTGCAGATGGCTTGGATTTCCTTAGACCGATGACAAGTGGAGTGGTGCAGGGAAGCAGCTGGCAATTCAGAGCTGTGAAGATGATGTCACATGCTATGAGCGAGGAGGGCCTGGCTACACATTTCAGGAAAGAGCAGCTACACTTAGTCAGTGGTGCCTTCCTTTTTTCCTTATATGTGCATTTGTGAGATTCACCCAATAGATTCACCCTTGCTTCAGAGAGTTGCTGCACTGTCAAAAACCTGTTTTGTTTACCATTGGACTTTCAAGGACATACATTACTATCAACCTCAATTTGGGGGCATTTTTTTTTTGAAGTTTTTGTGCCATTTTTGTCTATTGTAGCTTGTTTGCTATTACTTTAAAACATCAGCTTAGATAACATTAAACTCTGCTGTCATTAAAAAGACCGATGAGAGTTTTTCGTCGAAAAATGCGACCATGTGTATGATCCATCAGACTTTTGCTGGCCAAATTCCAGCTAGCAAAAGATTGAGAGCATGTTCTCAATTTCTGAAAATGCGATCGTCTGTGTCAATTCTGATGTGCAAAATTCCTACCTATGTTCGGAAACAATTAGACGCATGCTCGGAAGCATTAAAATTCATTTTCTCGGCTCGTCGTAGTGTTGTACGTCACCGCGTTCTTGACAGTTGTAAGTTCAGCAAACTTTTGCGTGACTGTGTGCATGCAAGACAAACTTGAGGGGAATCCCGTCGGAAAAGCCGTCATATCTTTTTCCGACGAGAAGTCCAATCGTGTGCACGCGGCATTAGAGTGAACTTCAGATAAAACACAATGCTTAGTGACCATTATGCACTGTGAAAACTTTTTTGAAAGAGGTTCCACAAAGTTTTGGACCCACAGTTTGCACCCACAGTCACAGATTTTTAGGCTGTAGGTGCAAACTATCCATTGAACTCAAAACGTATCTATCCAAAAATGACCCCTTCCCCAGTCTACTACTAAAAAACTGCTATTGGAAGCCTTATTAACAATCTTCAACACTGGCACCTCTGTATCTAACAATTTAAAATATTTTCTTTTTATGAACATTGAATAAAGATATTTCCAAAAAAACATGGGACTGTCAGTTGTAGAGGGAGCTCATGAATATTGGCTGCAGACAGTTAACTACTAGGATTTAAATTTGAAACAGTTAGGACAATTCTTTGTTGGCATGCAAACTTTTATGCATAATTTGGGAGCTTGAACTCATTATCATTTTCAGATAAGAGAGTGTACCTTTGGCATGCCATGAATCATGTCAGCACAACTTTAATAATTAATTTTATGAATCCTGTAATTGAAGAGAGAACGTGGTTGGAGTTATCTGATGTCTAGAGGTTGCAGTATTTATGTAATAGAATAAAGTCACAGGACTATACAAGACATCAGGCAGATGAGGGCCTATTGAATTAGGAAGATGATAGGGGAAGATAAGTTTGACATACAGACCACTGATAGGATCCACTGGTGGATGTGTGGGACAAATGATGGTCATGTAAGAAGACGATGCAAAAAAGGGACTGAGGTTGGACACAGAAGAAGACATAGTGAGATGACACAGTAGAAAACGTCTCACCAATGTTTTGCGCAAGCATGTTTAAGTGAACTATAATGTGGTAAGATTTCCTAATGGTGATCATAGTGGTTCAGCAATCTATAGTTTCCAATGGAAGCACATGTTTGGCCAGGTGACAATGCAGGCAACAGATATAGAACATTGGGGGGTATTTACTAAAGGCAAATCCACTTTGCACTACAAGTGCACTGCAAGTGCACTTGGAAGTGCAGTCGCTGTAGATCCGAGGGGGACATGCAAGGAAAATAAAAAACAGCATTTTTGCTTGTACATGATTGGATGATAAAATCAGCAGAGCTTCCCCTCATTTCAGATCTACCCTCAGATTTACAGAGACTTCACTTCCAAGTGCACTTTTAGTGCACTTCCAAGTGCACTTGCAGTGCAAAGTGGATTTGCCTTTTGTAAATAACCCCCATTGTCATCACTGAATAGTGCCCAAACTAAGCTGAATTACAAGGAATTATTTTAATAATTACTGAAGATTTCTAAAAATGTAAAATGACTTAAACATAATTAAAATTACATGTACATATTAACAATTATATGAGATTTTAGTGATTACGCTTGGATCCACTTTATGTTTGGATATTCTGAAAAATGTTTAGAGAACCTTGTGACTATGCAATTTAGTAAGATGGGAAAGTACTTATAAAGACAATTCATCTGAAGTGTGAGAGCTGAATGATCTTCAAAGTCGATGTGATATCCAGCCACTTTTATTACTGATCCGATGAATTTTCCACAAGGGAAATATTGTGAACAAAAGCAAAACAAGGTTCTAATGTTGCTTGTAATGGGAATGGGGCCTGTTTAGAAGTATGAAGAAATCTCAAAAATGGATCCGCTTTTAGTTTAAAGTGATAAACCCCCTTTCACAGTTCACTGTCCTCCAATCCAACCTGTGTCACTGTTTGATGCTGTTTATGTTGTAGCTGAGCCTCTGCAGGACCAGTATGCCATTTCGTACCTGGGCCCTTGCTTTATGCCTGTTGATCTGTGCTAACACTGTTGAATTCCTCAGAAGCCTGCCCTAGCTCAGTCCATGTATTTAGATGCTATTAAACTCACCCTGCTGGTTCTTTGTGATAAGTGCTGCTGGACACTTTCTTTGGGGTCAAGTTGTCAGGAACCATGAATCAGATGGAGACAGAAAATGCAGTAAAAAATCACACCTTTTAATTTAATGGTAAAAATGGTACAAATAGTAAACATAGTCAAAGCATAGCCAGGGTACAGTAGCCAAAGCGATTAGTCAAAACAAGCAAGTAATTCAGGAAGCCAGAGATCAGCATAGTTGGAGGCAGCAGACAAGATCAGGAACCAGAAGGGATGTTACCCAGGCAAGTCTTCAACAGAAACACAGCAGAGAGTCTCCAGATATGTTTGACCAAGGAAAAGACATGGAAGGACATGGAATGAACTAGGCAGTTTAAATAGCCATAAGGGGCTAGCTGTAGGCTGGACTGATGAGCAGGAAATGATCACCAGGTGAGCCACTGTGGAACGATAAGTACAGACAATTAACCAACAGCTGAGCAACCTGGGCACTGAGAAGGGAGGGCTGGGAGCCCAGACCCTACACATATCTGGTAAAGCAATTTAAACCTGCTCAGTGCACTTGGGAGTTGCCTGAGAAAAGACCATTCCTAGTATATGTCCCCAGGCTTCTGTACCCATGATCTCTGTTCCAATTCTGTTTACGACCTTGACCTGTTTCTCTCCCTTGTTATCCACATGCCCTGATTTTTTGCCAGTCCGAATACAACCATGCCTGCTGATTTTGTACTATGCTGCATTTCTGCCTGGTTTCAATGTAACTGAGGGCCACAACTTGGCATCATCCACAGAAAAATCCTGCATTTTCCTGGCGATGCATGGGGGTTGATTTACTAAAACTGGAGAGGCAAAATCTGGTGCAGGTTTTTTGTCAAAGCTTAATTGAACGAGCCAAAGTTAGAAGCTGATTGGCAACCATGCACAGCTGCACCAGATGTTGTACACTTCGGTTTTAGTGAATTAACCCCATGAGGTCTACTACCTCCAGGGCACCTCTTTAGAAATTAGAGTTACTGTTAACTTGGTTTATAAACTGCTTTTACTTTCCATGACAGAGAGATACTTGAGGCAAATAATCAGGCAGAATGCCAAGTGGAATGTTTCAACAGATAAGGGTAAAATATTCATCCATGTTTTTGTTGAAGAGCTCTTTTTTATTACCCAAGAACAAGCCAAATGCAATGTAACAAATATATTGCTTTACAAAGCTACACATCACCAAATATCCTTAGGCAAGGATCAGCAGTTTTCAATTAAACTCATTAGATGAGCAAGAGTGCACGTTGAAGTGTGTTATAAAATTTGCATTTACATAATAACTTTTAATAAATGAACAGAATTATGAGCAGTCAATCATCACGCAAAGGGATTTGCCAAATAACTACACATTTCTCTGCTTGCTTGTCCATTGTTAATAGCTTAAGAGTGTAACTCATTTTTCAAGATGCATAGGTGTGTACTGTATGTAATATGTTAGAAAGCTATTGTTGGAACTATCTGATAATATATTTCAATCAGGTTATAAAATTGCTATATCTTTACATGAGTTGCATCTGTGTTAAAACCATTTCTACATTAATTATTATCACTTAGCCTTGGTGCTAACAAGTTAGCCTTTTGGCACTCATAGTCCTGTAGAAACCTACAGAACGGTTGGATGATTAGCTATATGAAAAAATGAGATATTTTTGCTGTTTCAATGGTCAAAACTGGCAAAAATTTGCGCCTAGTGTAGTAAAAAATAAAATATACTTAATAGGACCTATAAAAAAATGAGCCCTTCCTTCCAAAGGGAAGTTATAAAAATACTTTCTTTGTCTGGCCAGTTGTCCACTTGGCTTGGTCACAAGTTGGTCACTTGTCTGCTCTGCAGTTCTCCAACAAGTAGTTGGTTCTAGACTGAGCATATATATGGCAGTGATTGGCTGCTCCCCCTATCCTACTGGAGAAAATGTGAACCCTTCACACGCTGCCTCTGTTCTCCCCAGGTGCGCTAGAAAGCCCTTGTGTGTGTTGCCCATGCTTCCTTATTGGTCAGCTTAGGCCTAAATCTGGCTTCCCATTGTAGGGTACTGCTTGTCTCATGAAATCACTTCTCTGTTCCAATTTACTGATTTGATTTTCAAATTACTTACTTCTTTCTCCTGACTTTAAGTGAACGCTGCCTGGTGTGAACTTTGGTACAACCTTTGATTCCTATTCTTGATTTCTGTCCTGATACTTGATCAGTCAACTTTTTAGTCCCTACCGCTGGCTTGACCTAAACAATACTTCTGTTCTACGTGGTTGCCACTATATGGAACAAGCTGGCTTGATGTTTGTCCTGACCTTGTCCTTTTTTGTTCTCTAACTCTCAGGTACCAACTCTCTTTGTGTGGGAATTCTCTGTGGAGTCTTGTTGGGAAACAATCATTATGTTAAAGCGGAACTTTACCCAGTAGGGAAAGTTCTACTCTTCCTCCTTTGCCCCCTCCTCCTTCACTTTTGGCACATACTTTTTTTTGTGGGGGGGTCGGAGTGGTAACTAGTTTTGACAGATACCTGCTCCCCCACATCTGTTCAGATCGTTGCTGTGATCTGAGTGGAAGTTCGGCCCTCCTCCTTCCCATGTTACAGGTCTCAGAAAGCTGCGGGACCAATCAGATGGTGCAGAGCGGTTCACACATGCGCAGTGAGCAGTCGGCTGTGAAGCTGCAAGCACCCACACCTTTTCAAAATATGATGGAAGCACCCCTTTAAGATCACAAAATCTGGGAAGTCTGGGTGCACCTATTAACGTGCCAGCACATAAACTGTCTCTGTCTGGTTCCTGCAGCAATTGTCATCAAAACTGATTAAGTCCCTAACACTTACAGGAATCCAAAAATGTTCTTTTTGTCAACATTTCTCACATTTCCCTCTCTAATGTCTACACATCTTGTTAAAAAGCAAGAAAAAATGTTGCCATAGGGACAAGAGAATAAGGTGTCTCAGTTTAACTTTTTTAAAAGATTAAACAACAGAAAAGCTGACCTCGTGGATTATGCTCAAATGTTTCATTAGTTTGTGAGGTTTTAAATAGGACATTTTGGTGTCAAAGACACACACAGGAAGAGAAGCCACTGAACTTTATCCCTGCTAGAATTTGTCTTCATTACTTGCTAGTCTGCACAAAAAAGTCCATCAAATGAATTACTGTATACCTTTGCTCAAAAAAGTATTTCTATTGGACGTAATATAGGATAAAATAAATAAGACAAAAATAAGAAAATAAGTTAATTATTATTGGGAGTGCAGACTGGTTCTAGAAACTAGAATTAAGAACATGGGATGGCTTCGTCAAACCTTTATTCTCCCCCTCAATTAAATATAGATTAATACCCTTAATCAGTTACAATGCAGATTTTCGGTATAACTCCAGTTTTATGCTGCATTTGACCTGAGGTGAAAGTGTCAGGGCTGGGATCAGCCCTTCCTTCTCTAAGCTGGCCGCTCAGCTGTCAGCTAATTGCCAGCTCCTATCTCTCCACCGTTACTCACCTGTTAATGATATGCTGCTTATGCTGTGACAGAGAGCTGTTAGCGATCATTTGAGCCCTGAAAGAATGGACACATCTCCTCAAAGGTACCACTGTGCAGGCTCTCATTCTTACTGACCATAAGAATCTCACATTCTTGTCTGAGGCTAAACGCCTCTCTCCCAGAAGGGCACGATGGGCTCTTTTCCTGTCTAGTTTCAACTACATTGTCTCATTCTTACCCGGTACTAAGAATGTAAGGAAATAAGCAAAAAACCCTGCGAGCCACAACGATCTTATGCTAAATAAATAACACTACTCAGCTGCAGGCACAGATCACGTTTCATATATCGTGCAAATAATTCAAAAGAAAAAATATGCTGCGCTAGAGTGAACTGTAACAGTCTAAAATCTCTTGAATCTAAAAATATGTGCAAATCAATAATCCCTTTGAATGAATCAAATAGTGACAAATCCAAAAATCAAAAACATATGGAAGTATACATATGTAAATTATCAATAAATATAAAACAAGTGCATTAAAGTGCAACGTGCATAAAAATTACGCAAATTCCAGCATGCTCATAATATCCTTGGTGCTGCAAACCATTCTCCGGTGCAATTCAGTGGCCCCCCCAAGTTATTCTGCTTACTATTTTGAAGGCTCGGTGCACTGACGCACATGGAAAGTGTGAGTACCCCATTGTGGGGAGTGTATTTTACTTATTTCTAATAAATTTACAAAACAATATCACACTATCAAGTTTTTTCTCTTATATATGTCAGTGGAACTGCATTGGAGACTGATATCTGGTAATGGGCACAGAGCCTGTATTGACTCAGTGTAGCAGCTGAGTCACACGCTCTGAGGTGAGCAGAATAACTTGGGGGGGCCACTGAATTGCACCAGAGCATGGTTTGCAGCACCAAGGATATTATGAGCATGCTGGAAAACACTGTCAACAGACACTTATTATACACATTTTTTTTATACATATCACAGGATTTTATTCATCACCAATCACTTTAATACTAATTAGCAGGACTGTTTTTTATGTCAATTTGTGAAGCACTAAGCACCTTTTGAACCTTTGTATGCACTTTAATATTTTTGCATAATTTTTTATGCACGTTGCACTTTTATGCGTTTGGTTTATATTTATCGATAATTTACATATGTATACTTCTATATGTTTTTGATTTTTGGATTTGTCACTATTTGATTCACTCAGAGGGATTATTGATTTGCACATATTTTTAGATTCAAGAGATTTTAGACTGTTACAGTTCACTCTAGCGCAGCGTATTTTTACTTTTGAATTATTTGCACGATATATGAAACGTGATCTGTGCCTGCAGCTGAGTAGTGCTATTTATTTGGCATAAGATCGTTGTGGCTTGCAGGGTTTTTTGCTTATTTATTTATACTTATTTCAGATGCTTGTTGGTAGCTTTATGGATCCGTTTGCCTTTTTTGATAATAGGGAATTAGATCTGGAGGATCTATTCTCAGATAATAATGATAAAGAAAATGACATGACACATTTATTTAGAAAATTGGGACACTGTATGGATAAAAAGAGCAATATTTGGTGGGACCAGTCCACTAAGGAAAAATATCTAAAGGACAATATGGTGCCCAGGAAATTGAGATGGGATGTTCTCATCAATGACGGTTTACTGGGGGAAGAGGATATTGAGGAATGGTATGCTTTTTTTGATGGGAAAGGCAGAGAGGTTATGGATTTTCTCATTAAAAGAAAACAACGTAAATTAAAATCATTAGAGGTTCAAATGAAAGAAATTAGGGATAAAATCGATCCATTCAAGGACACACATATAAAAATAAAATATGCTAAACTTATGGTAGAGTTACAGAGAAATATGCAGAAAAAGGATTTAGAGAATAGGAATGCTAAGAAAAAGAAGTATCTGAGGGATCTTGAGGATTACCAAAAAAGAAGGTTCATCACTGGCAATCAACAGTGTTGGCTGGCAATACTGAAAATCCCCAAGAAAACACTACGTCAGATTGGAATGGGGGTGCCAAAACACCGCAACCTCAGGGGCAGCAATATCATCAACAACATGATATTAAGCAGTCCAACAGGGGATATCCTTTCTTACCACCATGAGGAAAGGCAATCCAATGTGCCACACTGGCAACCACCTAGGAAATCATATGATGATCAGCAGGAAAATTGAGGATTTGATGGGAATGGTGGCCGCCCCCACAGTATGGTCCACCACCAAACCAAGGTAATTGGGGTTTTGGAGTACTGTATAATCGAGGGAATGGGAATAGAGGCCTCCCGGGTGCTAATCAATATGGGAGGGGTTATCAATCTAACTATGCCCCTTACCATCATTCCAGATTGGTTGGTTGAAAAAAATGCAAAAAACTGGATTTGCCACCCTTTATTTGTTTTTGGATAAGGGATTTTTTGGTCCATCACTCACAGGTGGTCAAATTGGAAAAGTTATTTCTCGTTTGGAAGAAAAAGTACTGGAGCACTGCAGGGTTGTGAGTTAAAACCCTTTCACTATGCGCTGTACACATATGACTGCACCCCCTATTATGAGACCAATAATATAGTTAAGTTTGCTGATGACACTACCATAATCAGTTGTATCACTGGAGATGATGAGGAGCAATACAGGAGAGTGGTTGATAGGATAGTGGATCGGTGTACAGCGAATAACCTGATCCTAAACACAGGGAAAACAAAGAAACTGATTGTAAATTTCAGAAGGAACAGGCCTGAACCAGCACCACTTTTTCTTAAAGGCGTGTGGGTGGAGCAGGTCTCTACCTTTAAGTTTTTGGTAACATGCATTTCTTAAAGCTTATCATGGACAATCAATGTTAAAGCCATTATTAAGAAATCGCAACAGCATTTATATTTTTTGCGACTCCTTAGGAAGAATGGCTTGGGAAGGAAGGTACTAGAGACCTTCTATCACTCTGCCATTGAGAGCACATTAACGTATTGTATTCTAGTTTGGTATCCTAGTTGTACACAGGCAGATAAAAATGCTCTAAAGAGTGGTTCGAACAGCACAGAAAATGAAAGAGGTCACATAGTCCTATTTTATTGTCCTGTTTACTTTTTAATATGAGGACACTTTTTATACTTTTATAATACGGGGACACAATGAATTCCTGTGTGGTAAATGCATGGTTGATAATTGTGATGTATGAATAATATATGGAGTAGAAATGTAATTTCATTGTGATTTTTTTTTTACAATGACTATCTATCTATCTGTCTATCTATCTATCTATCTATCTATCTATCTATCTATCTATCTATCTATCTATCTATCTATCTATCTATCTATCTATCTATCTATCTATCTATCTATCTATCTATCTATCTATCTATCTATCTATCTATCTATCTATCTATCTATTATACCAGACCCTTATCCAAGCATGCAGCCTGGCAGGCCAGGTCATGTTGATGGGGATAAGGGCCTTTTCCTGACAACACTGGCTGGTGGTTGTGGGGGTCTGCGGCCAGGGGGCTTATCAGAATCTGGAAGCCTCCTTTAACAATGGGGCCCCCAGATCCCATCCCCCCCATGTTAATGAGTATGGGGTACATAGTACTCCTACCTATTTACCAAAAAAGTATCAAAAAGAAATAAAAACAGACACAGTTTTTGACAATTACTTTATTAAAAATAAAAAAAAACAGTGCTCCCTGATTTAGATCCATCGTCAATCATGACGTCCACTGCCACCGCCAGACCCGAAAATAGAAAAAAAAAAAAACTCCGCCCGTGACAAAGGCTAAACTGCTGACTGCAGGCAATTCTATTAGTATGTCTATAGTATGCCTGTAAAGTGGCCCATGTTTCCCATGTTTAGAACAGTCTGACAGCAAAATGACATTTCTAAAGGAAAAAAAGTCATTTAAAACTACTCGCGGCTATAATGAATTGTCAGTCCGGCAATACACATAAAAGTTCATTGATAAAAACAGCATGGGATTCCCCCACGGGGGAACCCCGAACCAAAATGGGCCTGGTATGGAATTTGGGGGATCCCCACGCATTTTTTTTTAAATTTTGGTTCGGGGTTCCCCTGTGGTATTGTTTTAAGACAATACCATGCATATAAGCCTTTAAAATTAGCACTTTTGATTTTTCATGTTCGTCTCCCATAGACTTTAATGGTGTTTGTGTGTTCAAACAAATTTTTTGCCTGTTCGAATGTTCTGGTGCGAACCGAACAGGGGGGTGTCCGGCCCATCCCTATTTGTGAATATATTTGTTTTTATTAAATTATATGGTTTTAAGCAAGACTACTCTATGGTCCTTTGCCCCTTCCTCCATTTATCCCTATTCTGAGGAGCGGTCTTTGAAAAACTAGTTGAAGAGCCTGGAGGCTCTGGAGTCTGTGGTATTTTGTTTGGTGGCCCTTGATTGGATGGTTTCCATGCTACTGATCTCGTATAATTTGGAGATCATTACCATTTGGTAAGGGAACTGGCACACTTGATTTCAAGGTGGTTTGGGACTTCATTTTCATGTGAATTTTCACTTCAAGTTTTCACAAGTGGATTTGGATACATATTTTTTGAAGCCTACTCTATCAAGCTGCTTGCTGTGGGGGCATTTGTCAGGAAGGAGGAACCAGGACCTGAGAAGAGGTGGATAAGAGCTGCTCTGTGCAAAACCACTCCATAGAGCAGGTAGGTAGACATGTGCAATTTGTTTCATTCCAAATTAGTTTTTTGAGGAAATTCGACAAATTTGTTAATTCGGAAATATTCAAATCAACTACGAAATTTCTACGAAATTCAAAAAGTGGAAAATTCATAAATTTGAAAATTCGGAAATTAGAAAAATTTAAAAATTCGAAAATACGGAAATTCGAAAGAATGGAAATCCAAAAATAAGAACGGAAATCCGAAAATTAGAAAACCCGAAAATTTGAAAATCTGAAATCATAACTAACTAATAATAACTAACACTAATAATTAAATTAAAGGCATTGGAAATTTGGCAGTTAGTGAACGTAATGAATACGAATTTATCCGAATTTATGAATTATCCAAAATAAGGAATGCCGCATCTAAATGAATGGAACATAACAAATTAAAAATAATAATAAATATTGATAATAATAATAATAATAAAAACATTTTATTACTATTATTTATTATTAATTCATTACCTTCCATTCATAATCCCCCTTCAGTTCATCATGAATGCTGCTGCCAGACTCATCCACCTTGCAAACCGCTCTGCGTCTGCTACCCCTCTCTGCCAATCCCTCCATTGGCTGCCACTCGCCCAATGACATAAATTCAAAATACTAAGAATAAGTTACAAAGCCATCCCCAACTCTGCCTCCAGCTACATCACTAGCCTAGTTTCAAAATATCAACCATTGCCCTCTTCGTTTCTCCCAAGGCCTCCTGCTCTCTAGCTCCCTCATTGCCTCCTCCCATATTTACCTCCAGGACTTCTCCAGAGTCCCGAGCCTCTCCCATCCTCGAAATACCCTACCCCAATCTGTGAGACTATCTGCAAATCTATCTACTTTTAGGCGATCCCTGAAAATGTTTATCTTCGAAGAAGCTTACCCTGCCTCCACCTAACAACCGCACTCTTATTTTCTTCATCAGCTCATCCCCCACAGTTATTACCCTTTTCATTTTACTTGACCCTCTCTCCTAGATTGTAAGCTCTAACAAGCAGGGCCCTCCGATTTCTATAGAATTGTATTGTAATTGTACTGTCTGCCCAAATGTCGTAAAGCGCTGCACAAACTGTCTGCGCTATATAAAATATAAAAAAAATATATAAATGTATATTATTTTAGACAATAGACTTCTTTCACTACTCCCATCAATCATCTCCCAAGACCAAATATGTTTTGTCCCTGGAAGGGAGGCCAGGGACAACACTATAAAAGCGATCAACCTGCACCACCTCATGACATCCTCAAAACAAGCAGGTTTTTTCCTCGCTTTAGTGGTGGAGAAGGCATTCGACAAGGTGTCTTGGGACTATATGGCCGCTGTCCTAAAAGCCCTGGGAAGAGGCCCACACATGTTCAATCTTATATTTTCCTTATATGCCCAACCTTCAGCCAGAATTAGGGTAAATAACAACCTTTCGAATGCCTTCCCCATCCACAATGGCAGGGGTGTCCTCTTTCTCTCATTCTATTTGTCCTCACACTTGAACCTCTCCTGTGTTCCATACGTCAAAACCCAGACATAAGAGGGGTATCCACTGGCCAAAGAGAATACAACTTAGCTGCTTACACGGACGACATACTCCTATCTCTCACACGTCCGGAGATCCCACTCGCAGTCCTACTCGAAGAATTTCGAAAATTTGGCCTGATATCCAATCTCAAAATTAACTTTACTAAATTCATTGCCCTCCTTGCCTTCACCCATAGTCAATCAATGCAAAACAAACTTCCCCTATCAGTGGCAGCCAGAGGCGATCACCTATCTAGGCATACAACTACCCGCAATACTATCCAACTTATATACAAAAAATTATTTACCAATACTAAACAAAATTACAGAAGACCTAAAAAATTGGAATAGGCCGGTGTTCTCATGGTTCCAGAGAGCTGCAATTTTAAAAATGAATGCTCTTCCACGAATCCTATATATAATGCAGACTGTCCTGATCCACGTGCCACCGACCTTCTTCAAATCCTACAAACACATCAGCTCCACCTTCCTTAGGGGGGGGCGCAAATCTAGAATTAAATATGCACAATTAGCCTTACCCAAACATCTAGGAGGCATAGGTTTGCCAGACCCTACCAACTACTACAAAGCTGTACATGTGACCAGAATACTAGATTGGAATCTTCACGGAACCACAAAATATTGGGTTAGACTGGAGGATTCTTTCACGAACCTCTCCCTAGCATCATTATCTTGGATTCTAGAATGTCACTTTCCCACTGAACTGAAGCTTCATCCTCTAATCAGACCAACAATTCAAAGCTTTCACATGACTTGCAAACGCTCCTCCATCTCGACAATCCAAGACCCAATGACCCCACTCAGACTGAATCCGGATTTTCCCCTGGGCATGCACACTAACTTCTTAACGCAACACTGGACTGATGGAAAGATCCAATCCTTTCAGCATCTCAACTCTCTTCTAGGTTTGACAAACCCCAGATACCAGACTGGACATATCTCATGATTACTCATTTCTTGAGAAACCTAGAAAGGAAATCTTCCTGTTCTAGACAACTGACTCCCTTTGAACACCTATGCTCCCAGAAAACACGGCAAACACAGATGATACCAACTGCACACTCCATTCTCTTCATAGACTGTACGCCTAATCATTCGACAATGTGCACTGCTTGGGAAAGAGACCTGTCTATATCTCTTTCTCTGGAAGAATGGGAAAGAATTTATATCAACATCTACAAGAGATCTATCAATGTGACTACTCAAGAGAATGGATTCAAAATCCACACTCGCTGGTACTGCACACCCACCTACTGCATAAAATGAATGCTGCAATTCCGGAGGAATGCTGGAGATGTACTGATCAACCAGGAACCCTACTTCACTTATGGTGGGATTGTCCCACTATCCAAAAGTTGTGGACAGAAGTACACAAGATAATCACACATGTCACCACCTACACTTTGGATAGAACCCCCGTTCAATTTCTACTACATCACTCAAGCTTACCACACAGAACATAGTATAAATCGCTTGCAATGCACATGAACAATGCAGCAAAACAGTGCATTCCCACACACTGGAAATCCCAGGCACCCCCCTCCATCAAAGAATGACTCAACAAAATTAACAGAATCGCTGAAATGGAAGAATTAATACATATAGCGAGAGACTCCCCGCACAAATTTAATAACAAATGGGCATGTTGGACACACTTAAGATCAATGTCAGACTTCGCCCTCCTTTTCTCTCCAAACTAGTAAAGATTTGACACAAACTGTCCTACCATTCCACAGTGTAAATATACACACAACTCTACTACCTTTTCTCCCACAATCCCAAACGGCTATGTGAATAGGCTCGACAGATACCTGACATTGACCAGCTGGTATGGATCTAATGCGAGCCCCCTTCTGAGGAAGGAGGCAAGAGAGATGCACAGCTACCTTCATGTCACTGAATACTCCCCAAATCTTAATCATTCTGATATCTTTCTTCCCCCTTACTTCTCACCCCCTTTACCATACTCTCCACTTTCATAAACTCATGTCATCAGTTCCCCCATCCTCGGATACACCCGAGTCATACTCACCCCCCACACCTTCTCCACTTCCTACCCACCCACCATTCCCCAGAAGTTAATATATAATTTAAGATTAATGACCTGAACAGGATGCCACCAACACAACCCACTTATATCCTATCCTGAGCAAACTTAGACCGAACGTCACAGCACCATAATATTGAGAGGAGAGACAAATGATGATACCTCCGGGGTAATACATAGATACATAACTTGATCCACTACTAAACGCCCAATTAAGGATTTTCCCATGAGACGAATCTGACACAGGAACCCTTACTGACATTCAGTCTCAATAAGCCTCTAACTGAATATAAACATACTGTCGGTTAAAGTTACGCAATATTATTACAGTTACATGTGTGAACAATGTACTACTGTATGCCTGACTGCTTGTTTTCCCTGTTCATGTTCATACTGTTTATGTGAAATATGTATGTTCACAACCGGTTTGTAACCTTACTTATGTGAAAACAATAAAAACCTTTTGATAAAAAAAAGAAATCCTGTATAATAATAATAATAATAATAATAATAATAATAGATGCAGAATTCCTTATTTTGGATAGTTTGTAACTTCAGATAAATTCGTATTTGTTACGTACACCAACAGCCAAATTTGAAAGGAAATTCCAATACATTTAATTTAATAGTTAGTTATCATTAGTTAGCTAGTTATTATTTCTGATTTTCAAATTTTTGGATTATCTTTCTTATTTTCGGATTTTCAAATTTTCGGATTTTCGAATTTCTGAATTTCCGAGTTTTTTGCATTTTCGGATGTCGAATATCCGAATTTGCGAATTTTTGAATTTCTGAATTTTCGAATTTACGAATTTTCGAATTAACAAATTTACAAATTTATTCAAAATAATGAATTTTGATCATAACGAATGACCCGAAAAATGAAAAAAAAAAAATGAACGAAACGAAAACAAACATTTTTTGGCAGTGCACATGTCTACAGGTAAGTACTGTATAACGTTTGTTATTTTTAAACAAAAAAAACCCAAAACTTTATTATCACTTTAACTTAATTTACCTGCACTATTTTAAATTGGTGACAGTGGCACTACATAATATCTTTACTCTCCAAAAATAACCCATACACATCTACTTCTTAATGGCTCTGTAACCTTTTTTTCATTAAATAATTTTTACTGTGTTTTTTCTGCCTCCTTCTAATGGCATCAGTGATCTTCTAAACCTCTCTTTTTTCCCTCCTCATTTCCATTTGTTTGGAATGAGCAGTGAAGGTTAGTTGTGCTCCATGCACACTACAAATCCCATAGTCCATCTCAAAAGTCAGCAAGAGATGGTGACTATGTTCCTACACAGTGGCGGAACTACGAGGGTCGCAGCAGTCGCACTTGCGACTGGGCCCTGGAACTCCACTGCTGTGCAGCCCGGCTGTTCTCCCCTGTAAGGGGCCCGACCGACCATTCTGCACCATTCAGGCTGTGCTTAGCTACTGCTAGGAACCTGGCCCATGCTACAGGGGGGGCCTGTCAGTACCCTCCAGCATATCATAATCTTTTTACCGGTTCTGGCTCCGATTCCCCTAGAGCGATCTTGCTCCTATCTCCGACCATGTGCGGGGGGAAAGGGGGGCGCTTTCCACCAGTTGTGGGGAGCTTTGTGCTAGGCATGGACCGCGCATCACCCCCTCCGCTGAGTGCCACAATGGAGCATTCAAGAGTGCGATTCTTATTACATGGGAGCCCTGCACAAAGCAGTGTGGAGACCAGCCAGGTATCCGAGCCTCTGGGAGTCTTTGACATGGCTGCTGTCACTGCACAGGGCTGCATCGCTCTGGATGGAGGTATGCAACTTTGTGTTTTGCACTCTCTATGTGTGAACCTGGGGTGGCGGGGGGAGGTGGTGGGAGACCTGTCACAGGGCTGTTCTTTATGCAATTAGTATGCAGTGTGGGTTAAAGAGCCAATCACACAGACACATCTGCAGAGTTTGAACACAGGGGGTCTATACCTGGCTGGCACCTTCCTACCTGGGCTGAGATGTCTGTATATGGGGAGCTGTGGGTACAAGACTGTGTGTGATGTGTACTGCATGCAGTCTGCATGTCATGTGAGCACAGTGTTCATATAGGATGTGTATGGTGGGTATAGTAAAGTCTGCATATTTGTGTTCAGTATAGCCACACAATGCACTGTGTAATCTATAGTGTGAGCATGGTATAACCCTGGTATGGTGGTGCCAGTGGACACAAGATAGTCTGTACCTTGCACATCTGCCTTCAGCATGCTCTACATCATATATGTCAAACATAAGGCCCGCAGGCAAAATCCAGCCCACCAGGCATTGTCATGTGGCCCTTCCATCCAGTTTTGCAGCCAGAATTTGGCAGAACACCATTCTGCCACCTCCAGCTGTAACCTTCCGCTCCCACTCACTGATGTCACTTGTAAACACAGAAGACTTCTGTGTT
Organism: Lithobates clamitans; assembly: GCA_037952925.1. NCBI lineage: Eukaryota > Metazoa > Chordata > Amphibia > Anura > Ranidae > Lithobates > Lithobates clamitans. The sequence goes on from JBBGZY010000598.1 coordinate 947,355, forward strand.
TACATGGGACAGCTTTGCTCTGTGGCTTCCAGATGTAACAGATCCCTGCACACACTTACAGTGGATTGGAGGGCCTACACAGGGAGGTATAACAGTGCCACCTACACAGGATGGGCCTGGGGCTGCAATACATAGGGAGTTACTAGAGCCTGGCAAGTTGGGGACTGGGTGTTGCACACTGTGCAAAGAGCACCACTAAACCCTGCATTTTGTACACAGCGCACCCCTAAACCTTTTATTCTGTATGTAGTGCAGCCCTGAACTCTGTACTCTGTGCAAAGGGCACCCCTGGAACTGCACTCTGTTCATAACGCACCCCTGAAATCTGCACTCTATACATAGGGATTCCCTAAACTGCGCTCTATACATAACACACTCCTGAACTCTATATGTAGTTAGTGTACACCTGAACTCTGCACTCTGTGTGAAGCGTAGAGTGCACCTGCGACTGGGCCCTAGTGTTCCGCCAATATGGGGGTCCCCAGCTGGGGGACAGGGGGGCCCTTTATGTTTTTTTGCACTGGGGCCCTGAAGGTTCTAGTTTCACCTCTGGTCCTACATACTATGGAACCAAGGAGAATGAATATAGAACATAGCCACCCTCTATCCGTCAGATCACTGCAGCAGAATGTGGAGACTTTGAGGGGGTTCAGAGCAACAGGAGGTACTTTTTAGAGTTAAGAATACATACTTGAATAGATTTTCCTTTTTTTTAAGCCAGAGTTTAGTGTCACTTTAAATGTGCAGTATTGCATATCCTAAAATACTGCACAGCAAGAAGATTAGTAAATGTGGTTACAGCATTATCTATCACACCCATAAACTAGTCAGGTTAATTGATGTGAAGGGAGAAATGGGAGCATTTCTAGCCATATCAGCATAATGTCATGCATGCCCAAGATAGAAACAAAGATCAATTTATCAATTTTACAATTAATTGTATCAGCGCACAATCAACATCTAGACAGAATTTATAACAACCACTAAACAAGACAGAAAATCAATTAATAATTGTAAAATGTCTTTGAGGTGCTACCACATAGACATTAACACAGTCTAATAAGAGAAAGGACAAATGTATTGAGATTGATTATATATGTAATATGTTCCATCTGTACGTGGGGAAAGTGGAGAGCAGGCATATAGCTGAACTGCTCCCAACCAAACATATCACACCCAGCAAATGTTACATAAGCCCAGAAAAATCATCTGTAAGAAACGAATATCTCTGAAAAGGAGATTTATGAGCGTAACCGTTAAGGCAAAGCTACTCCATTTTTCTTGGTTGTGACATCAGTAACCCTGAAATGAACGAGTTGCTATGGGTTACTAAATAAAGAGTGTTTAGTTCTTCCATGGGGCTCTGGCATGGCAATTCACCAGGAATATCAATTCCTTGGGTAGAGAAGTTTTATTCATTTCTTACTTTTGGCATTTTAGAATACCAAATAAAACTGCAAAATCTTTACAGATAAAATAAAAGGTAAATAATACTGATGTGGGGAAGGCGAGATGATCTTTTGTGGATTCAAGCACATCTGAGGAATTCTGCACCATTACACCATTACTAATTCAAATATAATGGAAAGCTGCTCCGGCCTGAGGGCTCTTCTCAGCTTGATGAGACTGGAACTGCCTTCTATGTGTCTGTATGAGACGGTTAAAGTTTATCTAAACCAAAGAACACAAATTTAATATGTTGTGGCTTACCAGTTCTCATCCTGCCGGAAACACACTTCTTGTCCTGACAACACTTAGAACGAAGCCCTCCAGTGGCATGCTATCACCATTGACAGGGCTTCAATGTTCACCCAGTCTTCCTTCCGGGTTCACAGGCTGGCTGGGACCACGATGACATCACTCCCACTCACGGTATGCCGGACCTTCAGAGTGCACGTGCTGGTGATGTCACCTGATTTATCCATTGGGAATAGCTCCTAAACAGCACAAGTTAAGGATATTCAATGTACAATTCAAGCATTGTTATAGGCTTACCTGTAGGAACAAGTCCAAAAAAAGACTTTAAGGAGTGTGTTAGGACTACAGAACACCTGTTTTCTGTAGTCCACAGAGGTAAACCAGGCAGGGCTAATAACATTCCAAATAACACAGGAAGCACTTATCAAACAAATAAAACAAAAAAGGTGGAAGCCAGCAATCCAGTGCTAGTGCTGGAGGGGAAAGGAGTAAGGGTGGGGGTTAGGTTAGCAGGAACTGCTGAGTCCACAACCACTTTAAAATGGCACTACGGAAATCAGCTTGTAAGCAGGGGTTAGTCCCATTTTAGTGAGGTCCTTTCCTTGTACTTGTGGGAAGAGTGTGCACCCTTTTTTAATCTGGTGTAGGTGGAGTCTTGGGCAGAAGGAGTATGGGAACAGACTACCCTGATATATACTATGTAGGTCTTTAGCCTGGAAAGGAGAGGGCACTTTGGGGCTAGGCCATAAAGAGATTCTGGATAAGGACCCACAATAGGGAGACTCATGGTGGAAGTGTGGGAGAGATGGCTGGACTTTGAGTTTATTGCACCATTATGTACTGTACTGCTGCTCTGGACTGTGGAGATGAAGAAGCTGCTGTACAGAGTGGTTGACATGTTGTCTCGCAGTAAATTGTTAAAAGGCTACTAGAATGTGTAGACATTCCTTTATTCATGAAGGTGGGCTTCAGGCCAGGAGAATGTAAATATTGCAATGGAGGTTAGCCTCACACTAGGAGAATGTGAATTTTGCAATGGAGGGGGGCCTTAAGCCAGGAGAATGTGAATTTCTCACTTTACAGGTATAAATTCCAGAAAGAGAGCAGGTGGCCTTTGCCACCTTGGCGAGAGCTGGTGGCAAATCAGGGCTGCCAACAAGCTGCTGTCCCAGCACCATTTTAAATGGTGCCTGGCACTCAAATGGTCAATCAGTGTTGGTATTTGTGAACAAAAGCCACATTTTACAGTGGAGCTGCCTTAAAGTTAGAAGCAGTATTTTTTTATTTTCAGCCTAAACTCAAAGTCCACTGTCCACCCCTAAAGTAACACTCCGGGCAACAGAAAAATGCTAAACGTGACAAAAAAGTGGTACCACGTTTTTTCTGTGATTTTGCCGCACTTTGGCCACGTTTGTTTTTATTGTCAAAACATTCCTAAACTCTGATAAAAGCCTATATGTTCATGGACATATAAGCTTGTATTGAGTTGAGTTCAGGGGCTTTAGCAAAAAAATGCCAAAAGGTGCTAAACTCACGTTTAGGAGCAGCAGTGTACATGAGGCCTAAAGATCTTTGGGATTGCTATTGCAGCACCCTACTAGCAAAGGCTGCTAGGTAAATTAGGTTTTGGCACCTTCTGTAATCAAGGGAGCAGTAATCACTTGCTCTGGTCTGCATATGGTTTCGTAGGTTGGTAGTTTGATTATTTCCCCCTGTTTTTGGAAGATGTTTCCAGAGCTTAGGACAGGGAAATTCAAATAACTAGTCTGAATATTTATCATGCCCTGGCCAATCCTTAGGGAGGTGTGCCCAGAAGGTGGTCTGTGAGGTGGTAAATACTCTGGAGCCCTGGGAAAACTGTTGTTTTCCTCATTGGGGAATGTTCTGAGAGCTTCAAGGGGCTGCTTGCCTCTGAGGCAACCTATGGACTGAGTTGCTGTTCTGCAGGGTCTCAGCTGTGGCAGGGTTGGAGACCTAGGAGTATTGTGGAGCTGAATGCGGAATTTTTCTACTAGGAGATTGGGTCTGGAGAGGGAGAGCTTCACTGGACCATGTCTGGAGGAAGCTGGAAGGAGGCAGCTGTCCTGTGGACTTGTCAGTAAAGATCCTAACTGGCCCCCTTTGACTGTGCCCCCTTACCTATAGCTGTGCAGTCATGCACGGTAACCAGATGCCAAATATACTTACCTCATGGTCTTCAGCTGTGAAGCCTTAGACTATCCCATATACATAGGGAAAAAGGTGTCTTCTGATCAATGTTACTGAACGGTTTGAATGATTCCATGCCCCAATCCTTCTCCTGTTACAATTACTAAAAGCAATAAATTATAAAAAGACAGCCTCTAGACTTTATTGGAGCCAAAGTGAATTGACTGTTGCTCGGGTGACTGGCGGCCTCTATACACTTTGAAAAAAAGACAGTCTATATCAGTGGCCCCTGCAGGGGTAGCGCTACACTACACTAACTTATCCCATCAACAAGTTTATGGCCAAAATCCTACAAAGGTATCTCATTTTTGCTGCTTGTATTGTGACATTTGCCTATTTTATTAACTTATGATCATAGATGAGAATAGTTTGACTAGAAAACCACAACACGTCTGCGTAGATTTTTATGTTATTTAACCCTTTTTTTACTTACTGATACATAAAGAAGAACTTCACCCCTATTTTAAAAATAACAACAAAGGTGACTTTTGAATGTTTTATAAATAAATTCCAGAAGGCTGCATTATGCACCACACCCCCTTAAGACCATAACAAAATTTCAACAAAAAAAGTGGGATTTTAAAGGTGCAAATCACAGGAATGGACCACACATTAAATAAAATCATCACATTTTATCCAATACAAATGTTAGAAACGATTTAAAAACACATTGCTGCATTAAGTGTGACATAACAGATCTAAGACGCCATTTCACATTCAGCAGTATCTCATAAGTATCTCATCAAGGTAGATCATATACATAATGTTAAAGCCTGGATGTGAGTCTTCAATGCGTTTCACGGTTAGTGCTAATAGTATTATGGCTAATAAAGCTTTCACCATACTTTTCTTTTAACTCTCCAATAAGACACAATAGTTTATTCCAAAATAGTTTTACTTCTTAACCACTTGATCTCCGGACAACATAGTTCTACTTCCTAATTACTTGACCTCCGGAAGATTTGCCCCCCTTCATGACCAGGCCATTTTGGCGATAGGGCACTGCATTACCTTAACTGACAATTGTGTGGCTGTGCAACACTGTACCCAAATAAAATTTAGGCCAATATGTATTCTGCTACATATTTTTGGTAAAAAAATTGGTAAAAAAATCCCAATAAGCGTACTATTGGATATTTTTTTTTTACTAGTAATGTCAGCAATCAAGGACAGACCAGTGTTTTACTAGACTATGGGAGGTGCTTTTACTAGGGGAAGACATGGATCCTAGTCCCTGCTTTGCAAGATCCACGCCTTCCCTCCTGTCAGAACAGTGATCTGCCTTGTATACATAGGCAGACTGCCATTCTGCTTCTGTACTGAATGATTGGTGGGTGCCGGCAGACATTGAGTCCACGGTACACGCCGATAGGCTCCCTCTGTGTTTATTCACAGAGGAAGCTAGCCGCCGTCGGCATGCATGCATGCCCCCTACCCAGAAATGTTGGATCACGTATACACTATATAGGTGACCTGGCAGAGAGGTGCCGCCCTGTAGCAGTAAAACTGCTATAGTGAGGACCTTAAGTGGTTAAAATGCAGTGCATGGCATGTTCACCGATCATTTGAAATGTAGAGACAATGATCTGCTCAGTCCATGAAGGCTAGCAGTTCCCTTAAGGAACACGGGAGAGGAAGAGAGAAGAAGAGAGGAGTCTATCTATAGGACTAAACTAACTAGCCCCAACAGACAGGGTAGCTGGTTTTACCATTAACAACTACAGAAATAAATTAAAGGATAAGTTCAACTTTTAACAAAAAATAATAAATACACATTTTTTGCAGATAAAAAAATGTGCATTTTTTTTTTTCTGGAGCATCTAAAGCATTGCACCAGCGATCAGAAGATCGCTGATGCCATGCGGGTCTCCTGCAAACCTGTCAGTATATCTGTGTGCCCGTACATCATACGCCATATACAATACCATACACAGATACAATCTGACAGGAAGACTCAATGAACTACCCAGCGCTTCTCAGCGTAGTGATATTTCATCGGTCTGTTCATAACATGTTACATGTTACACTCTGAATATGGGTGTAACATGTTACAAAAGGTGAACTTATCCTTTAAAGTAACACTGATTTGTCACTAGATGTCAAGATCAAGACATTAATACAAACAGTATATAATGAAATCCAAAGCAACAATAATGGATACATGACAAGCATTCCAGAATGTGATGATTACACAAGGCTTCACCAAAGGGAGCCATTTGTTCAATCCATTTGGCAATCGACTGTCACTTATAGCAATAAAACACTATTAATTTTAATACTGCAGTTCAGCAAATGAAAAATGTCCATTTAGATTTAGTCACATTATTCATCCAAACCTCTGTACTCTCTCCCCCCCATAACATTTTTTTAAAAAACTCTACTATACTTACCTTTTCTCCACTGACAGTGGACAGTCTCCAGATATGGGTTGGATGACATTAGGCAGAAAAGGACTGGTACTGGATCAGGAAGCAGTGAGTTTTGGGAGGCTGTGTCAGAGAGGAGGCGAGTACTGCAGCCAGAGATGCTTTTTTATGTTTGCAGGGACACTTATTTATTTTAACTTTTTAAAAAAAAATGTATTTAAACTTTAGAGAGTAAAATAAAGTAAACAAAAGTCCCTCCATAGAAGAGTAGAGTCATCTACCTGCTTTCGATCAGTGCTTTCTACCTGATTTGCTCCAGGCAGAGGCCAAATATAAAGGGAGAGAGGCTGCACGCCTACCGAGATCTCTTAACTTTGACATTTTATACAATTTTAACTGCTCCATGAACTTCTTTAAAATTGCTTCTCAACAAACTAATACTATGTAGCAAGGTCCCAGGCCTCCTTCAGTCTAATGAGAACTTCCAGGGCCAAAGACAGCTGACATCCTTCTGTATGTAGTGGGCTGTGAGGCATGGTGGGTGCAAAGTAGGTAAAGTTATTGGGTGCAAGATACTTCTTGAATGCAGAAGAGAGTTTATTTCTCTTAACAAACTTTTTTGGGGGAGAGAGGGGTAGGGCCAGGACACCCTTAGGTAGTTGCAAGTTCAATTGGCAGACTCTGAGACTTCAACAGGAGGACAGCCATGCAGGGAAAGGCATCCAGCAAGATGCCACATCTGCATGTGCAGGGATGCTGTCTCCTATGGCAACAGACTTTAACAGTTCCTTCCCTTCCACTACAATCACTCCTTGTAGTTCTTCAGCTCACTGACCTCCCAGTCCCCCACTAGACTAGATGATTCACTGCCACTGAATCCCTTGAGCTCCTCTAATCTTCACGGTGGTATCTTCCTCAAGAGTCACCCCCCGCCTCTCTGTGGGGTCCCTAGCTTGGCACTCAAGATACCTCTCAAGCTTCACCCCACTGGCCTGTTCAGTCCCTGGCTTGACACACAAGGCTGTTCTGCAAGCGTCACCTGCGCTGGCTGGGTCCCTGGCTTGATACCCACTGAAGTTTCCTGATTCTTCACCGTCCCCGGTTAGTGAGAGAACTGCTCCGGTACTTGCTTCAGTTACTCACTGTGGTCCCTGGTAATGAGGTGATTGGTCCCTTAGTGGCCACAGCTTCCCCTCTACCTCCTACAATGTCAGGTTCTCCAGCCGGCAGAACCGTCACTTCTGGTTGGACTGCAAGCAGCAATCCCAACCCTGTGCTGCTTTCTTGCTTCTGGATAGGCTCTCAGACAGCCTAGCAGCCAGATGTGCCAGGGATAGGCCCAATCTCTGGCCTAGCAGCCCGGGATATACAACACACGTCCACCCAGACAGCCATTCAGGTGGCACAGAAAACTGATCACCTGACTCCACCAAAATATATAGGCTATCCCAGCAGGCCAAGGGATTTAAGAAAACCCCTGCCCATTGGCTGGGATACCACAAATACTCATAATCTGACCTTGTAATGCCCTTCTCGTATCTAATGCCACCAGGTATCCACCCTCCTAGCGGCAAAAGAGAGAAGAGCAGCAATTACAGACTAATGCCGCGTAAACACGGATGGATTTTCCGATGGGAAATGTTCAATGTGAGCTTGTTGTCGCAAAGTCCGACCGTGTGTAGGCTCCATCGAACATTTGCTTTCGGACTTTCCACCAACAAATGTTTGATAGCAGGTTCTCAAATTTTCCACCAACAAAACTTGGTTGTCAGAAAGTCAGATCGTGTGTACACAAGTCCACGCACAATAGTTCACACATGCTCGGAATCAAGTACGAGTCGGAAGCACTTGGTCTTGTAAAACTAGCGTTCGTAGTGGAGATAACACATTCGTCACGCGGCAAATTTCGAAATCTCTCAATGCGCATTCTCTTCTTTATAATGCTAGAATAATGAATTTTTGCGTTGCTGCTGATATTCACAGAGTTCTGGCAAACGGATTTTTAATTATTTCTTGTGATCTCATGAATATTCTTTGTTTTTTTTTCTAGTGATCTCCAGAATAATATATTTTTTTATTAATCTCCATATTTTTTTTTGTTTGTTTTTACTTGTGATCTCCAGAATTTTTTTTTTTTTCTAGTGATCTCCATAATATATTTTGTCATTTTGTGTGTCAGGTTACTACAACACCATTATATACCTTGTATTTTTTAACCCCAAAGATACAACTATGTTGGTGTCTCTTTTAATTTGACATTGCATTTTTGAAATGTTCCTGCCTACTCACAAACAAACTGTCCTTTTTGAAGTAAAACACATAGCCAAGTATTTGTCCAAAAAAAAAAATAGATATGTAATAGGGTTCCTAACAAAATAAAGAGGAAGGCAACGCTGGAGAAACAGTTGAAATTGGTGAAGCCTTTGTACCCCAGTGCAGACATCAATTATTTGACTGTCAAAATTGGTAACCTGAGTAGGGATGGGCTATCTGTTCGAGTCGAACATGAGTTCGACTCGAACATTGGCTGTTCTCCCGTTCGCCAAACAGCGAACAATTTGGGATGTTCGCGGCAAATTCGAAAAGCCGCGGAGCACCCTTTAAAAGTCTATGGGAGAAATCTAAAGTGCTAATTTTAAAGGTTAATATGCAAGTTATTGTCATAAAAAGTGTTTGGGTACCCGGGTCCTGCCCTAGGGGTCATGTATCAATACAAAAAAAACTTTTAAAAACGGACGTTTTTTCAGGAGCAGTGATTTTAAAAATGCCTAAAGTGAAACAATAAAAGTGAAATATTCCTTTAAATTTTGTACCTGGGGGTGTCTATAGTATGCCTGTAAAGTAGCGCATGTTTCCCGTGTTTATAACAGTCCGAGAGCAAAATGACATTTCTAAAGGAAAAAAAAGTTATTTAAAAGTGCTAGCGCTAGTGCCAGCTATTAACCAGTTGCCGACCGTCTCACGACGATATACGTCGGCAGAATGGCACGGGCAGGCAGAATCACTTACCTGTACGTGATCTGCCTCTCGCGGGCAGGGGGTCCGATCGGACCCCCCCTGTGCGGGGCAGTCGGCTTCTGTCCGGGAGCGAATAGACGTGAGGGGGGGCCATCCATTTGTGGCCCCCCCTCGCGATCGCTCCCAGTCAATGAGAATCTTCCTCTGCCTCTGTATAGTAAACAGAGACAGAGGAAGTGATGTCATCACTCCTCGGCTCGGTATTTTCCGTTCCGGCGCCGAGGAGAGAAGACATCCGAGTGAGTGTAAAACATACACACAGTAGAACACGCCAGGCATACATTACACCCCCCTTTACCCCCCGATCCCCCCCTGGTCATCCCCCAATCACCCCCCCGTCACACTGACACCAAGCAGTTTTTCTTTTTCTGATTACTGCATTGGTGTCAGTTTGTGACAGTTAGTGTGGTAGGGCAGTTAGTATTAGCCCCCTTTAGGTCTAGGGTACCCCCTAACCCCCCCCTAATAAAGTTTTAACCCCTTGATCACCCCCTGTAGGAAGGTAAATATATAGATTCGCCATCAGTGTTTTATAGCGACAGGGACCCCCATATACTACCTAATAAATGTTTTAACCCCTTGATTGCCCCCTAGTTAACCCTTTCACCAGTGATCACCGTATAACTGTTTCGGGTGACGATGGTTAGTTAGTTTATTTTTTATAGTGTCAGGGCACCTGCCGTTTATTACCGAATAAAGGTTTAGCCCCCTGATCGCCCGGCGGAGATATAACTTAGGTTTTAGGGTCAGATAGGGTCTGCGTCACCCCAGGCAGCGTCAGCTTAGTGCCAGTACCGCTAACACCCACGCACGCAGTATACACCTCCCTTAGTGATATAGTATCTGAACGGATCAATATCTGATCCAATCAGATCTATACTAGCGTCCCCAGCAGTTTAGGGTTCCCAAAAACGCAGTGTTAGCGGGATCAGCCCAAATACCTGCTAGTACCTGAGTTTTGCCCCTCCGCCCAGCCCAGCCCAGCCCACCCAAGTGCAGTATCGAACGATCACTGTCACTTACAAAACACTAAACGCATAACTGCAGCGTTCGCAGAGTCAGGCCTGATCCCTGCGATCGCTAACAATTTTTTTGGTAGCGTTTTGGTGAACTGGCAAGCATCAGCGGCCTAGTACACCCTGGTCATAGTCAAACCAGCATTGCAGTAACACGTGGTGACGTGGCAAGTCCCATAAGTGCAGTTCAAGCTGGTGAGGTGGCAAGCACAAGTAGTGTCCCGCTGCCACCAAGAAGAAGACGAACACAGGCCCATCGTGCCCATAGTGCCCTTCCTGCTGCATTCGCCAATCCTAATTGGGAACCCACCACTTCTGAAGCACCCGTACTTCCCCCATTCACATTCCCAACCAAATGCAGTCGGCTGCATGAGAGGCATTTTCTTTATGTCCTCCCGAGTACCCCTACCCAAAGAACCCCAGCAAAAAAGATGTCGTGTCTGCAGCAAGCGCGGATATAGGCGTGACACCCGCTATTATTGTCCCTCCTGTCCTGACAACCCTGGTCTTTGCATTGGTGAATGTTTTGAACGCTACCATACACTAGTTGAGTATTAGCGTAGGGTACAGCATTGCAAAGACTAGGCACACTTTCACAAGGTCTCCCAAGATGCCATCGCATTTTGAGAGACCCGAACCTGGAACCAGTTAAAGTTACAAAAGCTACAGGTGATATATGCCGAAGCATGGGGGCAGCAGGGGCGGAGGAGCGATTTGCTCCTACCTTTTGCGAGAGGATGCCCCCCTGCTTCGGCATGTATAAATGGTGCATGTATGCCCATCATTAGAAGTGGGTGGATGAAGGGAGGTATTCTAATGGTGGCCATACCCACCGTTCAATCTCTTTTTTTTGTTCAGCCCACAGGCTGCATGAAAAAAAAAGATTACAATATATGCCCAACAAGGACCAGCAACGTACTGGTATGTTGCTGAATTTTGAGTGGTTATACCAGAATGATGCTTGCAGGTTTAGGTATCATCTTGGTATCATTCTTTTCAGCCAGCGGTCGGCTTTCATGTAAAAGCAATCCTAGTGGCTAATTAGCCTCTAGACTGCTTTTACAAGCAGTGGGAGGGAATGCCCCCCCGCCGTCTTCCATGTTTTTCTCTGGCTCTCCTGTCCCAACAGGGAACCTGAGAATGCAGTCGGTGATTCAGCCAGCTGACCATAGAGCTGATCAGAGACCAGAGTGGCTCCAAACATCTCTATGGCCTAAGAAACCGGAAGCTACGAGCATTTCATGACTTAGATTTCGCCGGATGTAAACAGCGCCATTGGGAAATTGGGAAGGCATTTTATCACACCGATCTTGGTGTGGTCAGATGCTTTGAGGGCAGAGGAGAGATCTAGGGTCTAATAGACCCCTATTTTTTCAAAAAAGAATACCTGTCACTACTAATTGCTATCATAGGGGATATTTACATTCCCTGAGATAACAATAAAAATGATAAAAAAAATGAAAGGAACAGCTTAAAAATAAGATAAAAAAGCAAAAAAATAATAAAGAAAAAAAAAAAAGCACCCCTGTCCCCCCCTGCTCTCACGCAAAGGCGAGCACAAGCTTTGGTCTGGCGTCAAATGTAAACAGCAATTGCACCATGCATGTGAGGTATCACCGCGAAGGTCAGATCGAGGGCAGTAATTTTAGCAGTAGACCTCCTCTGTAAATCTAAAATGTTAACCTGTAAAGGCTTTTAAAGGATTTTAAAAATGTATTTAGTTTGTCGCCACTGCACTTTTGTGCGCAATTTTAAAGCATGTCATGTTTGGTATCCATGTACTCGGCCTAAGATCATCTTTTTTATTGCATCAAACATTTGGGCAATATAGTGTAGTTTTAGTGCATTAAAATTTAAAAAAGTGTGTTTTTTCCCCCAAAAAATGCATTTAAAAAATCGCTGCGCAAATACTGTGTGAAAAAAAAATGAAACACCCACCGATTTAATCTGTAGGGCATTTGCTTTAAAAAAATATATAATGTTTAGGGGTTCAAAGTAATTTTCTTGCAAAAAAAAATATTTTTTAATGTAAACAAAAAGTGTCAGAAAGGGCTTTGTCTTCAAGTGGTTAGAAGAGTGGGTGATGTGTGGCATAAGCTTCTAAATGTTGTGCATAAAATGCCAGGACAGTTTAAACCCCCTCCAAATGACCCCATTTTGGAAAGTAGACACCCCAAGCTATTTGCTAAGAGGCATGTCGAGTCCATGGAATATTTTAAATTGTGACACAAGTTGCGGGAAAAAGACAATTTTTTTTTATTTTTGCACAAAGCTGTCACTAAATGATATATTGCTCAAACATGCAATGGGAATATGTGAAATTACACCCCAAAATACATTCTGTTGCTTCTCCTGAGTACCACATGTGTGAGACTTTTTGGGAGCCTAGCCGCGTACGGTACCCCGAAAACCAAGCACCGCCTTCAGGCTTTCTAAGGGCGTAAATTTTTGATTTCACTCTTCACTGCTCACAGTTTCGGGGGCCATGGAATGCCCAGGTGGCACAACCCCCCCCCCCCCCATGACCCTATTTTGGAAAGTAGAGAAAATTGAAAAAAGAAAAAAAAAATATTTTTCTTGTCTTTCTTCATTTTCAAAAACAAATGAGAGCTGCAAAATACTCACCATGCTTCTCAGCAAATAGCTTGGGGTGTCTACTTTCCAAAATGGGGTCATTTGATGGGGTTTGTGCCACCTGGGCATTCCATGGCCTCCGAAACTGTGATAGGCAGTGAAGAGTGAAATAAAAAATTTACGCCCTTAGAAAGCCTGAAGGCGGTGATTGGTTTTCGGAGCCCCGTACGCGGCTAGGCTCCCAAAAAGTCTCACACATGTGGTATCCCCATACTCAGGAGAAGCAGCTAAATGTATTTTGGGGTGCAATTCCACATATGCCCATGGCCTGTGTGAGCAATATACCATTTAGTGACAACTTTGTGCAAAAACAAAAAAAATTTGTCACTTTCCCGCAACTTGTGTCAAAATATAAAATATTCCATGGACTCAATATGCCCCTCAGCAAATAGCTTGGGGTGTCTACTTTCCAAAATAGGGTCATTTGGGGGTGTTTTGTGCCATCTGGGCAATTTATGGCCTTAAAAACTGTGGTAGGTAGTGAGGAGTGAAATCAAAAATTTACGCCCTTAGAAATCCTGAAGGCGGTGATTGGTTTTCGGCACCCCGTACGTGGCTAGGCTCCCAAAAAGTCCCACACATGTGGTATCCCCATACTCAGGAGAAGCAGCTGAATGTATTTTGGGGTGCAATTCCACATATGCCCATGGCCTGTGTGAGCAATATATCATTTAGTGACAACTGTTTGTAAATTGTAAATTTTTTTTTGTCATTATTCAATCACTTGGGACAAAAAAAATTAATATTCAATGGGCTCTTTTCAAAATGGGGCACCTCAAAAAATGACATAGGCAGTCATAATTTTTTATAACAAAAAGTAGAAAATATATATTTTTTAAAAATTTTTCGGTCTTTTTCCGTTTATAGCGCAAAAAATAAAAATGGCAGAAGTGATCAAATACCATCAAAAGAAAGCTCTATTTGTGGGAAGAAAAGGACGCAAATTTCGTTTGGGTACAGCATTACATGACCGCGCAATTAGCAGTTAAATCGACACAGTGCCAAATTGTAAAAAGTGCTCTGATCAGGAAGGGGGTAAATCCTTCGGGGGCTGAAGTGGTTAATGAATTGTCGGTCCCAACAATACACATAAAAGTCATTTAAGAAAAAAAAAATACACGAGGGTCCCCCAAAAATCCATTACCAGCAGGTCTGGTATGGATATTAAGGGGAACTCCGCGCCAATTTTTTTTTTAAATGGCGTGGGGTTCCCCCCAAAAATCCATATCAGACCTGAAGGATCTGGTATGGCTTTTAAGGGGAACTCCGTGCCAAAATAAAAAAAATGGCATGGGGTTCCCCCAAAAATCCACACCAGACTCTTATCCGAGCACACAACCTGGCAGGCCGCAGGAAAAAAGGGGGGGACGAGAGAGCGTCCCCCCTCCTGAACCATACCAGGCCACATCCCCTCAACATGGGAATGTGCCCGGTGGTTGTGGGGTTCTGCGGGCAGGGGGCTTATCGGAATCTGGAAACCCTCTTTAACAAAGGGGACACCCAGATCCCGCCCACCCATGTGAATTGGTAAGGGGTACAATGTACCCCTACCATTTCACAAAAACAAAGTGTCAAAATGTTAAAAAACCACAGAAGACGGCTTGGGACAAGTCCTTTATTAAAAATAAAAAAATTAAAAAGAGATTCCAGCGATGTAATCCAATAAATCCATGCTCCTACTCCAGCGATGTAATCCAATTCTCGATCTCCAGCGATAAATGATCTCCAGCGACTCCAGCGAGGAACACGCACAGGATCCTGCCTCCACCGGAGGCACCCAGCCAATGACGCGGCGCCAGCTTGACAACTCCTATGTAGCTAAGGGCGGGGCAACTCGTCACATGACCCCGTCCCCCTCTGACAAGGGGAAATGTCGGGGTTTCACTGTGATGTGTATGGGAGCCCCCTCTGATGCAACACAGGATTTCCCATGTTGAGGGCATGTGGCCTGGTATGGATCGGGGGGGGCTCACTCATCCCCCCTCTTTTCCTGCGGCCTGCCAGGTTCCGTGCTTGGCTGAGGGTCTGGTGTGGATTTTTGGAGGAACCCCACGCCATTTTAAAAAAAATCTTGGCGCAGAGTTCCCCTTAAAGTATATACCAGACCTGAAGGAGCAACGACAATTTATTAATAGCCGGCACTAGCGCTAGCACTTTTAAATTACTTTTTTTCCTTTAGAAATGTCATTTTGCTCTTGGACTGTTATAAACACAAGAAACATGCGTTACTTTACAGGCATACTATAGACACCCCCCAGATATGAAATTTAAAGGAATATTTCACTTTTACTGTTTCAGCCTGTGTCTTTTGCCAGACCACACCAGAGCCAGGCCATCACTCTCAACACTTCCTTTCACGCTTCCTTCCATGCTTCTCTGGTGGGTTGGGTGGCTGTGGTGTTGGTGGTGTTGCTGGAGGTGGAGAAGGAGTAGTATGGTCCAACTCACACAGGTGGCTTTGATTTGTGAGTTGGCCCCTCATTCCCTTGTTTAGGACCTGAAGAATGATCTCCTCACAGATGAGGCATTGGCCCTCCTCCATGCATTCCAGTTTACTGGCTGTCACACAGCCAAATGACTCAGGGCCACCAGGGGTGGTTGTAAGTACCGCAGTAGCTTGGCGAATTAAAGAAGTCACACACTCCTCCAGTTTCCTCATCTTCCTGGTCCTTTTGGTTGGAATGTGAAGGGGAGGAACCTGGGATTTGGTCAGGCTTCTTTCCATGGTGCATAGTTTTAGTTTTTTGGTCATCAATCACACACAGTTTTGAGCTCATGACTGTTGCAAATTGAATGTTAACAAATAGAAAAGACTATCATTCTGACCCCAGCATTTTTCATTCTTGTCCCAAACATTTTTGGCCACTACTGTCTATTGATATGTAAACCACTTTGTTCAATCAGAAATTATTGATCAATAACATCTAGTTAACATCAGTAATTTTTTGACAAGAAATATGTTGAACAATGCTATACCTGGCTCAAGCTAGGCTCCCCCACATCTTCCTGGGTGGAAGGCCCAGGTTGGACATCATCATCTGATGTTGAAGGAAGTGTGTAAGGAAGTGTGGATAGCGATGGCCTGGGTTCACTCTGGTCTGACAAAAAACACAGTCTGTCGTAGTACCACAGCCTGGGTACATACATGTCATCTGCTACTGCTCCGGATCTCATGGAATCCTGGACCCAGCTTCACCAATTCCAAAAGCTTCTCCACTCTGCCTTCCTCTTTAGCTTGTTGGAGTATTCCCTGTTTTGGACTTGCCATAGACATGGCAGCTCCCTGTACATGTCCAGGAATCTGGGCAGGAAGTCTGGGTCCGTGAATTTATCCACCATTTTCCCTGCAAGATACAACACAAGACAAACCCTAATCTCTCCTAATCTTGTCCCAATATAGGCCTCAATCTCTAAGCAGTATAGGCCACACACCACTGAAGCCCCAAGTTAAAATTGTACCTTCATTTGCACGATCGGCGCTTACGATCCTCCGTTCTCCACTCACAGATCGTACGTACGACTCCCGCGTGTTATGCTTTATATACACTGCGCATGCGTGAAACTCTGCCCCTGTCCTTCTTTCTAGTGTATTCCCCGCCTCTTCTCTTTTTGGGCAGTGGGAGAGCATATGGTGGAGAGACAGCAGGTGCCTGCAGAGAACAGCAAAGACAAGGACCAGGAAAGCCTGGAGCAAGGCAGTTCCACATCCGGGAGGAGATATAAGGCCTCAAATATGTTCTTTGTAGAGATGGTGGAGATGGTGGATATCTTGAAGAGGGCAGACTATAATGGGAAGTATGGACCGTACCCAAATCCAAATGTGAGAAAGGCCAAGATCATGACTAAAGTTGTGAAAAGTCTGCACAGAAATTTTGGGGTATGACAATCCAAGGAGCAATTGAGGAAACACTGGTCAGTCCTGAAATTGAGGGAGCACGATCAGTATAGAAGGATCAGGAAAGTGCTGCAAAAAAGTAAGTATTTGTCGCGTGTTCCTATTATTATTATTACTTTTGTGCTGGTCCATGTGCTTTTCTTTACTGTTGTACAGTTTAAAATGGCAAGTTTGAGGTTCGTGGGCACAGTAATCGTTCGTATTAAACATTGTTTGTTCGACCACTAATACAACGAAGAAGGGGAACTCACCACACAACATGAGGATGTTGATTCCGAGTTTCAGGAAGTGGTCGAAATGGTGACCAAAACAGGTCAGTGTCTGAGACCACAGCTTCAGGTAATAGATGTATGCCTGCAATTAATAATACATGGTGTGTTTAATTTTTAGGTGATGTGGATGTTGTGGAAGAAGAAACTCACTTCAGCAGTGCAAGTGCACAAGTTCTCATCAGCGAAATAATGGTGTGCAATCGGGATTTAGACAAGGTCAAGGAAAACATCAATGATGTTGAAAAAAGACTGACCAACATCATTGATGTTTTAGCCAAAATCTAAAAAAAAAAAACAATGTTGTCGTTATTGTTTATCTTTTTATAAAAATTTTAAAGAAATTGGAAAGCCAAATTTTGAAGATGCACATAGTGTGTCAACATTTGCTAGGTCCCATCATGGGGGATCAATGGACATTTTTAGGGGGTGCAACCCCTACCTCTCATCTATTTTAGTTGTGAGGAACGGGTTGCACCCACAAAATGTGTACATTGATATCCCATGATGGTAGATAGCACATGTTGACACACTGTGTGTCTTTTCCCTACATCAAAATAGATGTAGGGAAAAGACACACATTTTAGGCATGGGATCATGATGGAAATCCACATTTTGACTCCCAATTTGTGTGCATCTTCAAAATTTGGCTTTTACAGGGGAGAGATTACCCCATCCGATGAAGGCAAAATCAACACAGTTTTGACATACTAATGTCTCATATTGCCTTCCTTTATCAAAGTTGAACTTTGTAAGTTCCTGAGTTGTGGGTGTGTATGTTATGCATTTAAACATGCCTGTTTAGCCACAAAAAAGGCTATATCTACTGTCACATGTTATACACTAAAGATGTTGGTTTGTTAAAAAAAACTTTTACAACACACATGTGAATGTGCTTGGAGTAAAATGTTTTATACTCAACAATGCGTGGTTTCTTCTTTCAGTGCTCATTACCAGTTTTAGGGGTAAGTTGGTGTAGTTACAGTGACAATGGTGGTTATTTGCTAAAGGCAAATCCACTTTGCACTACAAGTCCACTTTCAGTGCAGTTTCAGTGCACTTGCAGTGCACTTGTAGTGCAAAGTGGATTTACCTTTAGTAATTAACCCCCACAGTGCTTTAAAATTTGCCCCAATAAGGCCATTTTAGGGACTCCAAGCAATTAATTCATGGAGTTGAAAAGGATGATTTTTTTTAGCATTAATGCATTACATACATTAACAACAAAAACATTGTGTGTGTGCAGCAGACCCACAACAGAACGTAATAGTTAGCTGAAGAAGAGATTGTCACCTTATGTATCAAATAAGTTACGTTCGCACTATTGAAGAAAGTGGCTGAAAATAAAAGGGCATTGGAGAACTTAGGAAGCAGATAAAAGAAAACACAAGCTGTAAATCAAATAAAATATGAGTTCAGTTTTTACAAAGAAATTTATTTTCAAAAGGTTTTAAACATTATCTGGCATATCAATTGCCCCCCTACCCGCGAAGTACTCCAGATAGCTTTGCCGTACTTCCCGGGCGCTTTGCGGGGGGCAAGCCAAGACGGCCAGCTTCAAGTGCCGTCATGTTTTGGTCCAGTGAGCCAGCCTCAGTCGCAACTGAGGCCAGATAGTTGGCTGCATTTTTTCTTAAAAAATTGTGCAAAATGCAGCAGCACAGAACAATATGGTTTAGTTTATATTCTGCCATATTTATTGAAGTTAAGAATAGCTGGAACTGGCTGGCCATTATGCCAAAGGAATTTTCCACCACTCATCTGGCTCTGGCCAGTCAGTAGTTAAAAACCCTCTGGTCCGGAGTGAGGGTCCTCATAGGGAACGGCTGCATCAGATGGTCCCCCAGTGCAAATGCTTCATCTGCTACAAACATGAATTGGAGGCCCGTCACATTGTCTGCTGGGGGAGGCAAGCCCAAGCTGCCATTTTGGAGCCATTTGTAGAATTCTGTCTGGGTGATGACTCCACCATCTGACATCTGGCCATTCTTTCCTACATCCACATAGAGAAATTGGTAAGTTGCCGACAGCACCGCCAACAACACAATACTACTATACCCCTTGTAGTTAAAGTAGTACAACCCCGAGTTGGGGGGTGGGGCGATGCACATGTGTTTCTCATCTGTTGCCCCACCGCAGTTGGGAAAGTCCCACTGCTGGGCAAATTGGGAGGCCACAGTCTGCCATTCCTGTGGGTTGGAAGGAAACTGTGGAATCAAACAGGAAAACAAAAATTAGTACTTTTGCACATAACATTGCAAGCAGATTAGACACAAACATTCTTGGCCAACATAAGTATAACATTTATTTAAATGAGTATTTAAAGTCTAAAGTATAAGGTCCACTTATCAGATTCCTCACCCCCTCTTATGGCCCATTCTAAAAATGTGAGGGTGGGGGGGAGATGTTTTGGACAGGTAACCCTCTCCACTTCATTGCGAGCTAAATGCATAAATAATGTGTGTTACTTTGGCCAGCCCCTCGTTGCTTACACTATTGGCAGCCCACTGGACAGGTAAGACGTGTCATAATCCAAAAATATGAATACACACTGTCCAAATTAAATCACATTTTTACATTCTGCAATTAACTATCAAGATAATAGGAGAACAAAACTTTAAGCAGCACCATTTGAAAGTATTCAGGCAGGCCCTTGCACTACATGCTTTGGTGAATTCATCCATAAATATGAACACAAAAGAGGTGGGTATAGTGTGTATGGGTTGGGCAAAGTCAGCAGATAGAGTATTGGTATCGGTTGACTTAGCGATTGGGGGGAGGGTTCCAAATAAGTTTTGGGCCCCCAAAAAAAGCCTCTTGCACTCTGCCTGAATTTAAGGACAACAATAACATTTGGACACATTTTAGGGAGTGCTTAAGGTAAGCACTACAATGGAGCTGAAAAAATACATTGTTAAGTGAAATAGGCTAGGTGTGTATGGGCCCAGGATAGCATGCTGGGGAGGTTAGTGAAGGCAAATATGCATGAAGGACAAAAAAAGGAGCATTAAAAGCTTACAGCATGCATGAGGACAGAGGACATTAACAGCATATTTCAATCATGGTAATTAGGGAATGATGAAATTAATACAATACATTAGCAAACATTAAATACATAGAATGTGATGTTAAAGGATAAAACTTACCTTAATATAGTCTTTCTGCAGGACCTGAATTATGGCAGAACAGGTCTCTGGAATAATGATTTCCAGAGCCTGGGGGGAGATCCCAGTCGTAAACTTAATATCCTGGAGACTTCTCCCTGTCGCCAAGTACCGCAAGGTGGCAACTAGCCTTTGCTCAGGTGCATGCAGGTGTCCTGCTTGGTAATATAGGGGTAAGCAAAGCCAACAGACGGTGAAAAATGGGTCCGTCAACCCGGAGATAATTCCTGAAATCATCAGGATTATTCTCCTGGATCTCCCGCAGCAAAGGCATGTGAGAGAATTGGTCACACTGGAGCAACCAATTCTTGGTACATGAACTCCTCCTCCCTCTGTTCATGGACTGGACTTGGGACAAAGCAAGAACTCCAACACCAAGCCTAACAACAGCGCAAGCTCTCGGCCGAGAACGTAACCGCAATATAACCGGCTAGAAAATGGTCGGCTGGTCAGAACGAACAGAACGCACTGAAAAACAGAAGCGAACTATAAATAGACCAAACTGAAAGACAGAACGAACTGACAACATACACTGAAGAATAGATACGAACCCACAAGCACAAACTGACAAGCAGAAACGAACTGAAAAGCACAACCCTAAAAAGCGCAAATCGTCTCTCACCAAACTTCTACTAACATGAGATAAACACGAGATTAGCAGAAGAAGCCCAAATGGTGGTGCACTGGCTAGTGAACTTCCTTTTTATTGTCCCATCATACATCACCGCGTTCTTACGTTCAGAATTTTTGCCCAACATTTGTGTGACCGTGTGTATGCAAGACAAGTTTGAGCCAACATCCTTTGAAAAAAAATCCACGGTTTTGTTGCCGGAAAATCCGATCGTGTGTACGCGGCATTAGAGTGAAATCGATTGATCCCTAACAAAAGGCCAAGGTAACAATACCTGATGGCAGGTAAATTTAGGAGCAACCCTGCCTAAACACCAGGGCGCTACATCTACATCTGCAAAACAGGCTAATTTCTTCTATAAGATATTAAAACATAGCACATTATACCAAAGGAGAAAAAAACTCTCTTCTGCACAAATAATGGAATTGCAGCTTATGCTTAAATGTCTCTTGTTATTATGTTTTGTCAGTAATAACATTTAAAATGATTATTTCCAAATGCTTCTAACCTGCTCATGTTTCATTCATCAATTCTAAATATACTATAAAGTTTTTGATTATTTGGTGTTTGTGCTCCTCTCCAGAAGGTAATGTTTTGTTGATTTACTTTTAGGCAGTCTTTGGATAATTGGAACAACGTCTTGAAAAGAGTTTATTGTATCATTTAATTATTTTTGCTTTAAGTATAATTAGATGATGTTATCTTTTAAAGCTCCTGCTACTTATCTTTTAATTATCATGTTTTCCATTTTATCCTTATTCATTAATAAAGTGCATGCAATTTCATAGTACCATCCCACTGGAATGATTTGGAAACATATCTATTGAAGCAGAGTCGCTGCATTATTTACAAATGAGAGTGAAAGCCGGGACGTGGCAGCAATTGGTGGGATTTACAATTAAAAGATCTGTAAAACCTGTGCGTATGAGTGTTCCAAACTTGATTACAAGGACACAAAAGTATCTTTGTAACTTGTTTTCCTCTGGCTTTGAGAAAAATCAAGTCAGATGGTAATGTAAATTGAATTAACTATTCATGATAGACAAAAGAAATGTTACTAATTAAAGAGGAATTCCAATCAGGAAGGGGAAAAAGGACTTTTCAAGCAGCTCTAATATCCACAGACAACCAGTAAATTATTTTTTGTGCAGTAAATTCTTGATTAAAATAAAGTGAAACTCTGGCCAAATGCTTCATCATGATTTGCGGGTATCAGACCCCTGCTCTCCTCACTTACTCGTAATGGAGGATCTCACACCACACTGTCACTTACGTAACAATGCCACTCTCAGCTGCGCCTAGCACAAAGATTTTCCAGCTTGCGGGACAACAATCTAGGTGCCAGCAGCCTGAGAGCAATTGTCATTGGGCTAATTAACCCTTTAACTGCCACCACCGACCTTTGATTTACGGGAGAGTCAGAACACCCATCAATTTAGCAATACCAATTATGATTTTAGAATAATCGTCTGTAACACATTCTGTCACAACAGACAGGCCTGATAATTGGCCTTACTTTAAACAGTAGCACTCTTCAAGAGGTAGGTTCATTTATAGCTTGCATTAACAGCTTTAGAGACAAGGTTAACATTTTTCAAAATAAGGTTTTTAATAATGAAAAGCCCAAAATTGGTGCAAATAAAATATTTACAGAAAAATATGTTTCAAAGAAATAAAGACGGGGGGGCGTGGCCGGATGTGATCGAGGCAGCAAGTGTTTCCCAGAGGCTCCGTTTATCCTGACAAAATCCGTGCATTTGGAGCATTCCTATTGCCACCCAAACTTAATAATCAGGTGGGGGAAGGAGTCAGGAGCAGAATGATGCATTCCGCGTCCTCAAAGAAGCAGCAGAAAGCCGCAAATGAACAGCGCCATACCCGCTCTATGAAAGACGGAACAAAAGACTCCGCCCCCGCCATCTTGCCAGCACGGACATCAGCAAAGCGCGCCACGCTGACTTCTGGAAAGATGGCGACGGAAAGTGAAACTGCTGAGATGGAGCTCGCAGAGGATCAAGCAGAGGAGTCTCAGGGAGCTGTGGATACAGACGCCATAATTCGTCCGATCCTAGAAGCCATAAACGCCAGTAAGTCGGAACTCATGGGTAGAATCGATCATCTATCATCTGAATGTACCTTGATAAGGCACGATCTAGACAAGATCCGGGGGCGGCTTACCACGGTAGAAACGAGGGTCTCTAATGTGGAAGATATTACGCACTCTCAGGGGACGAATATAGCTGAACTGAAGGATATGGTGCTTGCCTTGCAGCGTAGAGCCATAGATGCAGAAGACCGTCAGAGGAGAAATAACATCAGAGTGGTGGGCCTTCCTGAAGGGGCAGAGGGAGACAAGCCTGTTCTATTTTCTGAAGGTTTCTTCAAACAGCTCCTATCGCTGAAAGATTTGCCCCCAACATATGTGGTTGAAAGAGCCCACAGAGTATCAACAGGGCGCAGACCGCCGGGAGCGTTCCCGAGACCCCTTCTGGTCAGGTTTCTGAATTATAGAGACCGGGATATGATTTTGGCCAAGGCCAGACAAGTTCAGGAGCTGAAATATGAAAATGCAAGAGTAATGTTTTTTCCTGATTTTTCGGCAGCCACACAGCAGCAACGCAGGTCTTTCAACGACATACACAAAAGATTGAGAGATAAAGAGATCAGATACAGCATGATATACCCGAGTAAGCTCAGGATTCAACATAAGGGCAGCGTGAAATTCTTTGAAAATCCTGGAGAGGCCAGTGACTGGCTAGACAAGGAACTTTCCTAAAAATGCATGAGAACTGAATTCAACCGTAATTGAGCTGCAAGTTGCACCTGTTATGCGTTGTTGAGTGGCACAAGTTTATATCCTTAACACTCAGGAAATCGGGGAATAAAGAGCAAGAAGAATTGCAATCATTCCGAATTGCACAAAGTCAGATATCAAAGGAATCCTCTATACTCCAGAGAATCTCTACATAGAACCAGCATCCAGCTATACAGGAGTCCAGCGGGACAGAGTATCAAGAGGAGAGCAAAGAGCACACGCCAATACGACAGAGAAAAGCTGGGGATACAGACGGCATTGACAATCTCTAATTTCAGACGGAGGACGGCTTCATGGCAATTCTCTACATTTTAGCAAGGAAGGAAGGCTCTTTCCCGTCATGTGCAGAGGTACTTTTTTCTATGCTAAATATTATTATTTTATTATTTTACTACATTATTATTTTTTTTACGTTTTTTGGATGCTCCAAAACAACAATTTTTTGAAAAGGAGCGAAGAGGAAACAGAAAGAGTGGACATTGAGCTGCAGAACTGTTGATCGCAACGACCAGATTCCACAAGAAGGTTTTTTTTTGTTGTTTTTTGGGATGAAGCTACCTACCAGAACTGTTTTTGAGTTTTGTTGGGGACTTTTCTCTGGTATAATAGCAGGGGGGGAAGGTACATTTGTCACAGCCCAAAGGTCCAAATTTTCTAAATGGTATGGAAATTTATTAATATGTGTGGATGTGGGAAGCACCGCTGGGAGGAGAAGATTGGGTCCCCTGATGTTCCACATTAATGGACATTTAAACAGGATAATATATGACGGATAAAATAAATATAGTGTCCTGGAATGTCAGGGGACTCAATAACAAGTTCAAGAGGGCCTCAGTCTTTCATTACTTAAAACATTACAAACCTCACCTAGTGGTACTGCAAGAGACCCATATAGAGGGAAGTAAGGTGTTGGCCCTACGTAAAAGATGGATACAAAGAGCAGTCCACTCCACATATTCCACGTTTGCAAGAGGAGTGTCCATTCTCATTAGTAGATCTGTTTCTTGCACTATTTACCAAGTAATTACTGATCCAGAGGGCAGATATGCTGCAGTGATAATGGATATTCTTAATAGTCAAATGTTACTAATAACTGTATACGTACCTCCACCTTTCCAGGTCCAAATTCTATATGACATGGTAACAAGACTGGCACAATTTTTACACTTGCCCCTGGTGGTGATGGGGGATTTCAATGCTGTGTTACATGCGGCCTTGGACTCCTCCAACCCAGGCAGGACAAGCTCTGAAGAACTAAAGAGTTGGGCCACCACGGTTGGAGTAGAGGAGTTATGGAGATGGAAACATCCAGCTGAAAAATGTTTCTCCCATATTTCAACAGCACATAGCTCCTCAGCGAGAATAGACTTGGCTTTTGGTAATAACACCATGTTACAGTATGTGTCTAGTATAGAGTACATAGCTGGGGGTCTGTCGGATCACAATCCCCTCCTCCTCACCTTGGCCGTGGGTACGAGGGGGGAGAGGGGGAGTTGGCGCCTGTCTCCAGAATGGTTGCAGCACGAACAGGTTGCTGCCCAGCTGGAGGAGGCGGCGAAAAACTACTGGCAGTGCAATGTTGATTCGGCAGAGCCACCAATGGTCTGGGACGCCTATAAGGCGATAGTAAGAGGGAAATCCATATCGGCTATTAAGACAGCCAGGGTAAATGAAAATGAGGAATATAAAAATATCCAACAGGAAGAGAACGAACGGGCCAGGGCATATGCAGCAACCCCATCGAGGGAATTGTTTGAATCCCTCCTTGAGGTCAGAAGACGTCTGTCACTGCAGGTTAAAGGACTGACAAAAATAGAGGAATCCCAGAGGGCACATACAATTTTCGCTGAGGGAGATAAAAATGGAAAGCTCCTGGCCATGCTGGTAGCGGATCACTCTCCGATGGCTCACATCCCAATTATCAAAAATAGGAATGGGAAGCTGGTCAGTGATCCGGTACTTATCATGCAGGAATTTGTGGACTTTTTCTCGTCGCTGTATTCTCCCATTCCTCCTTATGACAGGGAGGAGTTGGATAATGTAATGCGAAATCTACCGATACCTACATTATCGGAGGAGGACTGCAACATTCTGGAAGCTAAAATAACAAAAAAAGAAATAGAGGCCGCAATATGCGCCTTCCCGCCCAATAAGGCCCCCGGGCCGGATGGTATACCGGCGGACTTTTACAGGGCCAACATTGAACAACTAGCAGGTAGATTTAATTGGTTATTGGAACATTGTCTAGAGCACTCCTCCCTACCTGACTCAATGATGGAAGCCTATATGATTCTCATACCAAAACCAAGGAAGGATCTGACAGAATGTGCATCATATCGTCCAATTGCCCTTCTAAATTCAGACCTAAAAATCTTAACTAAAGTACTAGCAACCAGACTGGCCCAGGTTATACAGACTATAGTGAATATAGACCAAACCGGCTTCATGCCAGGAAAATCGACTGACACAAATCTTAGGAGACTGTTTACACATCTACAGCTTCCCCCTACAGACTCTGAATCAAAAATAGTGGTATCTCTCGATATAGCAAAGGCCTTTGATTCGGTAGATTGGCAAATCATGAATAAGGTGTTGGAGGTCATGGGATTTGGACCACAGTTTCGAAAATGGGTTTCATTGCTATATAGTAACCCCAAGGTGGCGATTCGTATGGGTAGGAGGGTGTCTCCTTTTTTTGAAATAGGAAGGGGCACGAGGCAAGG
This sequence comes from Lithobates clamitans, assembly GCA_037952925.1. Lineage (NCBI taxonomy): Eukaryota > Metazoa > Chordata > Amphibia > Anura > Ranidae > Lithobates > Lithobates clamitans. Next base: position 973,792 of record JBBGZY010000598.1, read on the forward strand.
GTGCCCCTTGTCCCCCTTCCTTTTCGCTCTTGTGATAGAGCCATTGGCCATTGCCTTAAGGGTCTCCAGGAGGGTTCAAGATATTAAAGTGGGCACCATACACGAAACAGTTGCACTTTATGCAGATGATATGCTCCTGTTTCTGTCAGACCCGAAAAACTCACTAACTGTGGTACTGGAAATCCTGGATGATTTTGCAAGGTTTTCAGGGCTACAAGTGAATTGGAACAAGTCCTCAATACTTCCATTAGATGATAGAGCAAGGGAAGGGGTTGACCCCGATCTGCCACTACAATGGGTAACGTCTATGAAATACCTTGGGGTAAAGATCACAGCAAAAATAGAAGATTACATGCCCCTTAATGTTATTCCACTGATAGCCTTCCTCAAACAAAAAACGCAGGCGTGGTCCAGACTTCCATTGTCGTTGATAGGCAGGATCAGCCTACTCAAAATGAAGGTCTTGCCGGTGATATTGTACTTTTTGAGGCATGTTCCAGTGTGGATACCAAAATCTTTTTTTCGTCAACTAGACGGTATAGTAGGCTCCTTTTTGTGGGCTCCTAAACTTCCCAGGATTGGGATTAAGGTACTTCAGGAACCGGCAGACGAGGGGGGTCTGGCCCTCCCAGATTGGCATAAGTACTACCTGGCAGGGCAGATGGTTTTTGCTAGCAGATGGCTAATAATGGACAAAGGGGACGCTGCCACGGTGTTGGAGGCGGCCCACCTGGGGTCCTATGAAAGTTTGCATATGGCATTGTTCAGGGGGCTTAGGTCTGAATTACCATTGACTTTAACTATGAAGGCTACAATAAAAGCGTGGGACATGGCGATACATTTGGCATCCCCAAGCTATCAGGGTCATTCACCCACAATGCCGCTGTGGATGAATCCTGTGCTACAGCACTTCTACAACATACCTGACCCCATGATATGGCAATAAAGGGGATTAAGACATTAGGTGACATAACAGCTTTTGGAGATCGTCTGATGTTCCCTCAGCTAAAATTAAGACACAATTTAGAAAACGCCTATCTATTCCGTTACTTACAACTTCGACATGCCTATCAGTCGCAATTCAGGGTACGTAAAGTAGAGTCTTTGACATCCACTCTTGAGTCAATGCTATCAGAGGAGGCTCTGGACAAACCCCTCTCCAAATCATACAAAGAATTTTTCAAAAGTACACCAAAAGCTATCGCAAAGACCAGAAGTAAATGGGAAATGGAAGTTCCGGAGCTCCAGGGGGAGGACTGGGAGGAGGTATGGGATCAACCATTTAAGCATCTGGTATCAGCCAGAGATAGGCTGATTCAATTCAAATTCCTTCACAGGTGTTATTACGCTCCGGCAAGATTAGGAAAAATTTATGGGCTGACTTCAGTGGAGAGCTGGAGATGCACTTTTTCCCCGGCAAACGCCAGCCACATTTTCTGGGACTGCCCACAAATAAAAAGATATTGGGAGGAGGTCCTTTCATGTATCTCGGGCCTCCTCATAATACCTATTCCACTGAGTATTAAAGTGTGCCTGCTGGGTTTGGTACAGGAGGTGGTGCAGACCAGAGCCTTAAGAACACTGCTCAATATTCTGCTTTTCTACGCCAAAAAGGCCATCCTACTAAAATGGAAGGATCCCCAAGCGCCAGATGTCGCATTCTGGAAAAAGTTGGTAAATAATATGATGCCTTATTATAAATCTACGTATCAAGCTAGAGGATGTAAAAAAAAATTTGACAAGGTATGGCAGGGATGGTATGGAGATGAAAATACATTAGGATAACCAAAATAATATAAGGTTAACAATGACAGGTAGAGGGTAACTTATTAATGCGAGGTAACGCCAATTAACACAGAACCAGGAGGATTGATTGAAAAACGAGGGATTGGGGAAATATAATGTAATAAATCACTCTGACCCGGCGGTGCAACAACTTCATATTACAGGAGCTATTAAGTATACGTTAGCTACTCGGAATTGGACTTGGGCTGTGACAGGGAGGGAGGGGGGAGGGGGATTCCAGGGGGAGGGTGGAGGGAATTAGGGGGTAAGACTCATTGTTGGGCCCTGCGAGGCCAAATCTGGGCTCTGTCACGTTGGCAGCCTAGAGGTTATTGTATAAATGAAAAACTTCAATAAAAAGAATTAAAAAAAAAAAAAAAAAGAAATAAAGACAATATACAGTCACAAAGAAATAAGGTAGGGTTGAGGGGGAAGAATACTTGCAATTAATGTCTGAGGGTTGATCAGAGTTTGATCGATGAGCTGGGTAATCGGTTCTCAAACTTGGCAGATGCTCCTGCTTTAATGGTAAAGGAGAACTATTTTTACAGGTGTCTTCTATCCATCTGTACACTCTACTCTGTTGAACTATCTGACATTGCTGTATCATTTTTGGTAAATGTCTTCTGCTGTCATATCTTTAAACTTTTATATTTAATGCTAGCTCTATAAAAAACACACTGCAATAGCAACATTACTGGTGATTGATTCTCAACCCTATTTGGCTTGAGTGATCAAGAGAGTTAATTAGCTTTACGATCCTAGCCTGTGTCTGTGGCTTGTCTGGTATTGGCCATCTCCTCTCCCATATTCAGGTTTCTCAAATCAGACCCTATAATGACAAATTGAGAAATGCATGCCTGCTGAGTCTCCCTATAAACTTCAAGCAGCCTATGGGGAGGTGCAGACACCATGGCTCTTTCCTGAGTGGCTCTGTCACAAGTGATGCGCAATTTCACCACCGCAGTAATACGAAAGCGGGATAACTAAAGCTGGATGAAGATACAACAAGAACTCTGCTTCACTCTGAAAGATGACAAGCAAACCAGCATTTGACATTTATTTTATATGAAGTCAGAGTCCCACTCTCTATCCACTAACATGCTCCTTCTACTCTACCTTCTCTCATCTGTGTCTTATATCCTCAAATTATCCTTAATCTACCTCTCCTCTCTACCCTGCAGCATGCACATATCACCCTCACTTCTACCCTCTCCCTACTACTGCACCCATCATCCCCTGCATTTGCTGCACCCACATGCTGACATAAACATCAGGGCCGTTAGACACGTGCGCTCATGCACATGCCACTCCCATCTTGCCTTCCTCCCCCACCTTCTCTTAGTCTCAGCTGACATTTCTCCTAATCCTGGTCTGTCATTTTCCAACTGCAAACCACATATCCAATCCCCCTCCTCTTCTGGCAACCACCACAATCTGCTTAGTTTAATTTCTATCCCCTTGTTTCCTCAAAGCAGCCCACCAATCTCATGCCCCCTTTGGAATGCCCATTCCATCTGTAACAAGCTAACATCTGTGCATGACCTTTTCATCTCTCATGGCCTTAACCGCCCTGGCGGTATTCCCGAGTCTGGCTCGGGTTGGATTTTTTATACCAAAAGCGGTATCCCCGAGCCAGACTCGGGCTTGCATCGCAGGATCCAGGAAGAGTATACTTACCTTGTCCCCTGGATCCTGCGATGTCTCCCCGCTGTGATCGGCGAGCCGCTGTGTCTCACTCGATTCACAGTGCCGAGCTCCGTTCCCTGCGAGCGCTGCGACGCACGGGGACGGAGTTCGGCGGTAAATTCAAATAGTGAAACACACAGTATAGATACAGCATACTGTAATCTTACAGATTACAGTACTGTATCAAATAACTACACATCCCCTTTGTCCCTAGTGGTCTGCCCAATGTCCTGCATGCAGTTTTATATATATAAAACTGTTCTTTCTGCCAGGAAACTGGAGATTGCCCATAGCAACCAAAACTGTCTCTTTACATCAAAAGTGGTTTTAGACCAGCTAGAAAAAAGCGATAATAAATTAGAATCACTCGCAGAATTGAGCGATAGTGATTTGTGGGGAGATCCGTCATCAAATACTAAAAGTAATAAAAGCCAAAATTCTGCAACTGAGCAAATTTCAGTGTTTTTGGTTTGATTACATTATTATATAATTTTTATTATTATTATATTATTATTTGTTATAATTATTTATAGTTATTTATTATATTATAATTTTTTATTTAGTTTTTCAAACTTTATCATACCCGGGATGTCTACTAGACTCTTGTTTGGACAGATTTAAGTGAACTATTCCTAAGAATTACAGGCCTACAATATAAAACGCCAAATTTCTGTGCAAAATAATTGTACCGCTTTCAGCACCTAAAATCAGAAATAATCATACCGCCAGGGAGGTTAACATACTTGCCATAGCTGAAATCTTGCTTTAAAATTTCGACTCAGCTTCTCCTGCTTCCTTCTCCAATGGTGGCCTCCATTGCACTCACTCCCCCAGACCCAACAGACAGAAAGGGAGGTGGAGTTGGATTCCTTCTATCCCCACAAAGCATCTTCTAAGTCCTTCCTATCCCTCCCTCTCTATTCCTCTCTTCTTTCGAGATGCTCTGTATTCGTCTGTTTTCTACCATTTCTCTGAGGATTGCAGCAATTTATTGGCCTCCTGGACCGCTTTTTTGATGACTTGGCTGCCTGGCTACCCTACATTCCCTCCTCTGAAATACCCACTATCATTCTTGGTGACTTCAACATTCCTGTCAATGTTAACCTCATCTTTTGACCTAACCCAATGGACACATACTTCCACTCACTCCAATGGTATTACCCTCGACCAAGTATTCTCCCATCTCTGCAATCCTGGTAACCTCACCAACACCCCCTTCCCTCTCTCTGATCACAACCTCAACAGTTTCACTGTATCCTTGCCTCCAACCACCCATCTCTGCAAGCAGCAAACAATTACTTGTAGGAACCTTCGCTACTTTAACCTTTCTCTTCTCTATTCTGCTACGGACCACCTATATGACATAATCTCTCCCCTGTCCTGACCTGGCCACCTCTGTCTACAACAGTTCACTCTCATCATCACTAGATGCACTTGCTCCTCTAACCACAAGCAGATTCAGGCCCCGTCTGTTACAACCCAGGCAAACTGACAACACTAGAAATCTCAGGAGACATGGCAACTCCCGTGAACGACTGTGGCGTAAAACCAAATGCCTGCAGGACTTCACCCTATATAAATCTGCCCTTCTAAAATACAATTCCTGTCTCCATGCTGCAAAACAAGCCTACTTTGTCTCTTTTATTAATACCTTGTCATCCAGTTCCCGTCGGCTCTTCTCAACCCTTAACTCTCTGCTTCATCCCCCACCCCCTCTTCCAACTAACTCACTCACTGTCCAAGAGATTGCCAATCACTTCAAAGACACGATTGATACAATACATGAGGACACCTTCACTGTGCATACATCTTCCCCACCCAACATACCTTGCCTAACAGCACATTCAACACTCTCCTCTTTTTGAACTGGTTACTACTGAAGAGGTTACAAAACTTTTCTCAGATGCCCACCCTACCAATTGTCCCTTGGATCCTGTTCCCTCACAATTACTATGGTAACCCTCTTCTTCTATCCTATGCTTCCTCACTCACATCTTCAATCTCTCCCTCTCTAGTGGCACCTTCTCCTCCCCTCTAAAACATGCGCAGATCACTCCCATACTTAAAAAGCCCTCACTGGACCCCATCAACCTGAACAACTTAAGACCCATCTCATTGCTCCCATTCCCCTCTAAACTTCTAGAAAGCTTAGTCTACAACTGTCTTAGCTTCTACCTCAGTGAAAATAACCTTCTTGACCCCTTACAGTCTGGCTTTCGCTCGCAGCACTCCACGGAAACTGCCTTACTAAAACTCACTGACGATTTACTAACTGCTTAAACCAATGGCCATTACTTCATACCCCTACTACCTCTCTGCGGCCTTTGATACGGTTGACCACCCGCTCCTTCTCAATTAACTCCATTCCCTTGGCCTCCAAGATTCTGCTCTATCCTGGTTCTCTGCCTACCTATCACAGCACTCCTTCAGTGTTACCTACAACTCTGTCTCCTCCTTTCCCATGCCCCTTTCTGTGGAGGTCCCCCAAGCCTTTGTTCTTGGACCACTTCTCTTCTCTATCTACACCTCCTCCCTTGGTCACTTGATAACCGCCTGTGGCTTCCAATACCATTTATATGCAGATGACACACAAATCTATCTGTCTACTCCCCTCACCCCTTCAGTCCCCTCTCGCATTACTAACTTACTAACTGACAAAGCAGCATGAATGTCGCACTACTTCCCTAAACCATGCTCGTCTCCAGGATTTCTCCAGAGCCTCTCCCATCCTCTGGAACTCGCTACCTCAACCTGTCCGGCTATCCCCTACTCTTGCTACCTTCAGGCGATCCCTGAAAACTCATCACTTTAGGGAAGCCTATCACATCTCCAACTAATCTTTTACCTCTTCCATTAGCTCATTCCCCCACATTTACAACCTTTTGTACCACCTGCCCCACCCTATTAGATTGTAAGCTCTTCTGAGCAGGGTCCTCTTAATCCTCTTGTATTTTATTGTATTATAACTGTATTGTCTCCCCTTTATATTGTAAAACGATCCTGTCTAATAATAATAATAATAATAATAATAATAATTTTGGAGAGAGTTAAGAGTTTAAATGTGTGTCATGTTTTAAAGGATTGTGACCACGTGTTAACACTAGAAATTCTGGATGAACATGTTAACATGTGGTCACACCCCTTTAGCACCTGATGGATTATATATATTGTAACGACACCCTGAGTATGAAAGGGGTTAAAGCCGTTTAGGACATCCCATACCCAAACACAAAGGCAGCTACCGAACACTTACGTCAGCTGAAACAGGAACCCATACAAATAATTCTCCCCCAAGTACGAGACAAGATGCTCTATCTTGAGGTTCAAGCAGGAATCAACTCATTTATTATCACACATGGACACAACAGATAAAATAACTCAGGGACTCTTTCCCCCCACCCTTGGAAAAGAGGGCGGGTTAAACTGTCCAATGACAATAGACACAAAGGTCAGGTGTTGAAATTTCTCCTCAGTAAACAGTCTTATCAGCAGGGGGCTGCTGGAGGAATCCTATCCCATAATATCAGACACAATAGAACATTGGAATACAGCCACACCCCAAACATCACAGCAAATGGTACACAACATAATGAGACAGCACACATCATATATACATATATACAGCATTGAGTCTGACTAGCACAGATCATAGTGGGGTTCTCATTCACCTTGTGCCCCTATTAGTGACTCCCGTCACAATGGCATATCCAGGGTCCCCAGAGTCTGTGTGTCTTGGGGGACATGGACCTGAATCTAAAGTAACGCCACCTCAAGGATCCCCTGGCATACAGCTCACAACGAGCACCGTTCCCCCAAATGCCAGGGCCCATAATCGGTATGCAAGAGGCTTGCATTCAGTCCCCTCCAAAAGCCTGTCCCAGCTAGGTCTGTCACATTTCTACCCTTTCGGCAGGAGACTAACACAGGAGGAGACCCCAGACGGGTTAACTCCAAAGTTAGTCAGTAGTTCCAGTCCTCTAATGCTGGGAACCACACAGTACTCCAAACAAACTGTTCCAAACAGAGTATTACTCACTCATCCAACCTCTACCTCTCTCAGAGAACATGCCCTCCGCTGGGCACAGGCCTGGACTGGTCCTTCTCTCTAGAGTCATTTCAGCCGCTGGAGAGAAGACAGGGTGACTGAGCTCACTCCGTCATGCTGTTGGGGATCTGGGCCGACTGCCCAGCATCACTGGGGTATACAAGTGGGGACGGAAGCCCCATCCACCCTTACAGGAAATCCGTCCTCTGTTAGTTGAGGGCAGAGGCCAGCAGCAATCTGCCCTGTTGCTAGCCCTTCTGCTGGAAACCCCACACCATCTGCTTCGGATAACTGTTGGGGAGGGTGGCCGACTGCCCCGGCTCCCTGGAACTCTGCAGTTGTTGCCGGCTGGGCAGAGGTTGGTAGCACTCTGCCCGGTTGCCAGCGCTTCAGCTGGGTTGGTGTCATTATTCTGGGGTGCCATCTGCTGTTGGAACTCCCTTTCACTGGTATTGTCTCCCAGGTGCACAAGCCCTTGTTGGGGAGGGAAAATGGCTGCTTCTCCTCCCTGCATCTCTGAAATCCACAGGGAAGTGATTGCCACCTTCTCACCATGAGCCTCCGGAACTGCCACAGGTGTGGGGCAGAGGTCTTGGACCCTCTGTCTGGTTACCAGCACCTCAGCTGGGGAAGTTCCTTGCAACTCCACAGATACTGCTGTTGGTGCTGGGCAGAGCACACTGAAGTTTGGCCCTGATACTAGCTCTTCTGCTGGAGGCTCATCAGGTTGTTCTTCCTCAGCAGAAAAGTCTATCAAATCCCCTGCCTCTGCAACTGGTGTCTGGGGATAGAAGTTCACAATCTCATGTCCGTGGAACCCAGAAGATGCTCTCAGTGCTGGGAAGAGGTTAGCAGAACTCTGCCCTGTTGTCGGCACTTCAGCTTTGGGGATGGCAATCTCTAGATTTTCCACTGCAGATTCTTCAGCCAGGATTTCAGAGTTGCCAACTTGTATTTCCTGATAGTCTCAGGTAAAGGGAGCCCCACCAGCAGAGTCTAGCAGCTGTCTGTAGGCGATCTCCAGCTCCCATTCCTGAACGGCCAGAAACTCCAAATTTTCAAGTGCCCTTCCGGGACATTCAGTCTTCGCTCCTTGTGCTCCATTATTTCCTTCAAACGCCACTCCTGTTCACTCACAAAGTCAGGGTCCCTGGACAGCCTCCAATACAACAATCCCAGGCCATCATAGTCAAAGCCTTCCGTGGGGCTGTCATCCGCTGACCACGGGCACTCTTGGGCTACATACCACCGGAGGGCTCTGTAGCTCTCAACCAAATGCATTTCCGCCCAGATCAGCCTGCTTAACTCAGCTGTCCACTCCTGCTTCGGCTGTTCCCCCAATAACAGCATTCCTACTTCATACTGTGACCAGTACCTTACATGGATGGAGGGGAGAACTTTTCTCTGGTGTCACTGCTCACGGGCTAACACTTCCTTCCAGAGTTCGCATTGGATAGAATAAGACTATCCCAGCAGGACCTGCTCTAATACTGGTCCTCTATGCTGTATCTGCATCTCTCGCAACCTCCTTCTGAATTCCTCTTCCATGGCAGCTGGTATCTGTACCTCTCCTCTCCTTTCAGTTGGTGCTGCTGTGACTTCTGCTGCTGCAGTACCTCTTTGCTGTAGCCAAGTTGCATCCACAGCCGCTATAACTAGGTCTATGATCTCTGCTGTAGGGTTAAGACCATAATGTGCCAGTCTTATTTTAACAGCCTGATCAAACCATGCCTCTTCGGTGTCCTGTCTGTTATGCTGGGCCTTTCGGTTATGTTGGCTCTTTCAGCTTTATCCATTTCGACTAGTTCTGCGATAATGTCCCTCTTCTTTCGGTTGTGGGCCCTGGTTCTCCAGTAAGTCCTTAAGGGTAGAGCGCTTTAGCCATTCATACTGTGCTTCTATTGTGCTGTGTCCTCTTGTAGCTGTCCTTCTGGGCTGTGGGAATCATCCCGCTGCTTGCCACCAGTTGTAACGACACCCCGAGTATTAAAGGGGTTAAAGCCGTTTAGGACATTCCATACCCAAACACAAAGGCAGCTACCGAACACTTTCATCAGCCGAAACAGGAACCCATACAAATAATTCTCCCCCAAGTATGAGACAAGATGCTCTGTCTTGAGGTTCAAGCAGGAATTAACTTATTTATTATCACACATGGACACAACAGATAAAATAATCAGAGACTCTTTCCCCCCACCCTTGGAAAAGAGGGCGGGTTAAACTGTCCAATGACAACTGTCCACACCCCAAACATCACAGCAAATAGTACACAACATAATGAGACAGCACACATTATATATACATATATAAAGCATTTATATGTACAAGCTGTACGACCTGTAGCTCTCCTCCAACTCGTGTCAACTTGTGTCTATTAGCACTATACAGTGCCTTGAAAAGTATTCATACCCCTTGAAATTTTCCACATTTTGTCACATTACAACCAGGAACGTAAATGTATTTTATTGGAATTTTATGTGATAGACCGACACACAGTGGCACATAATTTTGAAGCGAAAAGAAAATGATAAAATTATTTTCAATTTTTTTTTTACAAATAAATATCTGAAAAGTGTGGCATGCATTTGTATTCAGCCCCCTTTACTCTAAAACCCGTAACGAAAATTGAGTGGAACCTATTGTATTCGGAAGTCATCTAATTAGTAAATAGAGTCCACCTGTGTGTAATTTAATCTCAGTATAAATACAGCTGTTCTGTGAGGCCCTCTGAGGTTAATGAAGGCAAAGCTTAATGAAGGCAAAGGAACACACGAGACAGGTCAGGGATAAAGTTGTGCAGAAGTCTTCACTACCACTTCAATACCAGGCACCTTCGCCCCTTCCTGCCCAGGACAATTTTCAGCTTTCAGCGCTGTCACATTTTGAATGACAATTGCACGGTCATACAACACTGTACTCAAACTAAATTTTTATCATTTTCTTCCTGCAAATGGAGGTTTTTTTTGGTGGTATTTGATCACCACTGGGGTTTTTATTTTTTGCTAAACAAACTAAAAAATACCGAAATTTTTGAAAAGTTTTTCTTCGTTTCTGTTATAAAATTTAGTTTTCTCTTTCATTGACGGGCACTGATGAGGCGGCACTGTTGGGCACTGATGAGGTGGCACTGATGGGCACTGATGAGGAGGCACTGATATGTAGAATTGATGGGCACTGACAAACGGCACTGATATGCAGCACTGATGGGCATCATTAGGCTACACTGATATGCAGCACTGATGGGCACTGATAGGCGGCACTGATGGTCACTGATAGGTGGCACTGATGGGCAATGATAGGCGGCACTGATGGGCACTAATAGGTGGCACTGATAGGCGGAACTGATGGGCACTGATAGGTGGCACTGATGGGCCCTGATAGATGGCATTGGATAGGCAGCACTGATGAGGAGCTACTGACAGGCATTACTGATTGGCACCTGAAGGGCACTGACAAGCATTACTGATGGGGCACTGATTGGCACATTTATGGGCACTGATCGGCACTGTTATGGGCACTGATTGGCACTGTTGTGGGCACTGACTGGCGTTCTTTATGGGGCACAGACTGGGAGCTGATGGGCACTGATTGGCAGCTGATGGGCACATTTGATGGGGGCTGTGCTGATAATCAATGTGCCATTTACCGACACTTCCTGGTTCACGCGATGATCAGCTGTGATTGGTCACAGCTGATCACATGGTAAGGAGCCTCCATCAGAGGCTCCATACCACGATCAGAGATTCGGTGTGTCAGACCGCACCAGCAATCGCCCGCGCCCCCACGGGCACGCGCCGGCATGTTATCCTGCTGGACGTCATATGAAGTGTTAAAGCAAAGTTAGGTTTAAAAAAAAAAATATCCCAGGCTTTTAACATTTCACGGAGCACTGTTCAATCGATCATACGAAAATGAAAAGTGTATGGCACAATCTGCGCCCCGCCCATTCAATTTGCATAAAGTAGTGATTGCCTTGCCAGAAAGCCAAACCCATTAATAAGTGCTGGTCACGAAACATGTCGGGGCGTAGCTGTCTGGCAATCTAACACTTAGATTAAAGGAAGGAGTGACGGAGCGGGGATCGGCCGAGGGACGGGTCACTGCAGGCGGGTGAGACGCACTCCAGTTTCCACACTCCCTGGGTCCGCCGTGGCCGTGTGTTGTGGTTTCGCTTTGTATCCTGTTCAGTGTGCCGTGCTGTTTTCCATACTACTGTGAAGTATGTTTTGCCTACCAGCTTTTATTTGAATGTGAGTTCATTTGACGCAGTTTTAGTGTGAATAAACTGATCTTTTTAACGATACTACACTATTGGAGCATTTCTTTTATCCCATATATGAATTCACGATTATGAGGAGGAAAGCCAGTGTGTAGCAGTGGAGATCTGGAACGCATGCCAACCCCTATGACAGTGGGTTGAGGCTCTGTTAGGCCAAACACGAGAGTGGGAGGCCTTAATAGATGGTGAGTAGGGATGAGCCGAACACCCCCCTGTTCGGTTCGCACCAGAACATGCGAACAGGAAAAAAGTTCGTTCGAACACGCGAACACCGTTAAAGTCTATGGGACACAAACATGAATAATCAAAAGTGCTAATTTTAAAGGCTAATATGCAAGTTATTGTCATAAAAAGTGTTTGGGGACCTGGGTCCTGCCCCAGGGGACATGGATCAATGCAAAAAAAAGTTTTAAAAAGGGCCATTTTTTCAGGAGCAGTGATTTTAATAATGCTTAAAGTCAAACAATAAAAGTGTAATATCCCTTTAAATTTCGTACCTGGGGGGTGTCTATAGTATGCCTGTAAAGGGGGGCATGTTTCCTGTGTTTAGAACAGTCTGACAGCAAAATGACATTTTGAAGGAAAAAACCCATTTAAAACTACCCGCGGCTATTGCATTGCCGACAATACACATAGAAGTTCATTGATAAAAATGGCATGGGAATTCCCCAAAGGGGAACCCCGAACCAAAATTTTTTTAAAAAATGATGTGGGAGTCCCCCTAAATTTCATACCAGGCCCTTCAGGTCTGGTATGGATATTAAGGGGAACCCCGGCCAAAATAAAAAAAAAAATGATGTGGGGTTCCCCCTAAATTCCATACCAGACCTGAAGGGTCTGGTATGGATTTTAAGGGGAACCCCACGCAAAAAAAAAAAACAGCGTGGGGTCCCCCCAAAAATCTATACCAGACCCTTATCCAAGCACGCAGCCTGGCAGGCCACAGGAAAAGAGGGGGGACGAGAGTGCGGCCCCCCCCTCCTGAACCGTACCAGGCCACATGCCCTCAACATTGGGAGGGTGCTTTGGGATAGCCCCCCAAAACACCTTGTCCCCATGTTGATGAGGACAAGGGCCTCATCCCCACAACCCTGGCCGGTGGTTGTGGGGGTCTGTGGGCGGGGGAGTTATCGGAATCTGGAAGCCCCCTTTAACAAGGGGACCCCCAGATCCCGCCCCCCCTGTGTGAAATGGTAAGGGGGTACTTACCCCTACCATTTCACTAAAAAACTGTCAAAAATGTTGAAAATGACAAGAGACAGTTTTTGACAATTCCTTTATTTAAATGCTTTTTCTTTCTTCTATCTTCCTTCATCTTCTGGTTCTTCTGGTTCTTCTGGCTCTTCTGGTTCTTCCTCCGGCATTCTCGTCTAGCATCTCCTCCGCGGCGTCTTCTATCTTCTTCTCCTCAGGCCGCTCTGCACCCATGGCATGGGGGGAGGCTCCCTCTCTTCTCTTCTTCTTTTCTTCTCTTCTTCTCTTCTTCATTTTCTTCTCCGGGCCGCTCCGCACACATGCTGGCATGGAGGGAGGCTCCCACTGTGTGACGGCGCTCCTCGTCTGACAGTTCTTAAATAACGGGGGGCGGGGCCACCCAGTGACCCCGCCCCCCTCTGACGCACGGTGACTTGACAGGACTTCCCTGTGATGTCACGGGGAATGCCACAGGGAAGTCCCGTCATGTCCCGTGCGTCAGAGGGGGGCGGGGTCACCGGGTGGCCCCGTCCCCCGTTATTTAAGAACTGTCAGACGAGGAGCGCCGTCACACAGCGGGAGCCTCCCTCCATGCCAGCATGGATGCGGAGCGGCCCGGAGAAGAAAATGAAGAAGAGAAGAAGAGAAGAAAAGAAGAAGAGAAGAGCGGGAGCCTCCCCCCATGCCATGGGTGCGGAGCGGCCTGAGGAGAAGAAGATAGAAGACACAGCAGAGGAGATGCTGGACGAGAATGCCGGAGGAAGAACCAGCAGAACCAGAAGAACCAGAAGATGAAGGAAGATAGAAGATAGAAGAAAGAAGAAGCATTTAAATAAAGGAATTGTCAAAAACTGTCTCTTGTCATTTTTAACATCTTTGACAGTTTTTTAGTGAAATGGTAGGGGTAAGTACCCCCTTACCATTTCACACGGGGGGGGCGGGATCTGGGGGTCCCCTTGTTAAAGGGGGCTTCCAGATTCCGATAAGCCCCCCGCCCGCAGACCCCCACAACCACCGGCCAGGGTTGTGGGGATGAGGCCCTTGTCCTCATCAACATGGGGACAAGGTGTTTTGGGGGGCTACCCCAAAGCACCCTCCCAATGTTGAGGGCATGTGGCCTGGCACGGTTCAGGAGGGGGGGGGGCCGCACTCTCGTCCCCCCCTCTTTTCCTGCGGCCTGCCAGGTTGCGTGCTCGGATAAGGGTTTGGTATGGATTGTTGGGGGGACCCCACGCCGTTTTTTTTTTTTTGGCACGGGGTTCCCCTTAAAATCCATACCAGACCTGAAGGGTCTGGTATGGAATTTAGGGGGAACCCCACGTCATTTTTTTTTTACATTTTGGACGGGGTTCCCCTTAATATCCATACCAGACCTGAAGGGCCTGGTATGAATTTAGGGGGACTCCCACGTCATTTTTTTTTAAATTTTGGTTCGGGGTTCCCCTTTGGGGAATTCCCATGCTGTTTTTATCAATGAACTTCTATATGTATTGTCGGCAATGCAATAGCCGCGGGTAGTTTTAAATGGGTTTTTTCCTTCAAAATGTCATTTTGCTGTCAGACTGTTCTAAACACAGGAAACATGCGCCCCTTTACAGGCATACTATAGACACCCCCCAGGTACGAAATTTAAAGGGATATTACACTTTTATTGTTTGACTTCAAGCATTATTAAAATCACTGCTCCTGAAAAAATGGCCGTTTTTAAAACTTTTTTTTGCATTGATCCATGTCCCCTGGGGCAGGACCCAGGTCCCCAAACACATTTTATGACAATAACTTGCATATTAGCCTTTAAAATTAGCACTTTTGATTTCTCCCATAGACCTTTAAAGGGTGTCCCGCGGCAGCCGCGAACACCCCAAATTGTTCGCTGTTCGGCGAACTTGCGAACAGCCAGTGTTCAAGTCGAACATGAGTTCGACTCGAACTCGAAGCTCATCCCTACTGGTGAGTTTGAATTTCAGAAGGGAGTGGAATCACGTCACTGAGGTGTGGTGAAATTTGCGGATCACAGCAGAACGATTTTGAGGACACCTGCACTTTCTTCTTGGAGTGGTGTTTTCTTGTCACACATTATCATCACTGTTTTTGTGGACTATTTTTGGATTTTTTTGATTTCACTTTGGACTTCATTTATTTATTATATTATTTTATTTTTAGTTTTCATATACAATTTAATTTTTAGTTTTTTATATATATCTTTCAAGTGATTATATATTGTAGGAACTATTTGTATTTTTTCACGTTGTGTATGGTAATATATATTCATCACATATTAGTTGGAATATTGGGGGGCATTTATTTTGTTGTACACACGGGAGAGTTTTATTCATTTAGATCACTAATACTTTATGTGTTATAAGAGTGAGTGCTAAGTTATGATTCATCACCTTTGAGATTTAGCACATCTCTAACTCACCCCAAGGTACTAAGAACGGTGGGGTTTCAAGCACATTTTTTTTTTTTTTTCTCATCATTGTTATAGTTAGCGCCGCTATCCATCTGCACCATTGGAGGGCGGATTCAGTTTATATACAACTGCAAACCTACCAAGACATGCTCGTCCACCTAAACTGACAGGCCGGCAAGGAGAGCATTAATCAGAGAAGCAGCCAAGAGGCCCAAGGTAACTCTGGAGGAGCTGCAGAGATCCACAGATCAGGTGGGAGAGTCTGTCCACAGGACAACTATTAGTCATGCACTTCACAAATCTTGCCTTTAAGGAAGAGTGACACGAAGAAAGCCATTGTTGAAAGAAAGCCATAAGAGGTCCCGTTTGCAGTTTGCGAGAAACCATGTGGGGGACACAGAAAACATGTGGAAGAAGGTGCTCTGGTCAGGTGAGACCAAAATTGAACTTTTTGGCCTAAAAGCAAAAACGCTATGTGTGTGTAGCACTTACTCACGGTGGAGCTGCTGATTTAAAGTGGGCTGTTATCATCACCTTGTTACCTGTAATTTCACCAATACCAGGTCTAGGGTCCCCGTTGAGCTTACTAACAGACAATGTAGGCACCAGTCACTTGAGTACTTTTCCAATGCTTTAATGGGAGATAACTGGAAGAAGTAGCAGGAAAGAGGTAGAAGAAGAGTTGCAGGGAAGTTCAAATACCTTTTCTTAGCATAGCATCAAGGAATTTAAATCTTTAGGATGAATGTATCCTCAGCTTAGGATTAAATCACTGCCCGCCCGGATAGGTTTCTCTCACTAACCTAGCAGCCGGAAAGCAGCACGAACAAAAAGTCTCTGCCACAGACTTGAATGAAACAAACTTGTACGATCCTCTGCCACAGGATGCAGTAGTTTTTGATGAACAGAAAACACAGTACCAGAACCTTTAAGCCGACCCGGCAGTACTTGTGCGGTAGGGTAGTTTAGGATATGTCCTCCAATCGAGTCACCGGGCCCTTCTTTAGACCAGTCTTGTATGGTCTCTTCCAAGATGGGTCCTCCCCAGGATCTTCCAGATTGTCCGGCTTCTTCCCGCAGGACAGACAGCACAGGACCATCCCAGCGATAGCAGGCCCCAGACAGGCTTCTGGGTCTACCTGCACGGCTGCAGCACCGTAACCCTCCAGGCCGGAGTGCTACGAGATAGCACTCACTGACACATACCTCTAGGCCAGGAGGGCCACGAGGCAAAAAGACTCACTGGAATATGGTGTCTGACCCATAAATACCCTCTCCCAGAATGCAACTCGGAGGACCACCTCCGCCGAGTTATCTCCGGGACAGAAGAGCACTCATACACTTCAGCTTGTTGCTTTCCAACACTGACCTATGATGACAATGACACCCACAGGCACAATGTGGAACTGCACGCAACACAGCCAAGCTGGAACAGAGGCTAATCTAACATTAGATTAAATCTGAACTATGTACAGAACAGATGTCCCACTAAATTTACCTATAAGCGGTAGATTGAAAAATCTACCAGCGCTACATGTGGTTGAAAACTAACACTGCACATCACCCTGAACACACCATCCCCTCTGTAAAACAAGGTGGTGGCAGCATTGTGTTATAGGGATTGTTTTCTTCAGCAAGGACAGGAAAGCTGGTCAGAGTTGATAGGAAGATGGATGGAGGGCAATCTTAGAAGAAAACCTGTTAGAGTCTGCAAAAGACTTGAGACTGGGGCAAAGGTTCACCTTCCAGCCGGACAAGCACTCTAAACATACAGCCAGAGCTACAATGGAATGGTTTAGATCAAAGCATATTCATGTGTTAGAATGGCCCAGTCAAAGTCCAGATCTAAATCCAATTGTGTGACAAGAATGTGTGGCAAGACTTGAAAATTGCTGTTCACAGACGCTCTACATCCAATCTGACAGAGCTTGAGCTATTCTACAAAGAAGAATGGGCAGAAATATCATTCTCTCGATGTGCAAAGCTGGTAGAGACATCCCCAAAAATACTTGCAGCTGTAATTGCAGTGAAAGGTGGTTCTACAAATTATTGACTCAGGGGGGCTGAATACAAATGCACCACACTTTTCACATACCAATATTTATTTTAAAAAATATTGAAAACTATTTATCATTTCCCTTTCACTTCACAATTATGTTCCACTTTGTGTTGGTCTATTAAATAAAATCCCAATAAAACACATTTTATGTTTTTGGTTGTTACATGACAAAATTTGGAAAATTTCAAGGGGTATAAATACTTTTTCAAGGAACTGTATCTAATGAAGAATTTGCATTTTTCAGAGTGGGTTGGTGACTAGCCATAGAGGGATTGCCTTGACACAGTTGACCAGCATAAACATATATTGCAATATGTGTGAACTTAGAATCACTATTTTTCATTGCAAAGTTTGCTAGAAAGGGTATATAGCAGCGTGCACAAGGTTCATCCAGAATTTCTAGTGTTTGTTTCACGTTTATGCTCCCACTGAAAAGATATCCTTTCCTTTGTGGTTCTCAGGGCAAAAAAATCCCTGATAGGGACACAGACATGACTAACAATCTAAAACAGGTGTTACTTCTTCCTCACTTTGCCACTTTGTGTTTTTGTCACTGTCTCTGTTCCGGTTAGATAGGTGTCCCCTCATTTTCTGCCTATGGGATATCGCCACTGCCACTCTGTCACTGATAGCAATAAAAACTTGACACATCCCCTAAAGCCTAGTACACACAATGAGATTATCGGACAAATGATCGTCTCTTTTTTTGGATGCTAATCTCCACATCGAAAACGAATAGGTTGTCAAAGTATGAAAATTCTCGCATGACAGAATAAAAATTCAGGAAGTGATGTAATGTGTTGTAGTGTATTTGTATTGTATTTTTGGACAAAAAGTGTACTGATTATATGAAAATCCTACGATCTGGCATTGTATGAGAAAAATTTTCGTGTTTGTCCCTTTGGAATATTTTGGACGATCGATTTGAAAGAGGTATTTTTTGTATGATTTTCTGATTGTGTGTACAGGGCTTAAGGCTTCCTCAAACTCTCCCAAATGGAATGAAAATGGGTTTAAGCTTACTGTTAAACCCCACTGCAACTACATTTTAGGGTCTGATTACTCCTTTGGGTGGTATGTGTCCCAGTTCTTTGGTACACTGCCCACCGAGTGTATGAAACATGGGATTTCTTGAGATTTAGGGGTTAGTGAAGGCAAATAGACTGTTCACTTTGTAAGGGAAGTTGCATTTTGCAAAGGTAATTTTCCACATACCTTAGTGAATGTGGTGATGATTTGCTGACTTCCATCATCCAATCATATGCATGCAAAAATGCTATTTTTTTTGCATTTTTCTTGCACGTGATTGGGTAGTGCAAAGTGAAATTTCACTACATTCCCTTGCACAGTGCAATTTCCCTTGCAAAGTAAACAGCCTAATTAAATCAACCCCTCTGTCTATAGATGTCGATCTCCCTAGTACTGGGTGGTTGAAGATCAGTAGAAGAACACTTATGCCGCGTACACACGGTCGGACTTTTCGACCGGACTGGTCCGACAGACATTCCAGCGTACTTTTGACGGACTTTTGACGGACTTCCGACGGACTTTCTAATGAACAGACTTGCCTACACACGATCACACCAAAGTCCGACGGATTCGTACGTGATGACGTACACCAGGTTAAAATAAGGAAGTTGATAGCCAGTAGCCAATAGCTGCCCTAGCGTCGATTTTTGTCCGTCGGACTAGCATACAGACAAGCGTATTTCTGGGTCCAGCGGAGTTACGACGCAAAGATTTGAAGCAAGTTCCAAATCTAAAGTCTGTCAGATTTGCAACTGGAAAAGTCAGCTGAAGGTCCGGTGAAGACATCGGACCAGTCCGGTCGAAAAGTCCGACCGTGTGTACGCGGCATTAAAGAGCACCTACAAACACAAAAACTGTTTTTTAACAGTCTCTGGAGGGCAGCACTGACTTCCAGCAGTCAGTTCTTCTTACTGCTGCGAGTGTCTGGCACCGCCATCTAGCCTATGGAAGCCAGTTGTGGCTTTCTGATAGACCACAGCCAGCTCCCCACTGCGCATGAGCAAGCTTGCGTAGCACCCTGAGAATGGTTTTGCAACCTTCTGGGACATGTGACGTTTCTAAGGAAGCTGCAGGAGGAGGCAACGCAAGGTGCTTCACCCTCACTTAGATGAGGATTACAGAAGTGGGAGGGGATACCACTAAAAATGATTGCCCACCCCTCCAAAATAGAAAACTGTAACTCAATTACAGGCTGTGGCGAGGGAGCAAACCAGTGATACTTAACTTTTTGAGTGGTTCAAATGTAATTTTTATAGAGCGCTGTAAGAAAGACAGGAGTTCATTATTTTTTGTTACTAAGATACATCTTTTCCCTTACTATGTACATGCTTTGTTACCTTGCTCTGTATGCACCCTGTAGGCTCTTTGTATGAACTTCCTATTGAATTTGTGCTCTGAATATCATCATTTTACTGCAATAACTACAGTGGAACATAGAACATGGAATATTGAGTGTTGACAGATAGTTGTAATCCAACTCAGGAGTGCACAGGAGAGAGTGACAACGCTGCAGCTAAATTAACTAAGCGTTGTCCTTCTAGAACTGAATGTCTCTGTGCATAAACCTTGCTGGTATGAGTTAATTAGTAACAAAACATATGAATAAAGGATTACGCTTTTTGACTTTACAAGAATACATGCAACAGCAAACTTGGTTTTTGGTATTAGATTTAGATTTAAATTTAGATATAAATCAAACTCATACTTTGTCTATGTAGTTTAAAGCAGCAGATTAATTGTAATGCCTTTCTCCCAAAAGTATATATTCATAATCTCCTTTTCTGCCCCTCCTTTTGGCCACAAAGCAATAACACAGTTTTTCCAAGTATGGAGGACCATATGGCTCACTCTCCTCTGTCCTGTACCAGCACTGGTGCTTGGAAGTTGGCCCATTGTGTTATTTGTTCATTGTACCCTTGCAAGGGCCAAGAAACAATAGTACACGGTTTGTTTTTTCTTGCCCTACCTACATGCATTTGAAGCGTCTTTGAAGTGTGCTTGACGTGGGCTTGCTGCGTGCTTGAATTGCACTTAAATGTGTTTTGCATGCGGTTTGTGATGCAAACACATAACACATTATTTGGAGAGGGGATATGGAAGGTCTGATGGGATTACTGAACTCCATGAATGTCAATGATCGTAACATCTCCCTCACCTGGAATGTTAGTACAGAGAGGATACATTTTTTGGATCTAGAGATTTTCAACACCAATGAGGGTATCATCACCAGATCCTTCTTCAAAGCTACGGACCGGAATTCGTATATTCCGGTTACAAGTTGTCATCACAAACCCTGGTTAAGTAACATCCCAAGAGGACAATATATGAGGATGCGAAGGAATTCCACTAGGACGTTGGATTATGAGACCCAGTCAGAGAGGTTGAGCACCATGTTCTTGGAGAAGGGATACCAGAAGGAGTTTTTGGAGAAGGAAAGAAGTAGGATTGGAAACATGAGTAGGGCGGATCTTTTAAAAGATGCCATTAAAGTAACCGGTAATGATGATCATGAGGGTATTAGTGTAGTTCTTGATTATTCTGCACAAAGTTATGAAGTAAGGAGGATTATATGTAAATAACTTAAAGATGTTCTCCCGGATAAACCTAAATTTGTTTTTAAGAGAGCTCCCAGTTTGCGGGATAGGCTAATACATAATGTGGTAGATCCACCCCCTCCAAAACCAAAAATGTTTCTGGACCTAGAAGGGTTCTATAGCTGCGGCAGGTGTTATAGTTGCAGAAGGATCCCGGACAACACTAGGAGGTTAAAGGAATTCTCGAACCCTAGAAATAACTTATCGTATAAGATTAGGGATTTCATATCATGTGACACAGTAGGGGTGGTCTATGCCTTGAAGTGCCCATGCGACCTGGTGTATGTGGGGCGCACTACCAGGGCTCTCAAAGATCGCATGGAAGAACATGTGAGGCACATACGCAATGGGTCCGATAAACATGGTTTATATGTGCACTTTAAGAGGGTACACAACCAAAGTACCGTAGGCATGAAGTTTTGGGGGATTGAGGCGCCCAAACGCCACTGGAGGGGTTCTAATTTTGTCAGAGAGATAAGTAAAAGGGAATCCTGGTGGATACACCAGCTTGGATCTTTGGTTCCTGGGGGATTGAATAGAGATTTTGATTTGAGATGCTTCCTTAGTAATTATTGATATTGTTTGCTTTGGCGGTATACTCTTTTATCATTCCTGTTTCTTTGTTTTTTGAGTTGAAATGGATGACTCGTCCATTGGGCTGAGTTGGGGCACTTACTATAGATCATATACTTTTGATGTTTTTTATTCCTCTTGATAGTTCGATTACCTCTCTATAGTGATTTTATCAATATGTTCGAAGATATGCTTATATATACATTTTTTAATATTAATATTCCTATAATAAAGTATATTTTAATTTTATTTTAATATTTTAATAATATTTTTAATTTTTAATTCTATTGATCCATCCTTGGGGTCAGTTAATATAAATATAATGTTTTATGTTTGTTTTAATACTTATTAGATAGGATACTTTGTGGTATTTAATTGTTGCGGCGATCTAAGCGTGTGTGGTGCGTGGCGGTGCTCTCTTTGCTAGACCGCTCCGTCCTGTATAGAATTCTAATATTATAGAATTACATGATTATAAAATTATAAAATTATTTATTTCTATGCAGTTATTTAAATATCTACACAATACTTTATTGGATCGTTTATCGTGCGATCGGGTTACCAGTAGTACACATCTTGCTATTTAGCAGATCTGTAGTCTTAGGGAAAAGGGCTGCTGGAGTTGTCTCTACGGTCTATTAAGGGTTATATCTGTGATCCTAGGCAAAATGGCTGCCATGATTGACACGGCTGATGTTAGCTTGGTCCATGGTCCAAGGGAAAATGGCCGCTATGGACGCAGCTGTAGCCTTTGATTAATATTGTCCGCGGTCTTAGGCAAAATGGCCGCCGGAGCTATAAATTTACTCTGGAGCTCCCGTCCAATCAGATTCCCCCTGATGAAGGCACGTGGTCCCGGTGCCGAACACGCGTAGGGGAGGGGCCTGGACGGAGCTGTGAGCAGAGAGGGAGAAGGAGAGTTTCGATACACACACCGCATCGCACGCCACACCGCGAGATTGACTGTTCTGTGTTTGTTAAGGATGGTGCACTCACGCACCCATAGTATGTGAGTACCCCAGCAAGGGGAGATAACCATTTTATTAAAATCCTTTCAATATACCTTACAATATTGTGCTATGGAGTTTTTTTCTTTTGCATATACTATCTTGATTTGAGAGCATTGGAGGTCTGTACAGCTGGTTCCGAATGAGCACAGGAGTGGCTCCAAGGCTTTGTTTGACATAGTCTAATCGCTGTGTCACACACAGGAAGGTGAGCATATACACCTGTGGGGGCGGCTGGAAGACACCACAGCATGTTTCCTGGTGACACACTTTTGGAAGGAAGGATATGTGAATTTCACTAAATCTTCGGACTATTTTTTCTGGGCACTTTTATATCTTTGGATATACACTGTCTTTGGACTTTATTTCATTCACCTGTTGTTATATCCCTTTACATTATAGTTGTTTCATTTTCTAAGTGATATGTTTTTTATTGATCACTCACATTCTGTGTTTTATATAGCACTGTGCACTTTATACTCTAGCACTTAGGGGTATTTTTCACTCAAGTACATTATATGTTAACACCCATGTTGTTTATGTTCATTATTGCTGCACTTTTGATTGAAGTGATTTTTCTAGCGCAGACACATTGTTTTATCTTTATCACTTTGCACGATTATGAAACGTGACTGAGTGTTTGCAGCTGGTCTCCACATAAGACTAATTACTCACCATTTTGTAGGCATTCATCCATAAGTGGCTCGCAGGGTTTTGCTCATTATTTTGGTTTGTGATGCATGTAGCACTGCATTTGCAGTGCATTTTTCTATACGCTTTTGTACTTGACTTTCTTGGCTTAAAGGGGTGCGGAGCAGTGCATTTAAACTGCATTTGTAGCGCACTTGTACCTGTTTTTGTGTTTGTAGGTGCGTTCCCTGCATTTGCGGTGCAGAAAAATGCTGCGTGCTCTACTTTTTTTAACTGCACTGAACTGCACAACAAAGATGTGAACTATGCCCATAGGATTACCCTAATATATGATATGTCTATGCAGTTAGAGTGCACCCAACTGCATCCAACTGTGTTTGGTGTGAAAGGGTCCAAACACTGCTATAAACTGACACTAACACTGACACTAGCTGACACTTACATGACACTGGCACTTACTAAACTAGATCTTGTTCATCATGTTTTTTTAGCATGACTTACCTGTCATGAAGCATTGTCCTGGATTCAGATACTCACCTGTCCGGCGAATCCAGCATTGTCCATCTGCAATCTGCTGGCAAGGTGAGGTAGCCCGCATCCTGTGCAGTTTTGGTCCTCCATAACCACTTGCCACCAAATCACGTACCTGGTACGACATTCAACTTCAAGTGGCTGTATACTGTTTTTTTAGAGCCGACGGTCGGCTCTCTTGTAATAGCAACCAGAGTGGCTAACTAGCCACTCGGTTGCTATTACAAGCAGCGGGAGGGGACGTCCCCACCTCCCACCGTCTTCCGTGGTTTTCTGGGGCTCTCCCATCCCACCGGGAGACCTGAGCTACCAGCCAACATGTGCGCTGGCTAGCCATAGACCAATAAAAAGCCGCAATCAGCTTTGATCAGGTCTCCGCTATGGTAACCCAGAAGCGATGACATGACATCACCAGTTTACCTGGCTGTCATCAGAGCCATTTTCTGAAAATCCAAAGTGTTCATAAATGCAGATCTTTGCGTTTTTTAATGCTTTCAAGTGCAAAGGAGGGGATTGGGGTTTTACTGACCCCAGATCCCTCCATAAAGTGTACCTGTCACATGCCTATTGCTGTCACAAGGATGTTTACATTTTAACTAAACATCTTCCCATGTGCTAGAACCCCCAACAAGTAAGAATGGAGAATAAATCCACACCAGTTAGAGACGGGAAAGTGAGTTGAGAAAGAGGGTAGTGTTGGAACCAGTGAACACACTGGCCTGCTTTTTCACCGTCTCAGATTCAGGTTATTGGAACCTGATGGAATCTGACCGTATTTTTGTTAGAAGCATTTTTTTAGATACGTTTTATGCCCTGAGTTAGTTCATTAACTTTTTTTTAAGTTTATATTGAGTGCGCCTTAAGTATAAAGAATAATATTTTTTTTATTTCTTTATTTCTTTCATTTTCACAGATATGTAGGCTCTGTACATGTTAGCAGTATTTGATGTTTGTCAAGAATGTAGCATTTGCAATTTTAAGAGAATATTCTATCATGGCTTAAGAGCTAATGATGCTTGATGAGACTTTATGCAGCAATCTGCCTTCCCAGAGTCAGGCTGTTAGATTCCAGAGAAGGCACAGTCCACATGGGGCAGAGAGTAAACAGAGCAGGTTCTTTACAAATTGCTGGATTTTTACAGTAAGCTATTTTGCAGGTTATAGGAGAGTAATTTTCAAAAAATTACACTTTTTTGAAAAAAAGTGTAATTGCTGGAATTTTAATTTAAAGAAGAGCTGAAAACAAATATATAATCGCCCTTTAGTTTACGTATTCTTTCAGAGGTCATAAATGCATTCTATAATAAGGCTAGTGCAATTAGCTAAGCCTAACTTTAAGTTGAGTTGCCATATGCTATCTGAAAATGAAAGTCAGGCTTGTGTGGTATAAATAATAACTTGTTCATATATTCTAGATCTTAATTTAAAGTAGGTGTAAACAAAATCATTATAATCTCATATAAGTGTTAACATATTGATGTCATTTCAAAAGTCACTTTCAATTATTTTAAATTTGAAGCTTTCATTAAAATAATACCTGTTGATCCCTCTAGGAAGGTCCTTGTTTGGGTACTTCCTGTTATAGGGTGCCAATGCTTTGTTCTTCCTTCCTAATTGTGCCCTGCGTTATCACACCACTGCAAAGAAGGCTACAATTGGCCTTTTTAGCACACATTACACATTACTATGC
This sequence comes from Lithobates clamitans, assembly GCA_037952925.1. NCBI lineage: Eukaryota > Metazoa > Chordata > Amphibia > Anura > Ranidae > Lithobates > Lithobates clamitans. The sequence goes on from JBBGZY010000598.1 coordinate 999,331, forward strand.
ATTGCCAGGACAACATCATCCAGTGCCCTGGGCAAAGATGGGAAACCACCCCCCCTTCCTTGGCACCCCTCCATCTTTCACCCCCTCACCACCACCCCACCCCCTGTTGGGTGGAGAAAGGGACAAGGCCAATATCGGCAGTACACTGCACCCAACTGTAAGTTTATAATTTGTGCACAAATATGGTGGCAAAAAGAAAACAATGTTCTATGTTAGCAGTGCCACTGAAATGAAGGAATGTCCCTGTGTCGGTGGTGTTGCTGGAAGGCAAAAGAGATCCCTACTTCGGTGGTGTCACTGTAAGGAAAAAAATGGCCCTGAGTTGGTGGTGGAAGAAACACCATAGCAAAGCCCTCCACAGTACAGAGCTTTTCCCTCAACCTCTCAAACCCTCCCAGTACCACAGAGCTCTTCCCCCACCCCCTCCCCTCACCCCTACTATAAAGCTCTCCTCCCCAGTTGATAGCGCTTCCCTTATCCCCCCCCTCTCACCTCCCACTACAAAGCTCTCCTCATCCACCCCCAGTACTATAGAGTTCCTCCCCCACCTCCTCCCCTCATGCCCTACTACAAAGCTCTCCTCTCCAGTTGATAGCTCTCCCCTTCCCCCCTCACCTCCCACTACAAAGCTCTCCCCTCTGCCCCCTCGGTACAGAGCTCTTCCCTCAACTGCACAAATCCCCCCCCCTCTACATTGCTCTTCCCCATCCACCCCCCCAATACTGAGAATAATACCTGCTGATCCTTCTAGGAAGGTCCTTGTTTGGGTACTTCCTGTTATAGGGTGCCAATTCTCTGTCCTTCCTTCCTAATTGTTCTCCTGCGTTATCACACCACTGCAAAGAAGGATACAATTGGCCTTTTTAACACACATTACACATTACTATGCATTGTCAGGACAACATCATCCAGTGCCCTGGGCGAAGATGGGAAACCACCCCCCCTTCCTTGGCACCCCTCCATCTTTCACCCCCTCACCACCATCCCACCCCCTGTTGGGTGGAGAAAAGGACAGGTCCAATATCGGCAGTACACTACAAAGCTCTCCTCTCCAGTTGATAGCTCTCCCCTTCCCCCCTCACCTCCCACTACAAAGCTCTCCTCCCTGCCCCCTCAATACAGAGCTCTTCCCTCAACCGCACAAATCCCCCTCCCCCAATACTGAAATTGCTGCCTGACCCTCCTTCCCACTACTTCAAAGCTCTCTTACCCCCTAGCACAGAGCTCTTCCACCCACCCAGCCCCCAGGTACTTACCTAGTCGGGAAAAGTGGCTGCCAAGAGGCAGGGCTGTCTGTGTAAGGAGAAGCACACTTTTACATGTAAACATAGAATCCGGCACAGGAATTCAGCTTCTGTCTTTGTAACTAGTGACAGCAGTGGGCAAAGGGCTTCAGATGAATAAGAACTCTACTGACAGGAGTGACACTGCAGTCACTTGGACTGAGTCCTATCTTGTTTCTGTTATCCTGACATAGAAGAGTGAGTGAGTGTTACTGGCAAAGTCAGCCGGTAAAAAAAATAAATAAAAAAAGCTGGCAAAAAAGATAACGAATGCAGCCACCAAATTTCAGGACTGGTAAGATGCAGTAGAGTACATTTTTGTTCTGGGTTTAGAAAAAGTATACCTGAAGTATACCAAAAATGCCATTAGTAATGTGACAGGACACCTGGGCAGGCAATCAGTGATAGATATTTTTATAATGTTTAGCAAACTCTGGAAGGAAATTCAAGTTGTCAGTTTTACCTTTTTGAATGACGTATTGAGAAGCAAGGTCACACCACAATTTCAGTATAATGGCGCGTACTTACACGAGCGGACTTTACGGCAGACTTTGCTCGGCGGACTTTTCGACCGACTTTACGACGGACTTTCTGAATGAACGGACTTGCCTACACACAATCCACCAAAGTCCGTCGAATTTGTACGTGATGACGTACGACTGGACTAAAACAAGGAAGTTCATAGCCAGTAGCCAATAGCTGCCCTAGCGTGGCTTTTTGTCCGTCGAACTAGCATACAGACGAGCTGACTTTTCGACCGGACTCAATTTCGACGGATTAATTTAAAACATGTTTCAGTCCGTCCAACTTTTGAGAAAACAAAGTCCGCTGGAGCCCACACACGATCAAATTGTCCGACCAAATCCCGTTCGCTGGGCAAAGTCTGCCGTAAAGTCCTCTCGTGTGTACGCGGCATAAGAGCAGACTTTTTGAACGTTGTTGTCTCTTCATTTCACCTATACATAAAGAAAATTGTATCTTCCGTCACACAGTATTTGCTCTCAAATGGTTTAACATCACCCAAGCTGGCAATTCACTGAAAATGTAATTTTTTTTTTTTCTTTTCAGACAGTTTTGTTTTTGGCTGCCATGGAAAGTAATATTACAATCTATATTAATAAAGAACACACACCCTTACCAACCTATTGAAAAAGACAGTGATGTTTGGTATTTGCATTATTGTACATTTTAGTAGAGTGGATTTAAAAAAAATGAAAATCTATATGTAACTTTAATATAGACAAAAACTGGATTTATTAAATGGCTACATTCTTCCTGCTATATGGTAAGGTTTTTAGATGTAATTAAAAAATAAACAATTACTGTCGTAGCCTCCCTGGCGGTATTCCCGAGTGTGGCTCGGGGTTAAAATTCAGGACGATTAGCGGTAACCCCGAGCCACACTCGGGATTGCATCGCAGGATCCTGGTTCCTCCTTACTTACCTTGTCCCCGGGATCCTGCGATGTCCCCCGCAGTGTCCGAGGGCTGTGTCCTCCTCCGAAGCCTCTCTGTGCCAGGCTCCCTTCCCTGCGAGCGTCGCGACGCACAGGGGCGGAGCCTGGTGGCAAATTCAAAAAAATGTAAAAAGCATAACACATACAGTACTGTAATCTTACAGATTACAGTACTGTATGAAATCATTTCACATCCCATTTGTCCCCAGTGCTCTGGCCCATGCCCTGCATGCAGTTTTATATTGCATATACTGTTCTTTCTGCCTGGAAACTGGAGATTGTCCATAGCAACCAAAAAGTGTCCCTTTACGTCAAAAATGGCTTTAGACCAGCTAGAAAACAGCGATAGTAAATTAGAACACTTGCAGAATTGAGCGATAGTGAATCGTGTGGAAATTTATTTTATTACTATTTATTTTTATTTTTTTTAATTATTTTTTTTTTTATTATATTATAATTTATGTTTTTGTGTTTCAAACTTTATCATACCCGAGATATCTACTAGACTCTTGTTTGGACAGATTTAAGTGTGTTATTGTTAAGAATACAGACCTACAATATAAAACGCCAAATTTCCATGCAAAATAATTGTACCGCTTTCAGCACCTAAAATCAGAAAGAATCATACTGCCAGGGAGGTTAAGCCCAAAAAATTAAACCTCTCTCAAAAAAGTAGTTAAACAATAAAAAATTGGAAATCCTCAAATAACAATCACATATGAATCTACTTATATTAAAATGCATTTATTCAACAATTACTGACTGAGAACCAGCCAATTTGGTAACACTCCAATCTAGTTATAGTACATTAATATTTTGATTTTTTTAAGAAATTGCTTAATTAGCACATTTTTTTGCTCAGCTGACCCACTGTATACTGTGCAACAATTTATTTTTAAACAAATGGGTTACTCTACTACCTCAATTATTTAATTTAAAAAAATGAACACATTTTGTAACCCCAAATTCTCATAATACTTAGTCTGTTTTAACTTAGTTTTAACATATACCTGTCATTATTTAAAGTCTATAAATCAGCATCATGAGTTAAAAGTGTTTTTCAATAAGTCCGTGTTCAGAACAATAAAGGTCTTTCAGGTGAACATGTATTGAAATTATAAAAAAAAACAATAAACCCAAACTAACTTTCCCAATATTCAAAGGCATTGCCTTTACTTACTTTCCCTCCTCCTCTCTATCTACCCTGGAAAGATCCTATGCAAATATCAACTATACAGTACCTTGTGGTTGGTGCTTGCACTCTGTTAAACCATCATAGATGGAGTTATTTTCTTTCCTGCAACCATCAGTGTTGATGGGGGAATCCCTCTAGCTGACCTATTGTGCTCTCCCGGTAATAGCCGCTGGCAATAATCGCATGTATAATCTGACAGGCTGGTTGTACTCAAGTTGATCGAATGGTCAACTTGAGTAATTCAGTCTGCTCATACATGGTTCGAATCTTGGCTGGTCCCTGCTGAACTGACCAAGATTTGAACCGTCTATGGCTGGCTTTAGGAATGTCCCCCCTCATTTGAAAGTACTCAGGTTTGGTAATTGGTCACTCAGGAACCAAGCACTGCATAGTGGGATTGCAGAGAGAAGCACCTTTTACAGAATCTTGGCCATGCATACTGTACAAGTGGACCCAGTCATTTTAAATGAACTTGTTAACATATACAGGTAGGTGCCATACCAGTATGCTGTTTCTGTCCATCATGTAGCCTAGCCCAAATATTTTATTGTTGACATCCTTTCATTCTGTGTTAATTGGAGGGTACAGCAGTCATTGCCGCTTGCTCCCAGCACTGCAGGGACATGTGTTCTTTCTTTTTTCAAAAGCCACATTGAGCTCAGCCACTGCTGGGATAGGCAGCAGTAGAGAGAGCTCACTGAGCGCATGCTCCAAGCCACTCAGTGCATTTAAAACTACTGGGACCCCTTGTCCGTATGGGCCAGTTTCTGTAAAAGGTGAGCTTTAAAACTGAGCTCTAGGTAAATATAATGAAAACACCATTTAATGCAGTTATGAATTAATTAAAATAATTATTTAATGCATTTTAAAAGCAGCTAATTGGTTCACAACACTGCATTGCTTTGACATGCTATATATTTGGGACATATATATCACAAAGCTCAAATCATCTCAAACTGGTTTCTTGAACATGACAATGAGTTCACTGTACTCCAATGGCCTCCACAGTCACCAGATCTCAATCCAATAGAGCACCTTTGGGAGGTGGTGGAACGGGAGATTCGCATAATGGATGTGCAGCCAAAAAATCTTCAGTAGCCTCCCTGACAATTTTCCCGTGTGTGGCTCGGGGTTAAATTTTAGCACCATTAGCGGTAGTCCCGAGCCACACTTGGGATTGCATTGCAGGATCCTGGTGCAGTGTTGCTTACCTTGTCCCCAGGATCCTGCGATGTCCCCCGCTGTGTCTGCGGGCTCTGTCCTCCTCTCGAAGCCTCTCTGTGCCAGGCTTCGTTCCCTGTGAGCTTCGCGATGCATGGGGGCGGAGCCTGGCGGCAAATTCAAAAAATAGTAAAAATCATAACACATACAGTACTGCAGTCTTACAGATTACATTACTGTATGAAATTATTTCACATCCCTTTTGTCCCCAATGCCCTACATGCAGTTTTATATTATATATACTGTTCTTTCTGCCTGGAAACTTGAGATTGTCCATAGCAACCAAAAAGTGTCCCTTTACATCAAAAGTGGCTTTAGACCAGCTAGAAAACAGCGATAGTAAATTAGAACACTTAGAATTAGAACAATTGAGCGATAGTGAACAATTGAGCGATAGTGAATCATGGGGAAATGTATTTTATTATTATTATATTATTTTTTTTTTAATTATTTATATTTATTTATTATATTATAATTTATGTTTTTGTGTTTCAAACTTCATCATACCCGGGATATCTACTAGACTCTTGGTGGACAGATTTAAGTGTGTTATTGTTAAGAATTACAGGCCTACAATATAAAACGCCAAATTTCCATGCAAAATAATTGTACCGCTTTCAGCACCTAAAATCAGAAATAATCATACCGCCAGGGAGGTTAACTGTGTGATGCAATCAAGTCAATATGGACCAAAATCTCTGAGGAATGTTTCCAACACCTTGTTGAATCTCTACCATGAAGAATTAAGACGTTTCTGAAGGCAAAAGGGGGTCCAACCCGGTACTAGAAAGGTGTACCTAATAAAGTGGCCGGTGAGTGTATATTATTATTTTTTTCTTTTTCTGGATCAACTGTAAGTATAGGATTCTGTATATGGAGGTTTTCTATTTATTTATTCTGTGTATGTATTTGTGTCCTATTGGTTAAACTAGATAGACTTGTATCTTTTTTCTACTTAACAATGTAACTGTGAAAACTATTTTTGGTGGGAATGACAGATCTGCCCCAGTGGTATGTGTTGAAGAAAAGTAAATGTATGCTTTTGAGATACAAGACATATGCAACATACAAAATAAAGAGGTACAATTGAATGCCAATAAATCATATACTGTGATTTGCATTTACTTGAAAAAAAAACATGCAGATTTGAAAGCTTGCAAAGACAGAATAATCTACAGGTTTTAAAAATTAGAGTAGCCAAACTTTTAGCTATGAATAGTGTGTAGAAGGGTAAAACCTCTGCCAGTTTTCTATCACCAAAGTAATAGAAGAAAAGTGTGGGGTGCTTAATCTCTTAAAGGATTAGTTCACCTTTTGTAAAATGTTACATGTTACACCTGATTTTTTCCAGGTCTTCTTCTTGCATTTGGTTGCTGGCTGTCAGTTCCTGACCACTTACAGACGGCCCCCTACTGAGCATGTAAGAGAGCCTGAACTATAGGGAGACTTGACTGCAACCTACTGCCATGTTTGACTTGTACCCCAGGAGGCTGTGTGCAGGCTAATGGAACATCATCCTTGCCTAGGAAAGGAACGAGGAGTTGGGAGCGAGTGTCAAAAACAAAAAGGTACTAATTTCCCGCAAAAAGAAATGCAATTTTGTAACAGGCTGAGGAAAGAAAGAACAAGATGTTGAGTGTTACTATCGGTTGAGGGCTCACTTTAAGCAGTGTAGAGGGACTGATTATCTTTAGGCAGCTCTCCCAGAAGTGGTGGCCAAAGACTGACTCTTTGCCTGTGTACAGACTAGGTGTGCAAGGGGGAAAGTGGCAAAAGCAGAATGTATAAATTCCCAATTAAATTTTATTCAGAGTCTTATATCATGTGTTTCCCAGGGTTCAAAGAGTTTTGGTGATGATCTTTAATCACTTAGTCACAAAATAATTTGTAATATTTAATCCTAACTATGGTTACTTTTTGAAATTGGATCTACATGTTACTTGTCTATTCAATATTATTGTTTTATTGTATAGCTATATTTTTATAGCATCTTACCATGTTACCTATTTGTGCTTGACCTCCTAATTTTGTATCCCTACATATGCAGGCTAAATCTCCTATACCATTACTCCCCAGTTAATACTGTATATAGATTTCAATCTTCTATGTGTTAGTTGTAGTTCTGGTGAAGGAGGACCCTATGAACCTCTGAAACATATCAGAGTTGATTTACTAAAACTGCAGAGTGCAAAATCGGATGCAGCTCTGCATAGAAGCCAATCGGCTTCCAGTTTTTTTTTTTTTTGTCAAAGCTTAATTGAACAAGCTGAAGTTAGAAGCTGCTTGGTTACCATGCACAGCTGCACCAGATTTTTCACTCTACAGTTTTAGGAAATCGCCCCTATGTCTTTTTATTATATAAGAGTCTGATTAAAATGAAATCTGTATTTTATATGTTCTGCTTTTGCCACTTTCTTTCTTGCACACCCAGGTTTTCATTACCGTCTGTGATTTGCCCTATCGATTTATCCTGATGACCATTGTCACCTGGGCAGAAAGTAGTACAAATTTTAAATTTTACAGTCATCCCTGGAACAGGAACAGAGAGAAAACCCTTTCCCATGACAGCTGTCTAAAAATGGATTTTCTCTCAGTTTTGCTGAGTTTTTCTTTATATACATGTTAATGGTATATGGAGTGAAGATAATTCTGATAAACAACAATGGTAAACAATTACGTTTTGGGTGCAGTTTTACATAAGAATGAAAATGATATACCCTGTTTCCCCGAAAATAAGACCTAGCGTGATTGTCGGTGATGGCTGCAATATAAGCCCTACCCCCCAAATAAGCCCTACCCTGTTTCCCCAAAAATAAGCCCTACCCTGAAAATAAGACCTACAAGGACTTTAACTAGGGCTTATTTGGGGGGTAGGGCTTATATTGCAGCCATCACCGACAATCACGCTAGGTCTAATTTTCGGGGAAACAGGGTGATATAGATCATAGGGTCAAGGAAATATTTGCTGAACACAATGACACTGGAAGAGAGGCTTAAGTATGGGATGTCATGAATGTGTTTAAAAAAAAGTGCACCTAATATTACTGTAAGAGTTGTGAAAAAAGCTCTTGAAATCCATGAAAGCTATTCTCAGCAGGCTCTCTGACTATATAAAAAGAGACATTAAAACAAATTCTGCCTAACTTTAAAAGGTTTATAACAAGGCACAAGTGGGAACTTGAACAAGAAGCTAAAATGTAATTATAAGCAGTAATAATAATAATAATAATAATATACTATAATATAATAATAATAACAACAGTAACCGCAACAGCAACAGTGTACCGTTCAGGAAATATTAATTGAATCTGTGTTGTTGTTTATATCTTTTGGTCAGTTATTTTAAATTAGCCATTGTGCTTAGGTTACCTACATTTTTTGAAACTATGAAAGAGAGAGAGAGTTATTTGCAAGAGCCAACATGCTCCTTTTTTTAAATCCTATGTGCTTTTTTTCCCCTAATATTCTTCACTTTCTGTCATTCCCAGAATGGCCAATGGCCATTTCTATGCTGAGAACATTTTGGGGTTGAGTTACTAAAACTGGAGAGTGCAATATCTGGTGCAGCTGTGCATAGTAGCCAATCAACTTCTAACCTTAGCTTGTTCAATTAAGCTTTGACAGAAAAAAGAAAACGGAAGCTGATTGGTTTCCATGCAGAGCTGCACCAGATTTTGCACTCTCCAGTTTTAGTAAATTGACCCCTTTATGTCCATATTATGGCTCAGAAAGCTTCCCATGGCAGTGTTAATGCCATGTAGGACTGATACATAAGCTGCCCAAGTCCTGCTCTGGTGAAAGCAGTAAATACTCAAAATAGGCTTCCCCAAAAAAAGTCAGAAGAGGCTAAAAGTGCAAAAATGTTTTTCTGTGATGCATCTATACCTTGATACAAGGGTTTACCTTGGTATGTACAGTATATGACAATGCCTCATAATAGTACCATAATGGCTGCTGCCTGCACGCAAGGGTAGAAAGTAACCTATAAAAGTAGCATGTGGATGAGTATTGTGCAGTAGAATCCATAGGAGGAGAAGGACCTTGGTGGAAAGGAGTACAAGGGGAAGGCCCACAAAAGGGAAAATCTGGCCTTATAGCAGAGCTGTAGACCAGGTGGGTCCTGTACTAACCTAGACCCAATAAATTGGAAAATAAATTGTTTGTCGTCCTCCAAATCAGTTTGCTACTCCTAGTTATACACCTCCACAGTTTGGGGTGCCGTTTTGTACAGTACATGCATCTCCAGTATGTTGTATGACCTCTACTTTAACCTAACTGGTGGTTGTAGAGCATACAAATGTAGCACCCTTCTAGGTAGGTGCTAGAAGAGAGTATAGTTTTAGGTCTTTCTGCTTACCAGGAAGATGGTCATGTAAAACTTAGACTGCTCTCTGTCTACCAGGGAGCAGAATCTATTTGTTCTCAGGTGCAGCTCAGCTTGTTTGACTGTCCCTCACTGGTCCAATAGGGAGTCATATTGGACAGTGGGAGGGGAGCTGACAGGTAGGTTTTGTTAGAGTCCTGGCAATTGTCATAGGAAAAGTGCTGCATTGGATGTTAGGATACTGTATAAAAGCCCAGGGTACATGTGCTCCGAGTTAGGGGAACAGAGTTGAGGAGGGTGGGCTGCACTCTCCTTCATGGAGGTGATTGTGTGGCCTTGGGTGGTCCACCCAAGGGCCTAGAGAGAGAGATAAGCTGAACCCAGAGGTTCTGCAGAGCTGACTGGAAGGGAGACACCAGGGGGGATCTGATTCTGCCTACTGTGAGTACATATCTGTTTCTTTGGGGCGTGTCAAGTGAGGACCACTTGCTAGAAGAGTCAGTGGACAAGGGTCAGTACAGCAGATGCTAGAGAGTAGTATCCTGAAGATAATGTAATGCATCAAGTCTACTGCTAGTGAGACCAAGAAGACTTAATTCCTCCATAGGTGTGGCAGTATGGTTAAAGCAGTGTGACTGCTTCCACAAATAATCCAGTGAGGCTAAGTGAGAGTTGTCCTCATCCTCTGTGAATAGTTCCAGTTGGAGTATCCCACTAATCCCTTCTCCCATCCAAGTTCCAAAATAAAATACAAAAGCCCAAATACCCTGGACTGGTCATTGAGTGGCAAGCAAGTGGGAATAAGTATGGGACAAGTGGAAACTCCTAGCAACCAAAGTGGAAAACCCTTAGCAACCAGCTGCAGGTAACCAAAGAGAGGCCTATGAAGTCAACACACAGCAAGCCCTACGGGGACAGTGCTACACAAAAAAAGTTGATATCATCAAATGTGCTCTATGAAATTTCAGATTTGTTTAACAACAGTTTGCTGTAATAAATATCCCCAAAAATGTTTTTAAAAATCAAATTTCTTTATCAGTTTTGGACAATATATGTTCTTCTACATATTTTTGGTAAAAAAGATTGCAATAAGCGTATATTGATTGGTTTGCCAACAGTTATAGTGTTTACAAACTATGGGATCATTTTATGGCATTTTATTCTTTTGTTTACTAGTAATGGCGGTAATCAGTGATTTTTAGCAGTACTGCGACATTGCGGCAGACAGATTGGACACTTTTGACACATTTTTGGGACCATTGACATATATACAGCGGTCAGTGCTATAAAAATGTACTGATTGCTGAGTAAATGTCACTGACAAGGAAGGGGTTAACACTAGAGGCGATCAAGGGGTTAAACGTGTTTCCTCGTTTGTGTTTCTAACTGTGGGGGGATGGAACTGACTAGAGGAGGAGACATATCGTTGTTTCTAGCTTGTTCCTCTCAGAACAGGGATTTGTGTGTAATCGCGCGTGGTTGGAGGTCATTGCAACCACCGGCTATGTACATCGGCTCCCCCGCCGTGCAGTGGGCGCACGCGTGCCTGCTATAGGCATTTAAAGGGCCGACATACAGCTACTACAGTTTGTGGGATCATGCCAACCTGTCGCTGTATAATGAGAGCGGCTGGTCGGCAAGCGATTAAACTTGTGAGTGAGACTCTGCTGCAGATTTGGTATAAAAAATGTCTTTATTCATCATTGTAGCACCCTCTGTACCATTTTAATACTCATTTATTATGTTTGTCATTTGTCAGCCAATACATTTTTTTCAATTTACTTTGCAGAAAATCTACTTTGGTAGATTAAATGTTTGCTGGACTGAATGGTGGCATATGGGCAATATGGTCCAAAAGACAGTTGATATGATTTATGTTCGAAATTCAATGTTTTACTTCTGTAAGCATTTAGGGATGTAAATCCATAGACCCAACATCAATTATGATGACTTGCTGACCAAGACAACCCCCCCACCTGTTGCCGCACCACACTACTTATGCTAAGTGCCAGATCTCCATCTGGCTGGGGTTTTAAACAAACCAGTGGTAATCCTGTGTGACATATATGGCCAAATATGGTCATAGCCATGTTTGGTCAATGACGTATCCCAGGATCCCTGACCAGATTGTATACAAACACCAGCTGACTAGGGATCCATCATTTTGTGGCATTAGCACTTTTTCATGCCACTTTTCAATGGCTAACTCATACTGTGTTCTAACCTTATTTGCAGTTTTAAGGCATCCATCAAACATGTTGTTTAACCACTTGACCACCGGAAGCTTTTGCCCCCTTCCTGACCAGAGCATTTTTTTCAATTTGGCATGGCGCTACTTTAACTGGTAATTGTGCAGTCATGCAAGGCTGTACCCAAACAAAATTGATGTCCTTTTTTTTTCTCCCACAAATAGAGCTTTCTTTTGGTTGTATTTGATTGCCACTGGGATTTTTATTTTTTCGGATATAAACGAAAAAAGACCGCAAATTTTGAAAATATATATATATTTTCTAATTTTTGTTATAAAAAATACCCAATAAACTCAAATTTAGGCCAAAATGTATTCAGCTACATGTCCTTAGTAAAAGAATCCCAATAAGAGTATATTGATTGCTTTGCGCAAAAGTTATAGCGTCTACAAACTATGGTATATATACTGGAATTTACAACCCAAGTTATTTGCAGAGAGGTGTATTGAGCCCATGGAATTTTTTTTTTTTTTTGCACAAAGTTTCAACTTAAATGATATATTGTTCACACATGCCATGGGTATATGTGGAATTACACCCCAAAATACCTTCTGCTGCTTCTTCTGAGTATGGGAATACTACATGTGTGAAACTTTTTGGGAGCCTAGCTGCGTACAGGACCCCAAAAACCAATCACCGCCTTCAGGCTTTCTGAGGGCGTAAATTGCTTATTTTACTTCCTCCTACCTATCACAGTTTTGGAGGCCCTGAAATGCCAAGATAGTATCAACTCCCCCCAAGGACAAATTTTCTGGAAAGTAGACACCCCAATAAATTTGATAAAAGCATGGTGAGTATTTTAGAGATCTCATTTATTTTTGATAATGAAGAAAGAAAAGAAAAAAGTTTTTTTTTTTTTTTTTCAAAACTTTGTGACAATAAGTGAGTTCTGAAAAATACTCAACATGCCTCTCAGCAGATAGCTTGGGGTGTCTACTTTTCAAAATTAGGTCATTTGGGGGGGGGGGGGGGTTGTGCTATTTGGGCATTCCATGGCCTCCGAAACTGTGATAGGCAGTGAGGAGTGAAATCACTTTTTTACGCCCTTAGAAAGCCTAAAGGTGGTGATTGGTTTTCAGGGTCCTGTTAGACTGCCAAAAAGTTTCACACATGTGGTATCCCCGTACTCAGGAGAAGCAGCAAAATGTATTTTGGGGTGTAATTCCACATATAACCATGCCATGTTTGAACAATATATCATTTAGTGACAATGTTATCTAAAAAAGAAAAAAAAACTGTAATTTTCCAGAAACTTGTTGCAAAATTTAAAATATTCCATGGACTCAACATGCCTATCAGCAAATAGCTTGGGGTGTCTACTTTCCAAAATGGGGTCATCTGGTCAGGCCTGACTCTGCTAACGCTGAGGTTTTGTGTACTGTGTATCAGAAGTGACAATGATTTACTGACACTGCAGTTGGGGGGGGGGGGGGCGCTAAATGCAGGTGCTGGCAGGTATTGGGGATGATCCTGCTAATGCTGCATTTTTGGGGACACTATACTATTGGGGGCACTAGTATAATTCTGATATGATCAAAGATATTGATCAGTTCAGACTATACTAATAATGGAGGTGCTAGTGTTACTGGAAAACAAAGGGTTAAAATGTATTAGTGAATATGTGGCGGGCAATCTGAGGCTGTCTGGGATTGATGCTAACTGATACTAACGTTATCTGGTGTCACCCGTGACACTAACACAGTGATCAGAAAAAAAGATCTGTACATTGTACTAATGACAGTGTGACAGGACAGTGAAAGGGTTAACTGGGGGCAATCAGGGGGTTAAAACTTTATTTGGGAATATATGGCGGGTACCCTGATGCTATCTGGGACTGACGCTAACTGATGCTAACTACCACTAACGTTATCTATCGTCACCAGTGACATTAAATACGGTGATCAGTAAAATATCTGTACACTGTATCTAGTGATGCTGTGACAGTGAGGAAAGGGTTAACTGGGGGGGGGGGGCGATTAAGGAGTTCAATGTGCCTAACTATGTGATCTGATGTCAGTGTAGTGCTTTTACTGACAAGAGATGTTATCTTCTCTCAGGCTGGATCTGAAAAGGACTCCAGGAGAAAAGCTGACATAATTTGCTGTGCCTGTGTTTACATTATGCAGGCGCAGGACTTTCTGCCGTTTGTCAGAACCGATCAGCAAGTCCAGGCCATAAATTATTGGCCTGGACCTGATGATTGATCAGTTCTGAATGAAATCCGAACATCGTCGGGCTGAAAATCAGGTATGGGATTTCTGGAAAAAGTTTTTATTATTATTATTGTTATTTATTATCATTAATTCATTACGTTTCATTTGTTTAGATACAGCTTTGGTTATTTCGGATAATTCGTAACTTTGGATAAATTAGTATTCATTACATTCACTAACAGCCAATTTGAAAGGAAATTTCAATACCTATAATTTAATAGTTAGCAATAGTTAATTTATTATTAGTTAGTTATATTTTCAGATTTTCAAATTTTTGGGTTTTTCGGAATTTCGAATTTCCGAATTTTCGAATTTACGCATTAAGAATTTTCAAATATATGGCAAAATCCTTGCACTGGCTATGCTGCCACCCAACACCGGGCCGGGGAAACCCAGAGAGGTAACCACAAAACAAGAAATAGAGGATGCACCAGCTTAGCGCATTATCTTTATGATTACTTTATTAATAAAAGAGGTGTATAGATGTATACTCACAGTTGGCAATGTCAAATAAACACATATTAGGCACAGTGTGCTACAAACAGTCTCATCGACTGGGCAAGTCCCAAAGCGTTGGAGGATGTCCAAACGGCTAGTCCAGCTGGATGTCTAGCTGTTTGGACATCCTCTCGCGCTTTGGGACGAGACTGTTTGGAGCACACTGTGCCTAATATGTGTTTATTTGATATTGCCATTTGTGTAAGTATAAATCTACTGTATATACCTCTTTAATTAATAAAGTAATAGAAAAGTTAATGCGCTAGGCTGGTGCGCCCTCTGTTTCTTGTTTTGCAGTATCCTAAACTTGTTCTTGTGCCAGAAAAATCCCAATTATTTTACTTTTTTTTTCAAAGAAAGATATACCGGTAAATCGGCTGTGCAAAAGTAAACTAAAAATGATAAAGTAGCCTGCACATAGTTGTACATTACAGCCATGCTGCAAGTTTGACACTGAACCTATCCATACATGGATAAAAATTTGGCCGGTTCAGCAGGGACCGGCTGAATTTCGATCCGTGTACAGACAGGGAGGTTGTACAGAAGTCGATCTACTGATAGACTTCCATACAATCACCCTGGTGGATTTCCCCCACTCCATCAGGCATGCTGACTATAGCCTGTAACTCTAATCAGTGTATTCTGATGGCAGTACTTGCTGAACTGACCAAATTTTGATACATGTACTGGGAGGGAGGTTGTACAAAAGTCAATCCATCTATAGACTTCTGTAAAACTGCCCTGTCAGATTTTCCCCACTCAACAAGTGCTGCTGGCTATAGCTTGCAATTGTGATCATTGTATTCTGATGGTGGGAAAGTCTCCCTGCTGTCAGACTACAATAGTTAAGCAGGTAGGATTCCCCCATTGACCTCAAGTGTGTGGATGGAGGAAACAACTCAGAGGTCCTATTTTTGAGAATTGCTCTTCGAGCCACAAAAATGCAAATTAGGATCCAATCTTTGTGTGGATATTTAGCATTGGAAGACCATGTCAGGAGTTGCTTGTCCCAATATCTAAAGATTAAAAGTAGAGGGTCTTTTGGGAGATGTAGCAGGATAATTCCCTAACTGAAGGATATGGTTTGTTCCCTGAAAATGGAAATGTATTTACATGTTCAGAAGCGGTGTGTTAAAGTTGGTCTTGCCTGCTGACTAGGGATGAGCTTCGAGTTCGATTCGAACTCATGTTCTACTCGAACATTGGCTGTTCGCAAGTTCGCCGAACAGCGAACAATTTGGGGTGTTCGCGGCAAATTCGAATGCCGCGGAACACCCTTTAAAAGTCTATGGGAGAAATCAAAAGTGCTAATTTTAAAGGCTTATATGCAAGTTATTGTCATAAAAAGTGTTTGGGGACCCGGGTCCTGCCCCAGGGGACATGGATCAATGCAAAAAAAAGTTTTAAAAACGGACGTTTTTTCAGGAGCAGTGATTTTATTAATGCTTAAAGTCAAACAATAAAAGTGTAATATCCCTTTAAATTTCATACCTGGGGGGTGTCTATAGTATGCCTGTAAAGGGGCGCATGTTTCCCGTGTTTAGAACAGTCTGACAGCAAAATGACATTTGGAAGGAAAAAACTCATTTAAAACTACCCGCGGCTATTGCATTGCCGACAATACACATAGAAGTTCATTGATAAAAACGGCATGGGAATTCCCCACAGGGCAACCCCGAACCAAAAAAAAAAAAAAAAATGATGTGGGGGTCCCCCTAAATTCCATACAAGGCCCTTCAGGTCTGGTATGGATATTAAGGGGAACCCCAGCCAAAATTTAATAAAAAAAATGACGTGGGGTTCCTTTTTAAAACTTTTTTTTGCATTGATCCATGTCCCCTGGGGCAGGACCCAGGTCCCCAAACACTTTTATTGACAATAACTTGCATATTAGCCTTTAAAATTAGCACTTTTGATTATTCATGTTCGTGTCCCATAGACTTTAACGGTGTTCGCGTGTTCGAACGAATTTTTTTCCTGTTGGCATGTTCTGGTGCGAACCGAACAGGGGGGTGTTCGGCTCATCCCTACTGCTGGCAGAGAGGGCAAGGAATCGACCGAGGGTTGTTTTTGTCCACAAGGAAGGGTATATGAGCAAGGTGGAGTATTTTTATTTGTGTTTCCCGCCAACATTCATAAGGTATCAACTGGAGGACTTTGTTGTACCCCTGCAATATTTTGTCTAGCAACTCTGGATCCAGAACGTCCCTGCCCCAATGTGCCGCAGAAGAGGACGAGAACAGGGAACTGATCTTGCAGATTAAAGATTTGTAGATGCCCGAGATTGTGTAAGATCCTTCATGGAGTAAACTGTCTGTGATGGATGTCCAAAATGTCTTGCCTTTTTCCCTACATAAGGTGCGGATGAAGTTGACACATATGGGATTTTGGCAGAGAGAATTTCTGGGCTATGACTGGAAAGGCATAAGGTGCCCGTGATTCCATATCACAGGGAGAGGAAAATTCAGTGAGACTGTTTCTTTGCCAAAAAGCGTACATTAGGTGTTCCATCCCCGGAGGAAAGCTGGGGTTTCCTTGGATTGGTAGGTGCCTGGAGATGAAGGGGGATAGGTTTAGGTTCTTATGTACTTCCCTCCAAGCTATGGCTGTATCTCATAGAAGAAGGTTGTGTTGTAGGTCTGGACAGATTGATTTCCATTGGCAGTATAGTAGGGCCACCAAAGAGTAGGGATGTGCCATTGCTGATTCAAATGAATAGTTAGAGTACCCAGAAGCCTGTCCAGTCCAATCCTATTCTCAGTAAGCAGGCTAGGTTATACACTCTAATATTTGGTAGATTAATGCCCCCTTTGCCTCTGGGGAGATGTAGGTTTGTTAGAGCTATGCGTGGTCTCTTTTGTCGCCAGATAAATTTGAAAATGGCTCTATTCAGTAGCTGGATGTCTTTATGCTTTAGGAGTAATGGTATAGTTTGAAGTGCGTAAAGTAGATGGGCGAAACTGATCATTTTAATTAAATTACATCGCCCCAGAAGCGAAAGAGATAGATCCATCCAATTTTCCAATTTATGAGTGATTTTGTTAATTAGGGGGGGATAGTTTAAGGTGTACAGTGAAGAAGGAATTGTCCCAATCTTGATACCCAAGTAAGTAATGTGAGTTTTTGTCTGGAGAAGGGCGAGTAGGATGTCCAGGGTGGGTTTGAAGAGGGGCCTAGGGGAAGAATTTTGCTTTTGTTGTAATTGATTCACAGGCCTGAGTGGAGTCTGAACTAGTCAAAGGTTCTCATAATAGTAGTCATGTCGGAGGTGGGGTTGTCTGAGAATATGAGTACATCATCTGTGAAGATGGCTGATCGCAACTCATGCTTCCCTATATGGATCCCGTGTAAAGAAGCCTTAGTATTTTGGAATCCAGAAAGGGGTTCTAGTGCCAAGTTGAAGGTGATAGGGAGCAGCCCTGTCTCCTACCTTTGTAGAGAAAAAATTCTTCAGTGAGGAGACCTGCCACCACCAATCTGGCCATGGGAGAGGTATACATGGAGCCAACGAGATGATTGAAGGAACCAGTAAAGCCCAGCTTAATCAAGACCAAAAAAAGCAAATCAAAGCTGACATTATCAAAGGCTTTCTCTGCGTCCAGAGTGATAATAGCACTCCCCCGCGGGTGACTTTTAGCATGTTCTAATACCATCAATACCTTGCGAATGTTTAGTGAAGCTGTTCTCCCTTTTACAAACTCTGACTGTGCTGGGTGTATCAAGGTGGGGATGATAGTGGCAAGTCTGGTGGCAACAATTTTAGAGAGGATCTCGACATCCAAGTTTAAAAGTGAAATGGGCCTGTATAAGCCCGGTTCAAGAGGGTCTTTCCCTTTTTTTTGATAATAGTTGTTTAATGGCTTGGTTTCTAGGGGGTAGGTATGAACGTTGAGGAGGGTGGGTTCAACTATCTCTTGGAGGGTCTTGTAGAATTCCCCTGGGAATCCATCAGGACCTGGGGCTTTGCTGGGGGCTAGTTGGCGGATTGTTGTGGAAAGTTCTAAGCTGGATATAGGCGCATTTAGGGTGTCCAGTTGGGAAGGGGTAACCGTTGGTAGGTCCAGATTGTCAAGAAAGTTTTGAGCAATGCTGTGATCAATGGGGTCTGGAGCGTATAGGGAAGAATAACATTTTTTCATAACACTATTGACCTCCTGTGGTGCCTTTCTGACAGTGCCTGAGGAATTCCATAGGGCAGTGATATGAGTGGGACTGTTTGGGTCTTTGCATAATCTCGCCAGGAGCTTACCCAATTTGTTACTGTATTTGTATAAAGTGGCGTCAGTGTGTGCACGTTTGGTCACTTCTAGGATATCTGCCTATGTATCGAACTCGCATTTGGCTTTATGTCACTCGTTATGGGGAGTTTTGGGCAGAAAGGGCTTGTTGAACCAGTCTAAGGCGGGAGCTTAGTTTCCTATAACTAGATAGGATGTTTTTCTTCTAGGAGACAGCATATGATATGACTCGACCTCTAAGATAATCCTTTCCTGCATCCCAGTAGAGGTTAGGGTTGTCGGCATGGGAAGAATTAGCAGTGGCAAATTCTCTCCATGCTAGGTCCATGTACGTCTGGAAATCAGTGTTGTTGTGGAGGTATGACGGAAATCATCACAGGCGAAGATTGGATTTAGGTACTGCATTGATAAAAGATATCAAAACTGGGCCATGGTCCTATATGGCTATTTCGTGGATCTCTGTCTCTGATATAGTTATCGATGCAAAAGATGTAATCAATTCTAGTGAAAACCTTGTGAGGAGTAGAATAGAAAGTTAATTCTCTATCCACTGGGTAAAGTGAAGGGATTCCATGGTGGAAGCGAAAAGGGTTTGCCCAGAGTTTCCTACTGCTTTGTGCGGTCGTTTAGTAGTAGATCTGTCATTCATCATGTGTAATGTTGAGGTAAAATCCCTGCCTACAACATGGGGAACATTGGGAAATTTCAGAAGTCTGGTAGATAGGTCTCCAAAGAATTGTTTCCCAGGGTTATTGGGTGCATAGACATTTGAAATCATAAGATCTCTGTCACCTAGTCAGATGTGTACAGTGAGAAGACAGCCCTGGCTGTCCGATTCGACTGTTAAAACTTCACATGGAAGATTTTTGTGAATCAGAGTGATCACCCCAGCTTTGTGGCCGACTGCATCGGAGCCTAAAACCGTACCCACCCATAATTTTTTCTATGCGGTGAAAGTCAGAGTGTGTCAAATGGGTTTCCTGTAGTAGAGCAATGTCAGTTTTTAGTCTCTTAAGGTGTCTTAGTATCTTGAGTCTCTTAATAGGGGACCTAAGTCCCTTTACATTGCATGAGGTGATTCTCATGGGGGGGGTTGGAGTTGAGCTGGTGTTATATTCACAAAGGTGATTCCCAAAAGATAGGGGAGGCTATTATGCTAGGGGTTACCAGGGTATGTTCCCTAGGTGAATCATCTATTGCCTGGAACATATGCAGTTGGACAAAAAAGGAGGAGTAGGTGAAACATGAGGGAAAAGACATTGAAGCAAGATAATAAAAATAAACCATATAACAAAACATTTTTAGGACTTAGGCTTAGGCTTTTTTCCACATGGGTTCAAAGTAAAAGCCAGCTCCCATAAACCGACCCTGTAGATGGTGTAAATGGTCACCTGTTTAGTCTGGAAGCTCAGTAAAGGAGACTCGGGTAAGGGAGGCATAACAGCTGCTACTATTGAGGCCCATAGGAAAAGACAGTAAGCGAAGCTTAGTGGGTAAGTATAGGCCGCTCAACTATAGGAGGCCACTGGTAGGAATGTAGCTGGACACAGAATCATTACCATAATAAAGTCAGAGCAGTCTTGATATTACCCATATGAACGAGAGGAAGAGTTCTATGTCTGTAGAGTCAGCGAGGCCTAAAGAGATTATTTGAGCCGGAGGACTTGAGGCATTTTGTGAGTCCTTGCATGAGCTACGTTGATCCAAAGGCCAAGGAATCGGGGTTCCCCTGGGTGTAAGATTTGGTTGTGGTTCTGGGTGGATAGAGCGTAGAAACATCTCTGCTTCTGACAGATCGTGAAAGGTGATCTGGTCCCCGTTAGGTGAGGTGGAGTATTGCGGGGAAAGCCAAATTGAATTTTGTCTGTTGCTGATGGAGCGCTGTGCAGATGTACTGAAAAGATTTTATTTTCGTTGTGTCTTCGATAGAGTACTTGGCAAAGATCAGAATTTTGATTTCATCAATCTGTAGAGATCTGGCTTGCCTGTATTTTTGTAAGATGGCTGCTTTATCTGCATAATTCAGATACTTGGCAATAATTGGACATTGGGAGGTGCGTTCAGAGGAGTATGCCCCCATGCAATGTGCCCATTCAATCATACAGGGGCCTGACAGGCCTAGGGCTTCAGGTATTCGCCGGGTGCAAAATTCTCAGATAGCAGATGGTTGCATTGATTCTGGGACTCCAACAAAACGCAGGTTGCTGCATCTCCATCTGGTTTCTAGATCTTCTAATTTCTGGAGTACATACTGGTGTGTTTTATCCTGTGTTTGCTCTGTTGCCTATGCCTGGTACATTTCTTCCCCTATGTTGGAGATTCTGCTGTCAGCCTCATTGAGGCGAGAAGCATGTTCCACCAGCTTTCTTTTTATCAGTAGCATCCCTGTGTTAACAGCCTTCTCTACTGAGGCTTCTATGGTGTGGATAAGAATCACAGCCACAGCTTGGGCGATTCTGTCAGTGGTGTTGGCCTCTTGCTGTTGTGAGAGAGGGGTGGGGCCGCCACTCACCTCCATAGCAGGCAAGTCCACCACGCTGGAAGACAAGGCCGCATCCCCAGGCTCGATTTGGCGCTGGTCTGGCAGTACTTTTATCGAGAAAGCTGTCCATTATTGCAGGGGGGTACCCGGAGGGTCTGCGAGTGGCAGTGGAGGTCTGGGCTGGTTTTGTTAGCTGAGATTCGGGCCAGGAAGTGGAAGCTGAGGTAAATTACCGCTACTCCATGCGACGCACGGAACCGGAAGTACAATTTAAAATTTCATGTGAAGGATGTGCCTGCTTTCGAGAGCAAATCACATTGAAGCCAAAGTTGACAAATGGAACAAACAAATGGAACAGTCTCTATTATTATAATATAATTAGAGCGATCAAGTTTTCCCAAGATCTTGCACAAGTCTGGAATTACGAAAGGAACCAATGAATGACAGACTAACACAGATTGCGTTTTTATATATGTTACTTTTTTTAACTTTTGTGACATTGATTTACCATTTCATTTTTTGATATGTTCAAGGTTTCAAAATGCTAGCAATTTTAAATATTTTTTAAAACTCCCATGGCACACCTGCAAATCTCACGGCACACAGTTTGAGAATCACTGATCTATGGACTGCTTAAGTTGTTTTGCTCAGCTGCAGTAGGAAAAGTGCGGTCATGCTGTATGGCAGGGATGCCTAGAACACAAGATTGGCTAAAATGTTAATACATTTTCGCCAAGTAAGATAAACCAAATATATGTATTTCAACTAGATCTTTAGTTCTTCCCTAGTGTTCAGCATTGCAGTATTCTGAGTAGCTTTTCCACTCCTGCCAATGCACCTGTCATCACCATATTTCAGAAGGTGCTCTGACCCCGGTATAATTCTCCAAAACCCAATAAAACTTTGTGAGCACAAATATGTATGTGATAAAACTGGATATTTTTTTTAGTAGGCAGATACAATACCATGAAGAAGGCTATAGTGGTACTATCCTATCATAAAGCTGTAGAGGGAGAAGTATGGAATGTTAAGGTTTATTGACTTGTGATGTGATTTTGTCTTCAAAATGCATTTTAACTGCAAAAGAACATTCAAAAGCATTCAAGGTCAAATGAATCATATTTCCAGAATGAGCAAAGTACCAAAATGAATACAAGAGAGATGTAGCAATACGATTTCCTGTCTTTTTGCTGGATCATCAATAAAGTCACACAAATTGCCACACTGGGATCCCTGCATTTATATGGAAAACAGCTTCTAAAGGAAGATTACAAGAAAAGCCAAAACAGAGGTTTTCTATTCAAATATGTGACACAAAGCAATAATGGTCCACAGTGATATCATTTATTGTTCCAAACAGAGTTTTATGTGGAAATTACTTTATATGTGTCTTAAAGTATGGGCTTACGGCTACACTGATTGCACATTTTACAAGCACAGAACAAGCATTACCATTGATAGTCTACGCTGTGTCAGTAGAAAAGTTTTACGCTGAAAACTTTTTCATTTTCTGTTGTATATGAGTAAAATACATAAATAAAATGACAATGCCTACATAATCACTCAGCTAATGTGACCCCAAAGCTGATGAAGAGGGGCAGAAAAGGGTCAAACCAGGATGCTATACAGATGACTGACATCCTCCTTATTAACTGATGATGTCATTGGTTGTTAGGAGGTCGGCAGCTAGAAGGTCATAATGGTGTACAATGAAAACCCGTGGCTTTGTGTAACTAAAAGGCAGGCTTCATCAACACCAGCTTGTATACAATTTTTGGGCAATTGTTAGGCATTTCGCAAAGGCTCCCCTGAGGAAACCTCAGGGCACCCCAGAGTGCCTGGGCACCCTGGTTGAAAAAGGCTGTGCTATAGTCCAGAAGTGACCATATCAGAGAAAAAAATAAAAGTAATTACATCACAATCCCTGTTTTTGTTTCAATGTGTTTATTTAATTTTTCAAGGTTTGAGGACAGTACAGAGAAAGCCATCTATTTGGTGCTCAACACGGAGGATCAGCCAAAGTTAAAGGGTAACTCCACTTTTGTGAAAAAAATTGCAAATAAAAAAAAATAATATAGCATATACAATTGCAACACAAATCATATTGTAATTGAATGTTATTAAAAATTACCTTTCCTTTACAATCTTCAGCTCTGTAATTTTCTTTGAAGTATAATGCAATATAGCTACCTGGAGGTGTTCTGTACACAGACTGTGTACAGAACACCCCCCAGTTATGTCATTTCCTGCTTGTGTGATTGGCTCACTGATTTTCCCAGAAGTCTGCACTAAGATACAAGTCAGATTTCAGGCAACCCCTGCAACAAAAATGGCATTTTTAGTATGATACTCCCAATAGAAAATACAATCTAAAGGGAGCATCCTTCAAATGGGGAAAATTTGCCTGAAATTTTCCCCACTAGGCACTGCAATGTTCCCCATTAGAGCTTTGCAGGGGCTGCAGCTAGTTGATAATTACTTAACCACTCCCATTAGACTCACTTTTGAACATGGGCACAGACAAACACACGTGGATTTTTTCAAAATAACAAAAGGTAGGAATCTGCAACAAAGTTTGTTAAAATCTTTGTAATGTACATAGATCACCCAGAGGGGAATGTTTTTTTCTCAACAAAAGTGGAGTTACGCTTTAAGGCGTATATGCAACTGGCAGCTGGAGCCTGAAATGGCTAGGAGAAATGATCAAAACAGGAGAATAGAAAATGGGGAGAAAAAAAAAGCAAGAGTGGATAGGATTAAGAGGAAAGATGATGAGGGGACAATCCCTATTTTTTTTTGTAAAAGTTTGCTGTAAAGGTGTATATATCAGAGTAAAGGTTCATGATAAAGTGTAAAATATGGTCACAGCACCTCATATTTAAGCTATTTGGATTTATTTCAAGCAATGCAAGTGAATTTTCAATTAACTTAGCGGAAGAGGTGAAACAAAGTAAAAATTGATTTTGCCAAGAACAACCAATCACGTGCAAGGAAAATAATTTAAATAATCACATTATTCATTAGGATAAATGTATGTTTTTCTTTGCAAGGACATCACAGTGGCTAAGTGGTTAGCATTTCCACCTGGCAGCACTAGGGTTGTTGGTTTGAATCCCAACCTCAGCACTACCTGCCTGGAGTTTACATGTTCTCCCTGTGTGGGTTTCCTCCCACACTCCAAAGACATGCTAGTGGGTAAATGTCTCCTGCCTAAATAGGCCCTTGTACAGTAAATGTGGATTAGGGACCTTAGATTGTAAGAGCAGGGACTGATGTGAATGTACAGTGAATGTAAATTGAAGGTATTATATAAATATCTATAATAAACTGAATTTTGACTCAGCTCAGTGAATGAGCTGTGAGTGTGCTGACTTCAATCATGAATTCATGTACAAATAAAACATTTTTTGTCGTTACATTTTCCTTGCATGTAATTGGGTATCCTTTGCAAAGTGAATTTTCACTTTGTTTCATGAATTAAATAAATAAATAAATAAATAATAATTTTAAAACTTGCCTACCACTCTATACTTGACTACAGTAATTTGTTTGCCTAAATATTTTTTACATTTTATTAAACCGGAGTTTCACCCACATGTAAGACTTTGGGCCATCTAGTCAATCCATGCATCTTAAAAATGTATTGGCGGGGGGGTGTGGCTTGTCTGGAGAGAAGATGGCCGCCTGATCCACCAGCTCTCTCCCACCTCAGCCTAAAAAGAGCCTCAAACGGGATCTACTACCCCTAAAACATCTCCAAACGATGGGAACATCTTCTCGTGGACCTTCCCAGAGCAGATCCCGGTCCCCGAGAGGAACTACCGGCAGTGCAAGCCATACGATCCCGGAGATCTTCCGGACGCAACGGACAACAATGGCATCCTCCCCTCCCGTCTCAAGCTCCTCTCTGTCTCAATCGGAGATAACGCTCACCCGCACAGATGCAAGCACCGCTCCGCTCCCCCAACCATTACCGTCGCACCGCCAGCCCAGCTTACAAGACCTACAAACAGTGGCGGCTGACATCAAAGATACCTTATTCTCGGCCATCACGGACCTGCGCCTTGAGTTACAGGCCATCACAGGCCGCATACAAAAGGTGGAAGACGACGCGATGCGGCAAACCTCTCATGTAAAAACAATACACCGCAGAGTTGAATGCCACACATTACAACTGAGGGACCTCCAAAGACACGTCGAAGACCTTGACAACCGAGGCCGCAGACACAACCTCCGGATAAGAGGAATACCCGAAGCTGTGGAGCAGGACAGAACCAAAGCAGTTGTGACAGGCCTCTTCAACCACCTCCTAGGCCGCCCTGAACACACACAAATCGGTATGGAACGCATCCACAGAGCCCTCCGCCCTAAGGGAAGAGAATCAGACCCCCCGAGGGACATAATTTGCCACATAATTGACTTTTCCATCAAAGAAGAAATCCTGCAAAAAGCCCGCGAAAAAGCTGTATTGGAATATAACGGACAACCCGTCCACATATACCAAGACCTGTCAGCCATAACACTGCGCCATCGTAAAGATTTGCGCCCCCTGCTGGATGTCTTGAAAGCGAAAGGAATAAGATACCGCTGGAAGTTTCCTTTCGGTCTCTCAGCTATACATCAAAGCCGCTCTGCCCTCCTCAGAGTACCGGAGGACCTGGATAGCTTCTGCCGTACCCTGGACATTCCGTACACTCCGGTCCCTAACTGGTACTCTGAATTCAACACTCTACCACCAGACCGTCCATCATATGGAGAAGAACCCATGGATGCCCACAACACCTCCTTTCGCAGAAGGCGCTCTCCTTCCAATCACAGAATCGGCGCCTCACCTGGCTCCAGCTATCCACCGACCAGCCCCATGACGGCACCCCTTCCTCGCAGGGCCCGAAGAGATCGTTGAAGTCCCAAGCAGATCCTTCTCCCCTACGAATCCTCCACCGTGCCTCACTTCCACACTGATTGCCGAAGACCCCTGGAAAGACGTGACGCGCCGAGCAATCGAACTCTCACCTCCGCCACCGGAACTTTCGATAACCGATCCTTGCCGCTCCAGCGAACCCCATCCACACACGGCTTTACGTGACTCTTCCTCAACCTCTCCCCCTGCCATGACCGCGCAACCTCTGCCTCTCTCCCCGCTCACAGACTCTCCCTGGAAGACATACCAGAGACTTCAAGAATCCACAACTTGATACCAGCACTCACCGATCGGCCTCATCGCACCCAAATACCTGACGAATTACCCCACGAACTGCCTATAGACCGGTCTCCTTTCGTCCTACAATCAACTACAGTATGATATAGGTATTGTTTGTTATGCATGCACCATAGGTAACACTCTATGAGTTAGAATACCTCCTGATAAAGGAAGATTGACAGGCCTCATGCCTCTTTTGCACCACAATGATTCACATCTTTGCAACGTTTCACTTAGAGTTCTACAATGGTTAGAGTTTTACACCAGTTACTTTTTACGGCGTAACGCCTACTCTCAGACTAACACCTGAGCAGGGTGCCAGAGGACGGAGCTGTTAGAGCCCTATAGACACACCTCCGCCTCTTACCCAACATAACCCACGGTGATTAGCCTCAGCATATTATATGATGTTGTAACATAATAACGTTGCTCCTGCAGTACCTCCTCCACACCACCAAGCTTACACGGTCGGGGGGGTTAACACTAACAACCTGTTCCACCCCCAGGTTGCTTACTGCACGCCCCCAGTTAACAATGCACCCATTGACACAGCAACCCCAACCAACCCTCCCTCCAGCCTCACGTGCTGAACCCCCATAACTAGGTTTACACACCAGCATTTATACCATCCCATCCCCTGATTAACTACATTGCTCAATCATCAGACTACACTAACCATACTGGACATGTAAAAGTTATATCTTGTTCTTAATCAAAAAAAAAAAAAAAATAATGCCCCATCCTAAAAGGGCCACACATGCGGAAACTCACATACCTCCCCACCCCTTGCCCCACTCACGCCTCGAAGACACTCGTCTACAACATAAATCAGACCCGTAACCTACAAGGGGTAATCACAAATTACACACCCCCCGTTCCGACACCGGTACTGCAGCCAGCACACTCATTACTGATCTAAAGGTTGAACATTACTAAGTTATGAAATGTTTATATGGTTATATTTAACATATTTCTTTGTTTCTGTTAATGATACTCTGCAAGCAAAATTACCTCTTAGACAACATACTTCTAATACATAATTTTCAGGTAAACTAAACGAAGTACTCCCCATCACTGGTACAATGTCTGCAAATGGCGACAAGAATCACCTAATACTAGGATGCGATACATCGCTCCCAACAAACATCTCGTTGCCACTCCTAACCCCGACCCCCATACACTGAATCTCAATGCTATTCTTTGGGGGACTATTCATACTAGCATATACTCGCCCCAACACAATTATCTCTCTAACTCCCCACACACACCTCACCACTATTTCATAACAGCTCTACACATTTTGTCCCTCAATTCACACTGTTGATCCCCCACGCACACCTCGCATACTAAGGCTGTAGGTGGGATGGACCTTTCGGATCCCTTCCTAGCTCTTACTTCTCTATTCCCAAATCTTTCGCCAGACAAGTCAACCCCCACACAGTGGTATTTGCATTCCATTCACATCTCACACCCAAGAATTATCTTAATCCACTGAATTTTACTGGCAAATATAATTCTAGTGGCGTAGATCACCTGCTTCAGTGATCTAATAGCCACATATTGCCAGTTTAGTCCACCCCCTCCCCGTGATACCCCCCCACCACCCCACCACCCTCTCCTTAACCCTCCCCTCCAGGGTCCTTTTCCCCCCCAGTACACCCCCTACCCAGATTTACACTACTTAACGAGACACCCCTCAACCACCTCGAATCAGTGTCGAACATAACCGAAGCTAACATGCCCAGCCTTAAAATTGTCTCCCTCAATGCGAAGGGGCTCAATACCCCAGAAAAACGCTCCAAACTTCTCCTTACCATGCACAAACTCCGAGCCAGCATAGTACTTCTACAGAAAACGCACTTCCGCTCTGACAGCACCCCTAAACTATCCAATGCCCATTACCCAACTGCTATACATGCAACCAACCCACACAACAAAACTAAAGGGGTATCGATCCTTCTCGCAAAAAACTGCCCACTGCAAGTCACTGACTCTCACGCAGACCCGGAAGGTAGATACCTGTTCATAAAAGGCTCAATCCTCAACAAAACTATAATGGTGGCAAACATTTATGCCCCGAACAAACACCAAGTTCCATTTTTTAGATCCACCACCACAGCCCTCACAAACTTCCAGGAAGGTACTCTTGTAATGGGAGGCGATTTTAATGTCCCCTTGAATCCCATCCAAGATACGTCCACACACTCATTGAATCTGCCTTACAAAGCTCTCAAAGAAATCAAATCCCGACTCCAACAACTCTTACTCCACGATACCTGGCGCACACTGCACCCAGACGCCAAGGACTACACCTTTTATTCCGCACCACACAATCGCTATTCTAGGATAGACTACCTTTTCTTAACTCAAAATGATTTACCCCTACTCCTCCGCGCTTCCATCGAACCCATGACTATTTCTGACCACAACCCAATCTCCATGACTTTACAAATCCCTGACTCCACTCCCCGCTCCAGAAACTGGAGACTAGACGCTTCATTACTAGCTGACCCCACTATCACAACTGAAATACAATCCACAATACACAACTTCTTCCGAGAAAATAACCCAGAAGACACCTCTTCTCTTACCAACTGGGAAGCACACAAAAGTGTAATCAGGGGCACCTTCCTTGCAGCAGCAGCAAAACGCAACAGGGAAAGACGGAAACAACACTCTGAACTATTAGACAGAATCCGCAAGCTAGAAGGACAACACAAACACTCACAAGCACTTACAACCCTCAATGACCTAATACAGGCTAGGAAAAATTTACTAGATCTACTGGATACCCAGATACAACGTAAATATATACTTTCAAAGAAAAAGTTCTATGAATTTGGTAACAAAGCTAGTAAAATGTTAGCAAGATCCCTACAAGTATCCCGATCCAACAGGACCATACATTATATCACTGATCCCTCAGGACACAAAATTACCAAATCCCCAGAAATTGCTCGTCAATTTGTACAATACTACAGTAAACTATACAACCTGGCCTCCCCCTCACCAACAAGTGATAATACTACACGCCTCCAAATGATATCCAACTTTCTAAAACAATACAGCCCAAACCCCATATCGGACTCCCTAGCCCAAGACTTGGACACCCCTCTCACACTAACCGAAGTCACTAACGCCCTAAAACAAATGAAAGCAGGTAAAAGCCCGGGACCTGACGGCCTTACTGCCAGCTACTACAAAACATATGCAGATTTGCTTACGCCTCATTTTCTGAAGGCCTTCAATTCCTTTGCCCAACAAGTCCGCCCCCCACGAGACCTCCTCACAGCTCATATAGCAATCATCCCCAAACCAGACAAAGATCATTCCATAGTCACCAACTACAGACCAATATCTCTGCTTAACGTAGACCTTAAATGGTATGCTAAAACCCTAGCCAACAGACTCCTGCCACTGATCCCCCAGCTTATTGATCTTGACCAAGTGGGCTTTGTCCCTGGCAGGGAAGCGAGAGACAACACTCTCAAAGCTATTAACATACACCATTGGCTCACATCTACCAAAAACAAAGGCTTCATGCTCTCGCTCGACGCAGAGAAGGCATTCGACAGAGTGGCCTGGGACTATATGAGGGAGACCCTCAAAGCCACAGGCCTTCCCCAAACGATGCTAAACTTCATTTCAGCACTTTACTCTAACCCCACAGCTAAAGTCCAAGTTAACGGCCACCTGTCGGATGCCTTCTCTGTGTCGAATGGAACAAGACAGGGATGCCCACTATCCCCTTTAATCTTCATCCTTACCCTAGAACCTTTCCTCAGATGTCTTAATGCTAACCCCGACATTAAGGGGATCCAAATCAAACATCACACCTATAAATTAGCCGCGTTTGCCGACGACATCCTCCTATTTCTTACGGATCCACTTACGACAATCCCAAATCTGCTTCAAGATTTCGAAACCTTCCACACCCTTTCCAATCTCCAAATCAATTTCACAAAATCAACCGCTCTCAATATCTCCCTGCCCCCTGACTTATGTCAACAATGTAAACGTAATTTCCCATTCACTTGGAATAAACACTCAATCCCATACTTAGGCATTCAAATACCGTCTTCCCTATCGAACCTATACACTTACAATCACTCCCCTCTTCTACGAAAAGTACAACTAGACCTAACTAAATGGTCATCGGGACACTTCTCATGGTTCGGTAGGGCCGCAATTATCAAAATGAATATCCTACCCAGAATTTTATATATCCTGCAAATGATCCCAATTAAACTACCGCCCTCATTCTTCTCCATATACCAAAAAACCTGCACAACCTTTATTTGGGGAAAAACACGCCCACGGCTTAGCTTCAAAAGATTGACGATCCCCAAACTCCTAGGAGGAATAGGGCTTCCTGACATACACAAATATCAACTAGCTTGTTACTTGGCAAGAATCATTGATTGGAATGCACACACCAAACAGAAAGCCTGGATTCAAATAGAACAATCATTCTCCCATATACCCATCCATCACACACCGTGGATCACTCCCACATTATTACCCCACACATACTCCCAACATCCGCTGATCAACCCTACATTACTAGCGTTCCGCACTACATGTACTAAACACAATATCTCCTCAATCAAAGGCCCGATGACACCGATACGTCTCAACCCTGAATTCCCACCGGGCATGCATACTTCCTTTTTAGCAAATATTTTGCCCCACCAAACTATCAGAGCAAATCAATTTTTTGAAAATGGCAGCTTCCCATCCCAAACTGAATTGGCTTCAAGACTACACATAGACAAGTTTCCATTCTGGACGTATGTGCAGCTACAGAACTTCCTCCAGAAACCCTCCCCTGCACCGGAATGGTCCCGACCCACAACCCCATTCGAAAACCTCTGTCTAACTGAGGGCACACTCACCCACCTGATCTCCCAAACCTATAACCTCCTACATGTCGAACATACCCCTACAAAACACTGGACCAACCGCCAATGGGAGCAAGATCTCTCCATTCAATTAAATGACCAAGAGTGGGCCAACATATACACCTTGACTCACAAAGGTTCAATGAATGTGCAAGTCCAAGAAAATGCATACAAAATACTCTCACGATGGTATCGCACACCATACCTTCTACACCAAATCGACCGAACGATACCCTCAACCTGCTGGAGGTGTAAAACAGACACAGGCTCTCTGTTACACATCTGGTGGTCTTGCACCAAAATCCAACCTTTCTGGGTGAAAGTCCACGAACTGATCACACGAATAACCACCTACTCCCTAGACTTTGAACCCCAAATGTTCCTCCTACATCATTCCAAAACACGAATACCGGCATACAATCAATCTCTAGCTATGCATTTGGTGAACGCGGCAAAAATGTGTATCCCCCGCAAATGGCGATCCACAGAACCACCTACCATAAAAGACTGGTTTCACCGCACCCAACAAACAAAGGTCATGGAAGACCTCATCCACCAATCCAAAGACACACAGTCTAAGTTCACTAAAACATGGTCATGCTGGATACATTTCACCACAACGAATGAATACAAAATGGCAATGACATGACTGAACGTCCCCGATAGTAGCACACCCTA
The DNA here is from genome assembly GCA_037952925.1 of Lithobates clamitans. NCBI lineage: Eukaryota > Metazoa > Chordata > Amphibia > Anura > Ranidae > Lithobates > Lithobates clamitans. The sequence continues at coordinate 1,031,269 of JBBGZY010000598.1, forward strand.
TAGCCACACCCATTTCTCGACACCCTGAAGCTGATGAACTCGGTCTAACCCAGTGTCAACCCACAGGCTCACCACCCTCTCCTTCCCACATACTCATTTCTTCCCCACTATTCCTCAGCTGTTTCCCTCAGGTTCTTATTTTTATCAGTACTTTTCCCTCCCCTTACTGATATTTACTATACATACCCACAAACACCACAACGAATGAGATACATTACACTCTGTAACCACGAAGCTAACACTGAGCCACACACACACAAAAGCATACAACGACTTTCACGTATCTTTGCCCTTCATTATTGATTAAAGCGTTTTAACCTTGCAAGATGAACTGAATGTTTCACAAAATGTATGATATCTATCATCTCTATCTCTTGCACCTAGCCTTAAGAATGCAAATTTGACTGTAATATTGTACCAAGCGACCACCGCGGCTGCGCCCGCACTCTCACATCTTTTTGTGTACTCATTTACCTCTTTATGTACCTGTCAATTTACTTCTGAAAATCAATAAAGACTTGTTGAAAAAAAAAAAAATGTATTGGCTAACTTTTTGTTCTATGTTTGTTTTACCTTCTTTTTCATTGTTATTCTTCTTCACTTCCTATGTACCCTGCTGCGGCGAGGTACGTCATTTCCCTGAGTGATTTGGGCCCTCCTCCTTCCCCCGCTGCCTTCTGGAACCTGTGTGTGTCCCAGAAGATGGCAGGACCACTCAGAAAGAGCAGCGTGACTCGCAAATGTGCAGTAGGAAACTGGCTTTGAAGCTTGAAGGCTTCACTGCCGGTTTCCCTAAGTGCTGGGGCGACCTGTCAGGCGACTTAGCAGCCTGACAAGTCGTGCTCCATGCAGTGCAATGGAACTGTTCTAATGGGAGCGACTCAAGTTGCTCCGACTTAGAAAAAGGTTCCTGTACATCTTTGATGGTGACTTCGGATCGGTTTGCATTGACATGCATTGACCCCGCTGCGCGGGGGCGGCTTCAGTGTCGGACGACTTTGAAGCTGCCCCAGTGTGAACCTAAACTTAGTTGCAATGCCAGCACCTGCACCCGAAGCCGATAGATGGATCGGCTTGGGGTGCTGACATTGCAGGAACCCTGGACAGGTAAGTGTCCTTATTAGGGATGAGCCGAACACCCCGCTGTTTCGGTTCGCACCAGAACTTGCGAACAGGCAAAAAATTTGTTTGAACACGCGAACACCGTTAAAGTCTATGGGACACGAACATGAATAATCAAAAGTGCTAATTTTAAAGGCTTATATGTAAGTTATTGTCATAAAAAGTGTTTGGGGACCCAGGCCCTGCCCCAGGGGACATGGATCAATGCAAAAAAAAGTTTAAAAAAACTGACGTTTTTTCGGGAGCAATGATTTTAATAATGCTTAAAGTGAAACAAAAAAAGTGTAATATCCCTTTAAATTTCATACCTGGGGGGTGTCTATAGTATGCCTGTAAAGGGGCGCATGTTTCCCGTGTTTAGAACAGTCTGACAGCAAAATAACATTTCGAAGGAAAAAACCCATTTAAAACTACTTGCGGCTATTAATGAATTGCCGGTCCAACAATACACATAAAAGTTAATTGATAAAAACGGCATGGTAATTCCCCACAGGGGAACCCCGAACCAAAATTAAAAAAAAAATGACATGTTGATGGGGACAGGGGCCTCATCGCCACAACCCTTGCCCGGTGGTTGTGGGGGTCTGTGGGCAGGGGGCTTATCGGAATCTGGAAGCCCCCTTTAACAAGGGGACCCCCAGATCCCGGCCCTCCCCCCTGTGTGAAATGGTAAGGGGGGACAAAAGTACCCCTACCATTTCACAAAAAAGTGTCAAAAATGTTAAAAATGAAAAAAAAAAAGTGTTTTTCAATTCCCTTATTTAAATGCTTCTTCTTTCTTCTATCTTCCTTCGATTTCTTCCTCCATCTTCTTCTTCTTCTGGTTCTTCTGGTTCTTCCTCCGGTGTTCTCGTCCGGCATCTTCCTCCGCAGCGTCTTCTTATCTTCTTCTCCTCGGGCCACTCTGCATCCATGATGACATGGAGGGAGGCTCCCGCTGTGTGACGCTTCTCCTCTTCTGACGGTTCTTAAAGAACGGGGGGGAGCCACCCTGTGACCCCGCCCCCTCTGACGCACGGGGACTTGACGGAACTTCCCTGTGGCATTCCTTGTGATGTCAGAAGGGGGCAGGGTTATGTAAAGGGTGACCCCACCCCCTCTGACGTCACGGTGAATGCCACAGGGAAGTACCCGTCAAGTCCCAATGCGTCAGAGGGGGGTGGGGTCACCGGGTGGCCCCGCACCCCCGTTATTTAAGAACCGTCAGAAGAGGAGAAGCGTCACACAGCGGGAGCCTCCCTCCATGCCATCATGGATGCGGAGCGGCCCGAGGAGAAGAAGGGAAGAAGACGCCGACGCCGCGGAGGAAGATGCCAGACGAGAACATCGGACCAAGAATTAGAAGAACCAAAAGAAGAAGAAGATGGAGGAAGAAACAGAAGGAAGATAGAAGATAGAAGAAAGAAGAAAGAAGATAGAGGAAAGAAGAAGCATTTAAATAACGGAATTGTCAAAAACTGCCTCTTGTCATTTTTAACATTTTTGACAGTTTTTTTGTGAAATGGTAGGGGTACAAAAAGTACCCCCTTACCATTTCACACAGGTGGGAGAGCCGGGATCTGGGGTCCCTTTGTTAAAGGGGGCTTCCAGATTCCAATAAGCCCCCCGCCCGCAGACCCCCACAACCACTGGGCAAGGGTTGTGGGGATGAGGCCCTTGTCCTCATCAACATGGGGACAAGGTGTTTTGGGGGTACCCCAAAGCACTCTCCCAATGTTGAGGGCATGTGGCCTGGTACGGTTCAGGAGGGGGGGAGCTGCTCTCTCGTCCCCCCTCTTTTCCTGCAGCCTGCCAGGTTGCGTGCTCAGATAAGGGTCTGGTATGGATTTTTGGGGGGACCCCACGCCATTTAAAAAAAAAAATTGGCACAGGGTTCCCTTTAAAATACATACCAGACCTGAAGGGTCTGGTATAGATTTTGAGGGGGACCCCACGCCATTTTTAAAAAAAAATTTGGCCGGGGTTCCCCTTAATATCCTGAAGAGCCTGGTATGGAATTTAGGGGGACCCCCACTTCATTTTTTTTTAAATTTTGGTTCGGGGTTCCCCTGTGGGGAATTCCCATGCCATTTTTATCAATGAACTTTTATGTGTATTGTCGGACCGGCAATTCATTAACCACTTAACAACCGGCACATAGCCGAATGACGGCTGCAGGGCAGTTGCTTAACTCTGGGAGGACATACTATGACGTCCTCCAAGAATTCCCCTCTTGCGCGCCCCCTGAGGCATGCACCCGAACACATCCGTGACGAGGGGGGATGTCCCCCCCTCCCGCCGCCCTCCGGTGCTTCTAGCGACTCGCCGCTACGATCAAAGCCAGGATCTTTTTTTTTATTTTTTTTATTTCAGGCTTTTCAGCCTAGAGGTGAGATGTGGGGTCTTTTTGACCCCATATCTCACTGTAAAGAGGACCTGTCATGCCATATTCCTATTACAAGGGATGTTTACAATCCTTGTAATAGGAATAAAAGTGGTCAAAAATTTTTTTGGGGGGAAAAAAGCATCAAACTAAAATAAATAAAGTAAAATGAACAATAAAAAAGAAAAAAAAAATTAAACCCCCCCTGTCCCCGTGTGCAGAAGCAAATGCATACGTAAGTCCCGCCCACATATGAAAACGGTGTTCAAACCACACATGTGAGGTATCGCTGCGATCGGTAGAGCGATAATTTTTGGCCCTAGACCTCCTCTGTAACTCAAAACATGTAACCAGTAAAAAATTTTAAAGCGTCGCCTATGGGGATTTTTGAGTAGCGAAGTTTGACGCCATTCCACAAGCGTGTGCAATTTTGAAAGGTGACATGTTGGGTATCTATTTACTCGGCGTAACTTCATCTTTCACATTATGCAAAAACATTGGGCTAACTTTACTGTTTTTTTTTTTTTTTTAAAGCACAAAACTGTTTTTTTTACAAAAAAAAGCGTTAAAAAATTGCTGTGCAAATACCGTGTGAGATAAAAAGTTGCAATGACCACCATTGTATTCTCTAGGGTCTTTGCTAAAAAAACATATATAATGTTTTGGGATTCTATGTAATTTTCTACCTAATAAATGATGATTTTTACATATAGGAGAGAAATGTCAGAATTGGCCTGGGAGCTCCAGAACGCCTGAAGGTGCTCCCCTGCATATTGGGCCTCTGTATGTGGCCACGCTGTGTAAAAGTCTCACACATGTGGTATCACCGTACTCAGGAGTAATAGCAGAATGTGTTTTGGGGTGTAATTTGTGGTATGCATATGCTGTGTGAGAAATAACCTGCTAATATGACAATTTTGTGAAAAAAAAAAAAAGTAAAAAAAAACTTGATTTTGCAAAGAATTGTGGGAAAAAATGACAACTTCAAAAAACTCACCATGCATCTTTCTAAATACCTTGGAATATCTTTTTTCCAAAAAGGGGTCATTTGGGGGGGTATTTGTACTTTTCTGGCATGTTAGGGCCTCAAGAAATTAGATAGGCCGTCAGTACTTCAGGTGTGATTAATTTTCAGATATTGGCACCATAGCTTTTGGACTTTATAACTTTCACAAAGACCAAATAATATCCACCGATTTGGGTTATTTTTTACCAAAGATATGTAGCGGTATAAATTTTACCCAAAACATATGAAGAAAAAATTACTAATTTGCAAAATTTTATAACAGAAATTAAGAAAAATGCATTTTTTTACAGATTTTTCGGTCTTTTTTCTTTTATAGCACAAAAAATAAAGAACCCAGCGGTGATTAAATACCACCAAAAGAAAGCTCTATTTGTGTGAAAAAAAGGACAAAAATTTCATATAGGTACAGTGTTGCATGACTGAGTAATTGTCATTCAAATTGTGAGAGCACCGAAAGCTGAAAATTGGTCTGGTTAGGAAGGGGGTTTAAGTGCCCAGTTGTCAAGTGGTTAATAGCCGCGAGTAGTTTCAAATGACTTTTTTCCTTTGAAATGTCATTTTGCTGTCAGACTGTTCTAAACACGGGAAACATGCGCCCCTTTACAGGCATACTATAGACACCCCCCCAGGTACGAAATTTAAAGGAATATTACACTTTTATTGTTTCACTTTACGCATTATTAAAATCATTGCTCCCGAAAAAAGGGCAATTTTTAAAAAATTTTTTGCATTGATTCATGTCCCCTGAGGCAGGACCCAGGTCCCCAAACACTTTTCATGACAATATCATGCATATAAGCCTTTAAAATTAGCACTTTTGATTTCTCCCATAGACTTCTAAAGGGTGTTCCGCGGCTTTCGAATTTGTCGCGAACACCTCAAATTGTTTGCTGTTCTGCGAACTGGCGAACAGCCACTGTTCGAGTCGAACATAAGTTTGACTCAAACTCGAAGCTCATCCCTAGTCCTGATCATTAGAGGAGACTGTGGCTGTCAATGACAGCCAGACTGACAGCTAGCATGGGACGTTGGTTAAAAAGGTTATATGGAAAGATAGGATGGCCCGTGTTTCTCTTGGGTCTTTGACAAGGCCTTGGTCCAAGGGGGGATTATATTTCCCAGATTTTGGGAGGTACCATGAGGCAGCTGTGCTACAGAAAATGATTGATTTGGTCCATGGTACCTCTCAGAAAAAATGGGTCTCACTAGAAGAAAATAAATGTGGAAGACAATTAAGTCAAATAGTGTGGATACCAAGGCAGTACAGGGACCTCCCTGATGAAAAATAACAAAATACCAAAAGAAACTTTAAGAGCCTGGGATAGCTTATTTAAATCTAGACGATGGCAATACAACAGTCCACTAATGCCCCTTTCGGGCATGAGCTATTTGCCACCAGGGAGGGAGAATAAACTATACCTGAGGTGGACATCTTCAGATAGTTTGAAATTAAAAGATGTTATGAACAGAAACACTCTCTGTTCAATAAGTGAATTATGAGAGAGATATGGAGAATCACCTTGGGATATGTGGAGATACAGACAACTCCAACATTTCGTCGATACTCTCCCAAAACCCCTTCGCTCTATCAGGGAGCTAACCCCATGGGAAAGTTACTTAGATCAAGGGGGGATAAGGGGTAACTGAATATCAAATATATATGGGATGTTGGTCTCCTCCCCGGGCTTAGGGCCATTACGCTTTCTGGAGAGCTGGGAACTGGAACTAGATCAGACTATACCAGAGCAAATTAAACATGAAATTATAGATTATGTACATTCCACATCAATAGATACGAGAATAAAAGAAATGAACTATAAATTACTAACAAAATGGTATTATGTTCCAACAAAACTCATAAAATAGACTCGGAGACATCATTATGTTGGAAAGAGTGTGGGATGGAGGGTACTCATGCACATATCTGGTGGCAGTGCTCGGAAATCCAACCTCACTGGAGAGTAGGGATGGGCCGAACACCCCCTGATTCGGTTCGCACCAGAACATGTGAAAAGGCAAAAAATGTATTTGTACACGCGAACACTGTTAAAGTCTATAGGACACGAACATGAAATATCAAAAGTGCTAATTTTAAAGGCTTATATGCATGGTATTGTCTTAAAAAAAATGACAATATCATGCATATAAGCCTTTAAAATTAGCACTTTTGATTATTCATTTCTCCCATAGACTTTTAAAGGGTGTTCCGCGGCTTTCGAATTTGCCACGAACACCCCAAATTGTTCGCTATTCGGCAAACACCCGATGTTCGAGTCGAACTTGCGTTCGACTTGAACATCGGGACCATCCTTACTAGAGAGTAATATTGAAGATGATTAAAAAGATTAGTGAGTTGAGATCGTGTAGGACCCCTGGCAGTGTTTGTTCCATGCTACGGGGAGTCGAGGAAGAGCTATAGAGCAACAGTTGTACCATACTTATTAAATGCAGCAAAAGTTTTAATACCAAGACAATGGAAACAAAAAAAAAACTCAGTTTAATAAAGGAATGGTTTAGAGAGGTAGATATAATTAGACTGATGGAAGATTTAATAGCCTTACAAAATGATTGTAGACAAAAATTTATTAAAATATGGAGAGGATGGTTGGAGTTTAAATAAACAGAAATATACTGTAATCATCTGAGAGATTGAGTCCCCCCCCCCCTTTTTTTATTTGATTCCTGTATTAAATTAGGGTTAATGGGACTGAGGCATCAGGGGAGGAGGGATGGAGGGGAATATATTATATATTATAGAATGTCATGTTAATAACACCGTTGGGTTACTAATTAATTAAAGTATTGAAATACTTGGGTAAGATATTAACACAGGGTTTTCTCATTTTTTTTTCCGTATTAAATTAGGGTTAATAATTTAGCTCTGGACAGCTCTGGACATTCCTGTGGTCCTGTAGCATGCCAATTGCACACTCCCACAATACTTGGGACATCTGTGGCATTGTGCTGTGTGATAAAACTGCACATTTTAGAGAGGCCTTTGATTGTGGCCAGCCTAAGGCACACCCGTGCAATAATCATGCTGTCTAATCAGCATCTGGATATGCCACACCTGTGAGGTGGATGGATTATCTTGGCAAATGAGAAGTGTTCACCAACACAGATTTAGACAGATTTGTGAACAATATGTGAGAGAAATAGGCCTAGAAAAAGTCATAGATCTTTGAGTTCAGCTCATAATAAATAGGGGCAAACACAAAAGTGTTGTGTTTATAATTTTGCTCAGTGTAGATTGAGAGGCTTCTTTGAATATGCATTTATAGCATTTTTATGGTGCCTAAAATGTGATTGCCACTTAAAAAGACTCTGCCACTTTGCCTTTTCAGGGCAAAGTTAATTTTACTTATACTCACCTTCCCTGTACTCCTCTTTCACTGCCCTACCCTTGTGCAAGCTCCAAATGGGCTGGAGTGTGAACTTACATGGGGTTTAAATTCTGCATCCTTCTTTTCATTTGAAGGTATTAGAGCCTGGCAATTGGATGTTTGGCTCAGTTGCTTCATCATGGAGGAAGGTCACATTTTAACCACTTCAGCCCCGGAAGGTTTTACCCCCTTCCTGACCAGAGCACTTTTTACAATTCGGCACTGCGTCGCTTTAACTGCTAATTGCGCGGTCATGCAATGCTGTACCCAAACGAAATTTGCGTCCTTTTCTTCCCACAAATAGAGCTTTCTTTTGATGGTATTTGATCACCTCTGCCGTTTTTATTTTTTGCGCTATACGCGGAAAAAGACCGAAAATTTTGAAAAAAAATGATATTTTCTACTTTTTGTTCTAAAAAAAATCCAATAAACTCAATTTTAGTCATACATTTAGGCCAAAATGTATTCGGCCACATGTCTTTGGTAAAAAAAATGTCAATAAGTGTATATTTATTGGTTTGCGCAAAAGTTATAGCGTCTACAAACTAGGGTACATTTTCTGGAATTTACACAGCCTTTAATTTATGACTGCCTATGTCGTTTCTTGAGGTGCTAAAATGGCAGGGCAGTACAAAACCCCCACAAATGACCCCATTTTGGAAAGTAGACACCCCAAGGAATTTGCTGAGAGGCATGTTGAGCCCATTGAATATTCATTTTTTTTGTCCCAAGTGATTGAATAATGACAAAAAAAAAAAAAATTACAAAAAGTTGTCACTAAATGATATATTGCTCACACAGGCCATGGGCATATGTGGAATTGTACCCCAAAATACATTTAGCTGCTTCTCCTGAGTACGGGGATACCACATGTGTGGGACTTTTTGGGAGCCTAGCCGCGTACGGGGCCCCGAAAACCAAGCACCGCCTTCAGGATTTCTAAGGGCGTACATTTTTGATTTTACTCCTCACTACCTATCACAGTTTTGAAGGCCATAAAATGCCCAGATGACATAAAACCCCCCCAAATGACCCCATTTTGGAAAGTAGACACCCCAAGCTATTTGCTTTGAGGCATGTTGAGTCCATGGAATGTTTTATATTTTGACACAAGTTGCGGGAAAGGGACAATTTTTTTTTTTTTTTTTTTGCACAAAGTTGTCACTAAATGATATATTGCTCACACAGGCCATGGGCATATGTGGAATTGCACCCCAAAATACATTTAGCTGCTTCTCCTGAGTACGGGGATACCACATGTGTGGGACTTTTTAGGAGCCTAGCCGCGTACGGGACCCCGAAAACCAAGCACCGCCTTCAGGATTTCTAAGGGCGTACATTTTTGATTTTACTCCTCACTGCCTATCACAGTTTCGGAGGCCATGGAATGCCCAGGTGGCACAAACCCCCCCCAAATGACCCCATTTTGGAAAGTAGACACCCCAAGCTATTTGCTGAGAGGCATGGTGAGTATTTTGCAGCTCTCATTTGTTTTTGAAAATAAAGAAAGACGAGAAAAAAAATTTTTTTTTTTCTTTTTTCAATTTTCAAAACTTTGTGACAAAAAGTGAGGTCTGCAAAATACTCACTATACCTCTCATCAAATAGCTTGGGGTGTCTACTTTCCAAAATGGGGTCATTTGGGGGGGTTTTGTGCCACCTGGGCATTCCATGGCCTCCGAAACTGTGATAGGCAGTGAAGAGTGAAATCAAAAATTTACGGCCTTAGAAAGCCTGAAGGCGGTGCTTGGTTTTCGGGGTCCCGTACGCGGCTAGGCTCCCAAAAAGTCCCACACATGTGGTATCCCCGTACTCAGGAGAAGCAACAGAATGTATTTTGGGGTGTAATTTCACATATTCCCATTGCATGTTTGAGCAATATATCATTTAGTGACAACTTTGCGCAAAACAAAATAAAAAAAATAAAAAATTGTCTCTTTCCCGCAACTTGTGTCACAATATAAATTATTCCATGGACTCAACATGACTCTCAGCAAATAGCTTGGGGTGTCTACTTTCCAAAATGGGGTCATTTGGGGGGGGTTTGAACTGTCCTGGCATTTTATGCACAACATCTAGAAGCTTATGTCACACATCACCCACTCTTCTAACCACTTGAAGACAAAGCCCTTTCTGACACTTATTGTTTACATAAAAAAATAATTTTTTTTTGCAAGAAAATTACTTTGAACCCCCAAACATTATATATTTTTTTTAAAGCAAATGCCCTACAGATTAAAATGGTGGGTGTTTCATTTTTTTTTTTCACACAGTATTTGCGCAGCGATTTTTCAAACGCATTTTTTGGGGAAAAAACACACTTTTTTACATTTTAATGCACTAAAACACACTATATTGCCCAAATGTTTGATGAGATAAAAAAGATGATCTTAGGCCGAGTACATGGATACCAAACATGACATGCTTTAAAATTGCGCACAAACGTGCAGTGGCGACAAACTAAATACATTTTTAAGAGACTTTAAAAGTCTTTACAGGTTACCACTTTAGATTTACAGAGGAAGTCTACTGCTAAACTTACTGCCCTCGATCTGACCTTCGCGGCGATACCTCACATGCATGGTGCAATTGCTGTTTACATTTGACGCCAGACCAACGCTTGCGTTCACCTTAGCGCGAGAGCAGGGGGGACAGGGGTGCTTTTTTTTTTTTTTTTTTTTTTTCTTTATTATTATTATTTTTTTATCTTATTTTTAAACTGTTCCTTTCATTTTTTTTTTTTAAATCATTTTTATTGTTATCTCAGGGAATGTAAATATCCCCTATGATAGCAATAGGTAGTGACAGGTACTCTTTTTTGCAAAAATTGGGGTCTATTAGACCCTAGATTTCTCCTCTGCCCTCAAAGCATCTGATCACACCAAGATCGGTGTGATAAAATGCTTTCCCAATTTCCCAATGGCGCTGTTTACATCCGGCGAAATCTACGTCATAAAATGCTCGTAGCTTCCGGTTTCTTAGGTCATAGAGATGTTTGGAGCCACTCTGGTCTCTGATTAGCTCTATGGTTAGCTGGCTGAATCACCGGCTGCATTTTCAGGTTCCCTGTTGAGACAGGAGAGCCAGAGAAAAACACGGAAGATGTTGGGGGGGGGGGCATTCCCTCCCACTGCTTGTAAAAGCAGTCTAGAGGCTAATTAGCCACTAGGATTGCTTTTACATGAAAGCCGACCGCTGGCTGAAAAGAATGATACCAAGATGATACCTAAACCTGCAGGCATCATTCTGGTATAACCACTCAAAGTCGTGAATGGCATACCTGAAGACAAAAAAATGGTTAACAATAAAGCACAGTAAACGGTAAGGTATAAAAAATTGCATACCTGAAAAACAAACATGATAAAACATAATAACAATAAAACATTGCAGAATAGAATACAGTAAAAAAGAGCAGAACAATAGAGAGAGAATAGAGAGAGAGAGAAAAATAAAACGACAACTATTTTTATTTTATATTTTTGTTTGTGTTTTTTTTTTTTTACACTTTTTTTTGTAACTAACTTTTATAACTGTAACCGGTTCCAGGTTCGGGTCTCTCAAAATGCGATGGCATCTTGGGAGACCCTGTGAAAGTGTGCCTAGTCTGTGCAATGCTGTACCCTACGCTAATACTCAACTAGTGCATGGTAGCGTTCAAAACATTCACCAATGCAAAGACCAGGATTGTCAGGACAGGAGGGACAATAATAGCGGGTGTCACGCCTATATCCGCGTTTGCTGCAGACACAACATCTTTTTGGGGGGGTTCGTTGGGTAGGGGTACTCGGGAGGACATAAAGAAAATGCCTCTCATGCAGCCGACTGCATTTGGTTGGGGATGTGAATGGGGGAAGTACGGGCGCTGCAGAAGTGGTGGGTTCCCAATTAGGATTGGCGAATGCAGCAGGAAGGGCACTATGGGCACGACGGGCCTGTGTTTGTCTTTTTGGTGGCAGCGGGACACTACTTGTGCTTGCCACCTCACCAGCTTGAACTGCACTTATGTGACTCGCCACGTCACCAAGTGTTACTGCAGTGCTGGTTTGACTACGACCAGGGTGTACTAGGCCGCTGGCGCTTGCCAGTTCACCAAAACGCTACCAAAAAAACTGTTAGCGATCACAGGGATCCGGCCTGACTCTGTGAACGCTGCAGTTATGCGTTTAGTGTTTTGTAAGTGACAGTGATCGATCGATACTGCACTTGGGTGGGCTGGGCCGGGCCGGGCGGAGGGGCAAAACGCAGGTGCTAGCAGGTATCTGGGCTGATCCCGCTAACACTGCGTTTTTGGGAACCCTAAACTGCTGGGGACACTAGTATAGATCTAATCGGATCAGATATTGATCCGATCAGATACTATACCACTAAGGGAGGCGTATGCTGCGTGCTTGGGTGTTAGCGGTACTGGCGCTAATCTGACGCTGCCTGGGGCTGGTGCTTGCCAGTTCACCAAAACGCTACCAAAAAAACTGTTAGCGATCGCAGGGATCAGGCCTGACTCTGCGAACGCTGCAGTTATGCGTTTAGTGTTTTGTAAGTGACAGTGATCGATCGATACTGCACTTGGGTGGGCTGGGCCGGGCGGAGGGGCAAAACGCAGGTGCTAGCAGGTATCTGGGCTGATCCCGCTAACACTGCGTTTTTGGGAACCCTAAACTGCTGGGGACGCTAGTATAGATCTGATCGGATCAGATATTGATCCGATCAGATACTATACCACTAAGGGAGGTATACGGTGCGTGCGTGGGTGTTAGCGGTACTGGCGCTAACCTGACGCTGCCTGGGGCTGGTGCTTGCCAGTTCACCAAAACGCTACCAAAAAAACTGTTAGCGATCGCAGGGATCAGGCCTGACTCTGCGAACGCTGCAGTTATGCGTTTAGTGTTTTGTAAGTGACAGTGATCGATCGATACTGCACTTGGGTGGGCTGGGCTGGGCTGGGCGGAGGGGCAAAACGCAGGTGCTAGCAGGTATCTGGGCTGATCCCGCTAACACTGCGTTTTCGGGAACCCTAAACTGCTGGGGACGCTAGTATAGATTTGATCGGATCAGATATTGATCCGATCAGATACTATACCACTAAGGGAGGCATATGCTGCGTGCGTGGGTGTTCGCGGTACTGGCGCTAATCTGACGCTGCCTGGGGCGACGCATATCACCGCCGGGCGATCAGGGGGCTAAACCTTTATTCGGTAATAAACGGCGGGTGCCCTGACACTATAAAAAATAAACGAACTAACCAGCGTCACCCGTAACAGTTATACGGTGATCAGTGGTGAAAGGGTTAACTAGGAGGCAATCAAGGGGTTAAAACATTTATTCGGTAGTATATGGGGGTCCCTGTCGCTATAAAACGCTGACGGCGAACCTAAATATTTACGTTCCTAACTACCGTCACCAGCGACACTAATACAGCGATCAGAAAAATGATCGCTTAGCGACACTGGTGAGGGGGGGTGATCAAGGGGTTAAAACTTTATTAGGGGGGGTTAGGGGGGTATCCTAGACCTAAAGGGGGGTAATACTCACTGCCCTAACACTAACTGTCACAAACTGACACCATGCAGTAATCAGAAAAAAAAAAAAAAAAATACTGCTAATGTCAGTTTGTGACGGGGGGGGGGGGTGATTGGGGGGGGATCGGGGGGCGATCGGGGGGGGGATCGGGGTGTAAAGTATGCCTGGCATGTTCTACTGTGTGTGTGTGTGTGTTGTGCACTCACTTGTCTTCTCTCCTCGGCGCTGGAACGGAAACTGCCAGACCGAGGAGAGATGACATCACATCCTCTGCCTGTGTGAAACGACACACAGGCAGAGGAGGATTCCCATTGGCTGGGAGCGATCGCGAGGGGGGGCCACGATCGGATGGTCTCCCCCTCGCCTCCCGACGCTCCCAGTCAAATGCCGACCGCCGATGGCACCGGGGGGGGGTCCGATCGGACCCCCCGCCCGCGGGAGGCAGATCACGTACGGGTACGTGATTTTGCCTGCCCGTGCCATTCTGCCGCAGTATATATGCGGTAGGCGGTCGGCAAGTGGTTAAGAAGAAGCATAGAGTTAGTCTAGTGTGACTTCCACAGAGCTAAGGAGAATACGTGGAAGGTGAGTATAAATGAGGGTGGGGTCTATAGAGATTCGGTCACTTTGCCATTTTCAGACAAAGTGACCAAGTCTCTTTAAATCGGAACTACACTGCATCTGAGCACCACAAACCAAAAATGCTATTTAATTCCTTTTTAATATTCAAAGCAAGCTCAACCATCCATCCATGTCTCCATGTTTTCTTTTGCTGAGAAATACATTTGATAAACTCCCCCCTAGCACTTCTAGCCATGCCCATTGTGAGTAAGGGCAAATTATTTGTGTAGACTTTACTTTGTGGAGTCCATCTGCCCTTAGCTCAGGCGTGCAGATAGGAGGGCATGCTGAAAAACCCTCCTCCCCTCCTGAAGACTTCTGAGATGTATGACATAATTTGCCTAGGTCTGGAAATCAGGAAGTAACTGAAGAAATGTAAAAAAGTTTAAAACAAGTAAATATGATATACTTTCCTAGCTATTTACCGATGCTAGCAGCATAAGGATTACAAATAGTCATTGTTGATTCAGCGAGTGACATTACACTTTTATTTGTTAGTCTACTGACTACAGCTGTGGCCAAAAGATTTGAGAATGACACAAATATTAATTTTCACAAAGTCTGCTGCCTCAGTGTTTTTATATCTTTTTGTCAGATGGTATCATGGTTTACTGAACTATAAATACAAGCATTTCATAAGTGTCAAAGGCTTTTATTGACAATCACTTCGCTCCTACATGTAAAAATCTACTTTTTTTTGCTATAAAATTACTTAGAACCCCCAAACATTCCAAACATTATATATATATATATATATATATATATATATATATATATATATATATATATATATATATATATATATATATTTTTTTTTTTTTTTTGCAGCACCTAATAGAACAAAATGGTGGGTGTTGCAATTTTTTATGTCACACGGTTTTTCAAACACAATTCTTTTAGAAAAAAACACTTTCATTAATTAAAAGAAAAAAACACAAAACTCTAAAGTCAGCCCATTTTTTTTTTGTATGATGTGAAAGATGAAGTTAAGCTGAGTAAATAGATATCTAACATGTCATACTTTAAAATTGCGTCTGCCCATAGAATGGTGGAAAACTGCAGTGCTTAAAATTCTCCATGGGCGACACTTGTTGACCGTTTAGGTCGAAGTAAAGCCTCATACACACGATCGGACTTCCATCGGACTTCTCCGTGGATTTTGGTCCAAAGGGCGTTGGCCGTGAACTTGGTTTGCATACACACGGTAGAACATTTTCAGCCAACTTTCAACAAATCACATGGTTTTTCAGCTCTTTACCGCCACCCTTTAGGCAACTTCTGCTATTGTTGTCTGATCTTTAGCATTGGTTCTCTGCATGCGTGTTTGTACTTTGCACTTTAGTTCTATGGACTTGTGTACACATGATCGGATTATCCTCAATCGGACATTTGTTGCTGGAAAGTTTGAGAGCATGCACAGCAAGCATTTGTCTGTTGAAAAACCAAAAACAATTGTCCGATGGAGCATACACACGGTCAGATTGTCCCATAAAACAGGTCCGTCAGACCGTTGTTGTCAAAAAGTCCAATCGTGTGTATGGGCCTTAAGGGGGTGAGAGGCTGCTGTTGTCTGTGGTG
Organism: Lithobates clamitans; assembly: GCA_037952925.1. Lineage (NCBI taxonomy): Eukaryota > Metazoa > Chordata > Amphibia > Anura > Ranidae > Lithobates > Lithobates clamitans. Next base: position 1,046,879 of record JBBGZY010000598.1, read on the forward strand.
GACTCACTCTTACTTGCATGCTTGTATTGGACACTAGGGATGAGCCGAACACCCCCCGGTTCGGTTCACACCAGAGCCTGCGAACGGACCGAAAATTTGCATGAACGTTAGAACCCCATTGACGTCTATGGGACTCGAATGTTTGAAATCAAAAGTGCTCATTTTAAAGGCTTATTTGCTTGGTATTGTCCTAAAAAGGGTTTGGGGACCTGGGTCCTGCCCCAGGGGACATGTATCAATGCAAAAGAAACTTTTAAAAACGTCTGTTTTATTCGGGAGCAGTGATTTTAATGAATCTTAAAGTAAAAAAAAAAAAAAAAAAAGTGAAATATTCCTTTAAATATCGTACCTGGTGGTGTCTATAGTATGCCTGTAAAGTGGCGCGTGTTTCCCGTGCTTAGAACAGTCCCTGCACAAAATGTCATTTTTAAAGGAAACGAAGTCATTTACAGTAAAACTGTAATGTAATGTCCGGTCCTGGCAATATGGATGAAAATCAGTGAGACAAACGGCATGGGTACCCCCCAGTCCATTACCAGGCCCTTTGGGTCTTGTATGGATATTAAGGGGAAATTAAAATTTAAAAAATTAAAAAAGGAAACAGCAATATACAGGCTCTGTACTCTGAACAGCAGTATACAGGTGGTGCAAACAAGACAGGGACTGTAGGTTTGTTGTTAAGTAGAATCTGTTTGTAATTTTGAACGGGTACATTTTTAACGTGTTTAGCTCCAGCCAAAAAATCTATTTTAAGCTTTTTGGAAAACATAGGGAAGGGTTATCACCCCTGTGACATTTGTTTTTCTATCTGTGCTCCTCTTCAGAAGATTGAACCTCACTTTTTGTCCCAATGACAAATGTTTTTTGAAAATTTGGGGTTTTTTGTGAAACAAGGATTGGTGATAAAGCATCAGTGGAAAGGAGAAATGTTTTTCCCATATTAACTCTTACAGGAGAGAATTTCCCTTCCTAGGGGTAGATTTCATCTCACTTCCTGTTGTCTCCTTCCGTTTGCAAGTAGGAGTAGTTTGTAAGTTTAATGTTTGAAAGTAGGGGCCTGCCCTATATACTCAGCAGAAATTTGGGCCTTAGGTGTTGTTGTGGCCACAACACTGTAAGCCCTCACAGGGCCCTGCTGTGAAATATTAGATCAAGAATTGTAATTACATGCCCCTGTTGAACAGGGGCAGAAAAATTGGGCCATTGGTGGTGGTGCTGGTGCCACAACACTGTAAGTCTTCGCTCGCTCTTGGTGGGCGCAGAAACGGGCCCTGCTGTGAAATAGGGATGAGCTTCGAGTTCGAGTTGAACTCATGTTCGACTCGAACATTGACTGTTCGCAAGTTCGCCGAACAGAGAACAATTTGGGGTGTTCGCGGCAAATTCGAATGGCGCAGAACACCCTTTAAAAGTCTATGGGAGAAATCAAAAGTGCTAATTTTAAAGGCTTATATGCAAGTTATTGTCATAAAAAGTGTTTGGGGACCTGGGTCCTGCCCCAGGGGACATGGATCAATGCAAAAATACGTTTTAAAAACGGCCGTTTTTTCAGGAGCTGTAATTTTAATAATGCTTAAAGTCAAACAATAAAAGTGTAATATCCTTTTAAATTTTGTACCTGGGGGGTGTCTATAGTATGCCTGTAAAGGGGCGCATGTTTCCCGTGTTTAGAACAGTCTGACAGCAAAATGACATTTGGAAGGAAAAAACCCATTTAAAACTACCCGCGGCTATTGCATTGCCGACAATACACATAGAAGTTCATTGATAAAAACGGCATGGGAATTCCCCACAGGGGAACCCCAACCAAAATTGAAAAAAAAAATGACGTGGGAGTCCCCCTAAATTCCATACCAGACCCTTGAGGTCTGGTATGGATTTTAAGGGGAACCCCGCGCCAAAAAAAAAAACAACAAAAAACGGCGTGGGGTCCCCCAAAAAATCTATACCAGACCCTTATCCGAGCACGCAACCTGGCAGGCCGCAGGAAAAGAAGGGGGACGAGAGTGCGGCCCGCCCCCTCCTGAACCGTACCAGGCCACATGCCCTCAACATTGGAAGGGTGCTTTGGGGTAGCCCCCCAAAACACCTTGTCCCCATGTTGATGAGGACAAGGGCCTCATCCCCACAACCCTGGCCGGTGGTTGTGGGGGTCTGTGGGCGGGGGGCTTATCGGAATCTGGAAGTCCCCTTTAACAAGGGGACCCCCAGATCCCGCCCCCCCCTGTGTGAAATGGTAAGGGGGTACTTACCCCTACCATTTCACTAAAAAACTGTCAAAAATGTTAAAAATGACAAGAGACAGTTTTTGACAATTCCTTTATTTAAATGCTTCTTCTTTCTTCTATCTTCCTTCATCTTCTTCTGGTTCTTCTGGCTCTTCTGGTTCTTCCTCCGGCAATCTCGTCCAGCATCTCCTCCGCGGCCTCTTCTATCTTCTTCTCCTCGGGCCGCTCCGCACCCATGGCATGGGGGGAGGCTCCCGCTCTTCTCTTCATCTTCTTCTTCATCCTCTTCTCTTCTTCCTTCCTCTCTTCTTCTCTTCTTCATTTTCTGCTCCGGGCCGCTCCGCATCCATGCTGGCATGGAGGGAGGCTCCCGCTGTGTGACGGCGTCTCCTCGTCTGACGGTTCTTAAATAACGGGGGCGGGGCCACCCGATGATCCCGCTCCCCTCTGACGCACGGGACATGACGGGACATCACAGGGAAGCTTTAGCTGAACACTGTGCAGAGCTCGCCAAAAACTAACTGGTAGCTTATTTAGCTGCCCGCGGTAGTGATAGGATCAGGAAAACACCACCAACCTTCTACAGGTAGCTTTAGGTGAACACTGTGCAGAGCTCGCAAAAAACTAACTTGTAACTTATTTAGCTGCCTGCGGTAGTGATAGGATCAGGAAAACACCACCAATCTTCTACAGGTAGCTTTAGGTGAACACTGTGCAGAGCTCGCAAAAAACTAACTTGTAGCTTATTTAGCTGCCTGCGGTGGTGATAGGATCAGGAAAACACCACCAACCTTCTACAGGTAGCTTTAGGTGAACACTGTGCAGAGCTTGCAAAAAAACTAACTTGTAGCTTATTTAGCTGCCTCCGGTAGTGATAGGATCAGGAAAACACCACCAACCTTCTACAGGTAGCTTTAGCTGAACACTGTGCAGAGTTCGCAAAAAACAAACTTGTAGTTTTAGCTGAACACTGTGAGGAGGACGCACTACACTAACTTGTAGCTTTAGCTGAACAATGTTCAGAGGACACACTACACCAACTTGTAGCTTTAGCTGAACACTGTGCAAAGGTTGCACTACACTAACTTGTAGTTTTAGCTGAACACTGTGAGGAGGACGCACTACACTAACTTGTAGCTTTAGCTGAACACTGTGAGGTGGACGCACTACCCTAACTTGTAGTTTTAGCTGAACACTGTGCAGAGGTCACACTAAACTAACTTGTAGCTTTAGCTGAACACTGTGAGGAGGACGCAGTACACTAACTTGTAGCTTTAGCTGAACACTGTGCAGAGGTTGCATTATACTAACTTGTAGTTTTAGCTGAACACTGTTCAGAGGACGCACTACACTAGCTTGTAGCTTTAGCTGAACACTGTGCAGAGGTCGCACTACACTAACTTGTAGTTTTAGCTGAACACTGTTCAGAGGACACACTACACTAACTTGTAGCTTTAGCTGAACACTGTGCAGAGGTCGCACTACACTAACTTGTAGTTTTAGCTGAACACTGTTCAGAGGACGCACTACAATAACTTGTAGCTTTAGCTGAACACTGTGAGGAGGACGCACTACCCTAACTTTTAGCTTTAGCTGAGCACTGTGCAGAGGTCACACTAAACTAACTTGTAGCTTTAGCTGAACACTGTGAGGAGGACGCACTACACTAACTTGTAGTTTTAGCTGAACACTGTGCAGAGGTCACACTAAACTAACTTGTAGCTTTAACTGAACACTGTGAGGAGGACACACTACACTAACTGTAAATAGTCTAGCTGCCTGACTGTGATACTAATAGGATCAAAAAAACACCAGCAATTTTCCTCAGGTAACTGTAAATACTGTAACAAGACAAGCCTGCCTGTCAGTAGGAAGATAACAGGAACAGATCTAGCTAAACTGAATACAGTGTATATATATATATATATATATATATATATATATATATATATATATATATATATACACAACACCTGGGATGCATATATATACACAATACACTGTAAGTGCAGCTAACTCACTGACTGTCCTGCCTAATCTATCTAACTCAAATGAAATTACACTGTCTCTCTCTCTCTCTAAGCACGCCGGAACACACTACACAGGACCGCCGTGCAGGCGACCTTATATAGTGTGGGGAGTGTTCTAAACCCCCTGAGCCATAATTGGCCAAAGCCACCCTGGCTTTGGCCGATTACAGCTCTCTCTACTGACGGCGCAGTGATTGGCCAAGCATGTGGGTCATAGTGCATGCTTGGCCAATCATCAGCCAGCAATGCACTGCGATGCCGCAGTGGAATTATGGGCAATGACGCGCCACACAAATTTGGTGCGAACGGCCCATATCGTGCGCAATTCGGTGAATGATCGAACAGCCGATGTTCGAGTTGAACATGGGTTCGACTCGAACGCGAAGCTCATCCCTATTGGGCACCTTTCTATCACAGTGTCTGACATCCTGATATTTCAACGATCCATAGTTTATAAGGGCTGATTATATTGTTTCTAAAAGATTGGCTATTATTTGCACTGCACTGATTCATGGTATATAATTTATCGAAGTGTTGTGTTTTGTCCTTCTAGTGTCCAGCTGGCAATATGTATATATTTATTGTTTAGTTTATCTGCGCTGAATATTTTCTTACTAGAATTCTAGTAACGCTTTGAACGCCTTTACAGGTTACCAGTTTAGAGTTGCACAGGAGGTCTGGTGCTAGAATTTTTGCTTTCGCTCTGACGTTTGTGATAATACCTCACATATGTGGTTCGATCGCCATTTACATATGCGTGCGGGAGTAACATATGCATTGGCATTTGCGCGTAAGCACGGTGGGACAGAGGCACTTAAAAAAACATTATTATATTTATATTTTATTTTATACAAAAATATATTTTTTACACTTTATTTTGCACTAACTTTATTGCTATCACAAGGGATGAACAACATCCCTTGTGATATCATGGGCAGTGACAGGTCCTCTTTATGGAGAGATTTGGGGTCTTTTAAACCCCAAATCTCTTCTCTGGCCTCCCATGTAGCCGATCAGACACAGATCATTCTGATTGGCTTCCTACCTGGCCGCTGGTGGCCGGGTAAACAAAGGGGCGGTACCAGAAGTGGTTAACTACTCAGGGTTACAGAGAGAGGGGAACAACGTCAGTTCCTCTCTCTGTACAGGGCATCCATTGCATCGCTTCTGGCCATGGGACCGGAGAGCCCGGGAGAAGCAGAGGTGGTGGGGGGGGACCCCATTCTGCCACCTGCAGAAGTGATTGAGTGGCTCTCAGATAACTTCTGCCTTGTTCAGAATTGCTGGCTGAAAAGATCGATACCAGGATGATCCCTGTAGGTGCAGGCAGCATCCCGGTTTAACCACTGAAACCAGTGGATGCCCATGTACGCCCTGCAAGCAGGAAGTGGTTACGTTTATGCAGAGTCAATATTTGTAGTGTTGATCCTTCTTTTTCAAGACCTCTGCAATTGCCTGGAATGCTGTCAATCAACTCCTGGGCCACATCCTGAGGCTGGATTCACACTGTCTTTGGATGCGGCTTTCTCCATTTCGGGGACAAATTAGGTTTGAATTTTTGCCTGAATTTAGACCTAAAATGGAGCCAAAGATACACAGGAGTCCTGTGCAATCTGCTCCATGGCTGCCAAGGAGCTGTGTGAATCGACTCCATTGAGAGCTGGTCACAATCTACTGTCATGTGAATTGGATGTGGGGAAACCTGTATCCAATTCACATCAGTTTGAACCCAGCCTGACTGATGGCAGCCCATTCTTGCATAATCAATTTGAGTTTGTCAGAATTTGTGGGGTTTTTTTGTTCACCCGCCTCTTGAGGATTGACCACAAGTTCTCAGGTCTGGGGAGTTTCCTGGAAATGGACCCAAAATTTCAATGTTTTGTTCCCAAACCACTTAGTTATCACTTTTGCCTTATGGCAAGGTGCTCCATCATGCTAGAAAAGGCATTGTTCATCACCAAACTGTTGGATGATTAGAAGAAGTTGCTCTCGGAGGATGTTTTTGTACCATTCTTTATTCATGTTCTTAGGCAAAATTGTGAGTGAGCCCACTCCCTTGGTTGAGAAGAAACTCCACACATGAATGGTCTCAGGATGCTTTACTGTTGGCATGACCCAGGACTCATGGTAGGGCTCAACTTTTCTTCTCCGGACAAGGTTTTTTCCGCATGACCCAAAATAATCGTAAAGGGATTTCATCAGAGAAAATGACTTTACCCCAGTCCTCAGTAGTCCAATCCTTGTACCTTTCGCAGAATATCAGTCTGAAGTTTTTCCTGGAGAGAAGTGGCTTCTTTGCTTCCCTTCTTGACACCAGGCCATCCTCCAAAAGTCTTTGCCTCACTGTGTGTGCAGATGCACTCTCACCTGCCTGCTACCATTCCTGAGCAAGCTCTGCACTGGTGACTATCTCCTACAGCTGAATCAACTGTAGGGGATGGTCCTGGCCCTTGATGGACTTTCTTGGGCGCCCTGAAGCCTTCTTCACAACAATTGAACCTCTCTTAATGATTCAATAAATGGTTGATTTAGGTGCAATCTTAGTAGTAGCAATATACTTGCCTGTGGATCCCTTTTTGTGCAAAGCAACCATGACTGCACATGTTTCCTTGCAGGTAACCATAGTGAACAGAGGAAGAACAATGATTTCAAGCACAAACCTCCTTTTAATGTTTCCAGTCTGAGAAAATCACTGACATGTCAGCTGGTCCTTTTGTGGCAGGGCTGAATTGCAGTGGAAATGTTTTTTTGGGTGGGTTTAGGTTAATTTTCATGGCAAAGAGGGACTTTGCAATTAAATGCTATTCATCTGATCACTCTTCATAACATTCTGAAGTATATGCAAATTGCCCTCATAAAAACTGAGGAAGCAGACTTTGTGAAAATAAATATTTGTGTGATTCTCAAAACTTTTGGCCACGAGTTTGTATTTTTGTTTTTGTGAAACATGAAATGGGCACTACTATAGTGCCTGCCCCAGATTATCCACTGAATAGAAAAATCATTACAGGTATGCCTCTTATCTCTACCACCTTATCTGTGATGCTATTGCTGTGTTAAGTGCCTTGAACATATTTTTAAAAAAAAAACACACATCACTGACTATAATAAACCCATTAATCTTGAATCTTGTTCTTAATAACCAACACATTGGATAAGGTTGAATAAACAGACAGGTTTAGGGTTTAGAGTGACAATTTTAAGCTTCCTTTCATCTTTGCATTCTAACTTTTTAGAGGTCAGGAAAAGAAAAGCTCAGCACTAAAGAACAGGTTTACTATTGTGCTGGCAGCAGAAAGAATATGAGAAAGTGCAGTGACATTTATAAATCCTTTGATTGCTTGTGAAGATTACTTGCCCTGTTTTGTCAAAGGCATTTCTCTTTGGCCTTGATGTGCCTATCCAGTGATCTGACTGTCTCAGGTTTAGTATTAAGTGAAATATCTTTATTTTTTTCAAACACGAAAGGTACTCCATAAAATATACAGTGCTATGGTTTTAAAGTGAAGCAGCCATGTTGAAACTGGTTTAAAGGGGAAATCCATGAAGATTCTCTGCATTCATGGGGAGGAGGTGAGAGTAGAGCTTTAAGCCATCTTTCCCGAGTTTTTCTTTAAAGCAGTAGTAAACACAGCTGGTACACTTATACCTACAGGTAAGCTTATAATAAAGCTTACCTGTAGGCAGTGCCGGGACAAAGTCATTTGGTGCCCAGGGCGAAGATGCCTAACTGCGCCCCCCTGAGTGGGGTAACAATGATGTAGAATAGGGACCCCCCTGTTCGGTTCGCATCAGAACATGCGAACAGGCAAAACATTTGTTCGAACATGCGAGCACCGTTAAAGTCTATGGGACACGAACATGAATATACAAAAGTGCTAATTTTCAAGGCTTATATGCAATTTATTGTCATAAAAAGTGTTTGGGGACCCGGGTCCTGCCCCAGGGGACATGGATCAATGCAAAAAAAAGTTTTAAAAACGGCCCTTTTTTGGGAGCAGTGATTTTAATAATGCTTAAAGTGAAACAATAAAAGTGTAATATTCCTTTAAATTTCGTACCTGGGGGGTGTCTATAGTATGCCTGTAAAGGGGCGCATGTTTCCCGTGTTTAGAACAGTCTGACAGCAAAATGACATTTCAAAGGAAAAAAAAATCATTTAAAACTACTTGCGGCTATTAATGAATTGTCGGTCCGACAATACACATAAACGTTCATTGATAAAAACGGCATGAGAATTCCCCACAGGGGAACCCCGAACCAAAATTTTAAAAAAAAATGATGTGGGTGTCCCCTAAATTCCATACCAGGCCCTTCAGGTCTGGTATGGATATTAAGGGGAACCCCGGCCAAATTTTTTTAAAAAATCCATACCAGACCCTTATCCAAGCACGCAACCTGGCAGGCCACAGGAAAAGAGGGGGGGACGAGAGAGCGCCCCCCCTCCTGAACTGTAGCAGGCCACATGCCCTCAACATTGGGAGGGTGCTTTGGGGTAGCCCCCCAAAACACCTTGTTGATGGGGACAAGGGCCTCATTCCCACAACCCTTGCCCGGTGGTTGTGGGGGTCTGCGGGCAGGGGGCTTATCGGAATCTGGAAGCCCCCTTTAACAAGGGGAACCCCAGATGGTGATGGTGAAGATGCCAGACGAGAGCACCGGAGGAAGAACCAGAAGAACAAGAAGAAGATGGAGGAAGAAACCGAAGGAAGATAGAAGATAGAAGATAGAAGAAAGAAGAAAGAAGAAGCATTTAAATAAAGGAATTGTCAAAAACTGTCTCTTGTCATTTTTAACATTTTTGACACTTTTTTTGTGAAATGGTAGGGGTACTTTTGTACCCCCTTACCATTTCACACAGGGGGGAGGGCCGGGATCGGGGGGTCCCTTGTTAAAGGGGGCTTCCAGATTCCGATAAGCACCCCGCCCGCAGACCCCCACAACTACCGGGCAAGGGTTGTGGGGATGAGGCCCATGTCCCCATCAACATGGGGACAAGGTGTTTTGGGGGCTACCCCAAAGCACCCTTCCAATGTTGAGGGCATGTGGCCTGGTACGGTTCAGGAGGGGGGGGGTGCTCTCTCACCCCCCCGCTTTTTCTGCGGCCTGCCAGGTTGCGTGCTTGGATAAGGGTCTGGTATGGATTTTTGGGGAGACCCCATGCCATTTTTTATCAAAATTTTGGCACGGGGTTCCCCTTAAAATCCATACCAGACCTTAAGGGCCTGGTATGGAATTTAGGGGGACCCCCCCACATCATTTTTTTTTAAATCTTGGTTCGGGGTTCCCCTGTGGGGAATTCCCATGCCGTTTTCATCAATGAACGTTTATGTGTATTGTCGGACCGGCAATTCATTAACCACTTGAGCCCCGGACCATTATGCTGCCTAAGGACCAGAGGTCTTTTTCCAATTTGGCACTGCGTCGCTTTAACTGCTAATTGCGCGGTCATGCAATGCTGTACCCAAACGAAATTTGCGTCCTTTTCTTCCCACAAATAGAGCTTTCTTTTGATGGTATTTGATCACCTCTGCGGTTTTTATTTTTTGCGCTATAAACGGAAAAAGACCGAAAATTTTGAAAAAAAATGATATTTTCTACTTTTTGTTATAAAAAAAATCCAATAAACTAAATTTTAGTCATACATTTAGGCCAAAATGTATTCGGCCACATGTCTTTGGTAAAAAAAATGTCAATAAGCGTATATTTATTGGTTTGCGCAAAAGTTATAGCGTCTACAAACTAGGGTACACTTTCTGGAATTTACACAGCTTTTAGTTTATGACTGCCTATGTCATTTCTTGAGGTGCTAAAATGGCAGGGCAGTACAAAACCCCCCCAAATGACCCCATTTTGGAAAGTAGACACCCCAAGGAAATTGCTGAGAGGCATGTTGAACCCATTGAATATTTATTTTTTTTGTCCCAAGTGATTGAAAAATGACAAAAAAAAAAAAAAAATATTTACAAAAAGTCGTCACTAAATGATATATTGCTCACACAGGCCATGGGCCTATGTGAAATTGCACCCCAAAATACATTTAGCTGCTTCTCCTGAGTATGGGGATACCACATGTGTGGGACTTTTTGGGAGCCTAGCCGCGTATGGGGCCCCGAAAACCAATCACCGCCTTCAGGATTTCTAAGGGTGTAAATTTTTGCTTTCACTCTTCACTGCCTATCACAGTTTCGGAGGCCATGGAATGCCCAGGTGGCACAAAACCCCCCCAAATGACCCCATTTTGGAAAGTAGACACCCCAAGCTATTTGCTGAAAGGCATGGTGAGTATTTTGCAGCTCTTATTTGTTTTTGAAAATGAAGAAAGACAAGAAAAAACATTTTTTTTTTCTTTTTTCAATTTTCAAAACTTTGTGACAAAAAGTGAGGTCTGCAAAATACTCACTATACCTCTCAGCAAATAGCTTGGGGTGTCTACTTTCCAAAATGGGGTCATTTGGGGGGGTTTTGTGCCACCTGGGCATTCCATGGCCTCCGAAACTGTGATAGGCAGTGAAGAGTGAAATCAAAAATTCACGCCCTTAGAAAGCCTGAAGGCGGTGCTTGGTTTTCGGGGTCCCGTACGCGGCTAGGCTCCCAAAAAGTCCCACACATGTGGTATCCCCGTACTCAGGAGAAGCAGCAGAATGTATTTTGGGGTGTAATTTCATATATTTCCATGGCATGTTTGAGCAATATATCATTTAGTGACAACTTTGTGCAAAAAAAAAAAAAAAAAAAAAAATTTGTCTCTTTCCCGCAACTTGTGTCGCAATATAAAATATTCCATGGACTCGACATGCCTCTCAGCAAATAGCTTGGGGTGTCTACTTTCCAAAATGGGGTCATTTGGGGGGGGTTTGAACTGTCCTGGCATTTTATGCACAACATTTAGAAGCTTATGTCACACATCACCCACTCTTCTAACCACTTGAAGACAAAGCCCTTTCTGACACTTATTGTTTACATGAAAAAGTTTTTTTTTTTTGCAAAAAAATTACTTTGAACCCCCAAACATTATATATTTTTTTAAAGCAAATGCCCTACAGATTAAAATGGTGGGTGTTTCATTTTTTTTTTTCACACAGTAATTGCGCAGCGATTTTTCAAACGCATTTTTTGGGGAAAAAACACACTTTTTTTAATTTTAATGCACTAAAACACGCTATATTGCCCAAATGTTTGATGAAATAAAAAAGATGATCTCAGGCCGAGTACATGGATAATAGGGATGAGCCGAACACCCCCCGGTTCGGTTCGCACCAGAACCCGCGAACGGACCGCAAGTTCGCACGAACGTTAGAACCCCATTGACGTCTATGGGACTCGAACGTTCGAAATCAAAAGTGCTCATTTTAAAGGCTAATTTGCATGGTATTGTCCTAAAAAGGGTTTGGGGACCCGGGTCCTACCCCAGGGGACATGTATCAATGCAAAAAAAACTTTTAAAAACGGCCGTTTTTTCGGGAGCAGTGATTTTAATGATGCTTAAAGTAAAAAAAAAAAAGTGAAATATTCCTTTAAATATCGTACCTGGGGGGTGTCTATAGTATGCCTGTAAAGTGACGCGTGTTTCCCATGTTTAGAACAGTCCCTGCACCAAATGTCATTTTTAAAGGAAAAAATCTCATTTAAAACTGCTTGCGGGTTTAATGTCATGTCGGGTCATGGCAATATGGATGAAAATCAGTGAGACAAACGGCATGGGTACCCCCCAGTCCATTACCAGGCCCTTTGGGTCTTGTATGGATATTAAGGGGAACCCCGCACCCAAATTAAAATGAGGAAAGGTCCCTATATACTCTGAACAGCAGTATACAGGCGGTGCAAACAAGACAGGGACTGTAGGTTTGTTGTTAAGTAGAATCTGTTTGTAATTTTGAACATTTTTAATGTGTTTAGCTCCAGCCAAAAAATCTTTTCTAAGCTTTTTGGAAAACATAGGGAAGGGTTATCACCCCTGTGACATTTGTTTTGCGTCTTTCCTCCTCTTCAGAAGATTTCACCTCACTTTTTTGTCCCAATGAAAAATGTTTTTTGAAAATTTGGGTTTTTTTGTGGAACAAGGATTGGAAAGCATCAGTGGAAAGGAGAAATTGTTTTCCCATATTAACTCTTACAGGAGAGAATTTCCCTTCCTTAGGGGTAGATTTCATCTCACTTCCTGTTGTCTCCTTCCGTTTGCAAGTAGGAGTCGTTTGTAAGTTAGATGTTTGAAAGTAGGGTCCTGCCCTATATACTCAGCAGAAATTTGGGCCTTAGGTGTTGTTGTGGCCAAAACACTGTAAGCCCTCACAGGGCCCTGCTGTGAAATATTAGATCAAGAATTGTAATTACATGCCCCTGTTGAACAGGAGCTGAAAAATTAGGCCTTAGGCACTGGTGCTGGTGCCACAACACTGCAACCCCTCACAGACACTCTAGTTGGAACGCAGGAACGAGCCCTGCTGCAAAGTATTGCATCAAAAATTGTAATTACACGCCCCTGTTAGACAGGGGCAGAAAAATTGGGCCTTAGGCACTGGTGCTGGTGCCACAACACTGCAACCCCTCACAGACACTCTAGTTGGAACGCAGGAACGAGCCCTGCTGCAAAGTATTGCATCAAAAATTGTAATTACACGCCCCTGTTAGACAGGGGCAGAAAAATTGGGTCTTAGGCACTGGTGCTGGTGCCACAACACTGCAACCCCTCACAGACACTCTAGTTGAAACGCAGGAACAAGCCCTGCTGCAAAGTATTGCATCAAAAATTGTAATTACACGCCCCTGTTAGACAGGGGCTGAAAAATTGGGTCTTAGGCACTGGTGCTGGTGCCACAACACTGCAACCCCTCACAGACACTCTAGTTGGAACGCAGGAACGAGCCCTGCTGCAAAGTATTGCATCAAAAATTGTAATTACACGCCCCTGTTAGACAGGGGCAGAAAAATTGGGTCTTAGGCACTGGTGCTGGTGCCACAACACTGCAACCCCTCACAGACACTCTAGTTGAAACGCAGGAACAAGCCCTGCTGCAAAGTATTGCATCAAAAATTGTAATTACACGCCCCTGTTAGACAGGGGCTGAAAAATTGGGTCTTAGGCACTGGTGCTGGTGCCACAACACTGCAACCCCTCACAGACACTCTAGTTGGAATGCAGGAACGAGCCCTGCTGCAAAGTATTACATCAAAAATTGTAATTACACGCCCCTGTTAAACAGGGGCTGAAAAATTGTGCCTTAGGCACTGGTGGTGGCGCCCAGAACCAAAAATGTTCTTACAAGCTATCAGCGTGATGATTGAGGAGGAAGAGGATAATTACTCAGGGATAGTCACTCAGCATCAGCATAGGCAGTCTTTGAAGGGATCTGAGATTTCAAAAAAAATTATTCGGTTACATCTGCATCAGGTGCTTGGTAGCTGGTGGTGATCCAAGACTGATTCATTTTTATGAAGGTCAGCTGATCGACCGAGTCGGTGGACAGACGCACCCTGTGATCGGTTACCACGCCTCCAGCAGCACTGAATGTGCGTTCCGAAAGAACGCTGGATGCAGGACAGGCCAGTAGCTCAATTGCATACTGTGCAAGCTCTGGCCAGTGATCCATCCTCAAGACCCAGTAACCCAGAGGATTTTCGGTGGGAAAGGTGTCCAAGTCTGATCTTGCCCCTAGGTATTCCTGCACCATGTAAAACAGACGCTGGCGATGGTTGCTGGAACCGATCATACCTTGGGGCTGCGGACCAAAAAATTGTCTGAACGCATCGGTCAGACGGCCACCTTCTCCACCGCTCCTTCTTTGACTGACCGAAGCCTCAGCAACACGTTGTCCAGAAACAGGAGTTTGTAACCTCCCAGTCTCTGGGAACGCGTTGCACAGACCTTTCTGCAAGGCCTCCCGAAGATGTTTCATCCTCTGCTCCCTCTGCGATGGCAAGATAAGGTCCGCAACCTTACCCTTGTAACGTGGATCAAGGAGGGTTGCCAGCCAGTATTGGTCCTTCTCCTTGATACCACGAATACGAAGATCCTTACGCAGGCTTTGCAGGATCAGGGAGGCCATGCAGCGTAGGTTTGCTGAGGCATTCGGTCCGGAGTCCTCTGGGTCACTAAGGACAACAACGTCCGCAGCCACCTCCTCCCAGCCACGTACAAGTCCATGTGTTCCTTGGGACTGATCCCTTAAAGACTGCTGATGCTGAGTGCCAGGCTCCACCTCCATACTGACACAATCTTCCTCCTCCTCCTCCTCCTCCTCCTCGTCCTCTTCCTGTGTGATCGGCGGGCACGCAGGAACACTGTCTGGATAAAGGGGGCCTTGAGAGCTAAGGAAGTCCTCCTCTTCCTGCCTCTGTTCTGCCTCAAGTGCCCTGTCCATTATTCCACGCAGCGTGTGCTCCAACAGGTGGACAAGGGGGACAGTGTCACTGATGCATGCACTGTCAGTGCTCACCATCCTCGTGGCCTCCTCGAATGGTGACAGGACAGTGCATGCATCCCTGATCATGGCCCACTGGCGTGGGGAAAAAAAACCAAGGTCCCCTGACCCTGTCCTGGTGCCATAGTCGCACAGGTACTCATTGATGGCCCTCTGCTGCGTGTGCAGCCGCTGCAGCATGGCCAACGTCGAGTTCCACCTGGTGGGCATGTCACAGATTAGGCGGTTCTTGGGCAGGTTAAACTCCTTTTGGAGGTCCGTCAGCCGAGCACTGGCATTATATGACCGGCGGAAATGCACAGAGACTTTCCTGGCCTGCCTCAGGACATCCTGTAAGCCCGGGTACCTGCCCAAGAACCGCTGCACCACCAAGTTAAGGACGTGAGCCAAACAGGGCACATGGGTCAGTTGTCCCTGTCGGAGGGCAGAGAGGAGGTTGGTGCCATTGTCGCAAACCACCATTCCTGCCTTAAGTTGGCGTGGCGTCAACCACCTCTGAACCTGCCCCTGCAGAGCTGACAGAACCTCTGCCCCAGTGTGGCTCCTGTCCCCCAAGCACACCAGCTCAAGCACCGCATGGCATCTTTTGGCCTGCGTACTTGCGTAGCCCCTTGAACGCCTACGGAGCACCGCTGGTTCCGAGGAAGAGGCCATGGAGGAAGAAGAAGAGGAGGGGGTGGAGGAGAGAGGTGTGTCACAATCAGCATTTTGGAGGCGTGGTGGCGGAACAACCTCCAACACTACTGCACCTTGTCCTGCATCCTTCCCAGCTGCCAGCAGAGTCACCCAATGCGCCGTGAAACTTAAGTAACGTCCCTGTCCATGCCTGCTGGACCATGAGTCAGCGGTAATATGCACCTTACCGCTGACCGCCCTGTCCAGCGAGGCATGGACATTGCCTTCCACATGCCGGTAGAGAGCCGGAATCGCCTTCCGTGAGAAAAAGTGGCGTTTGGGTACCTGCCACTGAGGAACCGCACATTCCACAAACTCACGGAAGGGGGCAGAGTCTACCAACTGAAAAGGCAGCAGTTGAAGTGCTAGCAATTTTGCCAAGCTAGCATTCAACCGCTGGGCATGTGGATGGCTGGGAGCAAACTTCTTTCGGCGGTGCAGCAGCTGGGGCAGGGAAATTTGCCTGGTACAATCTGACGTCGGTGTACCAAAAGCAGATTGCCCACAAGTACTTGGCTGTGACACACCTAATTCTACACCTTCATTCCTCTCACTGCAGGTCTCAGAGAGGACTGAAGGTCTAGTGGGGTTGGAAATCTCAGCTGATGAGGAGCAAGGAGAGATCGTCTTTGTTCTTTGGTGTGGGTCTTTTAGATACGCTTGCCAACGAACTGCATGGCAGGTCAACATATGTCTGGTCAAGCATGTGGTACCCAAGCGGGAGATGTTTTGGCCACGCGAGATACGCTTGAGACATATGTTGCAAATAGCAGCGGTGCGATCTGATGCACTCGTCTCAAAAAAGGCCCACACCAAAGAACTTTTTGAATAACGCGCAGAGACTGCAGCGCCCTGCACATGTGGAGCTTTGGGGTGTGATGCAGTCAATGTGCTGCCCTTAGGCTGGCCCCTGGAGGGCATCCTGCCTAGTTGGTGATGTGCCACCTCCTCCTCCTCCTCCTCCTCTCTCCTATCAGGCACCCACGTTGAGTCAGTGACCTCATCATCCCCTCCCTCCTCATCACTGGAGCAAACCTGGCAGTATGCTGCAGCAGGGGGAGCATGACTGCCAGATTGCTGTCCTTCTTGGGCACCCCCTCTGTCCGTGCTCATGTTACTGCCTTCATTGAGCTCAGTATCATCATCAGAGCCTTCCAAACGCTGGGCATCCTCCTGGAGCATGTACCCAACACTGTGGTCAAACAGTTCGAGGGAATCCTCATGAGGACATGGTGGAGCTAGGGAAGGAGTCACTGATGACATTGAGCTGAGGGAAGAGGCCGCTGCTTTGCCAGACAAAGCACCCTGGGCATGGGTGAGAGAGGATGAGGAGGATGAGGACGGCTTGGTCATCCACTCGACCAAGTCTTCCGCATGTTGCGGCTCAACACGGCCAGCTGCCGAAAAAAAGGCCAAGCGTGTCCCATGGCCACGTGCTGATGAGGATGCACCGTCTCCACGACCAGCACTAGACACAGAGCCTGCTTGCCCTCTCTTATTGGCTTGTGACTGTCTGCCTCTCCTTCTTGGCCTTCCAGACATACTAATGGCCTGTAGCTGCACTAAGCTGGGATAGAACACCTGTAATTTTCTTAAGGTAGCTTTATATACTGTAACCAGACAAGCCTGCCTGTCAGTAGGAAGATAACAGGAACGGATCTAGCTGAACACTGTGAGCAGGACACACTGTACTAAATGTAAATAGTCTAGCTGCCTGACCGTGGTACTAATAGGATCAAATAGAACACCTGTAATTTTCTTAAGGTAGCTTTATATACTGTAACCAGACAAGCCTGCCTGTCAGTAGGAAGATAACAGGAACGGATCTAGCTGAACACTGTGAGCAGGACGTACTGCACTAAATGTATATAGCAGGAACGGATCTAGCTGAACACTGTGAGCAGGACGCACTGCACTGAATGTAAATAGCAGGAACGGATCTAGCTGAACACTGTGAGCAGGACGCACTGCACTAAATGTAAATACCAGGAACGGATCTAGCTGAACACTGTGAGCAGGACGCACTGCACTAAATGTAAATACCAGGAACGGATCTAGCTGAACACTGTGAGCAGGACGCACTGCACTGAATGTAAATAGCAGGAACGGATCTAGCTGAACACTGTGAGCAGGACGCACTGCACTAAATGTAAATACCAGGAACGGATCTAGCTGAACACTGTGAGCAGGACGCACTGCACTGAATGTAAATAGCAGGAACGGATCTAGCTGAACACTGTGAGCAGGACGCACTGCACTGAATGTAAATAGCAGGAACGGATCTAGCTGAACACTGTGAGCAGGACGCACTGTACTAAATGTAAATAGTCTAGCTGCCTGACCGTGGTACTAATAGGATCAAAAAGAACACCTGTAATTTTCTTAAGGTAGCTTTATATACTGTAACCAGACAAGCCTGCCTGTCAGTAGGAAGATAACAGGAACGGATCTAGCTGAACACTGTGAGCAGGACACACTGTACTAAATGTAAATAGTCTAGCTGCCTGACCGTGGTACTAATAGGATCAAAAAGAACACCTGTAATTTTCTTCAGGTAGCTTTATATACTGTAACCAGACAAGCCTGCCTGTCAGTAGGAAGATAACAGGAACGGATCTAGCTGAACACTGTGAGCAGGACGTACTGCACTAAATGTATATAGCAGGAACGGATCTAGCTGAACACTGTGAGCAGGACGCACTGCACTGAATGTAAATAGCAGGAACGGATCTAGCTGAACACTGTGAGCAGGACGCACTGCACTAAATGTAAATACCAGGAACGGATCTAGCTGAACACTGTGAGCAGGACGCACTGCACTAAATGTAAATACCAGGAACGGATCTAGCTGAACACTGTGAGCAGGACGCACTGCACTGAATGTAAATAGCAGGAACGGATCTAGCTGAACACTGTGAGCAGGACGCACTGCACTAAATGTAAATACCAGGAACGGATCTAGCTGAACACTGTGAGCAGGACGCACTGCACTGAATGTAAATAGCAGGAACGGATCTAGCTGAACACTGTGAGCAGGACACACTGCACTGAATGTAAATAGCAGGAACGGATCTAGCTGAACACTGTGAGCAGGACGCACTGTACTAAATGTAAATAGTCTAGCTGCCTGACCGTGGTACTAATAGGATCAAAAAGAACACCTGTAATTTTCTTAAGGTAGCTTTATATACTGTAACCAGACAAGCCTGCCTGTCAGTAGGAAGATAACAGGAACGGATCTAGCTGAACACTGTGAGCAGGACACACTGTACTAAATGTAAATAGTCTAGCTGCCTGACCGTGGTACTAATAGGATCAAAAAGAACACCTGTAATTTTCTTCAGGTAGCTTTATATACTGTAACCAGACAAGCCTGCCTGTCAGTAGGAAGATAACAGGAACGGATCTAGCTGAACACTGTGAGCAGGACGTACTGCACTAAATGTATATAGCAGGAACGGATCTAGCTGAACACTGTGAGCAGGACGCACTGCACTGAATGTAAATAGCAGGAACGGATCTAGCTGAACACTGTGAGCAGGACGCACTGCACTAAATGTAAATACCAGGAACGGATCTAGCTGAACACTGTGAGCAGGACGCACTGCACTGAATGTAAATAGCAGGAACGGATCTAGCTGAACACTGTGAGCAGGACGCACTGCACTGAATGTAAATAGCAGGAACGGATCTAGCTGAACACTGTGAGCAGGACGCACTGTACTAAATGTAAATAGTCTAGCTGCCTGACCGTGGTACTAATAGGATCAAAAAGAACACCTGTAATTTTCTTAAGGTAGCTTTATATACTGTAACCAGACAAGCCTGCCTGTCAGTAGGAAGATAACAGGAACGGATCTAGCTGAACACTGTGAGCAGGACACACTGTACTAAATGTAAATAGTCTAGCTGCCTGACCGTGGTACTAATAGGATCAAAAAGAACACCTGTAATTTTCTTCAGGTAGCTTTATATACTGTAACCAGACAAGCCTGCCTGTCAGTAGGAAGATAACAGGAACGGATCTAGCTGAACACTGTGAGCAGGACGTACTGCACTAAATGTATATAGCAGGAACGGATCTAGCTGAACACTGTGAGCAGGACGCACTGCACTGAATGTAAATAGCAGGAACGGATCTAGCTGAACACTGTGAGCAGGACGCACTGCACTAAATGTAAATAGCAGGAACGGATCTAGCTGAACACTGTGAGCAGGACGCACTGCACTGAATGTAAATAGCAGGAACGGATCTAGCTGAACACTGTGAGCAGGACGCACTGCACTGAATGTAAATAGCAGGAACGGATCTAGCTGAACACTGTGAGCAGGACGCACTGCACTGAATGTAAATACCAGGAACGGATCTAGCTGAACACTGTGAGCAGGACGCACTGCACTAAATGTAAATACCAGGAACGGATCTAGCTGAACACTGTGAGCAGGACGCACTGCACTGAATGTAAATAGCAGGAACGGATCTAGCTGAACACTGTGAGCAGGACGCACTGCACTGAATGTAAATAGCAGGAATGGATCTAGCTGAACACTGTGAGCAGGACGCACTGCACTAAATGTAAATACCAGGAACGGATCTAGCTGAACACTGTGAGCAGGACGCACTGCACTGAATGTAAATAGCAGGAACGGATCTAGCTGAACACTGTGAGCAGGACGCACTGCACTGAATGTAAATAGCAGGAACGGATCTAGCTGAACACTGTGAGCAGGACGCACTGCACTAAATGTAAATAGCAGGAACGGATCTAGCTGAACACTGTGAGCAGGACGCACTGCACTGAATGTAAATAGCAGGAACGGATCTAGCTGAACACTGTGAGCAGGACGCACTGCACTAAATGTAAATACCAGGAACGGATCTAGCTGAACACTGTGAGCAGGACGCACTGCACTGAATGTAAATAGCAGGAACGGATCTAGCTGAACACTGTGAGCAGGACACACTGCACTAAATGTAAATAGTCTAGATAGAAGATAACAGGAACGGATCTAGCTAAACTGAATACAGTGTATATATATATATGCAACACATGGGATGCATATATATACACAATACACTGTAAGTGCAGCTAACTGACTGACTGTTCTGCCTAATCTATCTAACTCAAATCAAATGACACTGTCTCTCTCTCTCTCTATCTCTCAGCACACCGGAACACACACTACACAGGGCCGCCGTGCAGGCGGCCTTATATAGTGTGGGGTGTGTACTAAATCCCCTGAGCCATAATTGGCCAAAGCCACCCTGGCTTTGGCCAATTACAGCTCTCTCTACTGACGGCGCTGTGATTGGCCAAGCATGCGGGTCATAGTGCATGCTTGGCCAATAATCAGCCAGCAATGCACTGCGATGCCGCAGTGAATTATGGGCCGTGACGCGCCACACGAATTTGGCGCGAACGGCCCATATCGTTCGCAATTCGGCGAACGACCGAACAGCCGATGTTCGAGTCGAACATGGGTTCGACTCGAACACGAAGCTCATCCCTAATGGATACCAAACATGACATGTTTTAAAATTGCGCACAAACGTGCAGTGGCAACAAAATAAATACATGTTTAAAAGCCTTCAAAAGCCTTTACAGGTTACCACTTTAGATTTACAGAGGAGGTCTACTGGAAAAATTACTGCACTCGATCTGGCCTTCGCGGTGATACCTCACATGCATGGTGCAATTGCTGTTTACGTTTGACGACAGACCGCCGCTTGCGTTCGCCTTAGCGCGAGAGCAGGGGGCGACAGGGGTGTTTTTTTTTTTTTTTTTTTTTTCTTTATTATTTTTTTGCTTTTTTAATCTTACTTTTAAACTGTTCCTTTCATATTTTTTTTTTTTATCATTTTTATTGTTATCTCGGGGAATGTAAATATCCCCTATGATAGCAATAGGTAGTGACAGGTACTCTTTTTTGAAAAAATTGTGGTCTATTAGACCCTAGATCTCTCCTCTGCCCTCAAAGCATCTGACCACACCAAGATCGGTGTGATAAAATGCTTCCCCAATTTCCCAATGGCGCTATTTACATCCGGCGAAATCTAAGTCATGAAATACTCGTAGCTTCCGGTTTCTTAGGCCATAGAGATGTTTGGAGCCACTCTGGTCTCTGATCAGCTCTATGGTCAGCTGGCTGAATCACCGGCTGCATTCTCAGGTTCCCTGTTGAGACAGGAGAGCCAGAGAAAAACACGGAAGACGGTGGGGGGGGGCATTCCCTCCCACGGCTTGTAAAAACAGTCTAGAGGCTAATTAGCCGCTAGGATTGCTTTTACATGAAAGCCGACCGCTGGCTGAAAAGAATGATACCAAGATGATACCTAAACCTGCAGGCATCATTCTGGTATAACCACTCAAAGTCGTGAATGGCGTACCTGAAGACAAAAAAATGGTTAACAATGGTTAACAATAAAGCACAGTAAAGTGTAAATAATTACACACCTGAAAAACAAACATGATAAAACATAATAACAATAACAATAACAATAACAATAACAATAAAACATTGCAGAATAGAATACAGTAAAAAAGAGCAGAACAATAGAGAGAGAGAATAGAGAGAGAGAGAACAATAAAACAACAACTATTTTTTTTTATTTCATATTTTTTTTTTTTTTTACACTTTTTTTGTAACTAACTTTTATAACGGTAACCGGTTCCAGGTTCGGGTCTCTCAAAATGCGATGGCATCTTGGGAGATCCTGTGAAAGTGTGCCTAGTCTGTGCAATGCTGTACCCTACGCTAATACTCAACTAGTGAATGGTAGCGTTCAAAACATTCACCAATGCAAAGACCAGGATTGTCAGGACAGGAGGGACAATAATAGCGGGTGTCACGCCTATATCCGCGCTTGCTGCAGACACAACATCTTTTTTGGGGGGTTCGTTGGGTAGGGGTACTCGGGAGGACATAAAAATGCCTCTCATGCAGCCGACTGCATTTGGTTGGGGATGTGAATGGGGGAAGTACGGGCGCTGCAGAAGCGGTGGGTTCCCAATTAGGATTGGCGAATGCAGCAGGAAGGGCACTATGGGCACGACGGGCCTGTGTTTGTCTTTTTGGTGGCAGCGGGACACTACTTGTGCTTGCCACCTCACCAGCTTGAACTGCACTTATGGGACTCGCCACGTCACCACGTGTTACTGCAGTGCTGGTTTGACTACGACCGGGGTGTACTAGGCCGCTGGCGCTTGCCAGTTCACCAAAACACTACCAAAAAACTGTTAGCGATCGCAGGGATCAGGCCTGACTCTGCGAACGCTGCAGTTATGCGTTTAGTGTTTTGTAAGTGACAGTGATCGATCGATACCGCACTTGGGTGGGCTGGGCTGGGCCGGGCGGAGGGGCAAAACGCAGGTGCTAGCAGGTATCTGGGCTGATCCCGCTAACACTGCGTTTTTGGGAACCCTAAACTGCTGGTGACGCTAGTATAGATCTGATCGGATCAGATATTGATGCGATCAGATACTATACCACTAAGGGAGGTGTACAGTGCGTGCGTGGGTGTTAGCGGTACTGGCGCTAATCTGACGCTGCCTGGGGCTGGTGCTTGCCAGTTCACCAAAATGCTACCAAAAAAACTGTTAGCGATCGCAGGGATCAGGCCTGACTCTGCGAACGCTGCAGTTATGCGTTTAGTGCCTTGTAAGTGACAGTGATCGATCGATACTGCACTTGGGTGGGCTGGGCGGAGGCACAAAACGCAGGTGCTAGCAGGTATCTGGGCTGATCCCGCTAACACTGCGTTTTTGGGAACCCTAAACTGCTGGGGACGCTAGTATAGATCTGATCGGATCAGATATTGATCCGTTCAGATACTATACCACTAAGGGAGGCGCATGCTGCGTGCGTGGGTGTTAGCGGTACTGGCGCTAATCTGACGCTGCCTGGGGCGACGCATATCACCGCCGGGCGATCAGGGGGCTAAACCTTTATTCGGTAATAAACGGCGGGTGCCCTGACACTATAAAAAATAAACAAACTAACCAGCGTCAACCGTAACGGTTATACGGTGATCAGTGGTGAAAGGGTTAACTAGGGGGCAATCAAGGGGTTAAAACATTTATTAGGTAGTATATGGGGGTCCCTGACGCTATAAAACGCTGACGGCGAACCTAAATATTTACCTCACTAACTAGCGTCACCAGCGACACTAATACAGCGATCAGAAAAATGATCGCTTAGCGACACTGGTGACAGGGGGTGATCAAGGGGTTAAAACTTTATTAGGGGGGGTTAGGGGGGTACCCTAGACCTAAAGGGGGGTAATACTCACTGTCCCAACACTGTAACTGTCACAAACTGACACTATGCAGTAATCAGAAAAAAAAAAAAAAAAAACTGCTGGTGTCAGTTTGTGACAGGGGGGGGGGGGTGATTGGGGGGGGGATCGGGGGGCGATCGGGGGGGGGATCGGGGTGATTTGTGTGCCTGGCATGTTCTACTGTGTGTGTAGTGTTTGTGCACTCACATACTTGTCGTCTCTCCTCGGGCCGGAACGGAAAATACCGACCCGAGGGGAGATGACATCACTTCCTTTGCTGCTGTTTAGCATACAGCAGCAAAGGAGTGTTCTCATTGGCCGGCGGCGATCGCGAGGGGGGGGCCACGAACGGATGGTCTCCCCCTCATCACCGATCGCCGCTGGACATAGGACGACCGCCTCGGGCACCGGGGGGGGGTCCGATCGGACCCCCCACCCGCGGAAGGCAAATCACGTACCCTGTACGTGATTTTGCCTGTCCGTGCCACTTTGCCGACGTACATCGGCGTGAGGCGGTCGTCAAGTGGTTAATAGCCGCGAGTATTTTTATATGACTTTTTTCCTTTGAAATGTAATTTTGCTGTCAGACTGTTCTAAACACAGGAAACATGCTCCCCTTTACAGGCATACTATAGACACCCCCCAGGTATGAAATTTAAAGGAATATTACACTTTTCTTGTTTCACTTTAAGCATTATTAAAATCACTGCTCCTGAAAAAACGGCCGTTTTTAAAACTTTTTTTTGCATTGATCTACGTCCCCTGGGGCAGGACCCAGGTCCCCAAACACTTTATGACAATAAATTTCATATAAGCCTTTAAAAATAGCACTTTTGATTTCTCCCACCCTTTTAAAGGGTGTTCCGCGGCTTTCGAATTTGCCGCAAACACCCCAAATTGTTCGCTGTTCAGTGAACTGGCGAACAGCTGATGTTCGAGTGAGAAATAAAATGCCCCTGTGCTGGTGGTGTCACTGTAAGGTAAAAATGGTCCTGCATTGTGGTGCCACTAAAAGGAAAAGATGCCCCTGAATCTGTAGTGTCAAAGAAGAAACAAAATACCCGTACATCAGTGATGTCACTGGAAGGCCAAATGCACTTGTGTCACTGGGAGGAAAGAATGCTCCAGTGTTGATAGTGTTAGTCTGGGAAGGTCTGGTGATATGAAGGGTAACAGGGGCTGGGAGGGTGGGGCTTTGTGGGTTCATTTGACTAAGAGGCCCTCATTCTGGCAGCTAAAAAGCTGTGAGCCCCTCAGGGCAGACTGACCATTGAGCCACTCGGGCACTGCCCGAGGGCCCTGGGCCACTAGGGGGCCCCATCAGGGTTGCCAGCCTCAGTAAAACCAGGGACAGTATGTATAAATCTGTTTTTTTTTACATCTGTCTGTGTATACTGTGTGTACATGTATGTGTATACTGTGTGATTGTATACTGTGTGTGTGTATACTGTGTGGCCCCATAATCTCTGATTGCCTGGGGGCCCCATATGTTATCAGTCCGCCCCTGGAGCCCCTTTCCCCACCACATGATGACATAGTAGATCTGTATGTCAATAGTTACATAGTATTTCTCGTTACCTATCATGGCCCACACTACCCTTCTGGATGGGTATAGTGCATGGTAGAGAATGTGATATTGCAAGTCTCTTGGGGGGCAGACAATCCATCCAACAGGCTCAGTCTGATATCCCTATAAGCTGATGGCTAGGCTCTATTCTCACAGTTGTTTAGCCATGGTGTGCATCCCAGTGGCAAGAATCTACTGATTTCTGCTGCTGGGTTTGACTGCTGTGGGTGAATAGCTGCTGCCCCCAAGCTCATACACTACAAAGGCAGGTTTTCAGTGGTTGTGACTATTTGCTTTACTTTGCCTGCGCTAATCCTGACTGAACGTACTTTGGCTGCGCTGATCCTGACTGAACGTACTTTGGCTGCGCTGATCCTGACTGAACGTACTTTGGCTGCGCTGATCCTGACTGAACGTAATTTGACTGCTCTGATTGTGGCTGGAGTGCTATTCAGCCATTTTTATCCATTCCTGAAATAGAAAGCATCACATTACATCCATACTCAGACACCTGCCATCTCAGGGAAATCCAAAAAAGGCCAAAGATGTTGGGGGTGAAGATCCCCTTTAAATAATCTTATTCCTTAAGAGAGTGTTTTACTATCTTTTCAATAATGAATGAATTAGTGTCCAGTTGTAAATATGAAGTCAAAGACCTTAATCCCATTCCTTACCATATTGCTTCTCTTTCTAAGGGAGCCCTCATTCTCCACCTGTTCTCCGAGGCAAAGCAATGCCCTCTCCTAAATCTCCCATCTCCATAGTCACACCAGCCACAGCATGGGCGGCACCCGAGCTCCCCGAGCACCCGAATGATGTCACCAGTGGGTTCCGCCCACCCTCACTTCCTCTTCTTCCCCTATTTCAGTGAGCACCAGTTCTTTCGGCTTTCTCTCACCTTGTCAGATTGCTGTTGGAGGGAGGAGAGAGTGGAATCTTCTCTCCAGCAGCTGGTGCAGCTCCCGCCATGTGCTCCTTTCTCCAGCTGCCCATGGCAGCGTGATTACTCCTCTCATGCCGACAAATAAAGAACAGAGCACTGACAAGCTTTGAGCGCCCCCTCCTTCACAAGACTACACAGTGCCCTGGGCAAGTGCCCCTCCCACCCCCCAGGCCTGTCACGACAGGACAGGCAAAACAAGCAATTGCTTGGGGCCCCGAGCTGGCCATTTGTTTGATGTTAATAACTGGGGTTATGGCTGCAGCTAGAGGTCATAATCCTGTTTATTTTTTATTTTTTTCCCTCAGGTGCCAAACTTTCAGATAAAAGTGATCCCCGTCGCGGATATGCTATGATATGTCACAGGCTATGAAATGAATATCATTTGCTAATACACATTATATGTTGGAGTTTGTACAGCACTAATCTTTGCATACAAATTGGCATAGAGATAAGCGATGGCAAGATGGCTGCCGCTCATCTCTATCCCTTCATGACCAGGCCTTTTTTTGTGATACGGCACTGCGTTGCTTTAACTGACAATTGCGTGGTAACCAAACAAAATGTATGTCCTTTTTTCCCACAAATAGAGATTTCTTTTGGTGGTATTTAATCACCTCTGCATTTTTTTTTCTTTTTGCGCTATAAACAAAAAAAGACCAACAATTTTGAAAAAAACAATATTTTTTACTTTCTGCTATAAGACATATCCAATAAAAAAATGGAAAAAAAAACTAATTTAGGCCAATATGTATTATGCTACATATTTTTGGTAAAACAAATCTCAATAAGTGTATTGCGACTGGTTTGTGAAAAAGTTATCGCATCTACAAACGATAGGATATTTTTATGCAATTTTTATTTTTACTAGTAATGGCAGCGATCAGCGATTTTTAGTGTGACTGTGACAATGTGGCGGACAAATTGGACACTAAGTGACACTATTTGGGGACCAGTGACACTAATACAGTAATCAGTACTAAAAAAAAATCACTTTCACTGTACTAATGACATTGGCAGGGAAGGGGTTAACATCAGGGGTGATCAAAGGTGTGCTCCTAGGGAGTGCTTTCTAACTGTGTGGGGGGTGGCTTAACTGGAGAAAGACAAAATGGCGGTCTGCCTTGTTTACATAGGCAGACCGCCATTCTGCCTCTGCTGTCAATGATCGGCGGTTCCCGGTGGACATCGTGTCCTCCAGACCCGCTGATTGGTGGGTCTCCGGTGGTACGTGCCCCAGACCCGGAAGAAGACATAAGGTACAGGTACGTTGTTTCGCACAGCCGGGCCACCCTTCTGCAGTAAATGTGCAGTGGGCAGTCCGGAACTGGTGAAAGCAAAAGATAAACCTTTTTTTTTTATCTTTTGCTTTTAAAGGTAGAGGAGAAATTTGGGGTCTTATTGACCTCAGATCTCTCCAGAAAGAGGGCCTGTCATGCTGTATTATTGCAAGGGATGTTTGCATTTCTTGCAAAAGCAATAAAAGTTATCAAAATTAAAGGAAAAGTGTAAAAACAAAAAAAGTTGAATAGAATAAATACCGTAATAATAAAACATTTTTTTTTAAAAACACTCCCGTCCCTATTGTATTTTATATTGACAGTTGGGATGTTGTAATATTGACCTCAAGTGTTCAGCTGCTATTCGTTTTTAGGAATTATTTGTTTGCGCTGATTATACCTTGTATTGTGTTACTCTATCCAAAACCAAAAAAAAACCCTTACATGTATAGTATTTAGTAAATTATTCAGAATCAAATTTATCCTATACTTTAATTGGAAATATGAAGATTATAAAAATGCGTCATTTTTTTGTGACTACTGGTAGTAATGGATGGGGTATCTTATCCACTCTTAGACAACTGCCCCTGGAACAGGTGTCCCCATTGGTTCCCCTTACATGTTGTTCTGGGGACATCTCTAATATGTTGGATTTTCCACCACTTTCTTTCTCAGTGACAATGGTAAACAGTACAAAAAGAGGGATGAATCTTCCCAATACACAATCAAAATATATATAAATGAGTTGTTTTATCTGCCAGAGGTTTTGTAATTGTGGTTAGCCAGTCTCATCCAAATATCTCTACCCTACAACATTACAAGGACAAGGGACTTCCCATGATAAACTGAAATCTACTGTCTCCAACAGGCCCTAAGTGAAAAATATAATGTGCTGTAGCTGCATTTAAATGCAGCTACAGCACGTTATAACACATAACAGAGAGCTGCAGCATGTTTAATGGAGCTCCTGCTGTGAAAAAAATGCACATTAATGAAATGCAACATATCAAAAATGTGTTTTATGGCATGTCAACACACGCTGACTCAAAAGCATTAACCTTGCATCAATGTGTGCTAAACATAGTGCAAGTTGTGTTATCAAGGCTTAGGGTTCCAGGCGTGGACCAGGCCTTTTTCTGACACTCTTTGTTTACAAGTAAAAATCTGTATTTTTGCTCGAAAACTATCTAGAACCCCAAAACATTATATATACAGTGCCTTGAAAAAGTATTCACATCCCTTGAAATTTTCAACATTTTGTCATGTTACAACCAAAAACAAATGTATTTTATTGGGTTTTGATATGATAGACCAACACAAAGTGGCACATAATTGTGCAGTGGAAGGAAGATGATAAATGGTTTTCAACATTTTTTACAAATATGTGAAAAGTGTGGTGTGCTTTTGTATTCATCCCCCCTGAGTCAATACTTTCACTGCAATTACAGCTGCAAGTCTTTTGGGGATGTCTCTACCAGCTTTGCACATCTAGAGAGTGACATTTTTGCCCATTCTTCTTTGCAAAATAGCTCTAAAATTATCAGATTGGATGAAGAGCGTCTGAACAGCAATTTTCAAGTCTTGCCACAGATTCTCAATTGGATTTAGGTCTGGACTATGACTGGGCCATTCTAACATATGAATATGCTTTCATCTAAACCAGGGGTCTCAAACTGCCGGCCCTCCAGCTGTTGCAAAACTACAAGTCCCATCATGCCTCTGCCTGTGGGAGTCATGCTTGTAACTGTGAGTCTTGCAATGCCTCATGGGACTTGTAGTTTTGCAACAGCTGGAGGGCCGCCAGTTTGAGACCCCTGATCTAAACCATTCCATTATAACTCAGGCTGTATGTTTAGGGTCGTTTGTCCTGCTGGAAGGTGAACCTCCGCCCCAGTCTCAAGTATTTTGCAGACTCTAAAGTCCTGTACACACGATAGGATTTTCCGATTGAAAATGTGTGATAGGACCTTGTTGTCGGAAATTCCGACCGTGTGTAGGCTCCATCACACATTTTCCATAGGAATTTCGGACACACAAAGTTTGAAAGCTTGCTATAAAATTTTACGACAACAAAGTCCGTCGGAAATTCCAATCGTGTGTACACAAATCCGATGCACAAAGTGCCACGCATGCTCAGAATAAATTAAGAGAGAAGAGCTATTGGCTACTGCCCCATTTATAGTCCCGATGTACGTGTTTTACGTCACCGCGTTCAGAACGATCGGAGTTTCCGACAACTTTGTGTGACCGTGTGTATGCAAGACAAGTTTGAGCCAACATCCGTCGGAAAAAATCCATGGATTTTGTTGTCAGAATGTCCGATCAATGTCCGACCGTGTGTACAGGGCATAACAGGTTTTCTTCTTCTGCCGCGTACACACGATCAGACTTTATGGCATACTTGGTCCGGTGTACTGGATTTCGTCGGACAATTCGATCGTGTGTGGGCTCCAGCGGACTTTGTTTTCTCAAAAGTTTGACGGACTTAGAATTGAAACATGTTTCAAATCTGTCCAACGGACTCGAGTCCGGTCGAAAAGTCAGCTCGTCTGTATGCTAGTCCGACGGACAAAAAACGACGCTAGGGCAGCTATTGGCTACTGGCTATGAACTTCCTTGTTTTAGTCCGAATCTGTACGAATCCGTCGGACTTTGGTTGATTGTGTGTAGGCAAGTCCGTACATTCAGAAAGTCCATCGTAAAGTCCGTCAAAAAGTACGCCGGACAAAGTCTGCCGTAAAGTCCGATCGTGTGTACGTGGCATAATATTTCCCTGTAATTGGTTCCATCCATCTTCCCATCAACTCTGACAAGCTTCCCTGTCCCTGCTGAAGAAAAGCATCCCCACGTCATGATGCTGCCACCACTATGTTTCAAGGTGGGGATGGTGTGTTTGGGGTGATGTAAAGTGTTAGTTTTCCGTCCCACATAGCGTTTTGCTTTTAGGCCAAAAAGTTTAAATTTGGTCTCATCAGACCAAAGCATCCTCTTCCACATGTTTGCTGTGTTCCCCACAGGGCTTCTCGCAAACTGCAAATGGGACTTCTCATAGCTTTCTTTCAACAATGGCTTTCTTCTTGCCACTCTTCCATAAAGGTCAGATTTGTGGAGTGCACGACTAAAAGTTGTCCTGTGGACACATTCTACCACCTGAGCTGTGGATCTCTGCAGCTCCTCCAGAGTTACCATGGGCCTTTTGGCTGCTTCTCTGATTAATGCTCTCCTTGCCCGGTCTGTCAGTTTAGGTGGACCGCCATGTCTTGGTAGGTTTGCAGTTGTGCTATACTCTTTCCATTTTTGGATGATGGATTGAACAGTGCTCCGTGAGATGTTCAAAGCTTGGGACAGTGGCGTCACTAGGGTTGGTGTCACCCGGTGCCAAAAAAATTGGTGTCACCCCCCTCCACCAACTACCTCAGTACAGACCCCCCTCCACTAACTACAGACCCCACTCCATCAATATAGCCCCCCTCCCTCAGTACAGACCCCCTTCCATCAATATAGACCCCCCCACTAAGTACAGACTCCCCTCCCTCAGTACAGACCCCCGCTCAGTGCAGACCCCCTTTCCTCAGTATAGACCCCCCACTAAGTACTGACCCCCTCCCTCAGTACAGCCCTCCCATCAGTACAGAGTCTGCAGACCCCCCTCCATCAGTATCAACCTCCCACCTCAGTGCAGACCACCCCATCAGTACATACACCCCCCCCAGTGCTGACCCCCATCAGTATAGAATCCCCCGTCGGTGCAGAGCCCCCTATTAGTATAGAATCCCCCTCAGTGCAGAGCCCCCTATTAGTATAGAATCCCCCTCAGTACAGAGCCCCCATTAGTATAGAATCCCCCTCAGTGCAGAGCCCCCATTAGTATAGAATCCCCCTCAGTGCAGAGCCCCCATTAGTATAGAATCCCCCTCAGTGCAGCACCCCCATTAGTATAGAATCCCCCCAGTGCAGAGCCCCCATTAGTATAGAATCCCCCCAGTGCAGCGCCCCCCATTAGTATAGAATCCCCCTAAGTGCAGAGCCCCCATTAGTATAGAATCCCCCCAGTGCAGAGCCCCCATTAGTATAGAATCCCCCCAGTGCAGAGCCCCCATTAGTATAGAATCCCCCTCAGTGCAGAGCCCCCATTAGTATAGAATCCCCCTCAGTGCAGAGCCCCCATTAGTATAGAATCCCCCCAGTGCAGCACCCCCCATTAGTATAGAATCCCCCTCAGTGCAGAGCCCCCATTAGTATAGAATCCCCCCAGTGTAGAGCCCCCATTAGTATAGAATCCCCCTCAGTGCAGAGCCCCCATTAGTATAGAATCCCCCCAGTGCAGAGCCCCCATTAGTATAGAATCCCCCTCAGTGCAGAGCCCCCATTAGTATAGAATCCCCCTCAGTGCAGCACCCCCATTAGTATAGAACCCCCCTCAGTGCAGCACCCCCCATTAGTATAGAATCCCCCCTCAGTGCAGAGCCCCCATTAGTATAGAATCCCCCCAGTGCAGAGCCCCCATTAGTATAGAATCCCCCTCAGTGCAGAGCCCCCATTAGTATAGAATCCCCCCAGTGCAGAGCCCCCATTAGTATAGAA
Organism: Lithobates clamitans; assembly: GCA_037952925.1. Lineage (NCBI taxonomy): Eukaryota > Metazoa > Chordata > Amphibia > Anura > Ranidae > Lithobates > Lithobates clamitans. The sequence goes on from JBBGZY010000598.1 coordinate 1,078,882, forward strand.
TCCCCCTCAGTGCAGAGCCCCCATTAGTATAGAATCCCCCTCAGTGCAGCACCCCCATTAGTATAGAATCCCCCCAGTGCAGCACCCCCCATTAGTATAGCATCCCCCCAGTGCAGCACCCCCATTAGTATAGAATCCCCCCAGTGCAGAGCCCCCCATTAGTATAGAATCCCCCCAGTGCAGCACCCCCCATTAGTATAGATTCCCCTAAGTGCAGCACCCCCCATTAGTATAGAATCCCCCCAGTGCAGCACCCCCCATTAGTATAGAATCCCCCCAGTGCAGCACCCCCCATTAGTATAGAATCCCCCCAGTGCAGCACCCCCCATTAGTATAGAATCCCCCCAGTGCAGCGCCCCCCATTAGTATAGAATCCCCCCAGTGCAGCGCCCCCCATTAGTATAGAATCCCCCTCAGTGCAGAGCCCCCATTAGTATAGAATCCCCCCAGTGCAGAGCCCCCATTAGTATAGAATCCCCCTCAGTGCAGAGCCCCCATTAGTATAGAATCCCCCCAGTGCAGCACCCCCCATTAGTATAGAATCCCCCCAGTGCAGCACCCCCCATTAGTATAGAATCCCCCCAGTGCAGCACCCCCCATTAGTATAGAATCCCCCCAGTGCAGCACCCCCCATTAGTATAGAATCCCCCCAGTGCAGCACCCCCCATTAGTATAGAATCCCCCCAGTGCAGCACCCCCCATTAGTATAGCATCCCCCCAGTGCAGCACCCCCCATTAGTATAGAATCCCCCCAGTGCAGAGCCCCTATTAGTATAGAATCCCCCCAGTGCAGCACCCCCCATTAGTATAGAATCCCCCCAGTGCAGCACCCCCCATTAGTATAGAATCCCCCCCAGTGCAGAGCCCCCCATTAGTATAGAATCCCCCTAGTGCAGCACCCCCCATTAGTATAGATTCCCCTAAGTGAAGCACCCCCCATTAGTATAGAATCCCCCCAGTGCAGCACCCCCCATTAGTATAGAATCCCCCCAGTGCAGCACCCCCCATTAGTATAGAATCCCCCCAGTGCAGCACCCCCTATTAGTATAGAATCCCCCCAGTGCAGCACCCCCCATTAGTATAGAATGCCCCCAGTGCAGCACCCCCCATTAGTATAGAATCCCCCTGCACATATCCACCCACATACTGTAAGCATAAAGTTTACAGACCTCAGAACAGCGCGGACCGGAAGATACACACAGCCGTGTGTGTCCCTCAGGCTCCTCCTCCTCCTGTGTGAAGTAAACAGAGAGGAGGGGGAGGCGGCTTCAGCCCGCTGTGCTGCGGGACACAGCACAAGCCGCAGCGGGCAGTGTAGCGGTGTGTGCCGCTACCTACGGGTGTCACCCCTCTGGCGGGTGTCACCCGGTGCGGCCCGCACCCCCCGCACCCACCTAACAACGCCACTGGCTTGGGATATTTTTTTATAACCTAACCCTGCTTTAAAGTTCTCCACAACTTTATCCCTGACCTGTCTAGTGTGTTCCTTGGCCTTCAGGATGCTGTTTGTTCACTAAGGTTCTCTAACAACCTTCACAGAACAGCTGTATTTATACTGAGATGAAATTACACACAGATGGACTCTATTTACTAAATTAGGTGACTTCTGAAGGCAATTGTTTCCACTAGATTTTAGTTAGGGGTATCAGAGTAAAGTGGGCTGAATACAAATGCACGCCACAACATTCAGATATGTATTTGTAAAAAAAACTTTGAAAACCATTTATCATTTTCCTTACACTTCACAATTAAGTGCCACTTTGTGTTGGTCTATCAATTTTGGTCTACAAAATTTTGGTTTTAACATAACAAATAGTGGAAAATGTCAAGTGGTATGAATACTTTTTCAAGGCACTATATACATATATACAGTATCTCACAAAAGTGAGTACACCCCTCACATTTTTGTAAATATTTTATTGTATCTTTTCATGTGACAACACTGAAGAAATGACACTTTGCTACAATGTAAAGTAGTGAGTGTACAGCTTGTATAACAGTGTAAATTTGCTGTCCCCTCAAAATGACTCAACACACAGCCATTAATGACTAAACCGCTGGCAACAAAAGTGAGTACACCCCTAAGGGAAAATGTCCAAATTGGGCCCAAAGTGTCAATATTTTGTTTGGCTACCATTATTTTCCAGCACTGCCCTAACCCTCTTGGGCATGGAGTTCACCAGAGTTTCACAGGTTGCCACTGGAGTCCTCTTTCACTCCTCCATGATGACATCACAGAGCTGGTGGATGTTAGAGACCTTGCACTCCTCCACCTTCCCTTTGAGGATGCCCCACAGATGCTCAATAGGGTTTAAGTCTGGAGACATGCTTGGCCAGTCCATCACCTTTACCCTCAGCTTCTTTACAAGGCAGTGGTCATCTTGGAGGTGTGTTTGGGGCCGTTATCACATTGGAATACTGCCCTGTGGCCTAGAGGAAGGGGATCGTGCTCTGCTTCAGTATGTCACAGTACATGTTGGCATTCATAGTTCCCTCAATGAACTGTAGTTCCCCAGTGCTGGCAGCACTCATACAGCCCCAAACCAAGACACTCCCACCACCATGCTTGACTTTCGGCAAGACACACGTATCTTTGCACTCCTCACCTGGTTGCTGCCACACACGCTTGACACCATCTGAACCAAATACCTTTTTCTTGGTCTCATCAGACCACAGGACATGGTTCCAGTAATCCATGTCCTTAGTCTGCTTGTCTTCAGCAAACTGTTTGCGGGCTTTCTTGTGCATCATCTTTAGAAGAGGCTTCCTTCTGGAATGACAGCCATGCAGACCAATTTGATGCAGCGTGTGTCGTATGGTCTGAGCACTGACAGGCTGACCCCCCCACCCCTTCAACCTCTGCAGCAATGCTGGCAGCACTGATATGTCTATTTCCCAAAGACAATCTCTGGATTGACGCTGAGCTTGTGCACTCAACTTCTTTGGTCAACCATGGTGAGGCCTGTTCTGAGTAGAACCTGTCCTGTTAAACCGCTGTATGGTCTTGGCCACCATGTTGCTCAGTTTCAGGATCTTGGCAATCTTCCTATAGCCTAGGCCAGCTTTATGTAGAGCAACAATTCTTTTTTTCAGATCCTCAGAGAGTTCTTTGCCATGAGGTGCCATGTTGAACTTCCAGTGACCAGTGTGAGAGAGTGAGAGCAATAACACCAAATTTAACACACCTTCTCCCCATTCACACCTGAGACCTTGTAACACTAATGAGTCACATGACACGGAGGAGGGAAAATGGCTAATTGGGCCCAATTTGGACATTTTTACTTAGGGGTGTACTCACTTTTGCTGCCAGCGGTTTAGACATTAATGGCTGTGTGTTGAGTTATTTTGAGGGGACAGCAAATTTACACTGTTATACTAGCTGTACAATCACTACTTTACATTGTAGCAAAGTGTAATTTCTTCAGTGTTGTCACATGAAAAGATATAATAAAATATTTACAAAAATGTGATGGTTGTACTCACTTTTGTGAGATACTATATATATATATATATATATATATATATATATATATATATAGACTCTCCAGCCACTTTATTAAGTAAATCTTGCTAGTACTGGGCTGGACCCCCTTTTGCCTTCCGGACTGGATTAATTCCTCATGGCATAGATTCAACAAAGTGCATCCATAATCCAAACACCATATTGACATAATAGCATCACGCAGTTGCTGCGGATTTGTCAGCTGCACATCCATGATGCAAATCTCCCATTCCACCACATCCCAAAGGTGATCTATTGGATTGAGATCTGGTGACTGTGGGGGCCATTAAAGTAAAGTGAACTCATTGTCTTGTTCAAAAAAACAGTTTGCAATGATTTTAACTTTGTGGCATAATGCATCATCCTGCTATCCTGCTGGAAGTAGCCATCAGAAGATGGATACACTGTAGTCATAAAGGGATGGACATGGTCAGCAACAATACTCAGGTAGGCTGTGATGTTTAATATAATTGCTTCTAAAGAGCCCAAAGTGTGCCAAGAAAATACCCCCCCCCCACACCATTACACCACCACCACCAGCCTGAAATAATAATACAAGGCAAGATGGATCCCTGCGTTCATGTTGTTTACGCCAAATTTTGACCCTGCCATCTGAATTTAAAAGCTGAAATAGAGACTCATCAGACCAGGCAACATTTTTCCAATCTTCTATTGTCCAATTTTGGTGAGCCTGTGGAAATTGTAGCCTCAGTTTCCTGGGTTTAGCTGACAGGAGTGGCACCCGGTGTGGTCTTCTGCTGCTGTAGCTCATCTGCTTCAAGGTTGGATGTGTTGTGCATTTAGAGATGGTATTCTGCTTACCTTGGTTGTAACAAGTGGTTATTTGAGTTACTGTTGCCTTTCTATCATCTTGAACCAGTCTGTCCGTTATCCTCTGACCTCTGACATCAACAAGGCATTTCCGTCCACACAACTGCCACTCACTGAATATTTTCTCTTTTTCGGACCATTCTCTGTAAACCCTAGAAATGGTTGTAGGTGAAAATCTCAGTAGAAATTTAAGTTAAGTGTATCACTGCAAGATGGCGTTGTGGATACAAACAAGTATAAGTGTGCCAGCGTCCTTCCTATATTGCAGAATTTATTTGAGAGAAGGAGACATGGACTTTAGAGGCACACCCATAGCATTGAAATACAAAATATATATTTTTATGATTAAAAATAGCATTATAGGCAATATTTAAAAACATGGGGTATGGTCTAAACAACGCTCACACCACCTAACACCACCAACTATTACCACAGTAAGAAAGATCAATCAAACTGATTCAAATGAGGTGATGTTTGTAGAGGAAAAGCTGGTTGGTGGTAGAGGGGTGGTGACGACAACTCTTCATGTCGCGCGCCCTTAAGCGCTTCTTCAGGAGCTTGCAGTCTAATATACATGAAAATAAAAAATTTACTAAAAACAACACCTCCTTTGAATCATTTTGATTAATCTTTCTTACTGTGGTAATAGTTGGTTGTGTTAGGTGGTGTGAGCGTTGTTTAGACAAAACACCATGTTTTGCTTTTAATATGTCATGCCAATAATGTTATTTTCAATCATAAAAATAAAAATTTCTATTTTGTATTTCAATGCTATGAGGTTGCCTCTAAAGCCCATGTCTCCTTTTCTCGAATAAATTTGAAAATCTCAGTAGATCAGCAGTTTTAAAAAAAATACTCAAACCAGCTCGTCAGCCACCAACAACCATGCAACATTCAAAGTCACTTATATCCCCTTTCTTCCCCCTTCCGATGCTCGGTTTGAATGTCAGCAAGCCGTCTTCACCACGCCTAGATGCCTAAATGCATTGAGTTGCTGCCATGTTATTGGTTGACCAGCAATTTGTGTTACCAAGCAATTGAACAGGTGTACCTATAAAGTGGGTGGCTGGTGAGTGTATATACTGTGTGTGTGTGTATATATACAGTGGGGACGGAAAGTATTCAGACCCCCTTACATTTTTCACTCTTTGTTATATTGCAGCCATTTGCTAAAATCATTTAAGTTAATTTTTTTTCCTCATTAATGTACACACAGCACCCCATATTGACAGAAAAACACAAAATTGTTGACATTTTTGAAGATTTATTAAAAAAGAAATACTAAAATATCACATGGTCTTAAGTATTCAGACCCTTTGCTCAGTATTTAGTAGAAGCACCCTTTTGATCTAATACAGCCATGACTCTTTTTGGGAAAGATGCAACAAGTTTTTCACACCTGGATTTGGGGATCCTCTGCCATTCCTCCTTGCAGATCCTCTCCAGTTCTTTCAGGTTGGATGGTAAACGTTTGTGGACAGCAATTTTTAGGTGTCTCCAGAGATGCTCAATTGGGTTTAGGTCAGGGCTCTGGCTGGGCCATTCAAGAACAGTCACAGAGTTGTTGTGAAGCCACTCCTTCGTTATTTTAGGTGTGCTTAGGGTCATTGTCTTGTTGGAAGGTAAACCTTCAGCCCAGTCTGAGGTCCTGAGCACTCTGGAGAAGGTTTTCGTCCAGGATATCCCTGTACTTGGCTGCATTCATCTTTCCATCGATTGCAACCAGTCATCCTGTCCCTGCAGCTGAAAAACACCCCCACAGCATGATGCTGCCACCACCATGCTTCACTGTTGGAACTGTATTGGACAAGTGATGAGCAGTGCCTGGTTTTCTCCACACATACCGCTTAGAATTAAGGCCAGAAAGTTCTATCTTGGTCTCATCAGACCAGAGAATCTTATTTCTCACCATCTTGGAGTCCTTCAGGTGTTTTTTTAGCAAACTCCATGCAGGCTTTCATGTGTCTTGCACTGAGGAGAGGCTTCCGTTGGGCCACTCTGCCATAAAGCCCCGGCTTGTGGAGGGCTGCAGTGATGATTGACTTTCTACAACTTTCTCCCATCTCCCGACTGCATCTCTGGAGCTCAGACACAGTGATCTTTGGGTTCTTCTTTACCTCTCTCACCAAGGCTCATCTCCCCCAATAGCTCAGTTTGGCTGGACGGCCAGCTCTAGGAAGGGTTCTGGTTGTCCCATACATCTTCCATTTAAGGATTATGAAGACCACTGTGCTCTTAGGAACCTTAAGTGCAGCAGAAATGTTTTCGTAACCTTGGCCAGATCTGTGCCTTGCCACAATCCTGTCTCTGAGCTCTTCAGGCAGTTCCTTTGACCTCATGATTCTCATTTGCTCTGACATGCACTGTGAGCTGTAAGGTCTTATATAGACAGGTGTGTGGCTTTCCTAATCAAGTCCAATCAGTATAATTAAACACAGCTGGACTCAAATGAAGGTGTAGAACAGGGGTCTTCAAACTGCGGCCCTCCAGGTGTTCAGGAACTACAATTCCCATCATGCCTAGTCATGTCTGTGAATGTCAGAGTTTTACAATGCCTCATGGGATGTGTAGTTCTGCAACAGCTGGAGGGCCGTAGTTTGAGGATCCCTGGTGTAGAACCATCTCAAGGATGATCAGAAGAAATGGACAGCACCTGAGTTAAATATATGAGTGTCACAGCAGAGGGTCTGAATACTTAGGACCATGTTATATTTCAGTTTTTCTTTTTTAATAAATCTGCAAAAATGTCAACAATTCTGTGTTTTTCTGTCAATATGGGGTGCTGTGTGTACATTGTAATGGAAATTTGTAAGTTCTGTATATAATTGTATTGTATTTTGTATGTATCGCACACTGCCCTCACTGTGCAACAGCACTAATAATGTTTTCAGTAAATGTTTACATTCTTTCGAGTCCTGATTAGAATTAGCCTGCCTATGTAACGCCCCTTGTTATGATAAACCTACAATTGTAATATTAATGTGATACCTACGTAATCATGTGCATAAAAACCTTCAATTGCGTCATAATAAAGCAGAACAGTAATTTGGAAAGATGCTGAGCGTATCTTTTGTGTCTGTTCCCTACTGCAGTAGTTATTATTAATTTGGAACCACTAATCAATATGAGGATAGGAGTTGCCTATCATCAATTCAACCGAGTCAGCATGGCGAGCTTTGCCTTAGGAGGGGATTCCAGGTGACCCTGAGTATCCGAAACGAGGAGCTTGAGACGATCCGGGAATTTCTGATAATCAGCCGGCTGAGGTAAGCCTTTTGCTTACATTTGAGTTATCAGACTTCCTTGATCGGTAAGGCATTTTCGGGACAAAGGGTACCTATTTTACTCCCCTTAATCGAACTGTATTGATTGGTGGTTATATGTTATGTTTGTCCCTGTCTATTGTCCATCGGAGTGTTATAGATAAGAAAGGGAAGAATAGTGCTGTTCACAGGTATATGTAGTACATCTGCTAGATAAAGTAGTTTAGAGGCAAGAGGGTATAGGCACACGTAGAGGAGAGAGAAGACTGGCCAGTCATTACGGGCATTGAATTAAGTAAGGGAATGAAGGGTAAGAGACCCTCAAAAATGCCCAGCGCAAGAGGAGCGCTACATATGAACCAAAGGTGCGGTTCCGCCTATACTGAGCCCCTAGATTAATGGTTAGAGTGGACAGGGATCCACAATGGGTAACTGGGTTACCAAGGTCCACAGGGACTAAGAATCATGCAGAGTAAACAGCTAGAGAAACAGCTATCTATGTGAGCAGGATGGATCAAGGGTGACATTAACACTAGACAGAAAGGGACATTTTCATGTTAAGTTGTGGGATGAATTTGGGGTCAGGCACTACAATTATTAGAGTCAGAAACAGAGAAATGAGAGGTAAAACAGAATACTTTATATGTTGTCAGAGAGAGAAGATGGGATGAGTACTCTGGCTGACCGTCTGATCATAGAAGCTAGATATAAAAGATATCTGAACAAAATAAAGAAAGTAGAATTTAGACAGGAAAATATTAATGAGAGTTAAAAGAAAGTGAGAGAATGATATGCATGTGTTGTGCACAAATGGGAAAAATGTAAGCGATTTTAGAGAGATATTGGTGTATGTGTGTGCGAATGCTGGGACCTTTAGTTCTATTGCTTGTGTGTGTCATGTACGCAGATGTGACCCCCTCCTTTGTGCTCTCCTGAAAGAATGTCCCTGAGAGGTCAGTGATAAGCTGGAAGGACACAATGCCAATTTCTGTTTTTTAGACAAAACATTTATAACAAAATGTGCCAGGTTAACGAATCTAATGGTAAACAATGTGATCACAATTATTTTGAATCTGTTTTCCAAACATGGTAAAATGAAGGTTACATTTAACCGTGTATTACACAAATTGAATATCCTTTGATAGTGGAAACAGTGCATTTAAAAAAGGGAAATTAAGTAAAATTAAGTAGTAATGAGTATTAATTTCTAATATGAGTTTAACAATTTTATTAATAATATAGATATATTGAAACTGGTTTAGACAACCTTTGGTTGGAAATGAAATCCAGGTTAATGGGGAAATTTGTAATGAATGAGATTAGTTTAGATTAAGATAACAATTTTGTAATTTTACATTTATACAATAAGCTCTTATTGAGAGAAAAAAAAGATTAAGATGAGGTTGTTATTTTGAATAAAGCTGCCATAATATTTAACAAAGCCAAGATGGATGGAATACATAAGAAGTTCTTCTATAAAAATGAAATTTAAAGGTTTTTGATAATAACTTGATGTGCGGTCCATGATGTAAGAGTAATATTAAATAAAATTTAAATATAACAGACCCATCACATCAAGTCCACACACCCTGTTAGGATAGATGCCATCTGCAGCCAGTTGTTTTATAGTTTTTGATGCTTTCTGGTCCATCATACAGATTCTTGGTCCTTTTGTTTTTATTTATTTTTATTTTTTAAATCCAAAGCAGAATGTGTGGATTGTGAAATGAAGTGCCCCTTTTTCTTGTAAGTACTGTGGTATAAGCAGAAGAATATTTTGGATTTATGGGCATCTCTCCATGACCGCAGGGTATTGTTATCATTTATTATAATGTTGCCAGGAAAAAGTTGTCTTTTGAAACATGAAACTGGAGTTCTTACACAAATAGTGTGATAGAAAACAAGACATTGTAATATATTTATGGAAGCTGGACCCAGTAATGAAGGGTTCACCCGATATATCAGAGCTGTAGCTTTTATACAAAGGTGCTATTAGACAAAGTTAGATATTGTTTTGGTCAAACATTTAATTTTTAATGGTCCGACATTCTGTGCAGCAAATATACAGCTAACTAAATGTTTGTTTAATGAAAGGTTTAAAATATGAGTTTGATTATGTACAAATCTAACAATGAAAAACGTGTACATTTATTCAAAAGAAAGGAAAAGACGCATGTGTTAAATTGATGACATAGGAATCAACTGCTGTGAGCCCAGTGCAGGACACACTCCCTGAAGACCCAGATATTACATTTTTTGTAGATTTGAGTATGCAGTTTATCACCCAGAAGGATACTCTGATATTCAAAGTCATTGGATCCTTTTTCCCCAGCTCAAGAAACAGAGCTCCATGTTTTAGCAAAGCCTGTGAGCTGTAAAAAGAGTGTATATTTATATAGATAGTCGAGATATAGAGAGCTTTTGGTTCCATTTAAAGGGCCAGAAGTTTGTTTTTACTTCGGCAGGTAAACCAATAAAGCATGCTAAGTTAATTTGATCGGCTGTTTTCAGCCTTCCAGGTTCTTGCTGAGGTAGCCATATTAACTTTCACACATGGAAGCAGACCAGGTGACTAAGGATGCTGCATTTACAGCACCGGACACTTGATGGGTCTGTGCAACTCACAGATTCCACCCTAGTTCTGGCCCAGTATAGCTGGGATTAATAATTCAACTTTAAGGACCCCAGAACGAGAAGAACAAGTGGTCCACAGGGGGCAACTTCTTATGAAACGGGACTTTGGAAAAGGTGATCATTTATGTCTGCCAGCCACTCTTTTCCCTTCAGCTTGACACATGGACCGTGTCATCAGTCACAAGCAGTTATGGCTGCCTTAGTAAATGAGCGTGGGATAGAGCCAGGGTTCACCACAGTTGTTTTTATAACACACCACTTCTTGTTTTACCTGTTACCAAAGGTGTTACCAAAAGCTGAACATCCCTCCCAGAGATTACAAAAAGAAATATCCAGATGCCCAAGTTAGGATCTTACGAGTATGCATTTTGTCTGTATGGACATGTTTTTTGGATGTCCAGTGGCAAATGCTACTGCAAAGGCCACAGTAAAAAGTGTTATCAGAAGTAGTTTGTAAGTACAGAGTGCCAGAAAGTACAGAGAGTAACAGAGGAAATCATTTTTTATAGGAGAGTCCTTACTAGAAGTTTTGAGGTTTTATTTTTACACCCCCTACTGTCTACAATGTATCAGACAAAGTAGAGTAAGAAACTAGAAAACTTTTGCCTGAATGTTTTTCTTATATTTTATGAAGCCCCTAAGGGGGATGTTGGACTCTCTCCCTATGGGATTTGGTTTGGGAGTGTGTTACTCACTTGCTTATATTTTGTCTCAGCAGCTGAAGTCCTTCATTCGGATCTCACAGAGAATGTTGCTGATCTTTTAAGGTTTTTGACAAACTCATTTATGTGTTTTCTCCCCAATTCCAGATCCTAAAAGTTTGGAAGGATCCAAAACTAAAGCCAGGTGACTTGTGGATTGTTAAGAGACATTTATATATAAGGAAATGTTTGGAGACTCAATACAGCATCTATTTCATGTACAGTTTTTGCAAAACTTGAAGGAAAAGTCACCTGGATCCACACCAGACACTGCAAAAATGACTAAATTAAAGAAATCTCTGTTTGATTTGTTTCCCTCTTGTGATCACAGTCTAGGGTACTTTTTGATTCAGTTACTTTAATTGTAAGGGATATATATATTTGAAAAATAGTTTAGCCATGTTGAAGTCATATTTGTCTTTTGTACGTCTTCCATTTTATGTAGAATTGTCAGTGTTTACATATGCTGATAAGTCAGCATGCCAACAATTAAGCTAGAAGGCCATTCTGGCCACAGGAGTGTACAGCCAGTACTCTGTAAATATGTCTTATCAATCATTTGTTTTTCACAATGAAAAGTCATTTGGTAATGAAAAAGTTGCTCAGCTATTATTTTCTCCACAATGGAGTTTTTTGCCTCTTTGGCCAGGACTACCTCCACCTAAGCGTGTGGAGGTTCCAGGTTAAAGGTGATAGCAGGTATGGTTAGTGATCAAAATATTGATCAAAAGAGGGGAGACTGTAATGGAAATTTGTAAGTTCTGTATATAATTGTATTGTATTTTGTATGTATCGCACACTGCCCTCACTGTGCAACAGCACTAATAATGTTTTCAGTAAATGTTTACATTCTTTCGAGTCCTGATTAGAATTAGCCTGCCTATGTAACGCCCCTTGTTATGATAAACCTACAATTGTAATATTAATGTGATACCTACGTAATCATGTGCATAAAAACCTTCAATTGCGTCATAATAAAGCAGAACAGTAATTTGGAAAGATGCTGAGCGTATCTTTTGTGTCTGTTCCCTACTGCAGTAGTTATTATTAATTTGGAACCACTAATCAATATGAGGATAGGAGTTGCCTATCATCAATTCAACCGAGTCAACATTAATGAGGAAAAAAAATTAACTTAAATGATTTTAGCAAATGGCTGCAATATAACAAAGAGTGAAAAATGTAAGGGGGTCTGAATACTTTCCGTCCCCACTGTATATACACACATATATATAAATATAAAACACACGTTTTGCCCTTCATTCCAATTTTAAACTGAATGTTTTTTTTTTAATAAGGTAAGAGTTAATTTTCAGATCTAAAAAATAATATACGGGCAAAAAATTAAAAAGCAACACTGGCAACGAGAGGGTTTAAAGCTATTTTAAATAGGATTTTTTTTCCAGCCTATTTCAAATCATAGATGTATTTGCGTATTTGTGTGTTTATATTAAACTGTCAAGTATATCTGTAGTACCATTAAATTAAAATGTTGCATGCATAATTATTTTGATGCTGCTCATGAGAAGAGGCAGTGACTAATGTACTGTTAAGCACACTCATTGCTAATGGCAGCTCGATAGCTTAGATACTGTCAAGAATAGGACACAATTTTCAAATCACAAGACACAAGAACTTTTTAAGACTGCAAAGCAGCTAAAACTTTACAGTGCATAGAATATGTACAGAACCTTTAGTGACCTTGCACTTATTTCTAATTTGCTTTTGTTCACACCGCCTGGAAGTAATTTTACAGGCAAACTGCAAATTACTAATATAGAGGGTGTAATTATCATTTCAGGTGGCTGAATCATCTCTGTGGAAACATTTAAAATCATTTTATCATATGAATAAATAGAAAGAAGATGATATATATATCACTGAAGCAAAAAAAAATTAAAAATGCTTGCTGAAAGAACAGTCTACCTAAAATGAATATTTAAAATTTGATAGATGCTGGTGAATTGACCTGCTGGTTTGTCTCTTGGCAACTCCAGCGGCAAGACTGACAGCTCTGATATGGCCCTATGGAGTTTCACTCCTTTTTGTCATGAAAATTGCTGAAAACTAGTTTAGTTTTATTATTTTAATAATAATTTTAAAAAAAATGTACGTACCTGTGCTTGCTAAATAGAACCTTCAGAAGTATATACATGATAATATTCTGGCAGTTTTTACCATGATAACGAGTTCATTTTGAGCCTTGCGTTGCCTTCTTTTATGCTCAATGAACATGACACTGGCTAAAACATACTGTAATTGGTATATGTCAGGGCAAAAAATATATTTATAAAAAGAAAAACCAGTATATCTCTGCAGTAAATACAGATTTCCCTATGTTTTATCCCTTTTGAGATTCCAATAAGCCCTCGCCTGCAGACCCTCTTCAACCACTGGGCCAGGGTTGTGTGGAAAAAGTCCTTGTCCTTATCAACATTAGGACAAGATGCTTTGCCTTTTAATGTTCCACTTTAAGCATTTAAAACTCGCTACTCCTGGCTGAATTGAATTGACCAGCACATATTTCCTAGGTCAGTGCCTACATCCCCATGCTATTTATTTATTTATTTATTTTTGACACCCTCTTTCCTATTGGCCAAGAAAATTGGCATTTTTTAGGTTTTGGCTCCCACTAAATTCAGTGGGGTTTGAGTTTAGCACATATCTATGTAGTTCACTAAACCCTATTTGAATCGAAACCAGGGCAGTTTGGCTCCTCCCTACTTGGCAACCATTCTACAGTAAAGTTATTGTCCTGTCTGAAAAGACTATCTGCTATCCAGAAAGTATTTTCTTTGCACCCTTTGGAAACTGGTCCTGTGTATTTTGCTAATGCTGATCACAGTCCAGAAGGTCAATACCTTGCTTGGCCTCTCCTACCACCTTTACCTAACTACTGGTTACTGCAGTGTTTCTCAACCATTTTTGTGTCAAGGCACCACAATCTCAAGGCAGTAAACTAATAGTTTTACACATTACAGCAGCATCCAAACACATGGGCCACCCAACTTTAGAGGTGATTTATTCCTCCATCTTTGCACACTGGTAATGACTAGTATTCTAGCATTTTTCTACTTCCTCAGTTTCTGTCCCTCTCTCTGCTAACGGGACCCCAGAGAGGGGTGGGGGCAAACAAGGATGCTGTACAGGTGCCCAACATCCTTGTTATCAACCAATGACATCATTGGATGTTAGGATGCCAGTAGGCTGGTCTGCATGGCACCCATGGTTTTAATGCTGCACAATAAAACCTGTGGGTTTGTGTAACAAAAAAAGCAGGCTTGTGGCACTCACTGGCTTGTTGACAATTTTGGGGCAATTTGTGGCAATTTTTAGGTATTTTGCCAAGGCACTCCTGAAGGACCCAGGAGGCCCCCCAGGGTGCCATGGCACCCTGGTTGAAAAAGGCTGGGTTAGTGACCACCTTTTATATTTAACAGTGCAGCAAGTGTAAGGGGTATATTAGACCGCATCATTCATTACTGTGGTTGTTCATTGCATAACTGCCCCAAGCTTTTGGAGTTGCTCAGGCTGCTCTGGCAGAAAGTTGGTGCTGCATGTAAGCTACAGAAAGTGCATGTGTCACTTTACTAGCCATAAATGCTCATGCCACCTAAAAGTGGTATTTCTGGTATGTTTGAGTGGGCTCAGTCAGCTCCTGACTTCTTAGTGGTCTTAGGTATCCCAATAACTTTTGAGTCTGTGCCTGTCCATCCCTTCCCAACTTAGATTGAAACAGTTGTTTCTGTTGCATCTTTCATTATATAAAATAATTAAACAGAGGGGGTGGGGGCATAATGGCTTCAGCAGATATGCAGACCCAGGAACTCCAGTGAAGAAACAGTAGACATTGGTTGAGTGGTTTTAAATCTCTACCATCTACCAAAAACTGAGATCCCAGTTTTGGATGCACTGATCCTTTAAATTAGTACAAGTTTTCTTTTTAACTGGAAACAACAGCACTAATCAGAAGATATTTATATAAAGGAATAAAATACATTTATTACCTTTAAACTGCATTGTAAATTTTCCTTTGGTGAGGATGTTTGGAGGGCAGTTAAAGCGGATATTTGTGTAATCAAAACACAGATTGCTCCCTAGTTCGATCGTTTAGTAAAAAAAAAAGGCATTAGAGTTTGCTGAAAAGCAGGAGAGATAAGTTCCTGTTTGGTTTACTCATAGTCTGTAAATTGCTGTTTTATGTTCTTAATTATTGGAAATGTAATAAAGAATGATGTTTCTTCATCAACATTTACACCCTGCTTTGCCATTTATTTATGTTTATAGGTTGATAAGAATTTTTTTATGTATCTTCTTGTCAGGTTTACTACGATGCCCTGGTATGCTGACATAATGCCTATTAACCAGTATATGATGCAGGGGCATATATTATACTTAAGAGTGCAATCTTTATAGAAGAATTAGAGCTTATACCGTGTTGTTTTCAAACTACCATCTATTGTTCAGCAAATTAAATCACTTTCAATCCCAAAACTGTAATATATTGCAGCTTACCAATCATTTGATGTGGTGGCTGCATTTGTTTTCTATTTTAGAACTTTTTACCTTCTATTGTCACCTGGTGATCTGGCCAGTAACACACCTCCTGTATTAGAGTGCCTCCCATCTGAATGAATAAGCACAGGGGGCGCCTTTGGGCCGTAACAGTGTCAGTCTGGGGGGGGGGGGGGTCCTTTTTGGGATAAAGGTTTTAAATAAATAAAAGATTGTTGTAAGCACTAACAACTGCTAGCTAAGCTGCTACACTTGCAGAATAGCTTGTGCTGTGGAAAAACAATAGACTTCCTGGTTGGTTCACCAGATGCAAATACAGTGGGGCAAAAAAGTATTTAGTCAGCCACCAATTGTGCAAGTTCTCCCACTTAAAAAGATGAGAGAGGCCTGTAATTGTCATCATAGGTATACCTCAACTATGAGAGACAAAATGTGGAAACAAATCCAGACAATCACATTGTCTGATTTTTGAAAGAATGTATTTGCAAATTATGGTGGAAAATAAGTATTTGGTCAATATCAAAAGTTCATCTCAATACTTTGTTATATATCCTTTGTTGGCAATAACAGAGGTCAAACGTTTTCTGTAATGCCCTGTACACACGGTCGGATTTTCCGATGGAAAAAGTGCGATCGGATTGTGTTGTCGGAAATTCCGATCGTGTGTGGGCTCCATCTGACTTTTTCCGTCGGAATTTCCGACACACAAAGTTTGAGAACAGGATATAAAATTTTCCGACAACAAAATCCAATCGTGTGTACACAAATCTGACTCACAAAGTGCCACGCATGCTCAGAATAAATTAAGAGACGAAAGCTATTGGCTACAGCCCCGTTTATAGTCCCGACATACGTGTTTTACCTCACCAAGTTCAGAATGATCCGATTTTTCGACTACTTTGTGCGACCATGTGTAT
Source organism: Lithobates clamitans (assembly GCA_037952925.1). Classification (NCBI taxonomy): domain Eukaryota; kingdom Metazoa; phylum Chordata; class Amphibia; order Anura; family Ranidae; genus Lithobates; species Lithobates clamitans. Next base: position 1,095,245 of record JBBGZY010000598.1, read on the forward strand.
GCAAGACAAGTTTGGCCCAAAATTGGTTGGAAAAAATCTGATGGATTTTGTTGTCGGAATGTACGATCAATGTCTGATCATGTGTACAGGGCATTATTCTTTACAAGGTTGCCACACACTGTTGCTGGTATGTTGGACTATTCCTCCATGCAGATCTCCTCTAGAGCAGTGATGTTTTGGGGCTGTCGCTGGGCAACATGGACTTTTATCTCCCTCTAAAGGTTTTCTATGGGGTTGAGATCTGGAGACTAGCTGACCTTAAAATGCTTCTTACGAAGCCACTCCTTCGTTGCACGGGCGGTGTGTTTGGGATAATTGTCATGCTGAAAGACCCAGCCACGTTTCATCTTCAATGCCCTTGCTGATGGGAGGAGGTTTGCACTCAAAATCTTACGATACATGGCCCCATTCATTCTTTCATGTACACGGATCAGTCATCCTGTTCCCCTTTGCAGAGAAACTGCCCCAAAACATGATGTTGCCATCCCCATGCTTCACAGTAGGTATGGTGTTCTTTTGTTGCAAATCAGCATTCTCTCTCCTCCAAACACGACGACATTATATGACATTCTCTCAATCCTCTTCTGGATCATCCAAATGCTCTCTAGCAAACCTCAGACGGGCCCGGACTTGTACTGACTTAAGCAGGGGGACACGTCTGGCACTGCAGGATCTGAGTCCCTGGCGGCGTAGTGTGTTACTGATGGTAGCCTATGTTTCGTTGGTCCCAGCTCTCTGCAGGTCATTCACTAGGTCCTGCCGTGTGGTTCTGGGATTTTTGCTCACTGTTCTTATGATCATTTTGACCCCATGGGGTGAGATCTTGCGTGGAGCCCCAAATCGAGGGAGATTATCAGTGGTCTTGTATGTCTTCCATTTCCTAATTATTGCTCCCACAGTTGATTTCTTCACACCAAGCTGCTTAATTATTGCAGATTCAGTCTACAATTTTGTTTCTGGTGTCCTTCGATAGCTCTTTGGTCTTCACCATAGTGGAGTTTGGAGTGTGACTGTTTGAGGTTGTGGACAGGTGTCTTTTATACTGATAACAAGTTCAAACAGGTGCCATTAATACAAGTAATGAGTGGAGGACAGAGGAACCTCTTAAAGAAGAAGATACAGGTCTGTGAGAGACAGAAATCTTGCTTGTTTGTAGGTGACCAAATACTTATTTTTAACCATAATTTGCAAATAAATTCTTTCAAAAATCAGACAATGTGATTGTCTGGATTTGTTTCCACATTTTGTCTCTCATAGTTGAGGTATACCCATGATGATAATTACAAGCCTCTCTCATCTTTTTAAGTGGGAGAACTTGCACAATTGGTGGCTGACTAAATACTTTTTTGCCCCACTGTATAAGAGAGTATGCCTTAAAAATAAAAGGAATGCAGCCATCACATCTGGCTTTTTACATCTGGGTTTAATACCACTTTAAATATTATGTAAAGAAAACCTTTTTTGCTTTTGTTTTGGATTAGGTAAGGAACGATTATGCCCTCTGTCAAGTTTTTATTGCTCTCTGTGTCCCTGCTACATACATAGACATATAGGGGGAGATTTACCCTGCATTCACACATAATCGCGGGTGGGATCGCTGCGATTCCGTTGCGTGATCTCAAATGGCTTAAAAACACAGGACGTGTTTGCGATGCCATTACTTCTAAAAGCGTCCAAATCGCACCGCGGCTTTGCCACAATTGTCGCGTGGTAAATTTGTGCTGTAATCGCAGCAAATTGCAACATGTGATGCTGTCTCCCAAAAGAAGCTCATGTTCCCTCTTGAGCGACAACCGTTGCGATTGCAGCATGACTTACTGTGCAATAATGGAGGGAAAATCGTGGCGCAATTGGTGTGCCATTAGAAGTAATGGTTTTTGATTACTTCTAATAGCACCCATTTAAAAAATGCGGTGATTCCACCTGCGTTCATGTGTGAATGCAGGGTTAGTCCCTTTTCACACCTGAACGATTTTCTGCTTGAAGCTTGTAGCGCTAAAATGCTCAACAAGCCAAATCCTATTCATTTCAATGGCCCCTGTTCACATATGAGCGTTCTGCCGTCTGAAGCAAAACGCCTGAACCTAAAAAAAAATGAGCTTCGTTTTGGAAGATTACAAGTGTTTTTGGGCCCATAGACTCCATTAGAAATGCCTGACTTGAACATTTTACAAGCTTTTTTTGTTCAAATAGCAGCTCTGCACCCGTAATTTCCTCTCCCCCCCCCCCCCCCAGTGCTTTCTATTGGCTAAACAAAAATACCTGAAGCTGTAAAACGCTTGTACTACACTTCTAAAACGCTTTAAAAAAAGCTTGCAAAAAAACACCAAAAATACCAAAAATTCCAGCAAATTGCTACGCGAAGATGTGAAGGGAGCCTTACTAAAACTGGAGCACTGATAATCTGGTGCAGCTGTGCATGGTAGCCAATCTGCTTCTAACTTCAGCTTGTTCTAGAACCCCCCCCATAGTTACATAGTTAGTCTGGATGAAAAAAGACATCTAGTTCAACCAATAACCGACTGGTTAGATTCGCCCTCTCTACATGTCCTGATGACCATTGTCACCTTGTCAATAAAACAGAAACTAGGGGGTAATCCAAAACATTGGAGTTGTCACCAGAACAAGCGACAATAGTAATTTTTTTATAGGGGTACTCCAGTGACAATTGTATACAAGGTAATTCTTTTGGGGATCCCGACTCACTTCCTGTTGTATTTCTGGGACAGGAAGTAAAAGGTATCTTCAAGCAGACACAGACAGCAAATTATAAACTTATAGAAGTATTAACCCTTTCTACTCCAAAACCAAAAAAATGTCTTTGCATACACTATTGTATAGGGACATTTAAAGAACAACTCTGGAAAACTTGAAAATTGTTCCTATGCAACAGGGCTCTGCCTTCACTGCAAGAGCTAATTGCTTGTTTACGTCTAAGCAACTCGTCAAAGTAGATTTTTGTTCTAGATCAGTCCCCATAATGTCTTCTCCCCTATGCTTTAGCAGTCTAAGGTCCTGCCATCTTGAAGACCAAAGCAGGGTTGATAATGCCAAGTCCATCGCCAGATCATAAGGGAGCCCCATCTTCTGGGGGAGCAAAGGATCAAGTAAGTGCTTTTACTGCCCTAGACTAATCCATACAGCGCACTGCCCCACTGCATGGAATCGTTTTCAAGTTTTCTGGAGATGAGATTAACCTCTTTGTGCCGGTGCCTCCCTGCCCTTTAAGAGGTTTATGATGCCGGGAGGCGGAGCAAGGCTTAAGATCACGTGACCACTGTGATTGGCTGTCATGGTGGTCATGTGATCCGAAAACTGCTGCTTTTGATCAGAAGTTTTCGGTTAGATGCCAGTAACTGTCCCGAGAGCGCACAGCTTGCTCGCTCTGGACACAGCTGTATTGAAAGCAATTCACGCAAATATGTGGCCAAGGGGTTAAAATACATTGAGAGAACCATTAATTTCTGGATACATGACATTGCACAAAAAGCAATCAGGGAACAGAGACATCTATTGCTTTTGGTGTGGGATAACGTAATGACCCATTCAGGTGTGCTCATAAATCATATTTCTGTGGTAGCTGACCTAATGCATGGATTCCTTACAGAGCTCTACAGCAGATTGATGACTAGGCAGGACTCACCTCCTCCCCGTCACGTTTCTCTGACACAACGCATCACCAATTAGGGTAAAGAGCCAATGACATTGGCTCTTTACTACTTTACTATATGATCAGCTGTGTCCAATCATGTAAACAAATGTTGGTTATTGACATATCCTTTTCTCAGCGCTGCCACTGTGTGAGGAAAGGAAAGCTGATAACATAGAAACATAGAAAAGAGACAGCAGAAAAAGAATGGGTAGTCCATTGAGTTTTGCCCATTTATTTATTTATTTTTTCCTTAACCTCGTTGTCTGACTATAGATTTATGTTTATCCCAAGCATGTTTGAAGCCATTTACTGTTGACTGTCTCACTTCCTCTTTTGGTAGCTTATTCCAATCATCAACCACCATTCAGTAAAATAACACTTTCTAAGATAAGTTTTGAACTTTTCTCCAGTTGGTTTGAGGTCATGTCCTCGTGTTCTTGATTTTGGTTTCATATTGAAAAGACCGCCTTCCTTGAACCTTATTCACCCCCTTGATGTATTTAAAGATTTAAATCATGTCTTCCCTTTCCCTTCTTTCCTCCAGACTGTACAAATTAGGTTCCTGAAGTTGCTCTCAATATGTTTTATCCCCCAAACCTTTCACCATTTGTGTTACCCATCTCTGAACTCGTTCTATCTTATCAACATCTTTTTGTAAGTGAGGTCTCCAGAAATGGACGCAGGATTTATATAGGGGATCAGAATCTGCTATCTCCTTCTGGTGATCCCTCTAGTGATGCATCCCAGAATTCTATTTGCTTTTCCCAATGCCTGGTCACACTGTTTGCTCATTTTACAATCATCTGAAATAAGCACCCCCAAATCTTTTTCTTCTGTAGTGCAGGATAACACTGTACCCCCAATGCTGTACTCTCTAAGGGAATTATTTTTCCCTTGGTGCATTATTTTATTATAATCAGCTTTCCTGTAACAGCAGACATCAGTGCCCTGATTATCGCCATCAGTGCCAATCAACCAGCGTCCAACAGTGCAGCATATCAGTGCCCATAAGTGGCGCTTTATCAGTGCAGCCTCATCAGTACCTCTTTGTCAGTGTTCATCAGCACAGCTTATCAGTGCCCATTAGTGCCGCCTCATCAGTGCCTATTAGTGCAGTCTCATCTTTCCCCTTCAGTGCAGCCTCATCAATGCCCATCAGTGCAGCATATCAGTGGTCAACAGTGGCGCTTTATCAGTGCAGCCTCATAAACGCCTCTTTATCATTGTCCCTTGTGCAACTTATCAGTGCCCATTAGTGCCGCCTCATCAGTGGCAATCAGTGCAGCCTCATCAGTGCCTATTATTGCAGCCTCATCAGTGCCCATCAGTGCAGCCTCATCAGCGCACATCAGTGAATAAGAAAAATTACTAAATTGCAAAATTTTATAACAGACACAAAGGAAAAGGTTTTGTTTTTCAAAAGTTTTGGTCTTTTTTAATTTGTTTAGCATACAAAAAAAAACTCAGTGGTGACTAAATACCACAAAAAAGAAGGCTCTATCTGACACATAAAATAATAAAAATGTCATTTGGGTACAGTGTTGCATGACCTCGCAATTGTCATTCAAAGCACTAAAAGCTGAAAAATGGCCTGGGCAGGAAGGGGGTGAAAGTTCTTATTAGGTAAGTGGTTAAGGCCATTTCCCAAGGCTGGAGAGTGGCCCTCTACTCACACAGTCCTATGAGGGCCTTTTGGCTAGCGCTTGTACTTTAAGGGCTGGTTCACACTAGATGTAGTCCAGTGCGTTTTTATTCTGCATCAAATATGCATGGACAGTGTTTAACTACTTGCGGACCGCCCGCTGTTGTTGTACGTCGGCTATTTGAAGTGGAATACCATTGTTATGGCAGCTGCTAGCTGCCATAACCCCCGGAATCCTCCACAACAGTGGGCGGTCCGCTTTCAGATAAAAGTGGTCTCTGTCGTGAGATCACTTTTATTGGGGGGCGGGAAAGGGTCCCTCGATAAAAGTGCATGCATGCAGAAAGGCATCCAGAATGCATAAATTGTGGTGTGAACTGACCACAAAAAGGAAGTGCCCTTGAACTCTTGGCCCTGGCATTATGCAATTTCAAGATTAAGTCCTTACTCTTTTTGTTCAACTGTCAGTTCAATAAAGGGAAGTAGGGCTTAGTGCTGGGAGGGGACTACAATTAAAGCTCCGTGATCCGTGCTCTCCCCCTCCACATACCCCTATGCCCTCCTTAAGGTGTCTCCCTTTTTTTTTTTCTAATGTCTTCTAGTCTGTCTATTGGGTCATCTTTCTTCTTGTCTGACGACTGGTGGCCCCAGATGATGCAGATGTGATGATATGAAGACATCAGTTCTGCTCTCTGTATCAACCATCTATCAATGCAAGATGCAGTGCTAAGGGGGGGGGGGCTGTGGGGGACAACTTAGGATTAAAAGTGAGTATTGTATCCTAAGGTGTTTTTTTTTTTTTTTTTTATTAACGCCTAGGATCATTATAAAGGTTAAAAAAAACATTAGCTCAGAGTTAGGCATTATGCTCAATTTTGGGAGAAGTTGAGATAGAGGTATAAAATTAAAGAGTGGCAGAGATACACTATATTACCAAAAGTATTGGGACACCTGCCTTTACACGCACATATACTTTAATGGCATCCCAGTATTAGTCTGTAGGGTTCAACATTGAGTTGGCCCACCCTTTGCAGCTATAACAGCTTCAACTCTTCTGGGAAGGCTGCCCACAAGGTTTAGGAGTATGTCTATGGGAACATTTGACCATTCTTCCAGAAGCATATTTGTGAGGTCAGCCACTGATGCTGGATGAGAAGGCCTGGCTCGCAGTCTCTGCTGTAATTCATCCCAAAGGGGTTCTATCGGGTTGAGGTCAGGACTCTAAACTGTTCCCACAAAGTTGGGAGCATGAAATTGTCCAAAATGCCTTGGTATGATGATGCCTTATAAGTTTCCTTCAATGGAACTATGGGGACACCCCCTGAAAAACAACCCCACTCCATAATCCCACCTCCTCCATCAGCAACTCTGATGCCTTAAGTGTTGCCTTCACTGGAACTAAGGGACCACCCCCTGAAAAACAACTCCACACCATAATCCCCCCTCCACCAAATTATTTGAACCAGTGCACAAAGTAAGGTCCATAAAGACATGTATGAGCGAGTTTGGGGTGGAGGAACTTGACTGGCCTGCACAGAGTCCTGACCTCAACCCAATAGAACACCTTTGGGATGAATTAGAGCTGAGACAGAGAGCAAGGCCTTCTCGTCCAATATCAGAGCCTGACCTCACAAATGCGCTTCTGGAAGAATGGTCAAACATTCCCATAGACACACTCCTAACCTTTGTGGACAGCCTTCCCAGAAGAGAAGCTGGTATGGCGAAGGGTGTGCCAACTCAATATTGAACCCAGACTAAGACTGGGATGCCATTAAAGTTTATATGCGTGGGGGCGTGTCCAAGATGTCGGCCTGAGCAGACGTGCTTCCCGGAGCTCTGCTAGAGACTAATCCTTACACACTATCCTGCCTGGACTGATTGCCTCCTTTTTAGATGTCTGGATTCCCATATGCCGTCCAGATCATCTGCCAGAACGAAGAGCGGTAAGAAGCTCAGTTTCCCCCCGAATACACCGGAGGCCGCTGTGTCCGCAGCGCCTGGGGTGAAGGGCCCGCGCAGCCGTTCCAATATGGCCACTCAGATGGCGGTGGAGGAGAACCCCTCAGCCTCCCTTCCGGGAATACCTGAAGTGATGGCGGCATGTCAGGCCACTTTAGCAGGGAAGATGGAGGCCGTACAGACAGATGTGGGTCTGATTAGACAGGACCTGGAGAAGTTCCGGTGCCGTCTCGGGGTAGCTGAGCAGAGAGTGGGACAGGTGGAGGATGTAGCAGAGGAACACTCGGTAGCGATTCGGACCTTGCAAAACAAGGTGAAGGTCCTGGAATATTGCGCCGAGGACGCCGAAAATCGCAGTAGGCGCAACAACCTGCGAATAGTAGGCCTCGCAGAGGGTGCGGAAGGACAGAATCCGACCACCTTCGTGGAAGATCTCCTGAGATCCCTGTTCCCTGGAGCCCAGTTGTCCTCCTACTTTACAGTGGAGAGAGCGCATAGAGTTCCGCCGCAGCGAGGCCCGCCTGGCTCCCCACCCCGCACGCTGATTCTGCGCCTGCTGAACTTCAGGGACAGGGATGAACTTCTGCGAGCTGCAAGAACGACGAAAGACATCTCCTACCAGAACAGTAAACTGCTACTGTTCCCTGATTATACCATTGAGACCCAGAAGCAGCGTAGATCTTTCGACGCGGTCAAGGCTGCCATGAGGGCAAAGGGAATCAAATACAGTATTCTCTTTCCTGCGAAGCTGAGAGTGGTAGACGGTGAGACGATCCGTTTCTTTACCAACCCCAGGGATGCTTCCTCGTGGCTGGAATCGCTGCCTGCACTGAAGTGAATGGATCGGTAACTGTTTAAATATTTCTGTTTTTTCCCTTTTTTTTTTGGTTTGCACTGGCCTTATCCGTTTTAAGGAAAAGAGCAGATTTCCAGCTGTTGGATTCTATGGTTGATGGGCCCCTAGTGATCCTCTCTAGTATCAGTACGGGCCCCCCCCTTTTTGTTTTTGGTTCATCTCGCAAAGGTCCTATGGGCTCAGCCCTGTTGGATCGGATGGCTGAGGGACTACTGGATGACACCTGGGGTCTGGGGGCTGTGCTTATCCCAACCCTGAAGAAGAGGCTCCGCTTAGCTGACATCCCTACAGATATGGATGGTGCTGATCTCATCATTTTAAGTACTGTGCCCCTGGTTTTTCCAGGTGAACTATGAGTGTTCGTGTCCGTTTGGAATTCTAAGACTCTCTAGCATCTCTTGTTGGGAAGTTAAAAGGCTCCCTAGTTGGCTCGGAGTGTGGTTACCCCTCTGTGCAGTTAAGGGGGAGGGGTGACTGACTCTCTGTTCGTCTAACTGGGGCACGCCTCCCTGAGTAAGTTACTCTGAAGGACTCTGGGATTTTGGGGAGATATGCATGATCCCAGTTTTAGGGGTCTGCGGGGTGGGGGGTGGGAGGGGCAGCCGTTGCTGACCCTGGTTAATTTTAGTTTGTTGTTTTTTCCTTTTTTGTTTTTCACGGTGCTTTTTTCTCACAAGACTTATGCAGCTAAATTCTTAACCTTTAGTTATGGTACAGGATTGAATGTTACGTCAACCTGGCGGCTTCTGTGGCGATGGTCGCTTCTGCCTATCTTTCTGCCTGGGTGGTTGATCCTGTCCCCGGGGATTGAACAGGGAGGGGGTTTCCAATGGTCCTTTAATTTTTATTACACAGACTATGGCTAATTTCTCCATTCTCTCTTGGAATGTCAGGGGAATGAACTCGGCGATTAAGCGTTCGCTGGTCTTCAAATATCTAAAAACATATGCCCCCCATATTTGTATACTACAAGAGACCCACCTTGTGGGCTCGAGGATTCTTGGCCTCAAAAGGGCCTGGGTGGGCTCCCAATATCATGCCACCTATTCCAGCTACTCCCGGGGAGTAAGCATTTTGGTCCACCGGTCCCTCTCATTTCAGCTTCGGGAGGTTAAAACTGACCCAGGCGGAAGGTATGTAATTATCCATGCGACCATTGCCAACATGTCATATGTGATTGTGGGACTTTACCTCCCCCCTCCTGCAGATATGTCCCTGTTATATGATATCATGCGAATGGTTGTACAGTTCAATACTCCACATGTCGTGTTGCTAGGGGACTACAATTTGGTTCCTTGTCCACAGGTCGACAGGCTCCACCAGTCCTCTCGTAGATCTCCTGATCTTATGCAGTGGGCCGACACATTTGAACTTACCGATGTGTGGCGACACTACAATCCATCTGTGAGAATGTTTACGTGTCACTCATCCACCTTTCGTACCCTCTCCCGCATTGACCTGGGGTTTGTTACGCGGGCAATGCTGCAGAGGGTTGCGAGGGTGCAGATCCTCCCTAGAGGAATCTCAGATCATGCCCCCATTATGCTGTCGATACAGACCGGGCCTACTGCTGGCAGGAGACTGTGGAGACTGTCGGGGCACTGGATTGCTGACCCTAAGATCCAAGAAGATATGTCAGAGGCCATGTGTCATTACTGGTTAGAAAACAGGGATTCAGTGGGGGCTCTGATGGGCTGGGATGCATTTAAGAGTTGGTTGAGGGGAGAATATATTTCCCGCATTGCCCATACCCAGAGACAGTCTGTGCGGTCGTTGAGGGATCTGGAGGAGGAACTGAGGGTCAAAGAGGCTTGTTATGTGACAGATCCCTCGCCTATTAATCATGGGAATTGGCAGTTTGCATTGAGGGCGGTTGAACTTTTCAGGATAGAGATGACAAAAAAATCCATGCTCAATACTGCTCAAAGGGTTTTTGAGTACGGTGACAAAAATGGCAAGATGTTGGCATGGCTGTCCCGTGGTCAGAACCCCAGTACCCATGTTGGGAGTATTAGAGATGAGGGAGGAGTTCCTCTCACGTCACGAGTTCTGATGAAATCCTTGCTAGATTTATGAGATATTATAAATCACTTTACTCGACTAGAGTGAATTATGATTTGTCCGAACTTGGGACCTACCTAGATAGGGTGGACTTTCCTGTTCTGTCTCGGGAAGCCAGAGAGTCACTAGAGAAGGATATTACCTTGGAGGAAGTCCAGATCGCTATGACTCAGATGCAGCCTGGGAAAACACCCGGTGCAGATGGCATCCCGATCGAGTTCTATTCCACTTATCAAGAACTCCTGGCCCCTAGGCTTACAAAACTGTTTGCCCAATTTGCCGAGCTTGGCTCACTACCGGAATCCATGTCTGAGGCTGTAATTGTGTTGGTGCCTAAGGCGGACAGGGACCCCGAGGAATGTGCATCGTATCGACCAATCTCTCTAATAAATGTCGATGCAAAGTTGTTGGCGAAGATATTGGCTAATCGCTTGACGCAGATCCTGGATGAACTTATCCACGTGGACCAGACGGGGTTCATGCCCGGCAAGGGCACCGACATCAATTTGAGGAGACTGCAGCTTAACTTGTCTGCCTCTCATGATAATGCGGGTTCTAGAGTCATTGCCTCACTCGACGCCGAGAAGGCATTTGACTCGGTTGAGTGGGGCTATCTTTGGCAGGTGTTGGGTAGATATGGGTTTGGCCCTCATTTTTTGCACTGGCTACAACTGCTCTATGACAAGCCCTCGGCCTGTGTTAGGACCAGTGGAGGGATCTCTGAGGGATTTTTGTTGCAACGGGGTACGAGACAGGGCTGCCCTCTTTCCCCCTCCCTGTTCGCACTGGCGTTGGAGCCCTTGGCTGTCCTTCTCAGGGCGTCCCGGGAGGTGGAGGGGTTGAGGATAGGTCCTCTGGAGGAGAAGGTGTCGTTGTACGCCGATGATGCGCTCTTATAATTACGTGACGCGGACTCCTCCCTGCGGGCTGCCCTGGAGTTATTCGACGAGTTCGGCCGGTTCTCGGGGGTCCGAATAAATTGGTCCAAAGCAGTACTGTTCCCTCTTGACCCCTTGGCGCGGACGACGGCGGCTCCTACTCAGTTGCAGTGGGTCTCGAGCTTTAAATATCTGGGTATTAGAATAAGTCGAGATCCCCTGGAGTTTCATGAACTCAATACCCGCCCGGTTCTGTCACAACTTAGAGCTCGTTGTGCCTCTTGGAGTAACCGTCCGCTTAACCTGCTAGGGCGCATTAACCTGATAAAGATGGTTTTTCTCCCAAAATTCAACTATCTGTTTAGGAACTCCCCGGTGTGGATCCCAAATGCATTCTTTAAAGAGCTGGACAGTTGTATTGGATCCTTTATTTGGAAGGGGTCTACCCCTCGGCTGGCGCGTTTTACCCTGTCTCTTCCTCCGCGGTGTGGGGGCTTGGCGTTGCCTAATTTTCGGGTCTATTATTGGGCAGCCATTTTGGTCTCGGTCCGTTGGTGGTTTCTCCGCTCTAGAGCCAATGCGGCGGTGTGCCTGGAGGCGGCCCTGCTGGGATCTCTTGGAGACCTCGCAAACCTTGTGTATCGGGGACCTAGGGCTTACGCCAATCTCCCGCTCCCAACTAGAACGACGATTAGGGTGTGGGTGGTAGCCAGGAAGAGGTTCCTCAAAATTGGTCAGTGGTCACCATTTCAACCTCTGTGGGGTAACGCTAATTTCCCACATTTCAGTACGATTCCGGATCCACAGGTTTGGGCAAAATTTGGAATAAAGACCCTTCGGGATATTATGCCGGCAGGGCATTTATTGACATACAAAGACCTTTCTGCCAAGTTTGGGCTGCCTGGGTGGATGTACTTCAGGTATCAACAGTTGCGCCATGCTGTGCGTGCACAGTTCATGGGACCGGTTGCCCTGGCCATGGACCCCATAGAAGAACTATTGGCTCATGAGTCGCTTTCCAAGCCTCTCTCCTCCCTTTATATGGCATTGCTTAGTTTGGATTCTCCTGGGTTGGAGAAGCTGTGGGAGTCATGGAGAGCTGACATTCCTACCTTGGAGAGAGAGGAGTGGAATGACTGCTTCGAGGAGGGTTTTGGGTTGGTCATTTCTTCCAGAGACAAGGTGATCCAGGCTAAATTCCTTCACAGAGTGTACTACACTCCGCAGCGACTGCACAGACTGTACCCCTCGAGGGATCCCCTATGTGGTAAATGTAGGAGAGATGTAGGGACATACCTTCACATGTTTTGGACTTGTCCGGTGGTGACTAAGTTCTGGGCTGCAGTGTTTGAGGCTATTAATGAGCATCTTGGGCTATCATTGATACAGGCTCCGGAGCTGGCATTGCTGGGAGTGCTGGGAGATGACCTGATGCCTAGGTATACTAAACTTCTTATTGGTTTTTTACTATACTACGCAAAAAAGACGATTCTTCTTAGATGGACGTCTGCATCCCCCCCAACTATGACGCTATGGGAAGATACCATTAATAAAGCCCTCCCACTGTACAAAATGATGTACTTAAATAGGAAGTGCCCCAAAAAATTTGAGGGCATCTGGTCACCTTGGACTGCCTAAGATTAATAATGCTTATAACTTGATAGGACTGTGGCGCTTGAACGCACTGCTTGGGCTTCCCTTCCCCCTCCCCCCCCCTCCCTTCCATTGCTTCCTTCTGCCCCCCCCCACTCCCTTCCCCCCCTCCCATCCTCCTTGGTCATTTCCCTCCTTTTTGTTGGTTTTGGTTTTTTTTTCTTTTTTTTTTTTTTTTTTGAATTGTGTGATAATATACTGGTGACCTCCTCTTACTCTATTAATAAGCTTGTACTAACGCGGATTTGCTATGATTTAATGACATGATTTGATTGTAGTCTGAGGTTTTTCGGCTGTATTTTCACTACTACACCTTGTATGTATGACATGTTAGAGGCTTTATGTCTGTATTCCTGGTATCTTTTCAATTGTTTGGCTTTGTACCATGCTGTTCATTTATCAATAAAATGAGATTTTAACCGTGAAAGTTTATATGCGTGTAAAGGCAGGCATCCCAATACTTTTGGTAGGGGTTGATTTGCTAAAGGCCAATAGACTGTGCGCTTTTCAAGTGCCGTTGCTTCAGAGGTTATTAAATGAGGTAAAGCTTCACTTTGCAAAGAATATCCAGTAACATAAGGAAAATAAAAAAAATGCATTTTTGCTTGCACATGATTGGATGATGAGTCAGCTTAGCTTCTGCTCATTTACTAAGCTCTGGAGCAACTGCTCTTGCAGAGTGCAACTTCATTTTGCAAAGTGCACAGTCTTTTTGCCTTTAGTAAATAAATCCCAGAGTGTGTCTCCAGGTAAATTGAGGGAGTGAGTTGCTAAAGGCAAATAGACTGTGCGCCTTTCAAGTGCCCTTGTTCCAGAGCTTAGTAAATGAAGGGTAGCTCTGCTGACTTCCATCATCCAATCATGTGCAAGCAAAAATGCTGTTTTTTTTTTTAATTATTTATTTTGCATGTGATTGGCTATTCTTTATAAAGTGGAGCTTCTTCTCATTTACTAAGCTCTGGAGCAACTGCACTTGGAAAGTGCATACTCTATTTGCCTTTAGTAAATTAATCCCCATCTATGTTACTTGAAATTAGGGATGAGCCCGATGTTCGAGTCGAACATAAGTAATAGCGGCTATAGTGAATTATCGGGTCTCGGCAATACAGATAAAAGTCATTGAAAAAAACGGCATGGGATCCCCCCAGTCGATTACCAGGCCCTTTGGGTCTGGTATAAATATTAAGGGGACCCCTAAACCAAAATTAAAAAAAAAATTGTGTGGGGTCCCCCCAAATTCCATACCAGGCCCCTCAGGTCTGGTATGGATTTTAAGGGGAACCCCGCGCCAAAATAAAAAAAATGGCGTGGGGGTCCCGCCAAAATCCATACCAGACCTTTATCTGAGCATGCAACCTGGCAGGCTGCAGGAAAAGAGGGGGGGACGAGAGAGCGCCCCACCTCCTGAACCGTACCAGACCACATGCTCTTAACATGGGGAGGGTGCTTTGGGGTAGCCCCCCAAAGCACCTTGTCCCTATGTTGATGGGGACAAGGGCCTCATCCCCACAATCCTTGCCCAGTGGTTGTGGGGGTCTGCAGGTGGGGGGCTTATCAGAATCTGGAAGTCCGCTTTAACAAGGGGACCCTCAGATCCCAGCCTCCCCCCTGTGTGAAATGGTAATGGGGTACAAATGTACCCCTATCATTTCACAAAAAAGTGTCAAAATGGTACAAAAGACAAGACTCAAAGTTTACGTAACTGGGTGGTCCCGCCCCCTCTGACGCCCCAGGAAGGCCATGGGGAAGTCCCCATGCCTCAGAGGGGGCGCGGTCACCCGGGAACGTCCCTGATTGGCCCCGCCCTCAGTTATATAAGAACTGTCAAAGCGAAGACGCGTCACGGTTTTGTTTTTTTTTCTTTTTCGGTCCGTTGAGGGATCGAGAGAAGAAGATAAATGGACTTCGTGGGACAATTTTATTTTTTTTACTTTTTAATAAAGGACTTATCCCCAAGCTGTGTCCTATTTTTTTTAACATTTTGACACTTTTACTGTGAAATGGTAGGGGTACATTTGTACCCCATTACCATTTCACACAGAGGCGGAGGCCGGGATCTGGGGGTCACCTTGTTAAAGGGGGCTTCCAGATTTCCATAAGGGTTGTGGGGATGAGGCCCTTGTCCCCATTAACATGGGGACAAGGTGCTTTGGGGGCTACCCCAAAGCACCCTCCCAATGTTGAGGGCATGTGGCCTCTTATGGTTCAGGAGGGGGGCGCTCCCTCCCTCTAAGGGATAGACAGTGGATCAGGTACTGTCGGGATTCATAAGAGGTGAGTATGGCTGCTTCCAAGGCCGTAGCCGCATTGTTGGCTTCAGGAAAAAACCACCAATGCGCATGAGCCAGTTGTGAGGCAATATAGAATATCTGGAGACATGGCAATTCCAACCCCCCCTCCAATACTGACAGTTGAAGAGTATTTTTTGCAATTCTCACTGCTCCCCCCTTCCAAATAAGGGGGGTAAGGATCGAATCAATCTCCTTAAATTTGACTTTCGTAACGTATACTGGTGAGTTACTCAGGATATACAGGAATCATGGGAGGAATATCATTTTAAAAATGTTTATCCTACCCAATATTGTTAAGGTGAGATTGGTCCATGTCTTTAATGTGGTCTTCATTCTGTTAATAAGAGGGTCTAGATTATTTTTGATATAGGAGGAAAAAGGATGTTGGATCAGGACCCCCAAGTATCTGAAGGAATCAACTATCTGTAGTGGGCAAGAGGGAGGGAGTGTGAACACCACCTCCCTATCTATCTTAAATAAAAGGCAGTGGCATAACTAGAACCTTCAGGGCCCTGGTGCAAGAAACCATGGAGGGCCCCCCTGACCTCCAGCCAGGGCCCTTTCCACTGATCGTGGGGGCAGCAGGACCTGGATAGGAGGGGGAACACATCCCCCCCATTTTCCTAAATGCTCCCCCCCCATTTAGGTGTTCAGGGGCAACATGTGCGCTATTGTAATTGTTACCCCTGTAGTTACGCCCCTGGGATGAGTGGCAACAGTGGTGGTTGGGGAGGGATAAGATCAGTGGCGGGGGATGGGATGAGTGGCAGTGGTGAGGGAGAGATGGGATGAGTGGCAATGGTGGGGGGGAAGGGATCAGTGGCAGTGGTGGTGGTGGTGGGATGGGATGAGTGGCAGCGATGAGGGGGGATGGGATCAGTGGCAAGGGTTGTGGTTGGGGCGGTGAGATCAGTGGTAGGAGGGTTGAATGGAATGAGTGGCAGAGGTGGTGGGGGGTGGGATCAGTGGCAAGGGTGATGGTTGGAGGGGGATGGGATGAGTGGCAGTAGTGGTGGTGTGGGGGGTATCAGTGGCAGTAGTGGTGGTGTGGGGGGATCAGTGGCAGTAGTGGTGGTGTGGGGGGATCAGTGGCAGTAGTGGTGGTGTGGGGGGATCAGTGGAAGTAGTGGTGGTGTGGGGGGATCAATGGCAGTAGTGGTGATGTGGGGGGATCAGTGGCAGTAGTGGTGATGTGGGGGGGATCAGTGGCAGTAGTGATGATGTGGGGGGATCAGTGGCAGTAGTGGTGGTGTGGGGGGATCAGTGGCAACAGTGGTGGTGTGGGTGGGATCAGTGGCAGTAGTGGTGGTGTGGGGGGGATGAGTGGCAGTAGTGGTGGTGTGGGGGGGATGAGTGGCAGTAGTGGTGGTGTGGGGGGGGATCAGTGGCAGTAGTGGTGGTGTGGGGGGGATGAGTGGCAGTAGTGGTGGTGTGGGGGGATGAGTGGCAGTAGTGGTGGTGTGGGGGGAGGAGTGGCAGTAGTGGTGGTGTGGGGGGATCAGTGGCAGTAGTGGTGGTGTGGGGGGATCAGTGGCAGTAGTGGTGGTGTGGGGGGGATCAGTGGCAGTAGTGGTGGTGTGGGGGGGTCAGTGGCAGTAGTGGTGGTGTGGGGGGCATGAGTGGCAGTAGTGGTGGTGTGGGGGGCATGAGTGGCAGTAGTGGTGGTGTGGGGGGATCAGTGGCAGTAGTGATGATGTGGGGGGGATCAGTGGCAGTAGTGGTGGTGTGGGGGGATCAGTGGCAACAGTGGTGGTGTGGGTGGGATCAGTGGCAGTAGTGGTGGTGTGGGGGGGATGAGTGGCAGTAGTGGTGGTGTGGGGGGGATGAGTGGCAGTAGTGGTGGTGTGAGGGGGGGATCAGTGGCAGTAGTGGTGGTGTGGGGGGGATGAGTGGCAGTAGTGGTGGTGTGGGGGGGATGAGTGGCAGTAGTGGTGGTGTGGGGGGGAGGAGTGGCAGTAGTGGTGGAGTGGGGGGATCAGTGGCAGTAGTGGTGGTGTGGGGGGGATCAGTGGCAGTAGTGGTGGTGTGGGGGGGATCAGTGGCAGTAGTGGTGGTGTGGGGGGGTCAGTGGCAGTAGTGGTGGTGTGGGGGGCATGAGTGGCAGTAGTGGTGGTGTGGGGGGCATGAGTGGCAGTAGTGGTGGTGTGGGGGGATCAGTGGCAGTAGTGGTGGTGTGGGGGGGGATCAGTGGCAGTAGTGGTGGTGTGGGGGGGATCAGTGGCAGTAGTGGTGGTGTGGGGGGGATCAGTGGCAGTAGTGGTGGTGTGGGGGGGATCAGTGGCAGTAGTGGTGGTGTGGGGGGCATCAGTGGCAGTAGTGGTGGTGTGGGGGGGATCAGTGGCAGTAGTGGTGGTGTGGGGGGATCAGTGGCAGTAGTGATGGTGTGAGGGGGATCAGTGGCAGTAGAGGTGGTGTGAGGGGGATCAGTGGCAGTAGTGGTGGTGTGAGGGGGATCAGTGACAGTAGTGGTGGTGTGAGGGGGATCAGTGGCAGTGTTGATATTGAAGGATGGGTGCCACTCACTTGCAGATCACTTGGTCCCCCTCCTTGCTCTGTCTTGCTTGGGCGAGCAGAGAGGATGGGCGGGGCCTGTGAGTGAAGGCGGAGCGGGCGGGGACTGTGCCCGTGAGTGCAGGTGTGACAGAGAAGATGGGCGGGGACTTAAGTGAAGGCAGAGCTGGAGAAGATGGGCGGAGCGGGCAGGGATAGAGACAGATGGGTGGGGACTGTGTGGGCGGAGAAGATGGGCGGAGCGGGCGGGGATAGAGACAATGGGCGGGGACTGTGCGGGTGGAGAGGATGGGCGAAGCGGGCGGGGACTGTCCCCGTGAGTGAGCAGAGGATGGGCGGGGAGGATAGGCGGAGCAGCAGGAGAGGATGGGCGGGACGATCGGGACTCCAGGTGAATGACTATCTCCCAGGGCGGCGGCGGGCCCCCCCACAGTGGCAGAACTCAGGGGCCCAGTCGCAAATGCGACTGGTGCGACCCTGATAATTCCGCCACTGATAAAAGGGATTTATCCCAGTTAACCTGAAACCCTGAGAAGAGGCCAAACTTTCGGATAATATCCAGCAGGGTTGGGAGAGACGATTGGGGGTCCGCCAAATATATTAGCATGTCATCAGCGTATAAAGACACTTTCTCTTCTAGGCCCCCAATCGTCAGTCCCATTATCTCCCCACTGGACCTTATTAATGCCGCCAGAGGTTCTATCGCAAGCGCAAATAGTAACGGCAATAGGGGGCATCCCTGCCTGGTACCCCTTTTGATCAGGAATGGATCAGTTACACATGCATTTATCCTCAGCCTAGCGGTAGACTTCGAATATAACAGTTGGACCCATTTGATGAAGGTATTGCCAAACCCGAATTTTGCCAGGACTTCCAGCAAATAAGGCCACTCGACCGAATCAAATGCCTTGTGCGCATCTAAGGCCAGTACGGCTCTGGCTCCCACAACATCATGAGTGGCTTGCAAATTTGTAAACAGTCTCCGCAAATTAATGGACGTTGATCGCCCCGGAATGAATCCAGTCTGATCCTCCCCAATAATGGTGGTAATAACTGTGTTCAATCTCCGGGCGAGCACTTTGGCTCTTGACGTCTGAGTTAATCAATGATATTGATCTATATGACTCACAAAGTAGGTGGTCTTTGGGAGGTTTGGGGATGAGGACAATCAGCGCCTCTGACATAGAGGGCGGTAGCTGCCCTGTCTTCATAGCAAAATTGTAAACTTTTAGTAGATGAGGTATTAAGATTTCCTTAAATTGTATATACCATTCTATAGGGAAGCCATCCAGTCCCGGCGTTTTGTTTCTGGCAAAGGACTGTATGGCTTCCCCAATCTCCTCCTCTGTCATGGGGTCCTCAAGGAGTGAGGCCTGCGCTTCTTGAAGCCTTGGTAGTGAAATGTCAGCCAAGTAATCATCTAGTTCTACAATAGTATAATGGGCTTTAGTAGCATATAACGAGGAGTAGAATTGCACAGAAGCATCCACTATCTCCTCACTCTGTTCCACCACTTCACCCACTATATTTTTAATTCTTGGAATATCGCACGGTTGATAATCGGGCCTAGACAAATAAGCCAGAAGTCGGCTATTTTTGTCCCCGAACTTGAAGAGTCGCTGGTTTTGATACAGCAATTTCTTCTGAGTGCGCTCCAGAAGGACTAGGTCCAGGTCTCTGGATCTATGTTTCCAGGTAGTATATGTCGTCGGGGTAGGGGCTGTGGAATAGGCAGCCTCTGCTGCCCTGAGATCCTCCTCCGCGTCCTTTAGTTTGGACTGGGATGCCTTACGAGCCTGCCCAATCGCCGCTGCAAAGGTGCCAAGTGTGGTGGCCTTAAAGGCATCCCAGGTCAACGGGACAGAGACACTCTGACGGTTACTCAACCAATATGATTTCATTTCCACTGCACTTTGATCTACCACCACCTGATCTGCTAGCCACAAGGGGCTCAGTCGCCACATTCGGTATGAGGTGGGGGGGCCCAGGGCAAGGTCCACCATTAAGGGGGAGTGGTCAGACACCGCCCTAGGGAGATATTTGGCCTCGACCACCCTATTCAACAATTCAGACGAAACTAGACATAAATCAATCCGGGATAGAGTACCGTGCGTTTCAGACTGACACGAGTACTCCCTCCCGTCCGCATGTTTCCACCTCCAGGCCTCCACCAGGTCAAATTGGGTCAAAAAAGAGCACAGGAGTGTGGGGGGCAATGTAGAACACTTGAACCTGTCGATAGAATTATCGAGTACTGTGTTAAAGTCCCCTACTATCAGTAGAGGGCCCTCCGCTATCGCCAAAAAGGAGCTCATCACCCGTTCAAAAAATATTTTAGTGAAGGGTGGTGGGACATATAGACTTGTAACCGTATAGGGCTTACCCAAAAATTCAAGTACCACAATAACAAAACACCCATTAGGGTTAATTTTAATATGTTTTATGGTGACAGGTGCTGATTTTGCTATAAGGATTGACGTGCCTCTGGCATACGTGGAGTAAGTAGAATGTATGGCATAGGCAATTTTTGCTCTTTTTGGAGCCATTACCCTTAACCCCTGAAGGTGGGTTTCCTGGAGGAGGATCACGTGCGGATTGTGTCTCGCCAAATATTTAAACATCAATGACCTTTTGACCTTGGGGTTAAGCCCCCTAACGTTCCATGAGACTAAACGGAGTCTAGACATGTGTATAGATAAGTTATGACTGTTGGAGCCCATTTCTCATTGTTCGCCAGAGCCCATCCCAGGACGAGGTCTAGCGAGCCCTGAGAAATACACCAAGATATGAACATCTCTAATATTTGAATCATCAATCCATTAATCTTAGCTTTGGATTGTGGAAACTGTAAGACCAAAAGATCATTAGTGAAGTATGCATATGCAACTGAGTACCAGTGTCGTTTGTAGATAACCTTGGCAGTAAAGAAAAACCCCACAAAAGGTTCCCCAACATATTTTCCCTCCCTAACCGTCCCGGCTCCCACCCCCCAACATATGAGAGCTTTATTCCCGTAACCAAAACTATTCGGTAGAAGGGCCATGGCTCAGACCCCAACCAACTAGTCCCAGGAGACGTGTAAACGTCCACAACTCTGGGTCTCCATCTGCATTTGTCCGCACAGATTAAAAAAGTGTGGTATCTCTTGGCCTGAAAAATCATAGTGTCAAAAAATAACAGTAAAAAACAGTAAAAAATACCCTCCAGGTCTCCTCGTTCCCATGCTTCTCCTATCCGCTGGCAATGGAGCATAATGAAGGTGGCTCGGCGAGCTTCATGTAAGGTGAAACACTAACGAGGAGGAGATCTCCTATCTTGGTTTCTGCGATTTGGATGTCCCAAAGTATCCACCCAATGTGATGCCTCCTTGGGATCCGTAAAAAAGTAGGCCTTGCCCTGGTAAATGATTGCAGGATATAACATGCCATATGGAAGATGAAGCTCCCGTAACCTGCGTTTAATTGCTAGGAAAGTGGCTCTTTGCTTCTGCGTTGCTACGGAGAAATCTGGGAAAATGGTAATGCCATTGCCATTAAAGGAGACTTTGCCTCTCTCTCGCACCACTCAGAGAATAGCCTCTCTGTCTCGGAAGTGGAGAAGCTTTATAATCATGGCACGTGGTGGGGACCCAGGTGGTAAAGGGCGCATGGGGATTCTGTGTGCCCTTTCTATGGCGAACATTGGCGAAAAGGTGGTGGCACCGAACTCATTCATCAGCCATTTTTCCATGAATGTTTCTGGTGTTTTGCCCTCAACACCCTCTGGGAACCCCAAAAAGCGTAGGTTGTTTCTCCTTAAACGGTCTTTCATATCAGTGATCTTATCTGTAGTGTACTCATGGGCCTGCCGCAGTTCCCTCACAGAGCCCTGTAAGGGACGCGTCTCATCCTCCATTTCACTAATACGTTGCTCAGCATTAGTCACTCTATGGCGGATAGTGTGGACATCATGTTTCAGAAAGGATAATTCTGTCTTGATAGTGTCCATTTGTGAGGTGAGTGATGCATGGCTGTGCTGGATGGCTGCCATAATCTGAGCTAGGGATGGCTCTGCAGGGCCTGCATCATCCCTGTCTGCTCTGGGGGAGGTAGGATCATGTCCCTCAGCAGGGGAAAACAAGAGAGGGTCTTCTGGGCTTAAGGTAGGGGGGATCTCTGTGACTCACCCTTCCCCTTGAGCTGCTTCCAAGGTGTGGATGTGGAGGCTGCTTGTCTCTGTGTGATCCCCTCGTGCTGATCGGTGCCATCTTGTTGCGGCCTGCATGGCGGTAACGGCGGCTCAAATCCGGGGGCCTCCTCCATCGGTGGTCCGTATTTGACCATCCCCCGATGGTCACTATGCTCCATGGGTGCTGTGGGGACAGGTGGGACCCTCGGATCCCGGCCTGGATAGCAGGATCTGGTCGGGATGTTTGCGGTGCGGACGGAGCTCAGGCTGAACACGCCCTCACATCCTAGTTGCTGGCCACGCCCCCAACTTAATATTAACAATATTATTTCTAAGGTAATCGTGTTAACATGTATATTCTTCATATACATTGTACACTGAGAGGAAGCTATATGTCTGTTACCTATTCCCAACCCAATTTCCTTTTTTTTTTTTACAAGGTTGAATAGGAATTCCAGTAAATCTCTGATTCAGGCTATGGCAGATAGTCTATGGGAAATTGACCAATGATTATTGCACTGGCTTTACAGAGAGGTAATGTTATTGTTATAGTTATAACTTTTTTTGCCAGTGCATTATTTTACAGCAAATACATTTTACAATGTTGTGAATTTTTGTAAAAACTTAACAATACTGACATTTTATACAATATTTTATATTATTTCATGGCCTATTCATCCATAAATTGGTTTATTTTTTTTCCTTTTTAAAATGCATGCTCTACTTTAACTATATTATTTTGGAGTTAGCTAAACACGTATAATATTCATCATTAATCAAATGATTAATTGTTCTATCATTGCATATGGGACAGATGGACAGAACTCTAGGGTCTAACAGACTATATAAAAACAACAGATGGTGGCAAGGTTGTACATAAGTTTTATAGATGTTTTCCAGGCCTATAATTAATTATAATACAGTTAATAAAATATTGTAATGAACTAAAACAAACAATTCTAATAACAGAGGGATTTTCTGTCTCTGTAATTCATAGCAGTACATTTTATGTATCAGATATTCAGAAATTATGATTTACAGTCATACATATCTAGGAGTTAACCCAATCATCATGTAACAGAGGCAGAACATAACTTTTCAGTACGGGGCATTTAGCATTTAAAAACAACTAAACATAACACATCCTTCCCTTTATCTGAACTCAAAGGGCGGTAGCCCTCTGAAGCCCACAGTGGATCACTTTTTCAGAGGGTGTTTGACAGGTGGTGAAAAAGTGTTATTCCACCTTTTCACTGCCTGTCTTGACACATAAAAACCTGCACCTCCTTTGAATGGGCTAAACCTTCTATTTTTAATCCCCCCTATAAACCACAAAAGTAAGGAACAATGAAAACTCCCGGCAGTTTTTGTCTGTGTCCTACTGGGGAGAATTCCCTTAATTTCCTATCCTAGAGGCATAACAGAAAGTGCCAAGTAATTCTCTCGAAAATAGGTAGAACTTTTCTTCAGCTGTCATTAGAGCATTTGTTTCATTGGAAAATTTCCCCTTGACCCCTGTTTCGGTAAAAACTAAGTTTTGGATTTTCAATTACCTGCTTAGAATGGTCACAAAGACAAAAAGGATGAATCTCTGAAGCGGAGACATAGACAGCAATACAAACATAACAGGAATTCTAACCATCTCTCACTATAAGCAAAACAAAAGATGGTTAGGAAATACTTAAAGAGCATCATAAACCTTCCTACCAGTACCTTGTGTTTTTGACCTGATGTGCATTGATCATGTAGTTTCATGGTGGCATTTGTTGCCTTGTACATACAGCCTAAAGTAGAGTAAAGTTTCCCATTCTGGTATCAGAAGCTTATATTTGTGTTCAAACATGAGGCATGTCACAAGGCACTGAACATGTTAATGCGTGACCTCTTTCTGTAGTCTATAAAATTGATGTTACTTGTGAAGAAACTATATATACCACAATCCCTGGAGTCTAGTGCTGGTGCAGGTGAGAACGAAACAGTACTTAGATCTGACACTCACACAAGCAGGCAGAGCATTCACAGAAACACAGAGTGCTTATTGATACAGCTGGAATTTTTTTTAATTCATTACGCTGTATGACCTTGAACAGGAATTTGTCCTGTCCCCGTGAAGCAAGAAATGTACATAGGTGAATGGATCACAATACAAAGTGCAGCCACAATATGAGAGCCCATATATTATAAGGTAGGGCAAACAAACATACAAACAACAAAGAGACTATTGCTATACTAATACTTATTTAAAGCAATAAAAACATTTGAAAGTGTACAATACTTTTAACAAGTCCTAACCATTAAAACAAGCCCAATTTAGCCGTGTATTTCAAGTTAGTTCTGGAGAAAGTGGGACTTGAAGGAGGGATATCCTTACTGAGGTTAAAAACAGGGTCTAAAAAACAGTTAAATAGTCTAGTGGGAGGGGCTAACTTTGTAGAAGGGAATATTGGACAATGTATCACTTTTTCCAGAGAGTTCTGCAGACCTGAAAAGTTGTCCCGCTTCCCCCTTCTTGTTTTGGGTCATTCAGGCCAGTTCAATTGGTAAAGAGGGGACATCTGATGATATGATGCCCTCTGGTGTTGGTTGTTGTCATCAAGACCCCTTGGAGCTTGGTGCTAGGTTTCCAAGAACTGAAGTGCTTTAGTAAGAAGTCCTCAAATCGGTGTGGTGCTGCTGAGGACAGGGTTTGGGTGTAATTCAAAGCATACTGTATTTGGACCACAGACCCCTCCATGTGAATTTGATATGTTACTTAAATTTTTATTATTGTAAAATATTTAAAGCCTTTCTCCAGCCTACTGCCTACTTTACTCCCCCTAATCACCTCCATTAGAAAAAAATAATAAATCCCTACCCAAATGTTTTTTGTTTTTTTACTTATCTAAATCTGTGGTCATGTGGAATTCCAGTGTTGAGTGTTCTCTCTACTTCTGTGTTCTTTTTTGGGTGTCCCTTTTCCATGCCTGTTTGATGTGGACACTTCTCATTAGCTGTCCAAAGGTGAGGTCCTCCCAGGATCCAGTAGAGGAATCTCAACAGTGATGTCAGCACAAGTTGACCAGTGGCGAACAGCCAGTAAAGACATCTCAATCGCCACACCTGGAAACAGCACCGGCCAGGGACCTGACTAGTGAAGCAAATGTGCTATCAGTCAGTTTTTTAACCAAGTGAATACAATTAAATGTTCAATTTTTTGAGGTTTTTGGCCCATTTCCCCTTTACCTGAGAGGGCATGCAAATAGTTTAAAAGCACAACATTTTACAATGTACTTAAATGTCAAATGATATCCAGGTGTGGAAAGGTGGGGCATGATACAATCTTTTTGTCACCTTCTATACAAGCTATCAAACTTCATGGCTTGGTTGGACTGATATGGGTTAGAGAGATATGTGTTGGACAGATAATTGTTAGGTACATTGGGGTTTATTTGCTAAAGGCAAATCCACTTTGCACTACAAGTGCTGTAGAAATGAGGGGGACATGCAAGGAAAATAAAAAAACAGCTTGCACATAATTGGATGATAGAAATCAGCAGAGCTTTCCCTCATTTCAGAGCTTCCCCTCAGATCTACAGCGACTGCACTTTCAAGTGCACTTATAGTGCAAAGTGGATTTGCCTTTAGTACATCAACCCCAAAGTATATTGGTATTTTTGAGGTAAATGTCTAAATGGCCGTTTTGTATTTTAATTGAAAAAACTCAATAAAAAAGGATTTGCAAAAAACAAAAATGTCAAGAGATTTCCAAAATGTTCTGCATGGGTCCTTAACAAATTCATGCTTGCTTGCTGGGTATTGTTATCTCACCCGAGTGGGTAATGCCAGAGAGGGTTGTATTGCTCTTCTGTTCCGCGTTGCTAAGGCAGAACAGTGAGCATGTGAATGCTGATGAATCTCCTCCACATATCACCCAATCAGCTAACAGGGGAGGAAAAACAGAAGAGAAAAGGGCAGGAGCAAGTTTAGACAGGTACATTGAATGGTGGAAATTATATTGCCTAGGATAGACCTCTTGCATACTCATACCTTTAGAGAAGCTTGAATGGCCACTTCAATACAGGGCACTTTCCCCCCTTCCTGTCAAATCAATTTTCAGCTTTTAGCGCTGTCGCATTTTAATTGACAATTGCACGGTCATGCAACACTGTACCCAAACAACAATTTTATCATCCCACAAATAGAGCTTTTTTTTGGTGGTATTTGATCACCACTGGGTTTTTTATTTACAAATTTAAAAAAAGACCACATTTAAAAAAAATACAAGTTTTCCTTTGTTTTTGTTATAAAATTTAGTAAATATGTAAGTTTTCTCCTTCACTGTTGGGCACTGATGAGGCTGCACTGAAGGGCACTGATAAGGCAGCATTGATAAGGCAGCACTGATGAGGTGGCACTGATGATGAGACACTAATATGTAGCACTGATGGGCTCTGATAGGCGGCACTGATGGGCACTGATATGTGGCACTGATATACACCACTGATGGGCATTGATAGGTGGCACCGATGGGCACTCATAGGTGGCACTGATGAGTACTGATAGGCGACTTTGGGCACTTGTAGGCGGCACTGATGGATGGCACTAATGGGTGGCACTGATGGGCACTGATAGATGGCACTAATAGGCAGCCATGATGAGGAGGCACTGGCAGGCATTACTGATGGGCACTGATTGGCATCTTTATTGGGCACTGATTGGCACTTCTAATGGGCACTGATTGGCATCCCTGGTGGTCAAAGGTGGGCATCCCTGGTGGTCATGGATGGGCATCACTGGTGGGGCACTGATGGGCATCACTGGCGGCACTGGTGTGCATTGCTGATGGGTCTGCATTGATAATCAATGTGCTGATTATTAGTGCAGACCCCCCCTGCCAGGAGAACAGTTGATCGCCTCTCCTGTACCTCTGCCTTGTCAGCGCGAATAGAGGAAAAGCCAATAAATTGCACTTCCTAGTTACCATGTGATCAGCTGTGATTGGACACAGCTGATTACATGGTAAAGAGCCTACGTCATAGGCTCTTTACCGAGATCAGTAATGCAGTGTGTCGGATTGACATACCACACTGGTAATCACCGTGCTGCGCGCCTCCACGGCTTATCCTGCTGGACGTCATATGATGTCCAGTCAGGATAATGAAACCACTTTGCGGCCGTCATATTGCTATATCGCGGGCGAAAAGTGCTTAAAGAGGGGTTTCGGCCCCCCCACAAAATATTTAAAGTAAGCAGCTACAAATACTGCAGCTGCTGACTTTTAATATTAGGACACTTACCTGTCCAGGGTTCCCGTGATGTCGGCACCTCAGCTGACTTTCGGATCAGCTGTCAGGTGCTGCCACCGCCAGGGGAGTTGCTAGGTCTGCAAAAGATCTGGGGCTAGAGCCCATAGCAGCGGTCACCAACCTTTTTGCATGCCCGCGGGGGGGGGACTAGTGGTAAGCAATTTTTCACGGGCGATGGCTGGTGTTGGCGCTTCAATCATCATGGCATAATGGTTGATATGGTGTCAGGGTGATTGAAATGCATTATTTCTATTGTTACATTCTAATATATAATGAAGTGGTTCAACTCCACATACTGCAGAATCAACTGCAGAATCAGTGGGAGCCCTGGGCGTGTCACTTGCCACATCTCCTGCCACCAGATGCAGCATCTTACTTGCCACCGTCACCTGCCACTAGATGTGGATTGTCACTTGTCATGTCGCCTGCCACCAGAGATGGGTTGCCACTTGCCAACTGATGTGGATTGTCACTTGCCATGCCAGCCAGTGCCACCAAATGTGCATTGACACTGCATTGGTGGCAGGCTGACAGCACTGGTCCATTTAGTGAGAGCAGGAGAGCGGTGATGCAGGGTGGGCAGTGAGAGATAATGTCATCTCGCTGCTCCCCGCCGCACCTCCGACATTGAAGCAAGGGGGTCTGGCAGCAAAGTGGAGCTCCACGATGACCATGCTGTGAGGGCGGAGGAGCGCCAATTTGTGGCAGACGGTGAGAGATTATGTCATCTCTCTGCTGCTCACCGCACCTCGCTCCCAAATTAAAGAGGCCCGGCTGTGAAGAGCTTGCTTCTTTCCTCTCCTTCGCCTCTCTCATGCAGCCAGCCAGCCTGCTGCAGCAGCCGCAACCCACTGGTTAGGCAGGGACCCTG
This sequence comes from Lithobates clamitans, assembly GCA_037952925.1. Taxonomy (NCBI): domain Eukaryota; kingdom Metazoa; phylum Chordata; class Amphibia; order Anura; family Ranidae; genus Lithobates; species Lithobates clamitans. The sequence goes on from JBBGZY010000598.1 coordinate 1,123,071, forward strand.
CGGCAAGAGACTCGGGGCTATGGGCCCCAGATTTGGGGCTATAGCCCCAATAGCCACCCCCTAGCAACGCCCCTGGCCACCGCCATTCCTGTTAAGGGAAACTGGCAGTGGAGCCTTTTGGCTTCACAGCTGGTTCCCTACTGCACATGCACGAAGCGTGCTGCACTTTCTAATTGGCCCAGCAGCGGAGGAAGGAGGAGGGGGGCTGAACTTCTGAGTGAAAAGTGGGCAAGGGGGACCTGTCAAAAACAGGTACCTTTTCCCCCCTCCCCCTGAAAGGTGCCAAATGTGGCACTGAAAGTGGGGGGGGGGACATATAAGCAGAAGTTTCACTTTTGAGTAGAACTACGCTTTAAACAGACCATGACAAAATGCTAATTTATGTGAAAAAGCTATATTTATATTGCTGATTTAATAAGTGTGCTAGGCTCATTATAAAATAGATTTTTAAAAAAAAGGTGAAGTTATCCTCTAAAGAATAAATAAAATAAATGCCCTATATATTCACATAATGTGAGAAAATCAGAATAATGTAGAGCATTGCTAGGTAGGAAGTCATGCGAGATAGAGGTGCAAAATCTGTGTGGTTGGCAGCTGCACCAGCAAACTTGGAAATTTCTCTACCCTGGGAAATCACATTATTCAGTTCCACTGACCCTTAGTAAAGTTAATACTACAAATTGCAGACACATTTATAAGTGTAGTGACCTGCCCTATTTAGGCTAAATTTAGTTTTTGGCTCTGCTGTACTTAGTGGAGTGGCGGTCTAGTCAGGTTTCCCTTAGCAGTTGATTACTCCTGCCTGCCTTGGGAAGAAGCTTCCAGAGAATAGAGCAGGAGGGCAAATCACTGAAGTTACGAATATCTGCTTCAGCCAATTCCTGGGAGGGGCACCCGGAAGGTGGCTGAGAGAGAAGATAAATATTTGGGAGGCTTGCTCAGTGTGTCCTGAGGCTGCTGCTGGGATACAGCATGTGTACTGAAGTTGCAAATAAAATCCACAAAAAGATATCCCCTAAAGCAGGGGTGTCAAACTCAATTTCATTGCGGGCCGCATCAGCATTATGGTTGCCATCAAAGGGCCAGTTGTAGCTATAAGACTATAGCATTTCCCACAGCTATTACCTTTTGTACCACTACCCCCTCCCTTTAGAATGAAAGCTCTACGACCAGGGCCCTCCTGTCCCTTCTGTATTGAACTGTACTGTAATTGTGCTATCCCCCCCACCTCTACATTGTAAAGCACTGCGTAAACTGTTGGTGCTATATAAATCGTGTATAATAATAATAATCAATTTATCTAGGACTCTTTTCCTCTGAGAATAGGTTCAGGATCTCCATCATGAACCCCCCACGAACAACATTAAATGGTGGAATAGGAATACCAGGAATGCTTTATGTGCGGAGTATAGGGATGTGCTAGGGAAAGTTTAGGGGCACACTATGTACACAGTGCTGAGTTCAGATATGTGCTACGTACAGAGTGCAGAGTTGAGGGGTGCGCTGTGTACAGAATGCAGGGGTATGCTAAGTACCAAGTGCAGGATTCAGAGCTGCCCTACCTACAGAGTGCAGTTTCAGGGATACCCTATGCATGAAGTGCAGAGTTCAGGGATGCGCTACGTGCAGAGTTCAGGGGTGCACTGTGTACAGAAAGCAGGGTTGAGGAGTACTCTACATGCACAGTGCAGAGTTCAGGGGTGTGCCTCACATAGTGCAGTATGTAAAATAAATTGGTTTATTCAAATGTCAAGTGGATCCTTACATAAAAACAGTAAAAAGCAGGTGATTGCAATAAAATACGATATTTACGTTACTTCCGGTTCGTTTCAACATCCGACCACGCCCTGTGCATTATGTCACGACACGTGACTTCATCAGGGGAGTCCCTGAAGAAGTCACATGCTGTGATGTAACGCGTAGGGCATGGTCGGATGATGAAAACGAACCGGAAGTGACATAAATATCGTATTTTATTGCAAAATAGGGCATGGTCGGATTTTGAAACAAACTGGAAGTGATGTAAATATCGTATTTCATTGCAATTGCCTGCTTTTTACTGTTCTTATGTAAGGGTCCACTTGGCATTTGAATAAACCAATTTTTTTTACATACCGCACTATGGGAGGCCTTCTTTTATCTTTCTTTTAAACGGTCGGAACCGGAGTGGCACCCAGCTACTGTAGGGTCTAAAGGAGCAGCGGACCATCAGTGTAGTGAGACTACAACCTGGCTGGACACCACTAGCACCTTGAAATACCTCCCGGTACAGCCATCAACTGGAGTTCTACCACGGTGCACCCAGCCCTACCACAGGATATTCTCAAGGCTCGTCATACTCCTAATGGAGGTAAGCGATCTGCGAGCCTTTAACTTTTTTGCGAAGATTATTCACATATTAAGAAGAATTTGATACTACCTTTCAGAAGAATTATTGCACTTTCACTTGCTTGGACATTTTGGTTGTATTTCACTTTATTGGACTTTATTATTGTATGCATCAGAGTTTTGCACCCTATCACTTTAAGAAATTGCACAGATCACTTTTTTCTTAGTTATACTGTTTTCTGCATTGTGTTCACTTTAGATCTAGCAGCATTTTCACATCATTTAATTATTAGATATTGTTCCTTTAGTAGTGCGAGGGATCACATTTTATATAATCTACAGTATATTTACAGAAAAAAAGAGCCTGGAAGTGTTTTTGAGTGAGATATGTGGGGCGTACATTCTGGTTTTGCACCAGGGTCCTATAGCTTTCAGTTACAGTCTTCCTCTAAATCTGCAATGCATGCTTCACTAGTGCAAACCATATGCCCAGATGAAACTTGCATTTCTGTCTGCAATAGTTTTTTTTTTATAAGCTCAGATATTAGAAAGGAAATAAAATGGTTTAACGGCTGAACTACTTTGCAAAATAGAATTAAATTAATGACTAGCAGGAAAGTTTATTTAAAGCCCCTGTGGTGTTTTTCATCCAATTGTAGTATCTCTCAGAGTTTCATTTGCCGGACCAGCATTGCCAGGTAATGTGTTTTATTGATCATTCATTGCTCCAGAGATTTCTAGTACTCTGGTTTAACAGAAAATACTTTCAACTTTAAAGCCCCTAGAAGATTATATCTTGGAAGGCTGTATATTTCCTCCTGAAGAGGTATTCTGTAACAAGATAGATCTATGTTTTCACGGAAACTTACATTACTTGCTGTTTAACCAACAATGAAGCTGTTTGCTGGATAGATAGCATTCGGTCACACTGATGTTAAGAGAATGGTCCCTTTAAAATAGAAGACTTAAAGTACATTTAAACCCAGTCACTAAATCTCATGTAAGCTTTAACATGTTAAAGTACTTTCAAAGTTGTTTTCAATCTCTTTAAATTTGTAGTTTTGAATAAAAAAAATACCTGGTGATCAGGCTAAAAAGTTCCTTGCTAGGGCACCTCCTGTTATTTGGTGAGAACTGTCCTCTGGTTGTGCTTGTGCATTGCCACCCTGTCACATGTGCCCCTGGTGGAGACTACAAGAGGCCATGCCAACACACGTGGCACAGACATGGTCAATCAATGCTAAGATCAGTAACTCAGTCCAGAAATATGCTTATAAATTTATCTCTTTAGCAAACCAAACGCAATCCAGTTAGTGTTTAGATCTACTTTAAAATGTGAGACTAACAACTAGTATTGGAATAAATCACTAAATTCTTATCTCTTCTGGGGTGTTTTTATGCCAGTTTTGCTGTTATCTGAATACTATACTAAAAACTCAATCACTAAAATGTAATGTAAGCTTTAAAGAGGAAGTAAACTCTGCCCCTGGTGTGCTCCTTCTCAATACAGCCAGTATGAAAAAGCTTTCCATTACATTTTGCCCAATTATTGACCCCTTTGCATGTGTCTTACTGTTATTCTGTGTTTCTTATTTTCTTGCTTTAGTTGAAGCTGGCACTGTTGGGTACTGTCTTCTTATGCAGCAGCGGTGTCTGCTTCCGCCCTTTCTGTGTCTCCCTGCCATAATCTCACACATGCTCAGTGATTTTTTTTTTTCTTTATCGAAGTCTCGTTTTCGATCCAGGTTACTATGGCAACCCTTTCCGGTGTTCTGCCGAAAACTCCAACTCGCCAAAATCTCCAACCACCTCACTTCCGGTGACTCTCCAGCACCAATAATTGGAGATTTGGACGAGTTGGCTGTTTTCACAAAATAGCAGCAGCAGCAGCATATACAGTACGGTACACGACAAGTTGGCTGTTTTGACAGAACACGGGGTAAGGAGCTAAAAAGTTGTCACCACCTTGGAGGCAGCCATGTTGTTGGTTAGTATCAGGCGGACTAACAATGTCCACTTATTATATGGTGTACTGTACTGTATACGCTGCCGTTGTTGTTTCAAAACTCGTCCAAATCTCCAATTATTGGTGCTGCGGCGCCACTGGAAGTGACATGGTTGGAGATTTGGGCGAGTTGGAGATTTCAACAGAACATTGGACAGGGTTGGCATAGTAACCTGGATCAAAAACGAGGCTTGGATAAAAAAATAAAATAATCACTGCGCATGTGTGGGATGGCAACCTGTTCCATGCTATGTACAATGCTTACACCCCCTGTGACGTTGCAAGTCACAGGGGGTGTAAACAGTGAATGGGCCTGTAGTCTCATGGGATTGTAGAGCAATGCCGCCAAGAGAGGACATGATGGAGCCACGGCATAATACTGAATAGACTAACGCCATGATAAGCGAGCAAGGGAACATTGTGCCGAACTGCAAGTAAACTAACTAGGTTAGAAGAGATCTAGAGACAGCAATTTGTAGAGCATGTTTTAATTATTTAAATGAGGGGAAATTGCTCAGGGAGAGTTTACAACCACTTTAACAAGTTAACCTCTTGCCAACCATGTAATGCATATGTGCTGTGGCATAGGGGGTAGGTTTTATTGCTTATACTGTGCTGAGAGCAGACTCGCTGCACACAGTCGGCCACAGTGACCAAGCTGTCAAAGACAGCCCTCGGTCTCTTCTAATAATCAGGAGCTGGTGAGATCGGCTCTTGAACATGTGACCACTGCGACAGCCAATCACAATGTTCTTGTGATTGGCTGGTCCTTTCCACCCCCTGGGATGTTAAGATCCTGTTAAAGGGATGTTGGGGCTAGGTGGAAAGGGATTAATGTAATTTTAAAAGCCATTCTCAGTATTTTAAATCTGCAAGTTTCACGAAAACAATACCTGGTGATCCTACCATAAGGGTCCTTGGAACTTCCTGTTATATTGTGCAAAGCCTCATTCATCCCTACCTTCTGACTGTGCCTCTGTTGTGTCGTCACTCTATCAATCCTGCGTTTGATGGAGACTACAAGTGGCTGTTTATGGAAGCATAGTCTATTGTTGTCACCATCTGTAAACTGACCCCAAGAAATGCTATGCAGTCATCGCTGAAGTGCATGCCTCTAAACAGGAAATGACTGCTGGATAAAAGCATCGCTGAGATGCAACACAGTATGAAAATGGGATTTTATTTAAAAAAAAAAAAAAAGCAAAATAAATGTCATTTAGTTATGGTTTACATTATTCATAAAATGATATCCACATCTAACTGTCTTGCCTTTGTTAGAGAGATGAATCATCATTAGGAAAAAGGTAGGTGGGTGGTAAGCTACTTAATGGAAGTTGTAGGAGCAGAATAAGCTTATACAGGGCTGCTGTTAGTAATCCCCCCAAAAATATTAAACAGTATTTTCGCTAAAAATACACAAAAAATTAAAATCATTATTCGTGGATAAAAACACAGCATAACTTACAAAATTCCTACAAAACCCCAAAGATAACACTGTACTGAGTTAATAAATAAAGCTCTGTGTGAATGAGGCAGTGTGAATCACCTGAATTTTTTATGTGGCTGGAGCTATATTCAAGCAGCCTATGTTATGCTATGAAGATGCAGTGGCTGTATGAGCACTGTTGCAGTTCCTATTTTGACAGGCATGTTGGTGCAGGTGTATGGCCCTGAACACAGACAGTATGTATTCGGGGGCCCCTCACCTACTCCTGCATGCTTGTCAAATTAGGACCTGCAGCTGTGTTGGTATAGTTGCTATCTCTCCATACAGCTACAGGTGCCTCCAACCACGCAAACAAACCACTCATTCACACTGTATGGGCCAGTGAACCTGTATGAATAAGCGTTTCATTTTTTAAATCATTCTTAATTTAAAAAATATATAAATATATATTTATGTAATGTTATATTTTTGTAATGTTTTAATTATTTTCTATCATTTTTTTTCACAACACATTTGGGGGGAGGGGCTTTGGCCAAATATCAGGGGTAAAAACATATCCCTGATGTCTCATATTTGAGACAGAGAAAGGGACAGAGGACACAACCTTCAATCTCCCTTTCTGCTGCTTCAGCTTCCCTGCAGAAAATTAATAAGAGGGTAAACACAGTTTACTATGCTTCAGTTATGAATGAACACAATGAGCACAATAAGTGTTCAGTACCAATCAATCACTGTGTTAATCCATAAACAGAAGGGGCCAATAAATATGGCATATTTACGAAAGCCCGACCACCCACTCTCCATCAAGAAACAACCCTCCTGTGTGCAGGGGCAGCAGCCGGTGGGATGGAGAGAAGGGGAAGCCTACAGATCTGAGGGGCAAATGTGGGAAGAGTATAGTGGAGAAGAGGGGGTGATCCTGTCAGGGCTGGGCTCAGCTCTTCCTTCTCTGAGCTGGCCGCACAGCTGTTGGCTAATCTCTCCACAGTGACTCACCTGTTGATGATATCCTGCTCATCAGTCCTGCCTACTTAAGCCGTCCAGTCCAGATGATCTCTGCCTACGTCTTGGTCACATCTCTAGAGACGCTCTCCTGTGTTCCTGTTAAATACTTGCTTGGCTGACATTCCTTCTGGCTCAAGATCCTGCTTGCTGTTCTACTATGCTCATCTCTGGCTCCCTGACGTTTTGGCTTGTCTGATTATCCATTCCGGTTCCTGACCTCTGGCTATGTTTTGACTACATTTACTCTGTTTACCTTTTTTTATTATTATTAAACAAGTGTGATTTAACTGTACGTCTGTCTCAGTTTGATTCATGGTTTCTGTCAGAGCTGAAACTTGGCGTTGCCAAGCGACAGCAAAGAAACCTTAAGGATTTAGAGAAGATTTGTAAAGAAGAGTGGACTAAAATCACTCCTGAGATGTGTGCAAACCTGGTCACTAACTAGACGCTCTCCTGTGTTCCTGTTAAAGACTTGCTTGGCTGACATTCCTTCTGGCTCCAGATCCTGCTTGTTGTTCTACTACGCTCATCTCTGGCTCCCTGACGTTTTGGCTTTTCTGACTATCCGTTCCGGTTCCTGAACTCTGGCTTTGTTTTGGCTACGTTTACTCTGTTTACCTTATTTTATTATTATTAAACAAGTGTGATTTAACGGTACTTCTGTCTCAGTCTGATTCATGGTTTCTGACAGTAGGCGAAGGCCATGAATTCAGAAGATGCAGTGAATACACTTGTTGGTAATATTTTTTCCAGATTGGATGAGCAGGATCACCACATGGATCAGTTTTCCATGGCGTTACAAATGCTCCTGAGTCCCTCACCTGTAATCTCCCACTGTGGCTGTTCCGATACAACCTGTGTTTCAGGCCATCCCTGCTGCTGTTCCAGTCTCTGTGCAGGCACCCGCGTCGAGTATTAGCTCTATAAGAGGTATGTCTGGTTCCTCTTGGCTTCCCCAGTGATTTGGGGGCAATCCAGTTCAATACAGAGGGTTTCTCAACCAGGTTGAGATATACTTTGAGATGCTGCCCCAGGCGTTTCCCACGGACAAAAGCAAAGTAGGTTTCGTGATATCTTTACTTTCTGAGAGAGCCTTGGCCTGGGAAAACCCTCTATGGGAGACGCAAAAACCAGTTGACTTGAGTTACCCTGAGTTTGTGACTTCTTTTAAAAGGGTATTTGACGTTCCCGCACGCTTCTGCTGCCAAGTGTTTCAGGTCCATCAGAGTACGAGAACTGTTGCCGATTACGCCATTGAAAACCGTACTCTGGCAGCAGAGGTTGCTTGGAACAATGAGGCCCTCGTGGCTGCTTTTTCTCATGGTCTCTCGGATACCATTAAGGATGAGATAGCAGCCCGAGATATACCCACCAAGCTGGAAAGGTTGATCACATTTGCCATCCTCATTGACTCCAGACTCAGAGAAAGACTCTCTTTTAAGGAGCGCTTGCGGAAGCCTCCTGTACATTTGTCTCTGAACTTTGCAGTCCCATCCTTGTCTCCCTCACCTCCCATGCCTCCTGGTACTGAGTCGGTCTGTGAAGATGAACCCATGCACTTGGGCTTCACGTGTCTCTTTGGGGATGAGAGAAACCTTAGGAGGAGGGAGAGATTGTGCCTTTTTGTGGCCAGGCAGGTCACTTTTTGAAGTCTTGTCCTACCGATCCAGGGAACGCCCGAACCTTGAGGTCCTGTCATGGACAGACCTTAGGTGGCGTTGTTTCATCCCCAGTTATCCAGAAGGATAAGCCCCTGGTTTTGGTTACCCTTTCTTGGCCTGGGTCGTCCGTCAACATACAGACTCTAATTGACTCTGGGGCTGTAGGCCTGTTCATTGATGCTGCTTTTGTATCGAAGCACTTGATTCCGCTCCACTTGCCATTGAGGCCATTGCCATTGAGGCTCTTGACGGAAGTCCTGTACAGCCTGTCCATGTGATTCATGAGACTGTTCCACTGTCCATGGCCATAGGGGCTCTTCCCCATGAGATAATCCAATTCCAAGTTATTGAGTGAGAATCCCAGCTGCAGCATACAAGGCCTGTGTTCTCCTAGAGAGGAGGACTTTGTACAGATCTGGGTAGTAATCCTGCACGAAACAACTGCACTTTGTGCAGGAGCTTCCTGTAGCGTCTGGAAAACCGCAGTGATGATGACACTGCAGCCTTTATAAGATTTCTCTGTTCAGGTTGGTGTTCATTCCCATTACCCTGGGAAACAACTCTACTAAAGGGAGAGCTATTCGTCACCTGAAAGTTTGTTTGGGATTCCTTTCTACTCTACACTTTATATGACATATGGTACAAGATTGGAGGACTGCCGATATAGTGGGGATCGTCCAGCTTCAAGGGTGCTACACAGTGGCAGATACTGTGAATGCTCCATACCCCAAAAGGGGGAGAAAATTCCGGTAAGTGCAATCACAATAAGAGCGCGGATAAGACGCATGCTGTGATCACCCTTGGAAAAGTAGAAATTATCAACACAAAAACTTTTCACCAGCACAGAAGCACTTCATTGTTATTTATCAAATGGGACTATATATAGTTATACTAGTCTAAATGCATGTTTTATGGGACCAACCCTTCCCCTTTTGTTTTTGGGATTTAAGTTTACAATTTTATTCTATTTTTAAGTTATGAGTTTTGTATAATTAATTCTATCAAAATAACCATCTTTGAAATTTTTATGCAAAAATTTTTATGCACTAATTATATATTATTTATTATTTGTTTGACATCTATCACATATGGATTATTGGTAAAGTTTAGACATCACATTTAACACAAGGGAGCTGATGCATGCTTAATGTATCAACGAACGGCCACTAGATCAACTTTTTATTTTGTTTATTTTGTTTATGTTTATTAACATGTAAGTGCACAAAACATTAGAACAGCGCCACATCTACATAACTTTCTTTTTTTTTCCTCACCTAAATTTCCGCTGGTTATTGGTTATCCTTGGTTACAGAGGCACAACCCCTCTTTTGATTGGCTCCGTGCTGAGGTTCTCTCCTGGTCACCACAATACAGTAAGATATGCTTCCAGAAGGTAGCCAAGGTCCTGTGCACCTCTTCACTCTCCTCCCTGCCAGTAGAGTATTGCAATTTTATGTCTTTGACAAAGGTCAAGCTGGTAGTTTGCCTCCACACCTGTGGTATGATGGCGCAATTGACCTTCAACCTGATGCCATACCCCCTCGTGGCCGGGTTTACCCTTTTTCGTTCTTGGAGGATAAGGCCATAGATGAGTATGTTGCATACGCACTTTCTTGAGGTTTCATCCGCAAATCCTCCTCTCTTGCTGGTACTGGTTTCTTCTTTGCGAAGAAGAAGAGTGATGAACTGAGACCTTGCATTGATTATAGGGGTCTCAATCATTTCATGATTAAGAATGCATATCTGATTCAGTTCATTACGGAGTTATTTGACCGACTCAAGGGAGCAACGGTTTTCACGAAGCTTGATTAGAGAGGGGCATACAATCTCGTGAGGATTAAGTAGGGTGACGAGTGGAAAACCACGTTTTATAACAGAACAGGCCATTATGAGTACCTCATAATGCCTTTTGGCCTTTGTAACGCCCTGGCAGTTTTCCAGGAATTTATAAACGATGACCTCTTACCATGAGCGGAGTTTGCTCACAATAGTGCCATTGAGGTTCATTGAGCCTTTCTGTATTCTTCACAGGATTAACCCAGTGGCTTACGCATTAGACCTTCCTTCTAATCTGCGTATTTGGAATGTATGTCTCCTTAATAAAACCTTTGGTCTGCAACTGTTTTACCACCTTGGTGCCTCGTCCTCACCCTGTATAGGTTGAGAACCACGAGAAGTATAAAGTACAGTCCATTGTTGACTCCCGTAGGTTCCGTTGGCGCATACAGTACCTAGTGCATTGGAAATGGTACGGTCCAGAGGAACGCTCTTGGGTCTCATCCTCGGATGTACATGCCCCTGTCCTCCTCCGTGATTTCCATAGACGTTTTCCCCTCAAGCCTGGTGGACCTCAGAGGGGGAGGGGTCATTGAGGAGGGGGTACTGTCAGGGCTGGGCTCAGCCCTTCCTTCTCTGAGCTGGCCGTTCATCTGTCGGCTAATTGCCAGCTCCTATCTCTCCACAGTGACTCACCTGTTGATGATACCCTGCTCGTCAGTCTTGCCTACTTAAGCCGTCCAGTCCAGATTATCTCTGCCTTTGCCTTGGTAACATCTCTAGAGATGCTCTCCTGTGTTCCTGTTAAAGACTTGCTTGGCTGACATTCCTTCTTACTCCAGATTCTGCTTACTGTTCTACTACGCTCATCTCTGTCTCCCTGATGTTTTGGGTTGTCTGACCATCCGTTCTGGTTCCTGAACTCTGGCTATGTTTTGACTACGTGATAAAGTGAAAAGAATTTGGGACTTTATATGAGGCCTCTGAAGTAATTATCAGAGGTGCCTCCATCCCGGGTTTTGCGCAGCAAAAAAAGAGAGGGAAGGGTTTGGGGCTTTGTGTGAAGCATGCAGCTTGAGAGAAAGGAGACACTATAGGTTATCAAAATTATTTTATTCCATGGATACAACATAAGGTACAATACGTCAATGGCACAGATACACATTGCAACCTGCAAGTCTTCTGAGGTGAAGTTGCATATTTTATAGCAGTATAAATAGGTAAACATGAAGTACAATTACATATGACATCCCATACATTAAAAACGATCACTGACTGTAAACATGTACTAGCAGCATTAAAAGCTCAAACGCTGGATGTATAAACATGTTTGTTGCATCTTTAGCTTGATGCGTTTCGGGACTATCCGTCACTGATCAGTAGGGATGAGCCGAACACCCCCCGGTTCGGTTCGCACCAGAACCTGCAAACAAACCGAAAATTTGCACGAACGTTAGAACCCCATTGACGTCTATAGGACTCGAACGTTCGAAATCAAAAGTGCTCATTTTAAAGGCTAATTTTCATGGTATTGTCCTAAAGAGAGTTTGGGGACCCGGGTCCTGCCCCAGGGGACATGTATCAATGCAAAAAAAACTTTTAAAAACGGCCGTTTTTTGGGGGGGCGTGACCGGATGCGGAGGTGAGAGGAGGTGTGTGAGTTCCCTCCTCGTTTCGGCTCCTTGCTGCTACCCCCAATTAGGTGACCCAGCGCTACGTATTTGGTTATCCATTTTCGCCTGACCCCGCTCCTTCCTGTTCGGCTTACCGTTTGTTAAGACCCCAGAGGCGAGTGGATTGGCTGGCCAGAGATTGCAGAGTGAGAGTGGAAGACCGACGCCGGAGGAGGCTGGACGTCTGGCTCCCTGGTGACGGCGTCTTAGGCTGCTCGTGCCGGCTGGTCACTCGGCAATGGCTCTGCACTCTCGCGAGAGCCGAGAGAACCCTGTAGGAGGTGGAGGAGAAAGCGGTGACAGGACGGATAGATACTCCTTGTGACGGACGCTACAGGACTGGAGGACCAAGACCTGGATCCAGGAACGGTGAGAGATCCATTGTGGGGGTTTGGTTCAGGCTGCCTGATAACCGCCTAATAGCGCCAGAAGGTAACTGCGGTGGGACTAGTAATTTTTTACATTGTACGGCATTGGGCAGTGGAGAGAAGCCGGGGGAGTGTAGGTGCTCGGTGTGCAGTAACATCTTATCTTATTAAAGGAACTTTCGTTTTCACTCTGGTAGCCCCCCTTATTATTACTACATTATTATTACAGCTGCATTATGACCAGAAAAAAGGGGGAGGAACAGGTTCAGCATACCCAGGAAAGTTCAATGGCCCAATCTACCCGCTCACTCAAAGAGAAGGGGAATCAGGCGTCATCTGCAATGGCAGCGGCGGCCAAACTAGAGAAATATGCGCATACCCCCTCGCACTCCCCAGCTAAGGGCAACCAGCCATCCCATGAGAAAACACAGCCGGGAGGTACGGGAGACAGAAAAAGTATAAGCAAAACTTCATCTACATCATTAGTCCCTGCTAAAATGGCGAACAAAAAAAGTCCTGAGAGGGATTTATCGGAGAAAGTGCCAGAAGTTACTCTTGATACTAGTGAACCTGGCGAACCTGAGACCACATTAAAAGAGGTGCTAAACACAGGTAACTCCTGCAGGGGATCACTGACTAATCTAAGTGACCAGTTAAGGGGCCTTAAGGAAGAGCTACGCTCTATGAGCCAGGAACTACAAAAAGCTGTGGAAAGGACCTCCATTCTGGAGGAGAGGCTAAGTCAAGTTGAGAATGTCTTATACCCAATGCAACAAGAATTTAAAGTAATGCAAACCCAGTTGGATACATACAAGTTTAAAATGGATGAAATGGAGAACAGATTACGGAGACATAATGTGAGGGTAAGGGGCCTCCCAGAGAAAAGCGAGGGCTCCTGTCCTGAAGAATTCTTGGAAGGGTGGCTCAGGGAGGTCTTTGGAGCTGAGACATTCTCGCGTTTTTTTTCTATTGAGAGGGCGCACAGAGTACCCACTAGGGTTACTACACCAGGCACTCGCCCTAGACCACTGATTATGAAACTGTTTAATTATAAAGATAAGGTGACACTAATGCAGAAATCCAGAGAGAGGGGGGGATATCTTTTATAATGGAGCCCGAATTTCACTATACCCAGACTACTCCCCGGATCTACAGAAGAAAAAAGGGCAGGATTTGCGGATATTAAGTGCAGTCTGCGGACTTTTAAAATATCATATGCTTTGCTGTACCCGGCGCATTTGCGCATTGAAGCCCTAGGGGCAACACAGTTTTTTGACTCTGCTGACAGGGACGCAAAGTGGCTTGAAGACAATAAGAAGAACTTGTAGAGCTGTAATATAATGAGTGAAAATTATTTTTCTTGATGTTTGATGGGGTTTTTTTTTTTTGCAGCAAGGGCTGAAGGGGGAGGGGATGGTTGACGAAGGTGTTTAATGAGAGATGGTAATGGGTGGTGGGTTGAGGTTTTTTTGACAACATTGTTGTATGAAATTTGGGTTAAGGGAAGGGAGGGAACTAGAGGAAGGCAAGTAAGGATAAGTAAGGGAGTATATTTTGACTGGGGGAAGGAGTGTTGGAAAGAGTATGGTGTTGGGGTTAGAAGGGTCACAAAGTATGTCCCCAGGGTTTGCCAAGTTAGGCTTGGGGGGAGGAGGGTGGGGTCACAAGAGGGTAAAGAAGCACAGGAGGTTCAATCAATAAAAAAGGGTTACACCGCACTAGATCAAAAGCTGGGGATAGAAAAGGTTAAAAGGGCACACAGATTGTTGAGATACGCACGCACAGTTAAGAATAGTAAAGCAAGGTTAGTAATGGTACCGTGTGTGGAGTTGAGTGTGGTAGGGAAAGGCATACAAAAAGATAGGTACTCTAGACAGGGTGATTATGGCAGTAGGGTTATGAGTGTTTTTAGTTACTTAAGACAGTTTCTTTTTTCTTGGCCCACTGCCTGCAAGGGTTGTATTTTTCTTTTATTAATGATTATTTTGTTTTTCTGCCAATGCTGCCTAGAACAGTAGGAATAAGCTCATTGAATATCAGGGGTATGGGCGACCCTATTAAGATGGCCACTGTATTTACGGAGTTGGAGTCCCATGGCTCGGGATTGATGTGTCTGCAGGAGACACACCTGACCAATGAGTCCAAGTTATTGATCAGGAGTAAGAAATTCCAAGCTCAGTTTCACTCAGTATATTCGTCTTATTCAAGGGGAGTTAGCATACTGGTCAAAAAAGGTCTGGCGTTCTCCTGCAGGGAGGTCAAGATCGATGCACTGGGTTGCTATGTTTTTTTACATTGTTTCATAGAGGGTAATCCATTTATTATAGCAAACCTGTATATTCCTCCCCCCTTTAAGATGGAGATTCTTTACTGCTTATTGGAGTATGTGGAGGACAAAGCCGATATTCCGATCATAGCGGTGGGTGATTTCAACATGGTCCTCGACAACTGCCTGGATAGGTTTCCACCTGGGGCCAGGGCGGTAAGGGCATCTAGGGGGCGGCTTGCCCAGTTTTTTGAGGAGGTTGGGTGGTGCGACCTCTGGAGAACTCGAAACCCAAAGGACCGGCGGTATTCCTGTTTCTCGGGGTTGCACCGTACACTCTCTCGCATCGACTTGGCGATAGGTAATGGGGTGGCACAGTCCCTTGTAAGCAAGATAGAATATCTTCTGAAGGGGATTTCGGATCACTCTCCTCTGACGCTGGCGGTAAAGGTTCACGATAGATATACTCAGAGATTATGGGCGTTAAACCCGGAGTGGTTGGAGATTATAGGGGGTACAGAAGACATTTCTGTAAAATTAGAAGAGTATATAGAAAATAATCTGAGAACAGCGTCTGAGGGGGTGGTCTGGGATTCCCTAAAAGCATTCCTTAGGGGGATTTTTATGCAACAGGTAACAAGGGCTAAGAAACAATCAAAGGCAAGGAGTGAGCAGATTAGAAAAGATGTGTTGGACCTGGAGAGGCAATATGTGGAGGATCCAAGTTTAGAAAATCAGGAGTTATGGTTGAAAAAGCAACAGGAGTATAAGATTGATATAACCAGAAATGCTGAGAACAGGAGACTTTTTCAGAGGCAGAATTGCTTTGGAGAGGGGGAAAGAGTGGGTCGAATGTTAGAATTGCTGGTTAACACCAACTCTCCCTTCTCATTGATGCCTATGATTAGGACTCCTAGTGGGGAAATTTCATCTGATCCCCTGAAAGTCAAGGAAATATTTTTCGAATTTTATAAAGAGTTATATAAGTCACAGCATCGGTTATAATTGAGAGAGATTGAAAGTTTTCTATCGGGTGTTAGTTTTCCGACTCTTTCTGATGCAGACAGGGCCGGATTGGAATCTCCCATAACCCTTGAAGAACTAAAACAAGCGGTAGCAGATATGCCCAATCACAAATCCCCAGGTCCGAACGGACTGCCCTTGGAAGTCTATAAGCATTTTGGGGCGGTGTTGCTTCCACTACTTTTGAAAACATTGAACTGGGCGGCTATAGAGCGTAGGCTGCCCTCTTCGATGTCAGAGACCAACATAATATTGATACCGAAAGAGGGGAAAGACCATTTCGATGTATCTTCATATAGACCAATCTCACTGCTATGTTCTGATATCAAAATCTTGGCAAAAGTAATGGCAATTAGGCTAAATAAATGTATCTCGGGATTAGTACACCCAGACCAGGCAGGATTTATTCCTAATAGGTCCGCTAGTGTAGACATTAGATGGATGTACTTGAATCTCCAGTCCCCGACAGGGGGTAAGGTCTCCAGGGCGATTTTGTCCTTGGATATTGCCAAGGCATTTGACAGCATGAAATGGGGTTATCTCTGGTGGGTACTGGGGAGACTCGGGTTTGGTCCTAATGTTTATTAAATGGGTGAAAATTCTATACTCTCATCCAAGCGCCAGATTAAAGATAAATAACGAATACTCAGAATGGCTGCCTCTTGAGAGAGGGACGAGGCAGGCATGTCTATTGTCACCCCTGCTGTTCGCCCTAGCAATGGAACCGCTGGCAGAAGTAGTGAGAACATCGACCGGTGTGCAAGGATTGAGGAGAAGTGATGGGGAAGAAAAGATAGCGTTATACGCAGATGATGTGCTACTTTTTTTGGGTGATATGGGGTCATCACTAGAAAAAAGTGATTCAGCTTGTGGAGAGGTTTGGGAGATTATCGGGACTGATAGTTAACTGGGGTAAATCTACGCTTCTACCGATAGATTCAACTATTAATGCTCCTACTGGCCATATATCTTGGCTAAGGGTAACAGAGAAGATGAGGTACCTGGGCATAGTTGTCTCTAATGACCCCTATCAATATATTGGAGATAACCTAGTCCCCCTCTTGGCAAAATTCAAAAGGAAAAGCGACATCTGGTGCAAACTTCCTCTATCTATTGCAGGTAGAATCAACCTACTCAAAATGATATGGATGCCACAACTCTTGTACGTGCTCCATAATTCCCCAGTCTGGATTGGGAAGAATTGGTTTCTAAAAATAAACACCTTATTTAGAGAATTAATATGGAGGAAAGGGCAGGCAAGGATCAGCTTGCAAACTTTGCAGTGACCTACTAGGGAGGGGGGAATGGCAGTGCCCCAACCATACAGCTATTTTCTTGCTGCTCAGTTGCAGCACATAGGGGGATGCGAGACCCAAGGTATGAGGGACATTAGTGGTAAAATCATGCTGCAAGGCAACCCACATAATTCCCAGGTAGAGGCATTGGAGGCTGGTTCATTACAGGATGGGCTTCCAACATACAGGTTAGTTAACAAAGTCTGGCAGACTGTTAAGAGGATTATGGGCTATAGGGGCTTCACTGAATTCTCACCCATATGGCATAACAAATCTTTACAAGAATTGTTAGCCTTGGAAAAAAACAGGATATGGGAATATTACGGAATAAGCAGGTTGGCCCATCTATATGAGGATAATATCTTAAAGTCCTTTACTGAGCTGAGGCGAGAATACGGAATCCCAAATAAAACATTCTATTGCTATCTGCAGACTAGGCATGCTTTGGACAGCCAGTTTTGGAACTGCCCGCTTGTATGGTGTAAAGCCCCACTCCTCGATAGAATAACTAGAACAAATAGTACTAAAGGCCTGATAGCAATGACATACGGACAATTGGCTGAAAAGCTACTTGCCCCGCAAGCGACTATGGGAGTTAGGGTGAGATGGGAGGTAGATGTGGGGGAGATTACGGATTACCAGTGGAAAAAGATTTTGGAGTCTGGCCCGCTGGTGTCTGTTTCTCCATCGCAGCAGGCCTCGCATCTCCTCCTGCTACATAGAGCCTATCATACCCCAAAGAGATTATTTAGATTTGGTAATAGACTGGATGATAAATGCCCCAGGTGCCTGGATACAGAAGATCTTATTCATATGATGTGGAGATGTCCAAAATTAGTAAGATATTGGGGAGAGATAGTAAAGATTATAGAAACTATGTTTAAAATTAAATTGGCCCTGGAGGCCAAGGTATGTATTCTTGGCCTGACAGGGGAGAATATAGGGAATAATAGTACTAACACTGCCATTGTGAGGTGCCTCTATCAAGCAAGGAAACTGATAGCCCAGTCCTGGCTTTCTGCCACACCCCCAACCCCGGAAGAATGAGTCGCTGTAATGGATAAGCTGGTGTGAACAGAAAATACAGTATATACTAGGAGGAGTAGCTATGGTAAATTTATAAAGATATGGAAACCCTGGCTATATTGGTTGGGTGTCTCCCTCTGATTTGCATATGAACCCAAAAGAAAACTTAAGTAGAAGAAAACCTGGGAACACAGAGGAGTGGTGGAGGGAAATTAGGGTAACCTTGTTTAGTAAATGGATTTTGGATACTATATTAGTTAGTTTAAAAAGTACTCTTTTCTAAGAATGCTGATTAGGACGGGTGGGGGGAGGGGAACCTCTGGAGGGTTGGGGGAGGGAGGGGGGCAGGTAGACGCAATGCGGGTAAGAGAAGGGATAGGGAAACAAGAAAGGGGAGAAAAAGTAAACGTAAACTGTCTTTATAGTTGTCTGTTGCAAGGACTTATTGGTCACTAACTTAAATAACTTATGTAAAATTGTTGGCAACGGTATGTTTGTCTTTTACTATATATTGTTAATAAAGAACATTTAAATGAAAAAAAAAACGCCGTTTTTTTCGGGAGCAGTGATTTTAATGATGCTTAAAGTAAAAAAAAAAAAAGTGAAATATTCCTTTAAATATCGTACCTGGGGAGTGTCTATAGTATGCCTGTAAAGTGGCGCGTGTTTATTGTGCTTATTGTGCTTATTTGTGCTTTTTAAAGGAAAAAAAGTAATTTAAAACTGCTTGCGGCATTAATGTAATGTTGGGTCCTGGCAATATGGATGAAAATCAGTGAGACAAACGGCATGGGTACCCTCCAGTCCATTACCAGGCCCTTTGGGTTCTGTATGGATATTAAGGGGAACCCCGCACCCAAATTAAAAAAAGGAAAGGCGTGGGGCCCCCAGGCCCTATATACTCTGAACAGCAGTATACAGGCGGTGCAAACAAGACAGGGACTGTAGGTTTGTTGTTAAGTAGAATCTATTTGTAATTTTGAACTGATACATTTTTAAAGTGTAGCTCCAGCCAAAAAATCTGTTTTTAAGCTTTTTGAAAAACATAGCGAAGGGTTATCACCCATGTGACATTTGTTTTGCTGTCTGTGCTCCTCTTCAGAAGATTTCACCTCACTTTTTGTCCCAATGACAAATGTTTTTTGAAAATGTGGGGTTTTTAGTGAAACAAGGATTGGTGATAAATCATCAGTGAAAAGGAGAAAAGTTTTTCCCATATTAACTCTTACAGGAGAGAATTTCCCTTCCTATGGGGTAGATTTCATCTCACTTCCTGTTGTCTCCTTCCGTTTGCAAGTAGGAGTCGTTTGTAAGTTGGATGTTTGAAAGTAGGGGCCTGCCCTATATACTCAGCAGAAATTTGGGCCTTAGGTGTTGTTGTGGCCTCAACACTGTAAATGAAACTGCACTGAAAATTGGGCCTTTGGTGCATACTGATACTGCAGCTAGCAAAATCAACTGCCTACCTGTAGTATGAGAACACCACCAACCTTCTACAGGTAGCTTTAGCTGAACACTGTGCAGAGGTCGCACTACACTAACGTGTAATTAATTTAGCTGCCTGCGGTAGTGATAGGATCAGGAAAACACCACCAACCTTCTACAGGTAGTTTTAGCTGAACACTGTGCAGAGCTCGCAAAAAACTAACTTGTAGCTTATTTAGCTGCCTGCGGTAGTGATAGGATCAGGAAAACACCACCAACCTTCTACAGGTAGCTTTTGCTGAACACTGTGCAGAGGTCGCAAAAAAACTAACTTGTAGCTTATTTAGCTGCCTGCGGTAGTGATAGGATCAGGAAAACACCACCAACCTTCTACAGGTAGCTTTAGCTTAACACTGTGCAGAGCTCACAGAAAACTAACTTGTAGCTTATTTAGCTGCCTGCGGTAGTGATAGGATCAGGAAAACACCACCAACCTTCTACAGGTAGCTTTAGCTGAACACTGTGCAGAGGTCGCACTACACTAACTTGTAGTTTTAGCTGAACACTGTGAGGAGGACGCACTACACTAACTTGTAGCTTTAGCTGAACACTGTGAGGAGGACGCACTACACTAACTTGTAGTTTTAGCTGAACACTGTGAGGAGGACGCACTACACTAACTTGTAGCTTATTTAGCTGAACACTGTGCAGAGGTTGCACTACACTAACTTGTAGTTTTAGCTGAACACTGTGAGGAGGATGCACTACACTAACTTGTAGCTTTAGCTGAACACTGTGCAGAGGTCGCACTACACTAACTTGTAGTTTTAGCTGAACACTGTGAGGAGGACGCACTGCACTAACTTGTAGTTTTAGCAGAACACTGTGAGGAGGATGCACTACACTAACTTGTAGCTTATTTAGCTGCCTGCGGTAGTGATAGGATCAGGAAAACACCACCAACCTTCTACAGGTAGCTTTAGCTGAACACTGTGCAGAGGTCGCACTACACTAACTTGTAGTTTTAGCTGAACACTGTGAGGAGGACGCACTACACTAACTTGTAGCTTTAGCTGAACACTGTGAGGAGGACGCACTACACTAACTTGTAGTTTTAGCTGAACACTGTGAGGAGGACGCACTACACTAACTTGTAGCTTATTTAGCTGAACACTGTGCAGAGGTTGCACTACACTAACTTGTAGTTTTAGCTGAACACTGTGAGGAGGACGCACTACACTAACTTGTAGCTTTAGCTGAACACTGTGAGGAGGACGCACTACACTAACTTGTAGTTTTAGCTGAACACTGTGAGGAGGACGCACTATACTAACTTGTAGCTTATTTAGCTGAACACTGTGCAGAGGTTGCACTACACTAACTTGTAGTTTTAGCTGAACACTGTGAGGAGGATGCACTACACTAACTTGTAGCTTTAGCTGAACACTGTGCAGAGGTCGCACTACACTAACTTGTAGTTTTAGCTGAACACTGTGAGGAGGACGCACTACACTAACTTGTAGTTTTAGCTGAACACTGTGAGGAGGACGCACTACACTAACTTGTAGCTTATTTAGCTGCCTGCGGTAGTGATAGGATCAGGAAAACACCACCAACCTTCTACAGGTAGCTTTAGCTGAACACTGTGCAGAGCTCGCAAAAAACTAACTTGTAGCTTATTTAGCTGCCTGCGGTAGTGATAGGATCAGGAAAACACCACCAACCTTCTACAGGTAGCTTTAGCTGAACACTGTGCAGAGGTCGTACTACACTAACTTGTAGTTTTAGCTGAACACTGTGAGGAGGACGCACTACACTAACTTGTAGCTTTAGCTGAACACTGTGAGGAGGACGCACTACACTAACTTGTAGTTTTAGCTGAACACTGTGAGGAGGACGCACTACACTAACTTGTAGCTTATTTAGCTGAACACTGTGCAGAGGTTGCACTACACTAACTTGTAGTTTTAGCTGAACACTGTGAGGAGGATGCACTACACTAACTTGTAGCTTTAGCTGAACACTGTACAGAGGTCGCACTACACTAACTTGTAGTTTTAGCTGAACACTGTGAGGAGGACGCACTACACTAACTTGTAGCTTTAGCTGAACACTGTGAGGAGGATGCACTACCCTAACTTGTAGCTTTAGCTGAACACTGTGCACTACACTAACTTGTAGCTTTAGCTGAACACTGTTCAGAGGACGCACTACACTAACTTGTAGCTTTAACTGAACACTGTGAGAAGGACGCACTACACTAACTGTAAATAGTCTAGCTGCCTGACTGTGGTACTAATAGGATCAAAAGAACACCAGAAATTTTCTTCAGGTAGCTGTAAATACTGTAACAACACAAGCCTGCCTGTCAGTAGCAAGATAACAGGAACGGATCTAGCTAAACTGAATACAGTGTATATAAATATATATATATATATATATATATATATATATATATATATATATATATATAAATACACACACACACACACACACAACACCTGGGATGCATATATATACACAATACACTGTAAGTGCAGCTAACTCACTGACTGTCCTGCCTAATCTATCTAACTTAAATCAAATGACACTGTCTCTCTGTCTATCTATCTCTCTCTCAACACCAGAACACACACTACACAGGGCTGCTGTGCAGACGGCCTTATATAGTGTAGGGCGTGTACTAAATCCCCTGAGCCATAATTGGCCAAAGCCTCCCTGGCTTTGGCCAATTACGGCTCTCTGTTTAGACGGCGCTGTGATTGGCCAAGCATGTGGGTCATAGTGCATGCTTGGCCAATCATCAGCCAGCAATGCACTGCGATGCCACAGTGAATTATGGGCCATGACGCACCACACAAATTTGGCGAACGGGCAAACAGACGATGTTCGATTTGAACATGGATTCGACTCGAACACGAAGCTCATCCCTACTCATCAGGTGCAGACTCTGTGGGGATGTCTAGATAATTGAAAGGTGAACAGTAAATACACTGAACACACCAAAAGAAGAGTAAAGGGGAATGATAGAACATTCACCCATACTTACAGGTAAACAGTGAGCATGGGGTGCGGCGGTGAATGTCAGGGCAAAGCTGCGGACAAATTGTCTCCCCCCGGGAGCAGAGGTGCCAAAAACAGTGGCAACGGTAAATCCAGAAGGATAAAGTGTGGCTGGGAAAGTGAACCCTACCAAAATCCATGTGTGTGCATGGTTCATGAAATCATCTGTGAGTGTATGTAAAAATGTGTATGAATGTGTGAACAGTATATAAAGATGATAAATTGCTAGTGAGACAGTGATCCAAATCTGGTGTAGGAAAGGTGGGAGAAAAATAAACGTGAATGAACGTGAATGTGGGATGGAATGTGAGAAAAAAACATGAAAAACAACACACTATAAGAGAAAGACCAATGTTGTTGATGTGCCTAGACAGTGAAAAGATAAAGGGAATAAAACTGCAAACTTAAAAAAGGGGGAAATAAAAAATGAAGATTACCTCTGATGTGGGTGTGAAAATGTATGTGATAGCCACGCATGGTAGCCCAGAGAACACCAGTAGAAACAGAGAATGCCCGTTCAAACAGTAAGGAGTGTGGATATTCCCCTGTAGCCACCGTTTGCCACCAACATCACGCCGGAAGATGTGGGAGAGAGGGAAGGCATCAACCCGAGCGATAACCGCCTGGCGAATGGCGCCAAACGCATTCACTCATTCATAACGCCGGTTATATATCCCAGAAAGACCGAGCACCGGCGTCAGCCGGATCAACGTTACACGCCTGGGACTGGGGGCGTGGCGTCGACGCGCAGAGGAACACCCACCCAACTCCTCCACTAAGACGTAGGGAGGGGAGGGTGGATTCACAATATATGTCACAACGCCATGCCGGGAGATGTGGAAGAGAGGGGAGGCGTCAACCTGAGCGATAACCGCCCAGCGTATGGCGCCAAACACACTCACCTGTTCATAGCACCAAAACACCCAGAAAGCCTGCACCCTGACTTCAGCCAGATTGACATAACGCGCCCAGGACTGGTGGCGTGGCGTCAATGCACAGCGGAACATCCACCCGAACCCTCCACTAGAGAGTAGGGAGGGAAAGGGAGGACCCACGGTGCGCGTCGAAGCTCATGGGGCACGACCAGCCACAGCAGCACCAAGCAATCCACTCAGCCCACATGCCAAGACACCGCGCCATGAATGCATGAGCATATACAGCATATATGTATACAACATATTAAGGACTGCCTATCCTGTTAGTCTTAACCCATGAGTAGGCAAGGGAAAAGAATGCAGGTGTCAAAGATTGCTGTCCATACATACATGCTTCCAATCTGTGCCATTGACATATTGTACCTTATGTTGTATCCATGGAATAAGATTCATTTTGATAACCTATAGTGCCTCCTTGCTCTCCAGCTGCATGCTTCACACAAAGTCCCAAACCCTTCCCAGATGTTTGAGTATGTTTACTCTGTTGACCTTTTTTTATTATTATTAAACAAGTGTGATTTAACTGTACTTCTGTCTCAGTCTGATTTATGGTTTCTGACAGATCGGTGTGATGGGGGGAGAGAGGAGACGCTGGCTTTTAGCTTAGGGTGACCAGATGTCCCCAGTTCCCGTGGACAGTCCCCGGATTGAGGATGCTGTCCCCGGAGCCTGTCTGTCCCCGGATCTGTCCCTGGCTCTGTCACCTCAGCAGGGGGCTCAGAGGTAGGTTGGGCGGGGACTGCCAAATCCTGTCCACCAATAAGCTAATCTCCCACGGTGCAGCTGTTTACAAAACAAATGTCTCCGGGCTCCCTGTGCTCAGTGGGGGCCAGGGGGACCGTAAGCGCACTATTTCTTCATTTTCGGGTTTAGGCGAATTAATCCACCACCACACGCTACACAGTAGAAGCCTGGCCTCTTCAATATGAATATACCACAGCCGACCAGGAGCGCTGCGGCGGATTAATCCACCTAAACCCAAAAATGAAGAACTAGTCCGCTCTCTGTCCCCCAGCCCCTACTAAACACAGGGGGCCCACAGACGTTTGTTTTCTAAATGGCTAAACTGTAGGGGATTAGCTGATTGGTGGACAGGATTTGGGAGTCCCCGCCCGCTCTATATAGCCCTCCCAGTTTCTTCCAGTCCTAGTTGCCCAGCTCAGTGATGCCCAGGTGGAAGGGAGACATACAGTAGGTGACCGCGATATTGTGTCAATCTCGCCGCACTTCTCGGCGAGATTTGACACCTACGAGCCCCGTCGCAGGAGCCAGCGCCGAGATGGCTCACTCATCGGGAAAGGAAAACTTTGTTTTCCTCCCGCGATGAGTGACAGGCAGCGCTGACAGCTGTCTAGTATGAATCCTGAGGCGGGAACACCGCGCCAAATTTTAAATGAAAAAACCGGTGTGGGTTCCCCCCTCGGAGGCATACCAGGCCCTTGGGTCTGGCATGGATTGTAAGGGGAACCCCCTATGCCGAAAAATCGGCGTGGGGGTCCCCCCCAAATCCATACCAGACCCTTATCCGAGCACGCAGCCCGGCCGGCCAGGAAAGGGGGTGGGGACGAGCGAGCGCCCCCCCCCCTCCTGAGCCGTACCAGGCCGCATGCCCTCAACATGGGGGGGTGGGTGCCTTGGGGGAGGGGGGCGCCCTGCGGCCCCCCCACCCCAAAGCACCTTGTCCCCATGTTGATGAGGACAAGGGCCTCTTCCCGACAACCCTGGCCGTTGGTTGTCGGGGTCTGCGGGCGGGGGGCTTATCGGAATCCGGGAGCCCCCCTTAATAAGGGGGCCCCCAGATGCCGGCCCCCCACCCTGTGTGAATGAGTTTGGGGTACATGGTACCCCTACCCATTCACCTAGGGGAAAGTGTCAATAGAAAAAAAACACACTACACAGGTTTTAAGAGTCATTTATTAGTCAGCTCCGGGGGTCTTCTTCCGACTTCGGGGGGTCTCCTTCCGACTTCTCCCGGTGTTCGGCCTCTTCTCCCGGTGTTCGGCCTCTTCTCCCGGGCCCCGCCGCTATCTTCTTCCAGCTCTATTGCCAGCGAGGGGCCCGGTCTGCTGCCGCTGTCTCGCCGCCGCTGTCCCGGTGTTCGGCCTCTTCTCCCGGGCCCCGCCGCTATCTTCTTCCAGCTCTATTGCCAGCGAGGGGCCCGGTCTGCTGCCGCCGTCTCGTCGCCGCTGTCTCTCCGCCGCTGTCTCAAAAAACCCTCAAAAAAGAGGAAACACTTGTATCCCCCGGTACAGCGGGACTTTGAAGGCGAACAGTCAAAAGTTTATAAAAACATATTGTTTATTAGAAAAAGTTGTTTTTTTTTTAAAAAAAGCATATTTATAAAAACATGATAACAGTCTATACAAAATATTCATATAAAAACAAGGGTTTGCACATAGTAAGTTTTCTATAATTTCAAAAACAGATACAAATTCCTCCAAAGGCCTAACATGTTTCAGGACGATGTCCCTTCTTCAGGTGGAAGGGAGAGGACCAGATGTACCAGCGGTGCTCAGCTGGTCCTGGCTCCCAGCTCCAGGAGGAACCACCTGCAGGAGAAGCACCGCACTCAGGCCCCAGGTAGAAGAAGCTGCCCAGATCAGTTACTGGGGGGACTAACAATGCTGAATTTTAACAGGGGAGGCTGCACACATGAGGCTACATTCCTGGGCACAGGTGGCACTGCATTCCTGGGTACAGGTGAGGCTGCCTTCCTGGGTACAGGTCAGGCTGCATACCTTGGTACAAGTGAGGCTGCATTCCTGGACACGGGTGTGGCAGCATTGTTGGGCACAGGTGCGGCTGCATTGCTGGGCACAGGTGAGGCTGCATTGCTGGGCACAGGTGAGGCTGCATTCCTGGGCACAGGTAAGGCTACATTCCTGGGTACTGGTTGCATTCCTGGGCACAGGTGAGGCTGCATTCCTGGGCACAGGTGAGGCTGAATTACTAGGCACAGGTGAGACTGCATTGCTGGGCACAGGTGAGGCTGCATTTCTGGGCACAGGTGAGGCTGCATTCCTGGGCACAGATAAGGCTGCATTTCTGGGCACAGGTGAGACTGAATTGCTGGGCACAGGTGAGGCTGCATTCCTGGGCACAGGTGAGGCTGCATTCCTGGGCACAGGTGAGGCTGCATTCCTGGGCACAGTTGAGTCTGCATTGCTGGGAACTGGTGAGACTACATTCCTGGGCACTGGTGAGGCTGCATGGCTGGGCACAGGTGAGACTGAATTCCTGGGCACTGGTGAGGCTGCATTACTGGGCACTGGTGAGGCTGCATTGCTGAGCACTGGTGAGGCTGCATTCCTGGGCACTGATGAGGCTTCTTTGATGGTCACTGGTGAGGCTGCTTGCTGGGCACTGTTGAGGCTGAATAGATTGGCACTGGTTAGGCTGCATTGCTGGGTGTCAGAAACCATGAATCAGACTGAGACAGAAATACAGTTAAATAACACTTGTTTAATAACAATAAAAAAAGGTAAACAGAGTAAACGTAGTCAAAATATAGCCAGAGTTCAGAAACCGTAACGGATAGTCAGACAAGCCAAAACATCAGGGAGCCAGAGAGGAGCATAGTAGAACAACCAGTAGGATTTGGAGCCAGAAGGAATGTCAGCCAAGCAAGTCTTTAACAGGAACACAGGAGAGCGTCTCTAGAGATGTGACCAAGGCGAAGACAGAGATCATCTGGGCTGGACAGCTTAAGTATGCAGGACTGACGAGCAGGATATCATCAACAGGTGAGTCACTGTGGAGAGACCCGGAGCTGACAATTAGCTGACAGCTGAGCAGCCAGCTTTGAGAAGGAAGGGCTGAGCCCACCCCTGACACTGGGCACTGGTGAGGCTGCATTCCTGGGCACTGGTGAGGCTGCATGAGCATTGGGGAGGCTGCATTGCTGGCACTGGTGAGGCTGCAGAATGGGTACTGGTCAGGCTACATAGATGTGCACAGCTGAGCCCTGCATTCTTTATGTGGTGCACTCCTAAACTCTGCACTTATCTTTTCTCTATCTTATCTTCATAACATTTGGTAGTCATATCTTAAAAATTTCTAAGAAGAATCTTTTTTAAATCTTTGTTTTTGGAGGAAATGTGAGAAATAACATTTATATCATACAATCATTCCATAAACACATACCACATACACTGCATATATAAATTTGAGGAAAATATGCTTATAAAATAGTTTACCATTTGCCAATAAAAAAAAATATGTCCCCGGATTTCATGTTAAAAATCTGGTCACCTTATTTTAGCTGCAGCAGGGAGAGTCACTGGTTGTCAGCACACTGATCACCCCCTCCTGTCCAGGATCCCATTCCGCCTGTTTGTCAGCTGCCCGAGCCCCCGCTGTTGAACTAATAGGGCCTGGGCCCCATATAGGAGTGACAGCTGTAATACGGCATTAGCCAGTGCATCCCATTGGGAAATAAATTTAAAAGAGTGAACAAAAGTCCTGGATGGCTTAACTCTAATGTAAAAATGCATATAAAAGCAAAGGAGAAGGCCTTCAAAAAATACAAGGCTGATGGATCATCATCAGCATTCACACTTTACAAAGAATGCAACCAGATATGTAAGGGTGCAATTAGGGTGGCTAAGATTGAACATGAAAGACACAAGAAATTCTATAAATAAACAGTAAAAAAGGGAGGACATACTATATTGGCCCCATAAAGAATGAGGAAGGACATCTGGTTACAAAGGATGGGGAGATGGTGAAGGTATTGAATTAATTCTTCTCCTCAGTCTTCAAAAAGGAATTTAGGGGGGCTTCAGTAATCAAAACTGCAGTGTTTGTCCTCATGACACATCACAGGAAGCACCCTCATGGCTAACAGAGGACAGAATTAGAAATAGACTTGGGAAACTTAACATTAATAAATCATCAGGACCAGATGATTTGAACCCGAGGGTAATTAGGGAACTCAGTCAAGTAATTGCCAGACCATTGTTCCTATTTTTTACCGACAGTCTACTGACTGGAATGGTACCAGCTGAGAAAAGCCAAGGTAGCACCAATATTTAAAAAAGGGCCAAAATACATCCCTGGGAATTACAGACCAGTTAGCCTAACATCAATAGTATGCAAGCTTTTGGAGTGGATGATAAGGGACTATATACAAGATTTTAGTAATGAAAACAGTATCATTAGCAGTAATCATCATGTATTCATGAAGAATCATTCTTGCATAACTAATTTATTAACATTCTACGAGGAGGTGAGCTGCCACCTAGATAAAGGAAGGCCCATAGACATGGTGTATCTGGAATTTGCGAAAGCATTTGACACAGTTTCCCATAAACGTCTACTGTACAAAGTAAGGTCCATTGGTATGGACCATAGGGCGAGTACATGGATTGAAAACTGGCTACAAGGGCGAGTTCAGAGGGTAGTGATAAAAGGGGAATACTTGGAATGCTTAGGGGTGGAAAGTGAGGTCCCCCAGGGTTCTGTGCTGGGACCAATCTTGTTTAATTTGTTCATTAACGACCTGGAGAATGGGATAAACAGCTCAATCTCTATATTTGCAGATAACACTAAGCTAAGCAGGGCAATAACTTCTCCGCAGGATGTGGAAACCTTGCAAGAAGATCTGAACAAATTAATGGGATAGACAACTACATGGCAAACGAGATTTAATGTAGAAAAATGTAAAATAATGCATTTGGGTGGCAAAAATATGAATGCAATCTACTCACTAGGGAGAGAACCTCTGGGGGAATCTAGGATGGAAAAGGACCTGGGGTCCTAGTAGATCATAGGCTCAACAATGGCATGCAATGCCAAGCTGCTGCTAGCAAAGCAAACAAAGTATTGGCATGCATTGAAAAAGGGATTAACGCAAGAGATAAATCGATAATTCTCCCACTCTACAAGACTCTGGTCTGGCCTCACCTGGAGTGTGCCGTCCAGTTCTGGGCACCAGTCCTCAGGAACGATGTACTGGAAATGGAGCGAGTACAAAAAAGGGCAACACAGCTAATAAAGGATCTGAAGGATATTAGTTATGAAGAAAGGTTGCGAACATTGAACTTATTCTCTCTGGAGAAGAGACACTTGAGAGGGGATATGATTTCAATTTACAAATACCATACTGGTGACCCCACAATAGGGATAAAACTTTTTTTGCGGAAGGGAGTTTAACAAGACTCGTGGCCACTCATTAAAATTAGAAGAAAAGAGGTTTAACCGTAAACTACATAGAGGGTTCTTTACTGTGAGAGTAATATGATAGGTCCGAGAAGACTTCAGGGGCCAGTTACAGACTGCAGCACCGCTCGCGCATGCTCAGTGGGAACTCAGCTGTAAAGCCGCAAGCTGTCACAGGCAGGTGCCCATAGTAGAGATGCCAATGCCGCATAGAGAGGACACGGGGAGAACACCGCTGCGGTGAGTACTTCGCTGAACTGTGGGACAGGTGAGTGGCTGTTTATTAACACTTTTTGTAGCTGCTGACTTTTAATTTTAATAAACAAACAAATATTTTCCTTCACTGTTATTCAACAATGTGTAAGGTACATTCAGAACATTGCTCCTACCTGGATCCCATCAGTGGTTTTCACAGGCACTTTCTGTGCTGTCATGAGTGCTTCCCTTGAGCAATGGAAATAGATAGAAGAGCAGAGGGTACCATGCTGACATAGGTCACATTTGCACTTTCTCTTTTAGTTCATCCCCAGACTTTACATCTAGGCCTGACAATACTGTTTACAATTTCAATGCTTAGGGTAGTAGATTGATGATGCTAGAAACTTAGGTAGATGTTACTTTAGTGCATGAGGTTAGTTTTATCATTCTATACCGAAAATGTCCCAGTAGGGCATCTAGGTGATACATGGGCTGCTTCCGTGCACCGAGAAACTCCCACAGAAACCTAAGGATGTGAATGTAATAATTGGATCAAAAGTAAATCAAATGAAACTTGCAGTGCCGCTCTAAGTTGAGACAGAGATCTGTGTTTGCAGTGAAGGGTCCTGGCATCAGTGCACCATTGAGAGCATTATCAAAGAGAAGAAAAGGCGCCGCCCACCAAACAAGTGCATTAGAGACTCTGTGACCAAACCCCGGTGAGTAGGGTGAAACATGTCTGGGTATCTGTAGCGGCACTGGCTGAGGCGACGTTCATCTACATACTAATGCATACTAGTGAGCAGCGCCTTTTCTTGGATCAGAAGATTAACGTTTTGTACTGTAAGCCACAGGCTGCTGCATTCATTACATGTTTGGAACAAAACCGTATTTTGGACTCCAATATTTCAATGTGGTATTTCAATATTCTTCAATATTTTTAATGCAGCAGCTTCAGAGTTGTCAGACCATGTAAAAAAGATAGGGACTGCCTTTATTTCTGGCAGGATCACCAGGTATCATTTACTACTAGAAACAACAAATAAAATAATAACAGACCATGTGTACAGGTGGGTAAGCTCTACGGCAAGGTTTCTCAACCAGGCTTCCTCCTGAGGTTGCTAGGGGTTCCTTGAGCAATGAGCAATTTCTGCCTCTCAGAGAAGTTCTCACTGACATCATTGATCATTTTATCTATCTGTATGAGGGTAATTCTTCCCAATGACCACAAGTAAAAGCATTCTTCTCACTGAACATCACACTAATGTATCATGAGTTATAGATACAGTAATTTTTAGCAGGGGTTTCCTGAGAACTGGAAAGTCATTTCAAGGGTTCATCTGTGTTGAAAAGATTGAGAAAGGCTGCTCTACAGTATACAGAGTTTTGATTTTTGACCACATATTCACATTAAAGTGGTTGAAAACCCTTTACAACCACTTTTTGCTACAGGTAAGCCTATAATAAGGCATACCTGTAGTTACACTGGATATCTCCTAATCCTGCATGGTTTAGGAGAAATCCCCTGTATCGGCACAGGCGCACTGAAGCAATGGCACGTACGTGCCATTGCTTCAGTTAGACTGTGCCGTTACTGGCGGCTCCCGTGCGTATGCGCGGGAGTGACGCCATCGCGGCTCCAGCCACAGCGCCGAAGCCCGCGAAGTAACTCCGGGAGCGATGTAGGCCGCCGAAGCGGGGTACCAGGATGGCTGCAAGGGCTTGGATCTCAGGTAAGTAATTCATAATGAACTAGTATGCTATGCATACTAGCTCAATATGCCTTTTTCTTTTTTTTTTCTTTTTTTTTTTTCCCTAGGGTTTACAACCACTTTAACTAACTACAAAATGTAAAGCAATAGATTTTTTTAATTTTATTTGTTAGTCTCTAATAAAGCAAATTTCTAGAAAAATACTACAAATACCCATTAAATTTGCTTTATGTTTTTGGATCTCCATGTAATATTAAGGCAAAGTTCTCCTCTTCCACTGTTTAAAATTCAAGGTCTCACTAGGAAGCAATGTTATTCAGTCCGCCAAGCATTAAACAACGGTGTGACAAAGTATGTGCCCCATTTAGTTAGCGGATTTCCACTTTTTGAATATTCCCTTTAAATTGAAAAAACGGCTAGACAAATCAGCCTACAACTACCTGACATGCGGTCTATACAAGCAGCTGGTTTATACACATATTATTTAGCTACAGTGACAGAAGCAATCATTGCTTCATCAGTGTAGCAGTTTGGAATTTGCTTATATCTAAAAGTGTTAGTGATCCATGAAGAGTGGGGTTATGAATGCACAGGCAATAACAACTTAGAATTGCCAATCGTAGAATAATGTGCACTGACCTTCCCGCAAGCCTGCGTTTGCCTGTTTGCAGGCTGACAAGTACATTATCTAGTTGTCATTTCTGGGACTGCTGCTTCGTGATTCACAAAAGGAAATCTACTTTTAATCATTTCTTTTGTGTTTTACTATCTGTTTTTTCATTATCTAATCCAAACACACTAATACTGTTTTAGATCATTTGTTCGATTTGAATTTTGCTTGTAAATATTAATCAATATGTGATTTTAAAGAAGCGTATGGTGGCTTATTATTTACATTTTTGCCTTGTTACTGTTGGGGCTCTGAATTCAATTCAGGGTGAGCAAAGAGCATGTACAGGAAGCATTTAAAAAAACAGCTTTAACAAAGCTCTTAGAGCTATTTTACATTAACGTTTACCCTCTGAAGTTCTATCCGCAATGTCACATCCTCACCACCTGTTTTAACCATTAAAAGTGCACACAACCGCAAATGAGCCACATGAATTGTATGCAGTTGTGACGCATGCCCATTCACTTGAATAGGTCGAGTTGGGCGGGAGGTGTTGCCTACTGAACACAATAGGAGGTTTCATTCTTGCCGTGACCACCAAGGAAAGCAATGCAGCAGCAGCATGTGTACAACCCACCTTCTGCTGCTTTTACAGCTTAAAGGGGAGTGGTTGGGGGCGGTAAAAGCACAGCAAGTATGAAATAGCCATTAGAGGGAACCTATGGCCAGGCTCTGGATGTTCAAGTGTTTATATACTTGAAACAGGCAGTAATTGAACTTTAAAGCAAAATTCCATCCTGTGCCTAAACCCCATATTCAGCTTCAAGCCACCCTCCTAACATGCTATTTAAAGGATTTATGTATTTTAAAGGTTGCGCCTTCAGCTGCATAAAAAGTAGCTTTCTCTATATCTATCTATATCTATATCTATATATCTATCTATCTATCTATCTATCGATTCCAGAGTCAGAAAATGTTTACAAATTAAAGTGACAATACACATTTATTTAAAAAAAAAAGTTAACATGAAAACTGATCTTCCATTGACTTCAATTCGAGTTCAGTGTTTTATTTAAAAGTTTCTTAATTACTGAAGATTACCAAAACCATCAGTAACAATCCAAAACATTTATAGAAGATACTGTAGAAAGAAGAAACACCAGTATGAAATAATCTCGTACGAACATTATACACAAACATGTTTACAGTACAAACAAGGAGAAGTAAAAGCAACTGTAGAAAGCTTGTGTACTTGAACTAAGTTTCTGAAGTTTGCTACAGTTTCTAAAGCCCGGTACAATTAAGCACCATATGGTTCAACATTACTGTGTAATTCTCACATTAACGTTTTTCATTTAGCTGCAGTTTTAACATATGCTGCTAAGCAGGAGCACATAGCAATTCATTTCTCTCTCTAGGAGCTGGCATTACAGGTACATTTTCATAATGGAATTATCAGAGGGATGAAAGACCGAATTGAGAAAGAAAGCAAGGCAGATGACATGGTTAATAATGAAAAAACAACAGAAATACCACAGTAAAAAAAACAAAAAAACATGAACATTTTTTTGAGTCCCTGTTGTAAATTAAAAGAACCTTAAAGCAGAACTCCGGCCAAAATTTTTTTTCCATGTCCTTGTTGCTGATCTCCTACCTTCACCAACTTTGCCACCCATGCTCTTCTGAGCTCTGTCGTTCCTCTGTAATGAAGGAACTGAATTGCTGAAAAACCGTTATTGCCTGGTGATTTCCTTTTTGTAAGACCGCTGGCTTCTATCCCTCTCCTGAGCTCAGCCAGTAGTCCTCTGAAAACGAGCAGGGAGGAAGCAGGCATATTGTGAGCAGAAGGGGTCTCCCAGCCCCCAGGTCTGTGCCGCCCATGGAAGAGGTGTCCTCCTTCTCCTTTCTCCTCCTCTTCTGCTTCCTGACAGTCTCCGCCCCTCCACTCTGTCCCCCCTGCTGCACCCCCCACCCCGCCTCGCCGCCCGCCTGCTCTCTCTGTGCAGAGTAAGGATTATCATCAGTAATCACTTGTATTACAGCAGGTATCTCCCACTGTGTCGGGTATTGTTATATGAGAACACCAATCACTGATGTCCGCGGAGGTGGGGCATCCATCACTGTGTCATACGAGTGATTTTTGATAATAATCCCCACTCTACACTGGTGGTCCCCTGACATGGTGGCCCCTGACATGGTGGTCCCATGGTGGTCCCTGACATGGTAGTCCCTGACAAGCGGCACTGGTGGTCCCTGACATGGTGGCCTCTGACAAGTGGCACTGGTGATCCCTGACATGGTGGTCCCTGACATTCGGCACTGGTGGTCCCTGACAAGCGGCACTGGTGGTCCCTGACATGGTGGTCCCTGACATGGTGGTCCCTGGCATGGTGGTCCCTGACATGAAGCACTGGTGGTCCCTGACAAGCGGCATTGGTGGTCTCTGACATGGTGGTGCCTGACAAGTTGCACTGGTGGTCCCTGACATGGCGGTCCCTGACAAGCGGCACTGGTGGTCCTTGACATGGTGGTCCCTGACAAGAAGCACTGGTGGTCCCTGACATGGTGGTCACTGACAAGCGGCACTGGTGGTCCCTGACATGGTGGTCCCTGACAATCAGCACTGGTGGTCCTTGACATTTGGCACTGGTTGTCCCTGACATGGTGGTCCCTGAAATGGTGGTCCCTGAAAAGCAGCACTGGTGGTCCCTGACATGATGGTCCCTGGCATGGTGGTCTCTGACAAGTGGCACTGGTGGTCCCTGACATGGTGCTCCCTGACAAGAGGCACTTGTGGTCCCTGACAAGAGGCACTAGTGTTCCCTGACATGGTGGTCCCTGCCAAGCGGCACTGGTGGTCCCTGACAAGCGGCACTGGTGGTCCCTGACATGGTGATCCCTGACTGGTGGTCCCTGACATGGTGGTCCCTGACAAGCGGCACTGGTGGTCCCTGATATGGTGGTCCCTGACAAGGGGCACTGGTGGTCCCATACATGGTGGTCCCTGACTGGTGGTCCCTAACATGGTGGTCCCCAACAAGCGTCACTGGTGGTCCCTGACATGGTGGTTCCTGACATTCAGGCACTGATGGTCCCTGAATGGTGGTCCCTGACAAGCGAAACTGGTGGTCCCTGACATGGTGGTCCCTGACAAGTGGCACTGGTGGTCCCTGACTGGTGGTCCTTGACATGGCGGTCCCTGACTGGTGGTTCCTGGCATGGTGGCCCCTGACAAGCGGCACTGGTGGTCCCTGACTGGTGGTCCCTGACAAGTAGCACTGGTGGTCCTTGACATGCTGCACTGGTGGTCCCTGACATTCACAAAAAAGACAAAAAAGAAAGAGGGCGCACCAACCTAGTGCATTACCACTGATAAACTTTAATGCAGCATAAAAACAGTAAAAATTATACTCACAAACGAGCTAGTATAAATAGCTTTCAAAAGGGCGCAAAAGCGCTGTTTCTGTGGATCGACACCCCAGGACCTGTTGCCGAGAGGATAAGACCAGCGCAAATGGCTGATGGCTTACGCGTTTCAGGGGAGCACCCCTTTCTTCAGAGCCTAAGCGGGCAATGGTTGGTCTCTCGAGTTGCTCTCTCTATAAATGTATGTATGTGCCTGTGTCTACCCCACCCAATTAGTGACGACGCCCCCTCCCACAGATATTGGGCACCACCCACCCATTCGGGTTAACCCTCCCTATCCCATCCCTCTGAGTGTGATTCCCCATTTGTAGCCAAAATATAGAGGGCAAACATCACTCTATGTTATCTGCTAAAAAGATAATGATAGTAATAATACTAGTACAAAAAAAAATTGATTAATTGAAAAAATAAATAGATATAAATATAACTATAGAAACACTGGACCAGTAGATCAGTTTCACTCTCATCTTCTCAAAAACCCACTTTAAACCGAGCGCCGGGAATTCATATCTCCACGCCCGGAGCCACCATCACCCTAGATGGATTAGGAATGTCCCCTTTGGTCAGTTTTGCAGGCTTAGGCGAACCTGCACCCTGAAGCAAGATTATGAAGAACAGAGCCTTATCCTTAAGAATAAGTTCAAGGAAAAGGGCTATGTAGAGGAGCATATAGAGGAGGCATTCCAAAAGTACCTTGTGTTGTACGACAACATTTGTGTTGGAGAAGAAAAGAAGATAAACCCACATGTGGACGAACAACCACAAGTACGGTTTTGCACTAGGTATAATAACAAGGCCCCGATAATACAAAAAATCCTCAAAAAGAATTGGAGAATCCTTGAATCAGATCCCATCTTAAAGACAAGCCTTCCTTCGCATCCTAATTTGGTCTTTAGGAGACCGAAGGACCTTAGGAGCATCATTGCCCCTAGTAGGGTAAGAAAACAAGGAAATGGAGGACTCAGCAGCACCTGGAGTACAATTTTTGACCAGAAGGGCAGTTACAGATGTGGGAGCAGCAACTGTGGGAACTGCGTGCATATGTGCCACAGAAAGAAAGAAGTCTTTGGAACAGACGGTAGGGTCCACAAGATTAAGCAGTTCATCAACTGCGGTACCCCGTATGTCATCTACGGCCTTCTGTGCCCCTGTGGCCTCCTTTATATTGGACGGACGTCAAGAGTTATGAGGATAAGAATGAACGAGCACAGGAGTAGTATTCTGACAGAAAAGGATAACTACTCAATACCGAAACATTTCAAAGAAACCCACAGTAGCAGTACAGAGGGCCTCAAAGTGTTCGGCATAGAAGCAATGCCGAGCGACCTAGATAGTGGTAAAAAATATCAAATGCTGTGTAGTAGAGAGGCCTTCTGGATATTTTCCCTAGGAACTTTGGCCCCGAAAGGTCTGAACGAGGAAATTGAACTACACAATGTAGCATAATTCCTTCAGTTCCCGTCCAAGCTTTCGAGCCATTATTAACATCAGTTAGTTAATTCTGATGTGACTTCTCTAGTGTGTCCTTCGCCTCCACCATGTTGGTAGGGGCTCATTCTTGGGGTTTATGGGATGCACTAAGGTCAAGGACTAGGAATTGGGTAGACCATTTGGCAGGTGTAGTAATAGGTTTTAGCCGCTAGGTATTTGTTTAGAAGGTAATTATTAGGTTTAGGTTGTGGTTGGTTTCAGATAGTCGCCTATTGGCCTATTTGACTACATGATGTACTTTTTGTAATTTTATGCAATTTACCGCCAATGTAATTTACCGCCATTGGAGTTTAGTGTCTATTCCCACCAGATGCTAGCGGGCAATGGTGCCTCTCTCTCTCTCTCTTGTCTATGGTATGCAGGTCAGCAGAGGTATCTTCCAGGGTATATGCTGAGGTGATGGGTACCACTGTCATTTGGTACAGTATGGTTTACTATTATATGGTTTATATACATATTTGTCACTATATTTATATATATTTTATATCTACATGGAGTGGGGTGTAGCCTTTCAGTAGGAACACTCTATTGCTGTGTCTAATGGTGACTAATGTTGGTATAGGCTGATGAGGTTCAGTATTCACTTTGAGATCCCATATGTATTTTTAGTATTTTATACTATGTATTATTTATTATTTTATAATCCTTCCTCCTCTAGATTAGTATCGTGCTGATATCATAACGACTAATTGTTATGGACTCCCATGTGTTGTTCTTTAAACATTAAGTATATTATATGTTATATTTCAATCTATGAATTTTATGGATATGGTATGATCTACTGTACCTTGGAGGGATATTTCTGCGGACTCCTTCTATTAATCTAATAATTTTACATTATGATCAACCTATAGGTTTGGAATCCTTTTTCCATTATCACTTTTTCCACTTCCTTATTTGGGAATCGATATTCACATTATAATATTTTCAATTATATTTTTATTTTTTAATTAATTAAGTTTTTAAATTATACATTCCTTTTCCCCTCCATTTTTCATCAATGTTTCTTTAGAGAAAAGTGGGTTGAGCGCTGCTAGTAGCCCCCGCCAGAATGCTGCTTGTCCTGCTTAGCCAGATCGCGTCTCTGCCAATGATAATGTTAATAGTGGAGCGATTGATGGAGAGCGCGCGGCCATACTGAGATGCACGCGCATTATTTACCACAGGTTGACGGTCGGAAGCAGTGGGTGGAACGCAAACACACCCACGCTTCCGGGCCATGTTCCTGGCGCACAGGGACCTCTGACGCCTGTGGAGGAGCAGAAAATGACGCCACGATCGGCCGGAAGTTGCGGGTGGAACGCAGGTACACCCGCACTTTCTGGTCTTTTGAATGGCGTGCGTTCCACACATGGCATGCGGCACTATTATGGCTCCTGGGAGCCGGAGGAGCCCGGCATCATCCACCCCAGTAGATCAGAGGCATGGGGACACAACTAGAGCTGCATGCAGGAGGTGAGGTGTCTTTGTTTTGGCGCACCCAATCCCCCTTCCCCTGCCCTGTTGCACATAGCCTATGGTGAGAGTGAAACTGATCTACTGGTCCAGTGTTTCTATAGTTATATTTATATCTATTTATTTTTTCAATTAATCAATTTTTTTTTGTACTAGTATTATTACTATCATTATCTTTTTAGCAGATAACATAGAGTGATGTTTGCCCTCTATATTTTGGCTACAAATGGGGAATCACACTCAGAGGGATGGGATAGGGAGGGTTAACCCGAATGGGTGGGTGGTGCCCAATATCTGTGGGAGGGGGCGTCGTCACTAATTGGGTGGGGTAGACACAGGCACATACATACATTTATAGAGAGAGCAACTCGAGAGACCAACCATTGCCCGCTTAGGCTCTGAAGAAAGGGGTGCTCCCCTGAAACGCGTAAGCCATCAGCCATTTGCGCTGGTCTTATCCTCTCGGCAACAGGTCCTGGGGTGTCGATCCACAGAAACAGCGCTTTTGCGCCCTTTTGAAAGCTATTTATACTAGCTCGTTTGTGAGTATAATTTTTACTGTTTTTATGCTGCATTAAAGTTTATCAGTGGTAATGCACTAGGTTGGTGCGCCCTCTTTCTTTTTTGTGTTTTTTTGTGTTTTTTAGCTTGAATACCCATTGTTCAAATGAGGGCTGCAAGACGCTAGGCATTACTTCTATAGGTGGCTGCACCACATATCCAGTTCATGGACACCTGAGCGCAGGAGAGGTCTTTTTTCTTGTGTTGGTCCCTGACATTCGGCACTGGTGGTCCCTGACATGGTGGTCCCTGACATTCGGCACTGGTGGTCCCTGACATGCGGCACTAGTGGACACTGATAAGCTGCACTCGTTTGCATTTATATTAAATTACTTAAATTTATTAATTTAATTTAAATGTATTTATTAAATTAATATATTAATATAATATTAATATTATATTGCTGCTCCTGGCCCCTCCCTCCTTGAATGAATTAATGATTTGAATAGCGCTGCAAAGGTGAACTGAATCGCCTCAAGGAGTTAGATCTATCCTATGTTGACCAGCTTCTTAGAAGAGGTAGGTCTTGAGTTTTTTTCTGAAGGCCTGGTGGTTTTCTTCCATGGGAATGTGAGTAGGTAGAGCGTTCCATAGCCGTGGTCCTTGGACTGCGTTCTCCCTTTGTTTTGTAGTGGAGTTCTGGAATAAGGAGGAGGTTTTGGTTAGAAGATCGAAGACTGCGCTTGGGTGTGTAGCATTTTATTTTCTCGCATAGGTATCGAGGGGCGTTTCCCTGTATACATTTGTGGGTGAGGCAGAGGGTCTTGAAAGTGATTCGATTCTTTACGGTTAGCCAATGAAGGCTCCTCAGGGAAGGGGAGATGGATTCCCAGGGTTTTTTCCTGTTAACAGTCTTGCCGCCGTGTTTTGGATGAGTTGTAAGCGCGCAAGCTGATATTGGGGTAATCCTATGTAGAGGGAGTTTGCGTAGTCGAGTCTGGAATTGATGATTGTTCCAACTACTGCTGCTTTGTCCTCTTCTGGGACGAAGGTGATGAGTCTACGTAGCAGTTGGAGGAGATGGTGAGATCCGCTGACTACTGATCCTATTTGTGCATCCATTGACATTTCTGAGTCAAAAATGACTCCGAGACTCTTGGCTTTGGTACTTGGAGAGATGGTCTGTCCAAAGATGGTGGGAGGTGTCCATGGGGTCTTAGTTTTGGAATTTTGGTTTGCGTGTAGGAGAAGAAGCTCTGTTTTTGATCCGTTGAGTTTGAGAGAGCTAGTGGTCATCCAGTCGTCTATCAAAGTAAGGGAATTTTTCTAGTCGCTGATGATGGTCTTTTTCTCCGGTGATGCGGAAATACAGTTGAGTATCATCAGCGTATGAGTGGAAGCAGAGGTCCGATTTTCTGATGATTTTGAGGAGTGGGCGGATGTAGATGTTGAAGAGCACAGGTGACAAGGGTGAACCTTGAGGGACTCCACAAGAGATTGCGCGGGTTTCAGAGGTGAATGCTCCTAGTTTCACTGTCTGAGAACGATTTCCTAAGAAGGATGCGAACCATTGTAGATCTGAATCTGTGACTCCTGCTACTTCTGTGAGGCGGATGGGTAGAATATTGTGGTCCACTGTATTGAACGCTGCACTGAGGTCCAACAGTACCAGGAGACATGATTCTCCATCATCAGCTGCTTCGAGGGCATCGTCCCATATTTTGAGAAGTGCTGTTTCTGTGCCATGGCCTGGGTGGAAGCCTGATAGTGCCCCTCAGCCAGCAGCTTGCTACAGGGGTGCGCCCAAGCTGAGTCAGAGCTCCATGTATACATTCAGATACGGAGTCCCACCCTGGCCCCGCCCCTCTTCCCCCTGATTGGCTGACTGACTTTGATTGACAGCCGCAGGAGCCAATGGCACCGCTGCTCTGTCTACGCCAATCAGGAGGAGTGTACTGGATGACTGAGGGGATCGTGGAAATCGCTAGAGAGAGAAGGGGCTCAGGTAGGTAATTAGGGGGGGGGGGTGCTGTGGAGGCTGCTACACACAGAAGATTTTTTATCTTAATGCATAGAATGCAGAAGATAAAAAACCTTCTGCCTTTACAACTCCTTTAGGGTATATGTAAACTCTCACCTTGTAAAATGACCCATTCAGTGTAATATAGAAATGAAAGGCAAAACATTTCTGTATATTAAAAAAAAAAAAACATTATACATACCTTTTTTTTCTTGTTTTTTTTATTTTTTATTAAGTGATTACATAGCCCCTGTCCTCAATTGTATAATGGGCTTGAAGAGCTAAGGGTGAAGAAACAGTAGCACACTGATCTCCCCAGTGAATGACTGTGCGGAGGGGGGGCATCATCACAAGTCTGATCATAGGAGGACAGGTAGGCTGTTCTCCCAGTACAGTCAGAAAACTGACCACAAGGATGTGCGTCTATACCTAGTATGGTCAGTTTGAAATAGGAGAGCAGGGGGATTGGCAGGGACAAAAGGTATTTCACATAAAGGAAGCAATACAAATAAAACATGGATAAAGATGGATAGATTAGGAGACAGTTGGACTGATTGGGGTAGGGAGTTCAGATCATAAGAAAATTAACAGCATTTGAACAACCTAAACTAATTGTTTTGTCACATTAAATTGCATTAAATAATCCCTGTTGTACAGCATAATTTTACATTTAAAGTATAGGTCTACATTAAAGAACAACAAGGTGATGGTTAAAATGACTATGATTCTAAAGTCATGCAAATTGTCTATTTGCCTATTTTTCTTAATCTGTCTGTTTGGCC
Organism: Lithobates clamitans; assembly: GCA_037952925.1. Classification (NCBI taxonomy): domain Eukaryota; kingdom Metazoa; phylum Chordata; class Amphibia; order Anura; family Ranidae; genus Lithobates; species Lithobates clamitans. The sequence goes on from JBBGZY010000598.1 coordinate 1,164,721, forward strand.
CCATTTCTCCCACTGTAGTATGGCAACAAATGTCTTTTTCAGGTGGATGTATATGATGGGCACAGTTGGCTGCATATGATGGGCACAGTGGCTGCATATGATGTTTTTGTTTCAGTATTTTTCAGTTTGTTTGTGCCCCCCCAAAAATTTTGAGCACCAGCCGCCACTGGATGATTCTTTGACTCCTGTACTCAGAGAGCCCACCGAGTGCTACAAGATGTATCCTGGTTGGGGAACATGATAACTATTTGTGCAGCCATTAGGCCCCCGGTGGTGTCTCAAAAGATGTAAGTGTGTGTAAGTGAGTGTATAATGTTGCCTCTTTTCATAATAAATGGCCCTCCAGGTTGGATATGGAAGTCTGTCTGTATAGAATCAGGCTTTGCAAAGGGGAGCTCATTCAAGTGCCCTGCTATGTGAAAGTGAAACCTTTGATCAGAGGATGGGTAGAAAACCTTCAACTTGGAATAAGCACAGCTGGCTAAAGCACCCCCTTGCAGTTCTCTTATAGACTGTGGTCTGCAGAAAATAAGACACCCTTGAAAAACAGATCACTAGGCCAGATTTCCAATTAAATAAAGGAAAAAAATGGTTTTATTTACTTTCACAATTTAAATGTTGTTTAATTTATTTTAACAGCATCGTATTGCTATTATTTTCAGCTGTCCCAAAGTTAATTTTGTAGAACCTACTTATGTGTAATACTGGGCTAATGTTTAATGTAGCTGAACTGCAAACATTAGTCTCCTAGGGTCACACCATGATCTGTTCATGAATCTGTGATATTGGACAGTTTGCAGATTAATGTTCCTGGTTGGAGAACATTGCTACATCTCCCCGGTGAAGAGTTTACTGCAAAACACTTTTCTACTGGAATGGTATAGCTTTGTTTGAACTGAATTATAGAAATTCTTTTCCTGTTAGGACAGAAAAATGCAATCATGAAATACAAAGATACTACGGAAAAAACAGTCCATAAAAATTCTGATGAGAAGATCTAGCCAGAAACTAGTACAAAACAGAGAACAAATAGATGCTTGGTTAAAACAAAGCGGAAAAGTGTCCAAAACCAAAAGGATAATAATTACAGTTTAACACCAAAAGCAGCTAACAAGCTAATAAAATGTGGACTATCAGGCTGATTAATTGAAGCTTTAGCATGTGAAAAAAAAGTTGATCAACTTTGAACACAAATTTGTGCTGGATTCACAATAGTTTAGCACACATTCTAATAAGATGCAAAATGCTGCACATTCCTCTGCTGATACAGTTTTCAGGAGACTATTTTTCAATACAATTTGGCTTTTCTACACACACTATTGTACTGCACATGCAGTATAGCGATATTAGGGAGGAAGGTGTTCTGGAGGGTGATTGCTGGCCTTTCATTGCAGCTAAACAAGTGTAAGGAATAGTGATGAGCCAGACACCCAGGGTTTAGATTTGGGGTTATTTTTATTTTTGTTACTTAACAAAAGTTTGGATACTGAATCCAAACCCCACTCAAGTCAATGGAACCCAGACATTAAAAAAAAAACAGTAATGGCCATGGCCAATGATGCATCTGTACAATGTATACAACCCACTGCAGCAAAGATGAGATTTAAAAACAAAGTTAAAAAATGTTGGTAAGAGACAGCTTCTAGCCATTTCTGTCTGTTTGTAAAGAAACTGGCTAGGGATACCTCTCATCTATACCCTTATCCTAGATGAGGGTCTGGTAAAGACGTTGAGGAACGGGGGACCTGTGACATCACTGAGTACATATCATGCCCATATTTGGTCAATTTTGTCAACCTAGGAGACCCCACCCCATTGTTTACATTTGGGGTGACCAATAGCTATCATTTGCAGCTAGTAGACCTTGAAAGCAGATCTTATCAGCAGGATTTTTTTTTGGTGAGTGTTGTTCATTGTGATTGACGTTGCTCTGCATCACTGGACGACATGATTGATGCTGGATTTCAATTGTGGGACTTTTTTTACATTTTTTTTTATTAAAGGACTTGTCAAAGTGTGCATATTTATTATTTACATTTTTTGTGAATGAGTAGGGATGCCAAGTACCCCTTATTCACATGGGGAGAGGTGGTACCTGTGGGCCCCTTATATTTAAGGAACAAACAAAGGGTTGAGGGTCATACCCTAAACATACATTTCTAAGGTTGGTGCTGCTATAAAGACCAATATACAAATTGGTCAAACCATAAAGAATAGCACACACGTACACAAAAAATGGTTGCTTTCAGATCTTGTAAGAATACTTAAAAATATCTGATCTTAAACGGAATTCTGCCGAAAAAAAAAAAAAAGAAATTAAAAGTCAGCAGCTACAAATACTGCAGCTGCTGACTTTTAATATATGGACACTTACCTGTCCAGGGCGCCCGCGATGTCCTCACACGAAGCCGATCTTTCCCTCGGCTTCCGGGTGGAGGAGCCGTCATCTACAGTACGGGAATCAGGAAGTGAAGCCTTGCAGCTTCACAGCCTGGTTCCCTACTGCGCATGCGTGAGTCGCGCTGTGCGATCTCACTGGTCCCTGCTGTCTTCTTGGACCTGTGTGTCTCCCAGAAGACACGGGGGGGGGGGACAGAGGAGGGGCCGGACATGGCATAGATCGCCGCAGATACTGCGGCAATCTATACCCGGAAGAGGAAGCAAATACCTGGATTATACAGGTATCTGATCCCCCTCCCCCCTGAAAGGTGCCAAATGTGACACAGGAGGGGGGGGGGGAAATCCGAAAAAGCGGAAGTTCCATTTTTGGGTGGAACTCCACTTTAATAAGTAAATATGGATATTTAGTCACACCATATAGCAATACCGCGCTTAAGCCCACCACTACGTCAAAGTACCCTATTTTCAGTGGGTTCTACACTATTCATAGAATGAAAGATAAATCCCACTTCTCAAAACCATGGGGCATACTCACTCCTTGCATGGGAGAAGTGTGCTAGCTGCAGATTCCTCTGCTTAAACTGCACTATAAAGGGATTCCTTTCATAACTACTTACTGGTGGACACTGATAATTAAGTACTGGTGTGGGAGAGTGGAGTGCTCCACCCAGGAAGTCTGGTCAGGACTCCATATGTAACAAACAAACAAAGGATTGGGGGGCACACCCTAAACATACATTTCTAAGGTTGGTGCTGCCATAAAGACCAATATACAAATAGAACCATAGAGAATAGTGCACACATATACAAAAAAAGGTTGCTTTCAAATCTTGCAAGGCTACTTAACACCTGATCTTAATAAGTAAATATGGGGATTTAGTCACACCATATGGCCAAAGCCACTGCGTCAAAGTACCCTATTTATATATAGGTCTTTATAGCAGCACCTTCTATACCTAACTTGTATAGTGGACAGATTACACAAGTTAAAGCTAAATACCTGAAGACAGCATGTGTAATGTACTTTGTGCATTCAGGGTTGTAGGTGGTGGACTGTCTGGGTGGCTAGTTGTTAATTAGTTCATATTAATTAGATCACTGTCAGCTATTAGTTGCTAGATGTGGATTAGCATACTGTTTATGTTGGCTGTTCCTTAGCTATGTTAATTATATTCCCGATTACAGTTTGTATTGTTAGGGTAATGTGATCAAGCTCTTATCTGAACTTGCAGGGTATATATTCTGTGTGAATTTACAATAAAGAGTTCCAGTTCCAGACTGGACCTAAGCTAGTGTTGTCTAGATCTTGGGTGTTCAGCTACAATACCTGGTAACTGGGTCCAGACTGGAGGAAGTTATATCTTGACATAGACTTCCAAGCTGGGTGCTGGACATTCCATCACACCGGTTATAAGCAGTCATTTCCTCAAGTGCTGTGTCTGTGTGAGGAAAGGAGTGCCGATAACCGGCAAGCCTGTCAGCACACCGCTTACTCTGATAATCAGGGCACTGATCAGTGTCCTGATTATCAGTGCAGCCCCAATAGTGCCCATCAGTGCGGCCTATCAGTGCCACCTATCAGTGCAACCTCATCATTGCCCATCGGTGTAGCTTATCAGTGCCCATCAATTTCTCTTCATCAGTGCTGCCTCATCAGTGCAGCCTCATCAGTGTCCATCAGTGCAGCCTCATCAGTGCCTATAAGTGCCACCTCATCAGTGCCCATCAGTGCAGCCTCATTAGTGCACATCAGTGCAGCTTCATCAGTGCCCATTTGTGCAGCCTATCAGTGCAGCCTATCAGTACTCATCTGTGCAGCCTCATTAGCACACATCACTGAAGAAGAAAAATTACTTCATTGCAAAATTTTATAACAGAAACTAAGATCATTTTTGGTCTTTTGCCGTTTGTTTAGCAAGAAATAAAAAAAAAGCACAGTGGTGATCATACAACTCCCAATCACCATCATGGAGTGTATTTGAGTATCAGTGTCATTTCATCAATTTGTAAAATTTTTCACAGGCATTATCATTGTATCTAGATACTTTATTTTAATTGTAAATTAATAAAGAAACTTTATTTTTATCGGATGTCATACCTGTTCAGGGTACCGCAATAGTCCATTTTCCTTTTTGTCCCCCTTGCTTTGGAAACTCTTTCATGGGGAATTGTCTCCTTGCAATCATTCATTCACTATAGCTATTTTGAATGATGGTATCCCGTAACAATATTTTACTTTACTTAACTGGAGGTTTCCCTATTTATGCTCACCTACAGCAGTGTGCCACATCATGTCCTGGGCCAAGAGCCTAGACCATAATGTCAACAGAGACCACCCTGTCTTTGGTGAGTTATTAATCCTCTTTACCTGAAAAACAAGGAAGAGGAAATAAGTATTGTGACGAATGTGCTGTCAGACCACGGCCCTTTCCACAAACTTGTGATAAATGACTGGTCAACCTCACACCACGCTGTCACTGACACGCAACAATGACACTCTCAGCCCCACCCTGCTTAAAGATTTTCCAGCTTGCAGGACCACAATCTAAGCACCGACAGACTTATGCCCTGTACACACGGTCGGACTTTGTTCGGACATTCCCACAACAAAATCCTAGGATTTTTTCCGACGGATGTTGGCTCAAAATTGTCTTGCATACACACGGTCACACAAAGTTGCCGGAAAATCCGATCATTCCAAGCACGGTGACATAAAATACGCACGTCGGGACTATAAACGGGCAGTGGCCAATAGCTTTCATCTCTTTATTTATTCTGAGCATGCGTGGCACTTTGTGCGTCGGATTTGTGTACACACGATCAGAATTTCCGACAACGGATTTTGTTGTCGGAAAATTTTATATCCTGCTCTCAAACTTGTGTGTCGGAAAATCCGATGAAAAATGTGTGATGGAGCCTACACAGGGTCGGAATTTCCGACAACAAGGTCCTATCACACATTTTCCGTCGGAAAATCTGACCGTGTGTACGGGGCATTAGAGCAAGCGTCACTGGGTGTAGTTAAAGCGGTTGTAAAGATGTTTTTTTTTTTTTTTTAAAATAACAAACATGTTATACTTACCTTCACTGTGCAGCTCGTTCTGCACAGAGTGGCCCCGAACCTGGTCTTCTGGGGTCCCTCGGCGGCTGTTTCAGCTCCTCCCCGCAAGCATTTACCACCTTCATGCGAGCTCCCTCGCACGGTGGTGAGTGCTTGCGGGCGCGCTCCCGTGATACAGCCGGCGGCTATAGCCGCTCGCTGTATCACTCGGCCCCGCCCCCCGGCGCGCCGCGTCATCGGATGTGATTGACAGCAGCGCGAGCCAATGGCTGCGCTGCTTTCAATCCATCCACTGCAGCCAATCAGCGACCAGGCTGAGCTGCAATGAAGCTGACGAGGACGCGGACCGAAGATTCGAGGCGTCAGGTAAGTAAAACGGGGGGGCAGGGGGCGGCGGTACTGTCAAAAGTTTTTTCACCTTAATGCATAGAATGCATTAAGGTGAAAAAATTTTTACCTTTACAACCCCTTTAACTAAGCAATTGACCCTTTACACCCCAAAACTGCCACCAGATAGCTTTTGAGCTTATCAACCCTTCACAGTGCTGGCAATAAAAATTATGATTTTAAAATAAACATCTGTACACACACTGTCACCACAGACAGGTAAATTCAGAGATTTATTTTGTAGTAGCACTCTTCAAGAGACAGGGATTCCTTAAGTTTCCATTAGGGCAATAGAGACAGATTTAGCACTTTTCAAAATATGGTTTCAGCAGACTTTGGTCAATGAGCAAGGTGATATAATGGTTCTTCTAACTTGACAGATCTTCCTTCGTTTGATGGTACACGAGATCTGTCCAACGTGGTTGCAGTCCACTTTTTTTTTGCATCAATGGGGTGTAGACAGAGACCATCTGACCAATTAAGTGTCTGAGGAGTGGCCCTGGGATGTCACTGTGTTTATGACTGTATCCCAGGTACAGTTTTCTATAAGTATTAATTTCCCTGAATACCTACAGGTGACAGTCTGCTAACATACCTATTATAGTCCAGCATGAAATTAGCTTTGAAATTGATATACATATGATAGGTCTCGGATGCCCAGTTTGCTTAGGAGAGGAATTGGGCCAGTTCTGCTCCTGGGACTCCTAGGGTAACGATGTTTGGGCTCAAAACACTACACATTAACTAAGGGTTATAACCCTTCCTTGCTCTATTCAAAATGGAAAAAAAAGTTTTCCTCATAGTTATACTTTAAAATATAGGGAAACGCCTAAAAAGATTCTATGTTTTAAATGTGAGTCCTGTTTACTATCTCTCTAGCAGCAGAAAATAAATGACACAAATTATGAGCGTAAAAATTTCATTTTTTATATAACAAGCACAGTATTGTATTCAGATTTTCACATCAAGATGACTCAGAATTAATTTCACTGTTGTTAATCTTGTTCTTGTTCAATATGCGTCCATTGAAGACAGTTTGGAATTTAGTTGCCACCAGTTTATGTGGTAAATGCTGCATTGATTATCTTACTTTAGCAACTAGAGTTTCAAACTTCTGTGATGATTATAGCAGAGCTGTGGATGATTAATGGGTCCCTTTATAAGTGAACTGTGAAAGGCCAAACATAATGACGGTTTACTTAATCTTTGTCTTTCTGTCTAGATAAGATGTTGAAATTCGTAATTAATTCTCTTGACATTTATAAGACAAATTCATGGCTTTCATGCTGTGAGTTTGTGTACCCTTTAAAATCTGTTTATCGATGTGGAATACAATTCTTGACAAATTTTAATAGATTTTGTCTTGCAATGTCTCAGGAATCCATGATTAATGAAAAAATATATTTGCAAAATAAACAGTTATTTTCCCTTCAACTTTCCCTTCAACTTATACTCGAGTCCGCGCCGTCTGTCTGCATGATCAGCGTGTCATGCAGGCAGACGGCGGCCGGCGTGTGATGATAATGCACGGAGGCTATTCCAGCTTTCAAAAGCCGCGCCTCCTGCTCTTCTGTGATAGGCTGAACAGCTGTCAGTGTACAGCCTATCACGGACATTCTCTCATCCTCGTCCGTGGTATGAGAATGAGAGAATGTCCGTGATAGGCAGTCAGCGGTCAGCCTATCACAGACGAGGAGGAGGCGCGGCTTTTGAACTGTGGAATGGCCGCCGAACAGTATCATCACACGGCCGCTGTCTGAGGATGGAGATCGCCACAGGAATTGTTGTATCATCTACATAATTGTTGTATCATCTACATAATTCCCCAGTTTGGATTAAAAAGGAATGGTTCAAAAAAAAATTGAAACATTGTTCAGTGATTTAATATGGAAGAGGGGTCAGGCTCGTATAGGCTTACAGATATTGCAGTTACCAACAAAAGAGGTAGGAGCAGTTCCACACCCCTGTAGCTATTTTTTAGCCGCTCAGTTGCAACATCTGAGGGAATGTAGCATATCGGGGATGGGAATAAAAGCGAACGAATGATTTTGCAGGGAGCCTTGCATGGTAGCTTGGTTGAAGCCTTGGAAGTGGTCTCTCTCCTCCCTGGGAGCCCCACATTAAAATTAACTATAAAAGTGTGGCAGGCAGTGAAAACAGTAATGGGATATAGTGGGCTAACAGAATATGCCCCCATCTAGAATAACAAATACCTCCCAGACTTGATCCCCATGAGTAAAATAAATAAATGGGAAGTGTGCGGTATAGGAAGACTTGTTCAATTATATGGGGGGAGTATGTTGAAGTCTTTTGCGGAGTTGAGGAGTAAGTATGGTATTCCAAACCATTCATTTTATAGGTACCTTCAAATTAGACATGCTTTGAATGCCCATTTCTAAATACAAACAGTGGAATGGTGTAAAGCCCCTCTTCTCCAAAAAATAGTCAAGTCAGGAACTTCCAAAGGTTTGATATCTGAGTTATATGAACAGATACGCAGTAAAACCATCACTGGGGAAAGGTTGGCCAAAAATAAAAACAGATGGGAAGAGGATTTGGGGCAAATAATAACAGAAGAGCAGTGGAGGAGGATAGTGGAATTGAGTCCCCAGGTATCAGTTTCCCCCTCACAGAAGATATCAGGTATTTTTGTTACATAGAGTTTACTACACTCCAAAGAAGCTTTTTCGGTTCGGATATAGGGCTGATGCCAAATGCCCAAGGTGTCAAGAGACAGATGACTTCATACATATGATGTGGAGATGCCCAAAGCTATTTAGGTACTGGGCAGGGTTATTGAAAGTCATTAATAGCACTTTTGGGACTAAGTTGGAGCCGGATGGCACTGTATGTTTGCTGGGAAAAATTGAGAAAATTATTGCGTCGGTAAACATTAAAACAGTAGTAATAAGGTGTTTATTTCAAGCACGAAAGATAATTGCCCAGAATTGGCAATCAGCGAGGCCTTTGACACCTGAAGAATGGGTCAAAGTGATGGATGCCACTGTATGGAGGAAAAAAAGTTGTATTTACCAGACGAGGGAACTTTGACAGATATTTAAAGCTGTGGAAGTTATGGCAAGATAAAATGGGTTGTCCACCATAAAGGTGACTACAAGGTCGATAGAGAGGTCAGTTGAAAGAGCAGGAGGACCTTATTGGGAAGATGAGGGGGGAGTGGAGAGGACAGGGATGGGGGAGAGTAGAGAGAGAAAGTGGAGTAAAATAAAACATATATAATATATTCAAAATGTAAATCAACATGGTGCACGAATAAGATGGTCTATATTGGAATATAGGGAGGGTTGAGGGGGGCAGGGGGGGGTAAGGGTGGGATGGGGTATAAATCATATAGAACAGACAGATGTGTCAGGGTGGAGGTATAAGCAGTACCCTCTTTTAGGGCAAGTGGATTAAATATGAATTGTGTTTAGGATAAGTTTATGAAAAATTATTTTAGTTTGATATTATGCACGACATTGTAAAATTAACTATGTTACAGAAATATGTCCTTGGCCCTCGCTATTTCCGTTTTTTTGTGTATGGTTATTTAAAATCTTTAATAAAAAATGTATTGAATTAAAAAAAAAAGTTAATGTATGTGTAAAGGCAGGCGCCCCAATACTTTTGACAATATAATGTATATCGGTGTCTAAAAAATTATTCCTATGCATATGTGCAATGTGCAATACCAGAATATTTCATTAAAAGTCACAAACAAAAATGCCTCTCTGCAATACTGTCTTCCCTCTTTGTAAAAATTATATAATCTCACCAGATAGATATGACCCGTTGTGAGTCTTTATGAAATAAAGTTGTTTTCTTGATGAAATAACAACCACAATCTCTAAGTGTCTTTAATTCTTCCTCCTCAACTCCATCACTGCCTAAGATCCTCCATATATTCGATTTCCCAAGAGACAAAAAGTATATACTGCGTTTAGCCCCTCCGCCCAGCCCAGCCCACTCAAGTACAGTATCAAGTGCACTGTCACTTACACAACACTAAACACAAAACTGCAGCATTCGCAGAGTCAGGCCTGATCCCTGTGAACGCTAACAGTTTTTTTGGTAGCGTTGGAAGCAGTTGCTGACAGTCAGTGCTCTTTTTTCCTGTGAGTCTCACAAGTGTACCAGTAAATTTAAAGGCCAAAATGTCAAATCGAAGGTACACTAGTGAAGAGGCCTACACATTTCTGAGCATGACAGATAGTGAAGAGGAACTCAGCCATCTGTCAGATTCAGGCTCAGAATACGAACCTGTAGACAACAGCGGCACCCTGACAGATAGCTCTGACGACGGAGTAGTGGTCCCTACCAAGGTCAGGCGTACCCGACCCCGTTCTTCTGCTGTCGTTGAGGTGCAAGAACCGCAAGGCTCTCATATGGGGCAGAGAGCCAGTACTAGTGCCGCTCATCCTTCTGGTGAACTGGCAAGCACCAGCGGCCTAGTACATCCTGGTTGTAGTCAAACCAGCTCTGCAGTCAGTATCACGTGGTGACGTGGCGAGTCCCATAAGTGCAGTTCAAGCTGGTAAGGTGGCTAGCACAAAAAGTGTCCTGCAGCCACCAAGAAGACATAGACAGGCCCATCGAGCCCATAGTGTGCTTCCTGCTGCATTTGCCAATCTGAATTGGAAGCCCACCACTTCTGCAGCACCCGTACTTCCCCCATTCACTGGCCAACGCGGAATTCAGGTGGAAAAAGTTGATTTTACGTCACTTGATTTTTAGCCGCTGTTTTTCAAGGAAGATCTCTATAGATTTATTGTGAACCAAAGCATTTGACCCTTACCAGAGATTGGAAATCCGAATTTAAGACCTTCCTCGGCCTATCCCTCCTCATGGACATAACTAAAAAAAAGTGAGTTGCGGTCATATTGGTCCACTGACCCAATTTACCATATGACCGTGTTCTCTGCCTCCATGACCAGGACACAATACGAGCAGATCTTGCGGTTCATGCATTTCAGTGACAATGAACTCTGTCGTCCTCGGGGTGACCCTGAATATGATCGACCCCAAAAAATTTGGCCCCTCGTAACCCACTTCAACCAGCAGTTTGTAGCCTTGTTTACTCCAATCAAGTTGTCTGCGTTAATGAGTCCCTGATTAAGTTTTCTGGCCGCTTGTCATTCAAACAGTATCTTCCTAGCAAGTGTGCCAGATATGGGGTCAAGATGTATAAGTTCTGTGACAGGGTAACATGCTATACATATAGTTTTATGGTTTACGAGGGAAGAGATAGTTACGTAGACCTGGAGAACTGCCCAGACTACATAAGGAGCACTGGTAAGATTGTGTGGGACTTGGTGTCACCCTTATTCGGAAAGGGGTACCACTTGTATGTGGACAATTATTATACCCACTTTTTAGTCACTTGTCTGATCATGCAATTGGTTCATGTGGCACCGTGCGATCTAATCGCCAAGGGGTTTATCCCAGTGGCTTATAGATTCCCATCTTAGGCTGTGGGAGAGAGCCTGCTTGAAGTGTAATAATTTGCTCGCTGTGAAGTGGAGGGATAATAAGAATGTTTTCATTCTGTCCTCCCTTCACACAGACACGACGGTCCAAATTCCTACGCCGACTGGTGTTGTGGAGAAACCCCTCTGTGTCCACCAATATAACCTTAATATGGGAGGGATGGACCTCAACGACCATTTGTTGACACCGTACCTAATTGCCCATAAGGCCAGACGCTGGTAAAAAAAAAGTGCCTGTATACTTATTTCAATTGGCTCTACTGAATGCTTATGTGCTATACAATGCTTCAGGATGAACTGGATCCTTCCTTAAATTCCAGGAAGAGATCATCAGAGCCCTTCTGTTTCCAGTTGGTGCTGTGGGCCAACTTCCCAATCCAAATGCAGTAAGCTGGCTGCATGGGAGGCATTTTGCGCATGTCCTCCCTGGTACCCCTACCCAAAGAAATCCCCAAAGAAGAAGTTGTGTCTGTAGAAAGCATGGATATAGGCGTGAAACCTGCTTTTATTATCCCTCCTCTCCTGACCAACCTGGTCTTTGCATTGGTGACTGTTTTGAACGCTACCACACACCAGTGGATTATTAGCGTAGAGCACAGCACTAGGGCATACTAACACAGGGTCTCGAAAGATGAGATGGCCATCACATCTTGAGAGACCCAAATGTGAAACATTTACAGTTTATATAAAAGTAAAAAAAAAAAAAATAACACAAAAACTAAAAAAAAAACAATAAAAAAGCCAAAAATAGTGGTTTTATTTTTCTTCTCTATTGTTCTCTCTCTTATGTTCCCTCTTTATTTTCCGCTTTATTGTTCAATCTCTATTGTTCTAGATCTATTGTTCTCTCTCTATTGTTCCTGTATTTTAGAACTGTAATGTTTTATTTTTACTATATTTTATTGTATTTGCTTTGCAGGTATGGTATGTCTTACTATTTACTGAGTTTTATTGTTAACCATTTTTTTGTTTTCATGTACGCCATTCAGCTGCAGCACTGATTTATTTATCTTGGCAGCAACAGCGTTTGCTCCCACAATACGTAAATCAGCGACTCCGTTGCTGAAGACGGTGATTTCAACATCACAGTTTTTTTTAAAAAAGCATATATACTGAAGCATGGGGGCAGGGGTGGAGGAGCGATTTTCTCCTAACATTAGAGGCGGATTGCCCCCATGCTTCGGCATATATTTTTCAGGTACACATTGCGTTAAAAAATATTTTATTTTTTATTATGTTTTATTGTATTTGCTTTGCAGGTATGGTATGTCTTACTGTTATAATGTAATGTTACTTTGTTTTATTGTCATTTGCTTAGCAGGTACTCCATTCAGCTGCAGCACTGATTTATCCATCTTGACAGCAACAGCGTTTGCTCTCACAATACGTAAATCAGCAACTCCAGCGCTGTATTCTATTGGTGGGCATACCCACCAATCAATCTTTTTTTCGTTCAGCCCAAAGGCTGCATGAAAAAAAGAACATTACAATATATGCCCAACAAGGACCAGCAATGTACTTGTATGTTGCTGGACTTTGAGTGGTTATACCAGAATGATGCCTGCAGGTTTAGGTATCATCTTGGTATCATTCGTTTCAGACAGTGGTCGGCTTTCATGTAAAAGCAATCCTAGCAGCTAATTAGCCTCTAGACTGCTTTTACAAGCAGTGGGAGGGAACCCCCCCCCCCACTGTCTTCCATGGTTTTCTCGGGCTCTCCTGTACAGGGAACCCGAGAATGCAGCCGGTGGTTCCGTCAGCTGACCATAGAGCTGATTGGAGACCAGAATGGCTCCAATCATCTCTATAGCCAAAGAAACCTGAAGCTATGAGCATTTCTCACCAGATAGAAACAGCACCATTGGGAAATTGGGAAAGCATTTTATCACACAGATCTTGATGTGGTCAGGTGCTTTGAGGGCAGAGGAGAGATCTAGGGTCTAATAGACCGCAATTTTTTTTTTAAAAAGAGTACCTATCACTACCTATTGCTATCATAGGGGATATTTACATTCCCTGAGATAACAATAAAAATGACTAAAAAAATAAATGAAAGGAACAGTTTAAAAATAAAATTAAAAAGCAAAATTAAACTATTAGAAAAAAAAAAAAAAAAGCACTCCTGTCACCCCATGCTCACGCTCAAAGGCGAACGCAAGCATCATTCTGGTGTCATATGTAAACAATTGCACCATGCATGTGAGGTATCACTGTGAAGGTCAGATCGAGGGCAGTAATTTTAGTAGTAGACCTCCTCTGTAAATTTAAAGTGGTAACCTGTAAAGGATTTTAAAGGCTTTCAAAAATATATGTAGTTTGTCACCGTTGCACATTTGTGCGCAATTTTAAAGCATGTCGTATTTGGTATCCATGTACTCGGCATAAGATCATATTTTTTATTTCACCAAACATTTGGGCAATATAGTGTTTTTTAGTGCATTAAAATAAAAAAAAGTGTTTTTTAATACTGTGTGAAAAAAATTGCAACACCCACATTTTAATTTGTAGGGCCTTTGCTTTAAAAAATATATAATGTTTGGGGGTTCAAAGTAATTTTCTAGCAAAAAAAATATTTTTTCATGTAAACAAAAAGTGTCAGAAAGGGCTTTGGTTAGAAGAGGTGACCCCGCCCCCTCTGACACCACGGGGAAACCATAGGGAAGTCCCCGTACGTCAGAGGGGGCGGGGTCACCGGGTGGCCCCGCCCTCAATTATATAAGAGCTGTCACCTGAACAGAAGCGTCACACAGTGGGTGACTCCCATTGAGATGGATCAGAGGACAAAGCGGAGAAGCAGCCAGAGGAAGATGCCGGGCGAGAAGACTGGAGGAAGAAGTGGAGGAAGATAGAGGAAGAAGCGGGGGAAGAACAAGATGGAGGAAGAAAAAGAACACCGAAGGAAGACCAGAAGAGGATGGAAGATGAAGCGGACAAAGAAGAAGACATTAATAAAGGAATTGTCAAAAACCGTCTATTGTCTTTTTTTAACATTTTTGACACTTTTTTTGTGAAATGGTAGGGGTACATTTGTACCCCATTACCAATTCACACAGGGGGGTGACGGGATCTGGGGGTCCCTTTGTTAACGGGGGCTTCCAGCTTCCGATAAGCCCGCAGACCCCAACAACCACCGGGCAAGGGTTGTGGGAATGAGTCCCTTCTCCCCATTAACATGGGGACAAGGTGCTTTGGAGGCGCTACCCCAAAGCACCCTCCCAATGTTGAGGGCATGTGGCCTGGTACGGTTCAGGAGGGGGGGCGCTCTCTCGTCCCCCCCTCTTTTCCTGCGGCCTGCCAAGTTGCATGCTCAGATATGGGTCTGGTATGGATTTTTGGGGGACCCCACACCATTTTTTTTTAATTTTGGCATGGGGTTCCCCTTAAAATCCATACCATACCCGGTATGGAATTTAGGGGGACCCCCACACATTTTTTAAAAAATTTTGGTTCGGGGTTCCCCTGCGGGGGAATCCCATGCCGTTTTTATCAATGAACTTTTATGTGTATTGCCGGACTGACAATTCATTTTAGCCGCGAGTAGTTTTAAATGAATTTTTTCCTTTAGAAATGTCATTTTGCTGTCAGACAGTTCTAAACACGGGAAACATGTGCCACTTTACAGGCATACTATAGACACCCCCCAGGTACGAAATTTAAAGGAATATTATACTTTTATTGTTTCACTTTAAGCATTATTAAAATCACTGCTCCCGAAAAAACATCCGCTTTTAAAACATTTTTTGTATTGATAGCTGAGCCCTGGGGCAGGACCCAGGTCCCCAAACACTTTTTAAGACAACACCATGCATATAAGCCTTTAAAATTAGCACTTTTGATTTTTCATGTTCGTGTGCCATAGACTTTAACGGTGTTCGCGTGTTCGAATACATTTTTTGCCTGTTCGCATGTTCTGGTGCGAACCGAATGGGAGGATGTTCGGCCCATCCCTATGTGTGACATAAGCGTCTAATGTTGTGCATAAAATGCCAGGACAGTTCAACCCCCCCCCCATAAATGACCCATTTTGGAAAGTAGACACCCCAAGTTATTTGCTGATGGGCATGTTGAGTCCATGGAATATTTTATATTTTGCCACAAGTTGTGGGAAAATGACAAACTTTTTATTTTTATTTTTGCACAAAGTTGTCACTAAATGATATATTGTTCAAACATGCCACAGGCATATTTAGAATTACATCCTAAAATAGATTCTGCTGCTTCTCCTGAATATGAGGATACCACATGTGTGAGACTTTTTGGAAGCCTAGCCATGTACAGGACCCCGAAAACCAATCACCGCCTTCAGGCTTTCTAAGGGCATTAATTGGTGATTTCACTTCCTCACTACCTATAATAGTTACAGAGGCCCTGAAATGTCAAGATAGCACAAAACGCCCACAAATGACCCCATTTTGGAAAGTAGACACCCCAAGGTATTTGCTAAGAGGCATGGTAAATATTTTGCAGCACTCATTTGTTTTTGAAAATGAAGAAAGAAAAGAAAAAGTTTTTTTTTTCTTTTTTCAATTTTCAAAACTTTGTAACAAAAGCGAGATCTGCAAAATACTCAACATGTCTCTCAGCAAATAGCTTGTGGTGTCTACTTTCCAAAATGGGGTCATTTGGGGAGAGGGGGTTTGTGTTATCTGGGCATTTCATGGCCTCCGAAACTGTGATAGACAGTGACGAGTGAAATCAAAAATTTACGCCCTTAGAAATCCTGAAAGTGGTGATTGGTTTTCGGGGTCCTGTATGAGGCTAGGTTCCCAAAAAGTCTCACACATGTGGTATCCTCGTACTCAGGAAAAGCAGCAGAATGTATTTTGGGGTGTAATTTCACATATGCCCATGGCATGTTTGACCAATAAATCATTTAGTGACAACTTTGTGTATTTTTTTTAATCATTTTTCAATCACTTGTGACAAAAAAAAAAAAAAATATTCAATGGGCTCAAAATGCCTCTCAGCAATTTCCTTGGGGTGTCTACTTTCCAAAATGGGGTCATTTGTGGAGGGGGGTTGTACTGCCCTGCCATTTTAGCACCTCAAGAAATGAGATAGGCAGTCATAAACTAAAAGTCGCGTAAATTCCAGAAAATGTACCCTAGTTTTTAGACGCTATAACTTTTGCGTAAACCAATAAATATACACTTATTAACATTTTTTTTACCAAAGACATGTGGCTGAATACATTTTGACCTAAATGTATGACTAAAATTGAGTTTATTGAATTTTTTTTATAACAAAAAGTAGAAAATATCATTTTTTTTCAAAATTTGTGGTCTTTTTCCATTTATATCGCAAAAAATAAAAATTGCAGACGCAATCAAAAATCATCAAAAGAAAGCTCTATTTGTGAGAAAAAAAAAGAACCATGCAATTAGCAGTTAAAGCAGCGCAGTACCAAATTGTAAAATGTGCTCTGGTCATTGAGCAGCCAAATCTTCTGGGGCTGAAGTGGATACTCATATTTAGTTATTTATTTTCATTTTAAAAATTGTACTTACTCCTTATGACTTTAAATAGTTTATTTTGTCCAGGGAATTATGAGATGGAATTTCCTGTTTATTACTAGTCTGCAGTAAGAACATTTTCTAAGGTTTCCTATGCCTGTTACCTGTCTGGAGTGAGAAACTGGTTAATATGACTGTCCAAAAGAGATGCAGGGCCCATTCACACTGTTCCACTACATTAGTGTGCACAAGTTATTCTTTTTAATAAATGTATAAACCCTTCCGCGCACATAATTATAATACATTGTGAGAAAATTATATTACAAAACTGCGAACCAGATAACGTATTCTTCTACCAATAACCAGCTGCTATAAATAAATATAAACCCCTAAGTGATAACAAAAATGATAATTACAGTGCTGATTTAATGGTATAAATTATTCTTTGTGAAAATTCATGCACAATAAATATTGTGATCAAAAAAAGTCCAGGATGCCATGGATGTCTTTAATACATTGAGAAAGATCTTACTTTTAGAAAAAAGTCTCTGAAGAGTGACCTTCATAATCCAGCAACCTTTCTACTAACTATAGGAAATCTTCCTCCAAATAAAGAACAGAGCCACTATTTATTTACTACTGGGGGAGTAATGGAACCACAAGTACCCCCTACAAGTGGCAAGTATCTAATGCCTTTCCCGCAGCTAGGTGCACCTGATGACTAATGAGGGACCCAGGAGCTGCTGGGAAACACCTGCATGTTGGTAATGAAAGGGGACTGACCATCAAATGAACTTTGTGCCGTCACCAGGTGATACTAAAGGACTATGGCTCATAATAGTATGTTTTCACCTAATACTAAAAATCTTACAAGTAATGTTGTTGGTAATTATTTTATTCACCCATTTAACCATCCATTCAATATTCAAACACTCCATTATACCATATATACCGTAACCACACTGAAAATTGCGGAAACATTTTCTATTCCATCCTTTCATCCAAGATTTAACCTAAAATTATTGATTATGAAAGACTAAAATAATGTGCTCATAATAAAGGTTTAATGGAAATGATAGGGATATGTTTGCCTTATCTCAGAACTCATACCATTTCACCTTTTCAGTCAGTTTTTCAGTTAAAAAAAGCAGAAGAAAAATGCATGCAAAAATGTATCCATTTAAATTCTATGGAACGCTTCATACCGGTCAGTTGCGTTTCAGTTATGTTTTTGTCTGCTTTCTCCGTTGCAAAAAACACATAATTCTCCACTTTTTTAAATTTAAAAACTGATCAAAATTCGATCAGTGTAAAAGGACCCTAACCTGCACCAAACATGCTCCAAACATGCAGCAAGCAGGACTTTAAAAACGCAACTAACCAGTGTGAAAAGTTACATAGGATTTAAAGGGATGCATTTTTTTCCACTTTTTTAAACTGAAAAACGGATCAAAAACTGATCAGTGTGAAAGGGTCCTTATCTTTCTTCAAATGTGTTTCTCACTTTGTCCCTTCTATGTTCCTATTTAAATTGCGGAAACACAATGTACCTGAGCACCACAAACCAAAAACACTATTTAATTCAATTATAATACTCAAAGCAAACTTACCCATCCATCCATGTCTCCATGCTTTATTTTGCTGAGAAATCACCCCTAGCACTAGGATGTACTATTGATACTATTTATTTTGTTCATGCCTTGCTGTTACGTGTTTTATCAATATATTTTGATTGACAATTTTTTTACGATTTATGTATGCAACACTGTCACTTTATGCTATGTTGATCATTTGTCTCAATAAAACATACATATATTTTGACTTATGTGAATTTGATTGGTCCCATTATGCAAGCCTCATTTAAAGTCCCAACCTCCCCCTTCTTATAAACTGGGATTTATAATATAATTTGCCTAGGCCTGGAAACCAGGAAGTAGCTAAAGAAATGTAAAAGTTTACAAGTAATACTTTCTTATCAACTTCTTTAGTCTTGCAATTGGGGTGGGGTGGGGCAAAAATGCGCGCTTGAGACGCATTTTTGCTGCTCGCCATCTGACCCCCCCATTTAAGCTGCAATAGGCAGCAGACAGGGATGTATACATGCTGCGACTGTAATGCTTCGTGTCACGTCCACTGGAAAGTTGACTCAACTTGTAGCAATCGGCAGGTGGCAATTGACGGGCAGCAATGGCTGGCGCTGAATGCTACACATTCAAGTAAATGAGGAAGAGCCACAAACACTCCACAACCATGTACAATTCATGCAGTTGCGGCACATTTAGCAGCAAAGATGGGATTGAAACAGGCAGTGAAGAGGTGTTGCATTGCTTCCTCACCGCCTGTCTGTAGCTTCTGGAGCACAACCTGAATGCAGATCGGGCTTCGAAGGCAAGGTAGATTTAAGTGCATATCTAAAGCTACCCTGGCAATTAAAAATATTCAATGTTGATTGAGAGAGTGAAGCTCTGCTTCAAATTGGTTCTAAAGGCATTCTATGCATTAGGTAAAAAACCTTCTGGGTGCAGCTTCCCCTTACTTATGTCCCATCTCGATCCAAGGATGTGCAGGAGAGCAGTGACTCTCCCGGGTCTCTGTCTCTTCATTGGCTCACACAGCAGTGGGAGCCTTTGGCTCCTGCTGTTGTCAAACACAGCCAGTGAGCCAATGAGGAGAGAGACGGCGGAGCCAATTCACGCTATGTGTTTGAATGAACAATGTCCTTTTACAGGAGCGCAGTTTGAAAGCGAGCCTGCTCGAGTGCTACCATAAGAAGTGGCTTGCTGTGCAGGGCCGAGCTGTGGTTCTCTGTGTGAATGTACATGCAGAGCAGTGTCTCAGGAGTAAGCATACTTGGTTGCCCCCATAGCAAGCTGCTTGCTCTGGTGGCAGGAGGCAGGGTCCAGGAGCGCCGGCGGGAGACCAGAGAAGAGGAGATTTGGGGCTGCTCTGTGCAAAACCACTGCACAGAGCAAGTAAGTATTAGCCTTTATTTTTCACTTTAATGTTTGTAGAGTGGAGTGCAGTTTGTGTGTCATGGAGTGCTGCTTTGTGTGTGTGTGTGTGTGTGTGTGTGTGTGTGTGTGGGGGGCATGTCTGCTTTGATGATGTCAGGAACAGTCCACCACACAAGACCGCTAGACCAGGGCCGTCTTATCGAGGGGGCACACCTGGGAACTAGGGTTGCCACCTGTCCGGTTTTGACCCGGACAGTCCAGGTTTGGACACATGTGCCCGGGTTTCCACTCACTGGAAACCCGGGCACACATACCAACCGTCCTGTGGCAGCTGGATCTCTGGCCACGGCCGCAACAAACATCTAGAGGGGTGCATGATCATCCCGTGCCTGCTATCAATGTTCACACTGCTGCCTAAACATCGATGCTCTCTGTGTTTGAGCCAAGCTCAGCAATGGGCAGCGGTGGGTGTCCTGTGATTGGCCGAGCAGGTCATGTGCGGGACGGACGGTGGACATGAGGGTCTGTGATTCTCCTGGAGGAGCTGGTCACATGTGGATGCAGGGCTGGACTGTGACTGTGGGTAATCGCACCCTGCATGCTCCCGGAGTCCTAACTCGTGCTGTGAGTCTCTGTCTCCTGAAGTCGGTCTCTCTCATTTGCCGCCGCCTCCCCTCCTCTCTGTCAGACCACCCCTTCTCTCTGTCAGACCCCCCCTCCTCTCTGTCAGACCCCCCTCTTCTCTGTCAGACCCCCCTCTTCTCTGTCAGACCCCCTCCTCTCTGTCAGACCCCCCATCTTCTCTGTCAGACCCCCCTCTTTTTATCTGACCCCCCTCTTTTTTATCTGACCCCCTCTTTTCTGTCAGACCCCCCTCCTTTCTGTCAGACCCCCCTCCTCTCTGTCAGACCCCCCATCTTCTCTGTCAGACCCCCCTCTTTTTATCTGACCCCCCTCTTTTTTATCTGACCCCCTCTTTTCTGTCAGACCCCCCTCCTTTCTGTCAGACCCCCCTCCTCTCTGTCAGACCCCCCTCTTCTCTGTCAGACCCCCTCCTCTCTGTCAGACCCCCCTTTTCTCTCTCAGACCCCCCCTCTTCTCTGTTAGACCCCCTCCTCTCTGTCAGACCCCCTGTTCTCTGTCAGACCCCCTGTTCTCTGTCAGACCCCCTGTTCGCTGTCAGACCCCCCTCCTCTCTGTCAGACCCCCCTCCTGTCTGTCAGACCCCCCCTCTTCTCTGTCAGACCACCCTCTTCTCTGTCAGATCGCGCCTCCTCTCTGTCAGACTCCCCTCCTCTCTGTCAGACCCCCCTCTTCTTTGTCAGACCCCCCTCTTTTTTATCTCACCCCCCTCTTTTCTGTAAGACCCCCCTCCTCTCTGTCAGACCCCCCTCTTCTCTGTCAGACCCCCCTTCTCTCTGTCAGACCCCCCTCTTCTCTGTCAAACCCCCCTCTTCTCTGTCAGCCCCCCTCTTTTTTATCTGCCCCCCTTTTCTCTGTGAGACCCCCCTCCTCTCTGTCAGACTCCCCTCTTCTCTGTCAGACCCACTCCTCTATGTCAAACCCCCCCTCTTCTATGTCAGACCCCCCTCTTTTTTATCTGACCCCCTCTTTTTTATCTGACCCCCCTCTTCTCTGTCAGACCCCCTTCTCTCTGTCAGACCCCCTCTTCTCTGTCAGACCCCCTTCTATGTCAGACCCCCCTCTTTTTTATCTGACCCCCTCTTTTCTGTCAGACCCCCTCCCCTCTGTCAGACCCCCCCTCTCTCTCAGACCCCCTCTTCTCTGTCAGACCCCCCTCTTTTTTATCTGACCCCCCTCTTCTCTGTCAGACCCCTCTCCTCTCTGTCAGACCCCCTCTTCTCTGTCAGACCCACTCCTCTATGTCAAACCCCCCCTCTTCTATGTCAGACCCCCCTCTTTTTTATCTGACCCCCTCTTTTTTATCTGACCCCCCTCTTCTCTGTCAGATCCCCTCCTCTCTGTCAGACCCCCTCTTCTCTGTCAGACCCCCTTCTATGTCAGACCCCCCTCTTTTTTATCTGACCCCCTCTTTTCTGTCAGACCCCCTCCCCTCTGTCAGACCCCCCCTCTCTCTCAGACCCCCTCTTCTCTGTCAGACCCCCCTCTTTTTTATCTGACCCCCCTCTTCTCTGTCAGACCCCTCTCCTCTCTGTCAGACCCCCTCTTCTCTGTCAGACCCTCCTCTTTATATCAGACCCCCCTCTTTTTTATCTGACCCCCTCTTTTCTGTCAGACCCCCTTCTCTCTGTCAGACCCCTTTCTCTCTGTCAGACCCCCCTCTTCTCTGTCAGACCCCCCTCTTTATATCTGACACCCCTCTTTTCTGTCAAACCCCCCTTCTCTCTGTCAGACCCCCTCCTCTCTGTCAGACCCCCCACTTCTCTGTCAGACCCCCTCTCTTCCCTGTCAGACCCCCATATTTTTTATATGACCCCCTCTTTTTTATCTGACCCCCTCTTTTCTATCAGACTCCCCTCCTCTCTGTCAGACCCCCCTACTCTCTGTCAGACCCCCCTCTTCTCTGTCAGACCTCCCTCTTCTCTGTCAGACCCCCTCTTCTTTGTCAGACCCCCCTCTTCTCTGTCAGACCCCCCTCTTTTTTATATGACCCCCTCTTTTTTATCTGCCCCCTCTTCTCTGTCAGATCCCCTCCTCTCTGTCAGACCCCCCTCCTCTCTGTCAGACCCCCCTCTTTTTTATCTGCCCCCTCTTTCTGTCAGACCCCTCCTCTCTGTCAGACCCCCCTCCTCTCTATCAGACCCCCCTCTTCTCTGTCAGACCCCCTCCTCTCTGTCAGACCCCCATCTCTCTGTCAGACCCAACTCTTCTCTGTCAGACCCCCATCTTCTCTGTCAGACCCCCCTCCTCTCTGTCAGACCCCCTTCTCTCTGTCAGACCCCCCTTCTCTCTGTCAGACCCCCTGTCTTCTCTGTCAGACCCCCCTCTTTTTATCTAACCCCCTCTTTTTTATCTGAACCCCTCTTTTCTGTCAGACCCCCTTCCTCTTTGTCAGACCCCCTCCTCTCTGTCAGACCCCCTCCTCTCTGTCAGACTCCCTCTTCTCTGTCAGACCCCCCTCTTCTCTGTCACACCCCCTCTTTTTTATCTGACCCCCCTCTTTTTATCTGACCCCCCTATTTTCTGTCAGACCCTCTCCTCTCTGTCAGACCCTCCCTCCTCTCTGTCAGACCCCCCTCTTCTCTGTCAGACCCCCTCCTCTCTGTCAGACTCCCCTTCGCTCTGTCAGACCCCCCTCTTCTCTGTCAGACCCCCCTCCTCTCTGTTAGATCCCCCTCCTCTCTGTCAGACCCCCCTCTTCTCTGTCAGACCCCTTCCTCTCTGTCAGACCCCCTTTCTCTCTGTCAGACCCCCCTCTCTGTCAGACCTCCTGTCTTCTCTGTCAGACCCCCCTCTTTCTTATCTGATCTCCCTCTTTTCTTTTAGACCCCCTCCTCTCTGTCAGACCCCCTCCTCTCTGTCAGACCCCGTTCTTTTCTGTCAGACCCCCCTCTTCTCTGTCAGACCCCCCTTCTCTCTGTCAGACCCCCCTTTTCTCTGTCAGACCCCCCTCCTCTCTGTCAGACCCCCTCCTGTCTGTCAGACCCCCCTCTTCTCTGTCAGACCCCCCTCTTTTTTATCTGACCCCCCTCTTCTCTGTCAGACCCCCTCTTTCACCTTTCTCTCTCTCTCTCACCTCCTCCCCTTTCTCTCACCCCTCCTCACTACTGCCTCTCTTTCACCTCCCTTTTTCCCTCCTCAGGGGATGGGGGCCCCATGAGATAGGCTGTACGGGCCCCACAGCAGCCCTGTGAGTGAATGCACCAGTTTGGATGTGTTTTGATCCCTGTGTCTTGCTGAAACATTTCTCCCCAAGAAAGGAAAATAGCACTACAGTAGAGGAGCTCCACCCCCAAACTCAGGCTCCCACACTTCCTGGCTAGAAGTGACTCCAGGTAAGGCAGTCTAATGGGGGTCTTTCAGGGCAGGGGACATGGATGGGGGGTCCCTGATCTGATTGGGGGGGCCGATATAAGGGAAGGGGAATCTGAGCTAATGAGGGGGAATCTGTAGGGAGGAGGGGGTTCTGACTGCTGTTGACCACTTAGAGACCCCCCATTCTATCCACACCCCCCTACTTAGAGACCTCTATTAGATATGTGAAATTCTCTTTATATAAGCACCCCCTTTAGAGACCCACATTATGATATAAGGATGTCCTTATATTACCCCAATCCTTAGAGACACCCATTATTTCACAGTCCCTTTACATCAACACCCCCTTAGAGACTTAGAGAATTGGATATAGGGGACTCTGAGCTAAAAAAAAAAAAAAAAAAAAGCTAATTTTTTTTAAACATGCAGTGCAACCTCCCTCTATAATAATATTCAAATGTTAAAAAAAAATTGTGAATAATGGTGGAAACCCCCAAGGATAATCCAAGTATTAATACACTCCAATCTTATTTAAACATACAATATATACTGTTCGATCTCCACACACATATAATAGTGTATGAATAGTGGTGTACAGTAAATCCATTCCACAATGTGCTGTGCTGATATCCAATGTATCTAACTCAAAAGGAGTTTATAAATTGGATATTAGCACATTTTGGAATAGATTTACACCACTATTCATACAGTATTATATGTGTGGAGATTGAACAGTATGTACATTTAAATAAGATTTGAGTGTATTAATACTGGGATAATCCTTTGGGGTTTCCCTGTGGCTTCCCAAGTAACCAAGATAGTCAGACACCAATCTGTTGCTACCTGTTAATGCAATTCGGCCACACCAGCTGTTTCCCGTGGCGTGCAAAGCATGCCGCATTATTGCTCTCCTCCAGGTCTTTTAAAATCCTAGAGCACAAAAAAATTTGCCATGCGTCGCTAAAGTGTTCGGGTTTGGCTTGAAGAAAAGGTGGCAACCCTACTGGGCACAGCCCAGGGGCCCCAGATGCACATAGGGCCCCATCAAGGCCGGTTGGATCTAGAGCAAAGCTATTGGAGTTGCCTCCACTCTGCTCTCCATCACACACACTCCTCCTAACCCAGCGCCTGTGATAGACAGAATGCGGGTCCAATGCCGGGATGTGTTCTGTCTATCACAGGCACGGGGTTAGGAAGAGGCGGGGCTGTGTGTGACAGTAAGCAGAGTGAAGGTAAATTCATGTAAGCTGTAACAGCGTGTTATTCGTGCTCTGTGATCTCTGGCTCTCCTCTTCCTTCAGTCATGATCCAGCCACACTCTCTCTTCTTCCACCCTGGCGAGGCTGCAATGTTGGGCACAGTGAGTCTGCAATGGGGGCACAGTGAGGCTGCAAGGGGCACAGTGAGGCTGCAATGGGGGCACAGTGAGGTTGCAATAGGGGCACAGTGAGGCTGCAAGGGGCACAGTGAGGTTGAAATAGGGCACAGTGAGGCTGCAATGGGGGCATGGTGAGGCTGCAATGTTGGCACGGTGAGGCTGCAATGTTGGGCACAGTGAGGCTGCAATGGGGGCACAGTGAGGCTTCAATGGAGGCATGGTGAGGCTGCAATGTTGGCACAGTGAGGCTGCAATGTTGGGCATGGTGAGGCTTCAATGTTGGGCATCGTGAGGCTGCAATGTTAGGCATGGTAAGGCTGCAATGTTGGGCACAGTGAGGCTGCAATGTTGGGCACGGTGAAGCTAAAATGACAGTGAGGCTGCAATGTTAGGCATGGTGAGGCTGCAATGTTAGCACAGTGAGGCTGAAAGGGGCACAGTGAGACTGCAATGGGGGCACGGTGAGGCTGCAATGTTGGGCACAGTGAGGCTGCAATGTTGGGCACGGTGAGGCTGCAATGTTGGGCACGGTGAGGCTGCAATGTTGGACACTGTGAGGCTGCAATGTCAGTGAGGCTGCAATGTTGGGCACAGTGAGGCTGCAATGTTGGACACTGTGAGGCTGCAATGTTGGGCACAGTGAGGCTGCAATGTTGGGCACGGTGAGGCTGCAATGACAGTGAAGCTGCAATGTTGGGCACGGTGAGGCTGCAATGTTGGCACAGTGAGGCTGCAATGTTGGGCACAGTGAGGCTGCAAGGGGCACAGTGAGGCTGCAATGAGGGCATGGTGAGGCTGCAATGTTGGGTACAGTGAGGCTGCAATGTTGGGCACGGTAAGGCTGCAATGTTGGGCACGGTGACGCTGCAATGTTGGGCACGGTGAGGCTGCAATGTTGGGCATGGTGAGGATGCAATGTTGGGCATGGTGAGGCTGCAATGACAGTGAGGCTGCAATGTTGGGCACAGTGAGGCTGCAATGTTAGCACAGAGAGGCTGCGATGTTGGGCACAGCGAGGCTGCAATGTTGGGCACAGTGAGGAGTTATACTTTAATTCTTGAGAGTAGGTACGAAAGTTGGGACTGGCTTGTAGGTGCCCCAGGGCATTACTTTGCCCAGGGGCCCATTGTGCTGTTCAGATGGCCCTGCGCTAGACCCCAGGGGGGCAGAAGCCGTAGGGACCAGTTTTGTGCTGGGAAGATTGGAGGATTAGGTAAAAAAAAATTACCCAGAGTTCAGATTTAATATTGGTCATTATTCCTGGTGCACGTTTATTTTAGAATAAAAATATCAAGATTGAGGTGCCTTGTGATGTATGGCCAAAGGTAAAATTTTGTCCATAACAACCAATCCGCTTTATGATTTCTTTTCAAAATTGGACTGTAAATTGTTCCTTACATTATGCTCAGTGATTTTATGATACAAATTAAGGACTACTGAAGTGGGAAACAATTTGCTGTGCACCCTACAACAGATTATTCTCTTGTGACATTGGGGCTCTATATTACCAGTTTTGTTCTTGCTACTATCATTGAAAATGAATATACTCAATTATGATTGTTCAAGAATTTAGCAAAATATAGAAAAAATTACATTTCGAGAAATGCAGCAAGGCACTGTAATGATCACAGCGAGATGCAATCCTGGCCTTTCAATCACAACTGATCAATGGTCTCTTCCATGTTCATTGATCAATAGTTTCTTTCATATCCACTGATCAATAGTCTTTTCCATATTCAATGATCAATGACCCCTTCCATATTTTAAAGATAATGGAGAGTCCTGGGAAAGTAGAGATGTTGATTCATTCATTAGCACAACTGCTAAATTGTCCATGTTAAACCTCCTTTGTTTCAGAAGCAGACACTGGTTACATATTGGCATTAAAATCAAAGAATGTGCTACACGTTTTAGGGTTGATTTACTAAAGCAATGAAGGCTGTTCAAACTGAAAATTGAATGTTCACTTTTCAAACTTAATTTTGGTGCATAGGGTGAATGCTCAATCATGTGTGAGGCAAATAAAATAGAAAACAGGAATTTTACTAGCATAAACGACTGTTCAAATGAGCATGAGTTCAGCCTATTTACAAACACTCACATTTACAAAGTTAATATCCACTTGCCGACCGTCATATAGCAGTTTTACTGCTACAGGGCGGCCCGCTGCACAGGATAATGTGTATATATGTGATCCTGTTCCAGGTATCGGGCATGAGTGCGCTCTCCTGGCGGCTCGCTCCCGCTGTGATTCTACACACTGGCACCCACTGATCGTTCGGTACACAGGCAGAATGCTGATCGCCGTTTGGTCAGTAAGGAAGGCATGCATCCTGTGTTCCTGAAGGGACACAGATCGTTATCTGTGGCCCCTGGATAATGTAATTCTATTACAAAACACGCAGGGCAGAGAGACGCGCTTGCGTCACCTCGTATCATTTTTGCTGATTGCAGTAGGACGGGCTTGTTTGAGTGCTTACCGGCCGGCGCACCAGACATTCAGGCGCTTTTTCTATCTTACAAATGTGAGTGCAACATTGTGTTTTTATTATTCTAATAAATTTGAAGGTTTTACACTATCGGAGCCTCTTATATCTTTACATGCCATACTTATCCACCTATGAGCTGGGAAGGTCATGATGAGATTTGAAGTATAATTAGCTCCGTTTGGCGTTCTTGGATACTATATCATCACCACTAATGAATCAAGGTTTTGGCTGCATCTGACATGCCCTGGAGGGCATTTCCCATTACAGGCTTCCCCTGATCCTCTGTAGTGGGGGATCATGGGCTTATGGTAAGCGGCAACCCTCTAATTTTTGGTGGTGGATTAGGCACAAGTTCTCCCTCTAACACCGAAGATTACACACTCTATGGATGGACTTTTTTATCACTTTATAATTAATTTATTTTAGTTCATGGGTGATATGGTCATCCTAGGTTTTTGGACACTTTATGATATGTTTTTATTCATTTAATCACTTATTGAACTCTTCATTGTCTCATTTTTGTTTTTGAGGTTAGGATAGTGTAGGATATCCAGTTGTCGGTCGTTTTTAGTTTATAGCGCAAAAGAAAAAACGCAGAGGTGATCAAATACCACCAAAAAAAAGCTCTGTTTGTGGGGAAAAAAAGGACATCGATTTTATTTGGGTACAGTGTCGCACAAGCGTGCAGTTGTCAGTTAAAATAATGCAGTACAGCATAGCAAAAAATGGCCTGGTCGGAAAGGGGGGTAAATCTTCCTGAGCTGAAGTGAATATACAGTGCCTGTTCTCTTTTAATAAATCAGCCCAAAGGCATATTTATTTATTTTTTTATCCTCTGCTCTTTTCATTTAGTCCACTTTCAGATTTCTCAGGCAATTTTATTATAAAACACTTATTTTTATATTTCCCAGATTTCATTACTGTGTGGTACATTGGATACAAGTCATTTCGATGATTTAATGTTTGAATAATGGATTCAATAGTTTATCTTACAAAACCTTATATGGATTTCATGCAGATATTGTCATTCCCCAAAGTTAATGCTAACTGTATCACAATAAACTCATTCTGGCTCTTTCCTAATACAATCACTGTGAAACCATATCATGTCAAAGTCAATATTAAAAGAAGAAATGTATATTTAAAGGCACACAGTACATTATTTTTGGTACCTTGGGGATTATGTGTCTTGTAACCTTTTGGATTTATTATGTAATTTGGAATAGGTTATGAAAAATCCTTATTTCATTTAGGGGAAAAAACAAAACAAAAAACAAAAGCAAAACACAGCAACTACCTAAAGATTGCTTATTGTAAATGCTGTAATTAAAATTGTATAAGGCTAGATTTATATGAATCTACTCATAGGTGGTGAGCAGACAGCTTAACAGCACTGCACAACTGGGAATTGTGAGCCGATGTAACAGTACAGATGCAGGCAGCAGCTTAAACTTTAACTCCAGGCACACAAATTTCATTTTAACCTATTCTTTAATAACCACAAAGAATATAAATCCACTTTGTGTGGCTTCGCAAACCCAGATATTATCTTGTACATTTTGTAGTGACATTATCACTATGCTGCACATAGCCTTTGCATATAGCAAACCTGTGGGAGGGTCCAGCAGGCTCCACCTACTACAGTCTGCCTGCAGAAAACTGCAGGATAGGGCAGAGAGAAGACCAGTCACCCTGCACAAGGAGATAGAGAAGCAGTAGCCGGTCTTTAGTACAGGAAGCTCCAGCACAAGGTAAAATTTCACACTTTATTACTGCACAGATCTGGAAGAAATACACAAAGTACACCAAGATTCAACAAGGAATGCACATGACAAATATTAGGGATGCACTGATGCCAATTTTTAAGACCGATTATGAGTATCGATATCGGTATTGATAATCTCAAGTACTCCCTAATACCAATTGCCGATACCTATTTTTTGCCAGCAGGATTTTAGCCCCCTTTGGTGTGACTTTGTTCAGTGGTTCAGGTGCAATTCAGGTGCGAATTGTCAAAGTGGATGACAGCGGAAATCGCACCTGAGCCGTGCTCAAAATAATACCGGATTCTTTTTAAAAACACGCTGCGCCCGGCCTGCACATATGTGAACCGGCTCTATTAAAAAGGTTACGAGTTTACATGTTATGCGAATCTGATGCAGTTCACAACGCATCCAATTTGCATATATGTGAACTGGGTTTACAGGTGGTGGTTACAGTCTGTGGTATCAGTTTTATTTCTGGAGCATT
The DNA here is from genome assembly GCA_037952925.1 of Lithobates clamitans. Classification (NCBI taxonomy): domain Eukaryota; kingdom Metazoa; phylum Chordata; class Amphibia; order Anura; family Ranidae; genus Lithobates; species Lithobates clamitans. The sequence goes on from JBBGZY010000598.1 coordinate 1,194,536, forward strand.
TACACAAGTACAAGTACTCATGCAAATGCTTAGTATCGGCACCAATATCTGTATCAGTGCAACCCTAACAAATATAATTATTATCCTGGAGTTCAGATTTAAGCTGACCTTATAGTATGTGAATCCTAATGAACCATTTGTAATTTGCTACATGGGTGGCCCTGTCGCCACACTCCCACCCAACATCCTTCCATTAAAAAATAGAAGGACCCAAAAAGAAATTGCTCATCTCAACTGCATCCATCCAGATGCGGTCACATTCAGGCGTCATCTCCCCGACACGCCCCCAGCTGAAAGTGAGAATGATGTCCAATAAGGACGTTCGTGGGTGTGTCCAAGCCACGGCGCTCCATGCTAGACAGAGCAGTTGTGACGTAGGCCATGACGTCCCGCGCCGGAGCCTCGCGGCGCAGAACTGGCGTGTCCGTCGGAGGCCTTATACAGCTCAATACCCCATAACAAGGGTCTCAGCTGTATCCGACATGTTATTCTGCAGGACAATAGATTTGATCAAAAAATTAGCGAGTTCTTGTTAGGCTTATATAGTTTTCCTTCTCTTCTTTACGCCCTATGCCTCTGATACAACTCCTTGCAGAGACTTTCATAGTGACCAAGCAATACCAGGCTTCCCTTATTTGAATGAAGCCTTTGATTAAACTCGATTTTATTTATATTCCAGTGGCCGGGGGATACGACCAGCCAGCTCATGGGAACCGGCTTTGGCCTGTCCTTTTTTAAGTGGATGTGTTCTCTTTCGGGGGTGCCCTTTGTGGAGCTGCTGCAGCCATTGGTGTTTCTTGCTTGATCTGGGGATCTAGCGCCTGCTTCAGGTGCTCCCTCCCCACGCTACAGTTCTTCCCCCTCTAATTTCTTTCTGCTCTCTTGTCTTTGGCCTCTGTGGAGCTGTGATGGATCGATCTTTTTCTATTGGATGCTGGGGATGCCCTGGAAAGTCCACTGTCAACATAAGTGGTCAGTATTTGCATATACATGTCAATCCAATAAATGTTGTATTATATATTACATCAGTCGAGCTTATTCTACTTATTGTATATGCCTATGAAGATGCCCTATTTCTGTTTGTTTATTTCTGTTCTGTTCTATAACTTTTTAGATGTAAAAATTCATTGTGACCAAATTCGTTACCCCTGAAAAAGAGGTCAACCTACTTTACCTCGAAACGTCGGGTTATATATCTATTGTTGTAAATCAGTTTTCTCAATAGAATTGGTCATTGTCCTATATTACTTTCCTTCATCTGTGTGCATCCATTTTTATTTATGCATAACCATTAGATCATGGTGATCTTTTTTAACCTTTTCCAATAAATATCATATATTTTAATATTTTCTTCTACTTTTGTATTTCCATTGTGAGTGACCCTTCACAAAAGTCCCATTAGAGGAGCTACACTCCTTGTGAGTGCTTTTCTGTTTTGTACTATTTAGGGATGTGGGTTCACTCTCAAAATTAAAACTCATACTGGGGTGACACCTCTCATTCATATTTTTCTGTTGGGAAGTCCGGCCGTGTGTATGCGGCATAAGAGTTCTCAAGGGAAAAAGATGTCTCCACTGAAGCTTTATCACCAATCCACGTTTCCACAACAATCCAAAATTTTCAAAATCCAATGGTCATTGGGACAGAAAGTGAGGTGAAATCTTCTGAACAGGGGCACAGACAGCAAAACAAATGTTACAGGGGTGATGATAACCCTTCTCTATGCTATCGAAAGAAAAAATGTACACTTAAAAAATGTACCTGTTTCAACTTACATACAAATTCAACTTAAGAACAAACCTACAGACCCTATCTTGTTTGTAACCCGGGGACTGCATAATAATATTATAATAATTACGGTATAATCATTTAATGTTTTCCAGTTTTTGGAATGCTTGTAAACAAGGTGACAGCTCAATCAAAGTTTACTAATCTCTTTTCAAACACCATTATTATGCTAAAGTCATCTGGTAAGTGGAGTTCCACCCAAAAGTGGAACTTCAGCTCATTTGTCTCCCCCCCCCCCCCCCGTTGCCACATTTGGCACCATTCGGGGGGAGGGAGGAGTGGATACCTGTCTTTGACAGTTATCCTGTCCCCACTTCCGGGAGTCCGGGCCATGGCGCATTATGTCAGTGGCTTGGCTCCGTCCTCCTTCCCCCACCGCCGGGCCAGTAGGAGAGTGCAGTGGTGCCTCGCACCTGACAGCTGATGGAAACATCTAAGGTAAAAGCACATCTTAGGCCCCTTTCACACTGGGGCGGTAGGGGGCGTCGGCGGTAAAACAGCGCTATATTTAGCGCTGTTTTACCGCGGTATTCGGCCGCTAGCCGTGCGGTTTTAACCCCCCGCTGGCGGCCGAAAAAGGGTTAAAACCCCTCGTATAGCGCGGCTATAGCCGCGGTATTACCACGGTATAGCCGCGCTGTCCCATTGATTTCAATGGGCAGGAGCGGTGAATACACCGCTCCTTCACCGCTCCAAAAAAGCGGCTGACAGGAGATTTTTTCTTCTCCTGCCAGCGCACCGCTTCAGTGTGACAGCCCTCGGGATTTCACACTGAACAAACAGCGGAGGCTGTTTAGGGGCGGTTTGCAGGCGCTATTTTTAGCGCAATAACGCCTGCAAACCGCCTCAGTGTGAAAGGGGTCTAAGCACCTCTAAGTGTAGAATGACTGTTAATTTTTAAAGTGAGTAACTCAAATTTAGCAAAAGTTTAAAAGGCTAATCAGTAAACACCACTGGGGAGAAACACCACTACTGGCATTACTGCTGGGCACTGATTGGCATCACTGCAAGGCACCGACTGGCATCACTGCTGAACACTAATTGGCATCCCTGCAAGGCACTGACTAGCATCACTGCTGGACACTGATTGGCATTACTGCTGGGCACTGATGATGATCAGTGCCCTGATTATCTGTGCAGATCTCCCCTGTGAGGAAATTCAGATGATCGTCTCTCCTTTCCTCACACGTTGTCAGTGTGAGAAGAGGAATGCCGATAACAGGGATTGTACACAGCTGATCACATGGATAAAGACCGTCATCGGCTCTTTACTTGTATCGGTGATGCGCCATGTCCCAGGGACAGAGCGCCCTGCCGATCGCCACACTGCATGCCCCCATGGGCCCGCAAGCACAGCGAGAGTGGGATGACATAATATGATGTCATCCCAGAATGAGAAAGCCGCCTTGCACCCATCATTTCACAATATGGCGGGTGGGAGGTAGTTAAAGTGGTTGTAAACCTAGAAAATCCTTCTATAGTGTGTACTTGTCTCTATCCAGAACATTACGTGTCATTTCTGTCTGCAGCTTTGTTCCTCTGCTATTTGCATGAGGGTGTGTCCCTTCCCTCCAATCAGATATCAGAGCTCCCCCTAATGATCTCTGCAGAATGTGACATTGGCTCTCTGCCCCCTTTTTTTCTGACAACTCAGACAAGCTTTATAAATTCTGCACTTTCACTGGATGTACAGAAGACTGCAGATAAACAGGTACAACATACAGTATGTAGGAGGAATTGTTTCATCTCTGTGCATCACCTGAGACCAGTCACTTCACTGTGTATTTGTAAGGATTTACAACCATTTTAAGGTTTAGATCCTGAGGTCGCAAGGTTGGTGATGTGATGGTGGACTAACAGCATTCATGGCAAATGTATGGGAGAAAAAGCATAGGGTGCTAATACTACCTATGATATTCATGACTATAGGACAGAAAATAACATGGCAAGGAACTGTTTCCTTACCAATCATGACAATGGTGTGAAAGGGACATGAGAGCAGGCTGATTTGCCATAGTCAACAAATAAGCATATGAAGAGCAAGCAGTTTGGTTCCCTAGTGCCAATTCTCTCCTTTTTACTCTAGGACTATTTTCTCTTTTCTAAGGTCACATTTTAGTATTCTGTTTTTCTCTTACTCATCTTTTCCATCGGCCTTCATGCTGGTTGCTTCATGATGTTGCTTTTGAAAGTTCCAAAAGCTGTGCAAAAAAAAAAAATCTTCATTATTTTAATTCTTCTTTAGTCTGCCTGCTTGTCTATAATGCTGATGCACTGAACCTGCTGAATGAAAAGCCATAGATCCATAGGCTCTAATAGGCTTCAAAAAAGGTGCACTGTGAGTGCAAACCATTGTGCTCGCAGTGCACACAGATTTATTAGCAAAGCAAATTAATATTTGCTTTGCTAACACAGAACCACCTTTCAGCCAATCAGGGGCTGAGGCTCGGATGTAATACCGGGCACTTGATTGGCTGAAGGCAGAAGCAATCCCATTGGCACCAAGGAATACAGGAAGAAGACACGCACGGAGGAGTGGGAGGACACAGCATCCCTCGCCTCGCTACCGTCCCACAGTTCGCCGCCTAACAAGCTGCCTGACACACCACCACGATGGGGTAAATGCAGACAGTGGGCGGGCGGGGGGGCACAGTGGCTGCATATTACGGGCACAAAGGCTACAGTTGATGGGGAACAGTTGGCTGCATTTGATGAGCACAGAGTCTGCATATTATGGGCACAGAGTCTACATATGATGGGCACAGTTGGCTGCATTTGATAAGGACAGAGGCTGCATATTATGGGCACAGCTGGCTGCATATGATGGACACAGAGTCTGCATATGATGGGCACAGGTGGCTGCATATGATGGGCGCAGTTGGCTGCATTTGATAAGGACAGAGGCTGCATATGATGGGCACAGTTGGCTGCATATGATGGGCACAGTTGGCTGCATATGATGGGCACAGGTGGCTGCATATAATGAGCACAGTTGGCTGCATATAGTGGGCACAGGTGGCTGCATATGATGGGCACGGGTGATTGCATTTGCTGGGCACAGTGTCTGCATATGATGGGCACAGTTGGCTGCATATGATGGTAACAGTGGCTGCAATTGATGTTTTTGTTTCAGTATTTTATAGAATTTTTCAGTTCATTTGCGCCCTCCCAAAAAATTTTGAGCACCAGCCTCCACTGGCCTTCAGTAAATCAGATCTGCAAACAAATAAATAGCAATACCTTTCCTATTGATTTAGACTTGATTTAGATCAGACACAATCAAATTATGATATTACACAGTGGTAACAGAGATACAATTGATAAGTTACAATTGTAAGGTATGATCTTATCTTGACTATCGATCCAAATCCAATTTACTGTGTGTGGCATATTGATAGAATGGATTGTCAAAAAGATCGATTGGACAAGAAATTGGTAATTTATCAAAGCATGTATTGCCACCATAAAGATTATATTCAAGTGAAGTTTGTGTGGGGACTTAACATAACATATTTTTCTCTAATTTTACCAAAAAATCCCTTTAACCCTTTCGCTGCCAGGCCCTGTGCTCCATTTTTACCCTCAGGTGGCCAGACCATTTTTGCAATTTTTCCTTTGCTTTTTTTTATTTTTTTCACTTATAGTTTTTAAAGTTTGTAAAAGACCCCCCCAAACCATATATTTTCCTGAAAGCACATGACCAGTAGAATAAAAAGAAGGTGCTACTGATTTCTAAGGTCCCACGACATTTGCGCAAATGTTTATCAAAACAATATTTTAAATAAAAATCCACTAACATCATGATTAGCAGATAAATACACAGCAACTTTTACAAAATTCCTACTAAATATAAAAGCTTAACCTGTACTGAGTTAATAATTAATAAATATTTGTCATTTTTACATTGCGCCTTTTTACAAAGTGGTGAAAATCGAACGTACGCAAAAATGTAAATATCCAAATTTCTCAAAAAATCATTTTAATTTTTCCCTTGCAGCTTTCAGAATTTGTGAAAGACCCCCAAAACCATATATTTTCTGAAAGCATATGACCTCTAGAATAAAAAGAAGTTACTACTGATTATGTAGACCTTACGGTATTTGCGCAAATGCTTATTAAATCAATATATTAGCAAAAAATATATTAGCAAAATATTTCACACAAGTAGACTGATTGCGTCTGCCTGTCCGTTTTTCAGGCGGGCCCAATCGGACCACCCATTGTTCTCTATGGAGAGGCTGATGTAAATGCACATGAGTCCATTTACACCCACCTGCATCCGATCAAGTCCAGTCCTCTAAAAAACGACAAATGGGGATTCCACTCCCCATCCATCTAGCAGATCGGATCAGATGGTATCGGGTGGAAATGGACAGGCGGTACGTTTCGATCCGACAGCACCATAGAGAATAGAGGGCTGTGTTAGTGTCCGCTCTGCATCAGCGGAGTGGACACAGACCTGTCATCCGCCTGCTCAGCGGAGATCAGCAGGCAGATCCCCCACTGAGCAGGTGGACCTGCTTGACAGAGTACGCTCGATGTGAAAGGGGTCTTACCAGGAGTGGCCAGTCCATTAGGGGCGCAGGGGCGTTTGTATGATTTTTTTAAGCCACATGATTAGAGCCTGAGGCTCTAATTGGCTTGAAAAAGGTTGGGCTCAGGGCACAGAGGATTGCACCCCAAACCCACCCACTTGTGGAAATATTAGCTATTGTCTTCCAAGTTCTCCTCCTGGCCAATCAGGACTGATCAGGTTGACCAGGAGGAGAAGCTGAGGAAGACGTGGAGGGGTGCAGGGTGGGGGGGACCGTCACCATGGAGGGATGAGTGCGGGGAGGGCGTCACTGTGGAGGTGTGAGTGCAGGGGGGACTGTCACCATGCAGGAGCGAGTGCGGGGGGATGACCTTCACTATGGAGGGGTGAGTGCAGGGGAGCCGTCATGGAGGGGTGAGTGCGGGCGGACCTGTGGGGTCTTACTATGTTTGTGTTTTATTTTGTTTTTATTTTACTTTTTACAGTTTATCTTCTTTTGGAGGAGGGTTCTTTGGTGAGATATCAGAGGTCTAAACAGACCCCCATATCTTTTTTTGAGACAGAGAAAGGAACTGAAGATAGTCCCTTTCTCTGTAGCACTTTACATGAATGAATGGAATAGAGATTCTATTCATTCCTGAAATAACAGTCTGATACATTGTAAAACTCGCTGTTACAATTATCAGCTGTCACTGGGTATAGCAGCGAACGTGGCCTATATCCATTGTACAGGGGGGGGGTTGGCATACACATGTATACCAAGCACCCCCCCAAGCCACAACTTCACCCCCACCTGCACCATTCCCCCTCCGCCGCGCTCTCCAAGCTGACAGATCACAGAGATCAGTGCAGGGAGAAGCTGCAGGTGAAGGGAGGGGAGGAGGGATGCCACTCAGAGCGGCAATGGATCGGGGGGTGTGGGGGCAGCATGGGGGTGATCAGAGGCATTGGGGGGGGACATCTGGACCCCCCTAAGCCCCATGTAGCACTTGAATCTGGTGGGAGCAGCAGAGGAAGGATGCGGGCTAATGATGGTGGCTGCGGGGAGCGGGTTTGCTGGGGGGGGTCGGATCGGGTGGAGGGGGGGTAAGTAGTGCTGGGGGAGAAGAAGAGGGTGAAGGGGATAAGAGAGGAGCGTGGGGGGAGTAGTTATAAGTGAAGTTAGCCATGGGAGGTGGAGGGGCAGAGGACAGGGAGGCGGCGTGAGTGGGTGGGGGGGCGGTCACATTAGGGGTTCATAACTCTGATCAGCGGGTTGTAATTTGCTGATCAGAGCTACAGAATTGTTCAGCAGCGTCTGCTGAGAAATTCTGATATAAGCTTATGGTCATTAAAGTGATCATAAGCTTATAGGAGAGGGAGATATGAGGTCTGTACAGACTTGGCCACCTGCAGACACTTTTTAGGTCTGTATGGCCTATGGACCTGGCAGTGAAAGGGTTAAAAGCCAAAAGTTGAAAAGTTTTAGAATTGTATATATTTACATTTTTGGAAAGCGTGGGGGAGGATTAGAACCCTTGTCAGTTACAGTGCATTGTGTCACCCATTATTGGCATTGCATTAAGACCATTCAATTATTTGAAAATTGTGCATGCAGCATTTTTTTGGCATTGTAGTGCATCACAAAGAATCTTATTGCATTGTCAGCATGCAGGTGGAGTTTAGCTGCGCCCATGTAGGTGGGGTAACACCTCGTCTTAAGGCGCGCTCCCCAATGCCTGGAAATAGGTGGAGGCTGTTGTCATGTGAAGAATCAAACATTAAGACAGTCCCCGACACAGAGATGAGTCACTTGTGTGCAGCACTAATGTAAAGAGTTCCTCCTTAAGATGTTCCATCTCATGACACTACACACTTATACTGATGTACGTGTTGCATTTGGAGGAACATGCAGAGCCATTGATCACTCCACCAATCCAGCGTAATTCCACTGCCTCACTCCCATTAACGGAATGAAATGCCACCAGACACATAGCATGGCTTTCATGTGTGTCCTCAGTTAAATATTTCCCTTTCCATACCAGGTGATCAGGCCTTAGATCTCTGTAATGCTAGTCTGCTCCAGTTGCCCGGTGGAGATGGACAGCAAGGAAGGGAGTCAGGAAGCTGGGCAGCCAAGAAACTAACTAACATACAATACAGTAGGCCATCTGCCTACAAGCAGGGCAGGATGGGCAGGAAGTGATTTCACTTGATAATCTGGGCCAGTTGTGTTGTTTGGCCCTGCTATCCAGGAGTTTAAATGCACCAACGAAATTGGCTAGCTGAAGACACCAAATCTTATCTTTTCTTCAAAATGACTGAAGCTACCAGTGTCATACGGATCTGCACACACATCTTCAGGGCTCTCCATATGCATTGAGTGTGTGGGACAGTTTATCTAGAAAGTTAAGCCATTACTTGTTAACTTGAATAAGTGTTTAAAGTTGGGCCTGTGGTGTCAGGGGACCGAAGAGAGAGGCCTGACACAAAGGGAGTCATTACTCTGCTCTTCTCCTGCCTGGACTCATAGAGCCAACCTGAGTAAAGGTAACCAATCCAATTGAAAGTGTTATATTGTGCTTTATTTACCATTTAAGTGTGCCTCTGCTCTTGGGGACATTCTCAGGTTTGGAATCCCCTGAAAGCAGCTTGAATATAGGATTGAAAATTGGAAAGACATGGGATGGGACTTTGCATGCGCCTCAGTGGAATGTGAATAATGATTTATAACACAGTGTTTTTTTAAAAAAGATATACAAATTCTTTATTTACTATCCTTAGATGGAGATAATGAAAACATGACAATCTGAATAAAGATACAATTTACTGTTAAGTTGATCCAGGTTGTGCAACTTCTGGGAATATCGGAAGTGTGGCCTACGCATTTTGTGGGAACCGCGCTTCGTCAGGGCCTTTTATAACAGCACAAATAGCATGTAAATATTACAGATGTCCTAGAGATACAGAATTGCAAGATTAGCTAAATCATACAATAGTATTAGGTAAAATCTTAAAAGTGCATATGCAAAGAACATAGAAAAATTAGTACGCCATTGTATGATATTTTATAATTACCCATTGGTACAAAATACTAATATAACATAATGATGTTCTTTTTAACAAAACTGCAGTTACACGTCATGTTTATTTATGTCCAGCGGTGTCCTATAAACACAGCAATACTTCACAAGAAAAAAACAAAAAAAAACAAAAATAAACCCCACATGGTGGAGATTCAAATTTCAGATATAGGGGTTAAATATTATTAATACTACATAGAAACGCCTTGTATTTCTCTCAGTGGGGCTTGGCGAGGCATCCCCATGGGTTCCCCAGGTTTACTGTCCCTCCCGGACCAATATGCTATGCACACAACCCAAAGGTAAGCTACAATCGGTTCTATGTAGTATTAATACTATTTAATCCCTGTATCTGAAATTTGAATATCCACCATGTGGGGTTTTTTTTTGTTTTTTTGTTTTTTTCTTGTGAAGTATTGCTGTGTTTATAGGACACCGCTGGACATAAATAAACATGACGTGTAACTGCAGTTTTGTTAAAAAGAACATCATTATGTTATATTAGTATTTTGTACCAATGGGTAATTATAAAATATCATTCAAAAGGCGTATTAAGTTTTCTATGTTCTTTATATATGCAGTTTTAAGATTTTACCTAATATTATTGTATGATTTAGCTAATCTTGTAATTCTATATCTATAGGACATCTGTAATATTTACATGCTGTTTGTGCTGTTCTAAAAGGCCCTGACGAAGCGGGGTTCCTGCAAAACGCGTAGGCCGCACTTCCGATATTCCCAGGAGTTGCACAACCTGGGTCAACTTAACAGTAAATTGTATCTTTATTCAGATTGTCATGTTTTAATTATCTCCATCTAAGGATGGTAAATAAAAAAATTTGTATATCTTTTTTTAAAAAACACTGTTATAAATCATTATTCACACTCCACTGAGGCACATGCAAAGTCCCACCCCATGTGCTTCCAATTTTGCCTCTAATAGGGATGGTGCCTCTGTGTGAGTTATGCCGCGTACAGACAATCGGACATTCCGATAACAAAATCCTGGATTTATTTCCGAAGGATGTTGGCTCAAACTTGTCTTGCATACACACGGTCGCACAAATGTTGTCGGAAATTACGACCGCCAAGAACATGCTGACGTACAACACGTATGACTGGACTAGTAAAAGGAAGTTCAATACCAAGTGCGCCACCCTTCGGGTTCCTTCTGCTAATCTTGTGTTAGTAGAAGGTTGGTGAGGGACGATCCGCGTTTTTCAACCTCTTGCTTTTCAGTCCATTACTGCTCTTCAGTTTGTGTTTGTGGGTTCGTATCTGTTTTTCAGTGCGTGTAGTCAGTCCGTATCTGGTTTTCAGTGCGTTCTTATCCGCTCGTTTCTGATTTTCAGGTCGCTCTTCTTAGGCCTTTCTGATTTTCAGTTCGCTCACTACTTTACATTGTAGCAAAGTGTCATTTCTTCAGTGTTGTCACATGAGAAGATATAATAAAATATTTACAAAAATGTGAGGGGGGTACTCACTTTTGTGAGATACTAACTATATATATATATATATATATATATATATATATATATATATATATATATATATATATATATACATACACAGTATATATATATATATATATATATATATATATCTGTAGGCTTTTTGGCTTGAGTAAAATGTGTTTACAATATTCTCTATGCTTCTGCAATGTGTTAACCTGATATTATTAACCTGTTATTATATTCAGAGATCAAACACCAAAAGTAGTTCTAAGTGCATAAAGTACATGAAGTATTTTGCCCAAAGAAACGTTAGAAGAAGTTTTGATTATATGTACTCATCTCATCAATTGTTGACCATTGCTAGAAGGTTATTTTCTCACACAAATCCCAGAGCGTCCAAGATGTCACTTCAGCATACATTTTAAACATTCAGGATGGCATGCTGGCCTGTAATTTTTATATATTCTGCTCATTTCCAGAAATACATGAAACAAAATCAACCCATGAAATATTCATCTCTTTGTCCCTGGCACCTTGGCGTTGCTTGTAACACCGCTATTCCCTCAAGATCTGACTAAAGCTTAAATGTTTTACAACCTTACCTACTTTACTATGAATGCAAATGAGGTGAGATTGCTTACATAGGTTTTCCTGACCACTACTGAACTTTTCTTTAACCACTTCAGCCCCGGAAGATCTGGCTGCTCAATGACCAGGCCATTTTTTGCGATACGGAACTGCATCCCTTTAACTGACAATTGCGAGGTCATGCGGCGCTGTACCCAAACAAAATTGACGTCCTTTTTTCCCCACAAATAAAGCTTTCTTTTCTCTGCTATCTGATCATCTCTGCGCTATAAACAAAAAAAGAGCATCAATTTTGAAAAAAACACAGTATTTTGTACTTTTTACTATAATAAATATCCCCATTTTTTTTTTTTAAAAAGCAAATTTTTTCCTTAGTTTAGGCCAATATGTATTCTTCTACATATTTTTGGTAATAAAAATCGCAATAAGCGTATATTGATTGGTTTGCACAAAAGTAATAGCGTATACAAAACAGGGGAATGTTTTATGGCATTTTTATTATTATCATTTTTTTTTTTTACTAGTAATGGCAGCGATCTGCGTTTTTATCGGGACTGTGACTGTGACTGTGTGGCGGACAGATTGGTCACTTTTGAGACATTTTTGGTGCCATTGACAATTATACAGCGATCAGTGCTATAGAAATGCACTGATTACTGTGTAAATGTCACTGGCAGGGAAGGGGTTAACACTAGGGGGCGATCAAGGGGTTAACTGTGTTCCCTAGTGTGTGTTCTAACTGTGGGGGGATGGGAGTGACTGGAGGAAATGACAGATCGTTGTTCCTAGTAGGGATGGGTGAACGGTTCGGCCCAAGCATAAGTTCGGGCCGAACTTTGGTTGTTCGGATGTTCGGGCGAACACCGAACAATATGCAGTGTTCGGGGCAAATTCGAAACACCGTTAAAGTCTATGGGACACTAAAAAGTGCTCATTTTAAAGGCTTATATGCAAGTTATTGTCAGAAAAAGTGTTTGTGGACCTGGGTCCTGCCCCAAGGGACATGTATCAATGAAATTTTTTTTTTTTTTTAAACGGCCGTTTTTTCGGGAGCAGTGATTTTAATAATACTTAAAGTGAAACAATAAACAATAAAAAATGAAATATTCCTTTAAATATCATGCCTGGGGGGGTGTCTATAGTATGCCTGTAAAGTGACGCATTTTTCCCGTGTTTAGAACAGTAACGCAACAAAATTACATTTCTAAAGGAAAAATTGTCTTCTAAAACTGATTGCGACTGTAATGAACTTGATGACCTCCCTGAACGCAGTTCCTCTCTCCTCACACACATGTGGCACACCACACCTTTTGTAAGCTCTTTTATACCCCTACTCAAGGTAAACACATATGCAACCTAATGGTAGTGCTATCTTAGCTTGTCCCCCCTTCTCTCCTTTATTTTTCCTATTGTTGTGGTTAATGGACTTTCCAAGGTACTCACTATAGTACATCTGAGGTGGTTCACACCACCACCTTTCTCGTACACTATATCTCACCCTTCTATTTGGGTTTCTAGTTCCACATCACTTTCACCAACTAATAATCACTTTATTTATCCATTATAGGTAACATCAAAACCTTCATTCCTTTTCACCGTTCTGGACATACTTTTGAGATGAGAGGTCTGCATTTTTGGGGGTTCTGTGTGTGTGCCCCCTTGGTTATGGGATACATGACCCCCTCAGCTCCCGGGACGGACCACTTCTATGGACCTGTTTCTGCATACACTGCACACCGTCGCTACCTGTGGCACAAAAGCACTCATGGTTGACGAAATTGTCTTGTCCTGCTGTACTTACCCTAATATTAGAATCAATCTTTACTATATTCTTCGTTATATTTTTTTAGATACCCTACAACATCCGCCCCTGAAGAAGTGTTTTAATACAGAAATGCGTCGAACTCTGGGGATGTAGCTATGTGCTTCATTAGGATATATATCTGCATACATCATTAATTTTTTTAATCTATTGAAATACCAATTATGCTGCCATTTGATATGTGAATTGACCATGCTATATACCATTACTATGTGCTGACCATGTATACATTTATGAAAATGATGGTACTACTGTTATGCATATGTACAAATATGATAACATTTATCCATTGACCTTTTTTATATGAATTATACTACTGCTATGTATTTATATACTTCTTACTCTAATAATTAAACTTGACCATATTCATCTACATGAGTCAACCACTTCCTTTAAAGTCCCAAATTTCCCTCTTTTTGTCTCATTGAACCTGAGATGGAGGCACATTATATGTGCCTCATTTAAAGTCCCAAACTCCCCATTTATACTGTAATGAATTGTCGGGTCTCGGCAATACAGATAAAGCTCATTGAAAAAAATGGCATGGGGTCCCCTCCCCAGTCCATTACTAGGCCCTTTGGGTCTGGTATGAATATTAAGGGGAACCTCGAACCAAAAATTTAAAAAAAATTGCGTGGGGGTCCCCGCAAAATCCATACCAGGCCCTCCAGGTCTGGTATGGATATTAAGGGAAACCCTGCACCAAATTTAAAAAAAAATAGCATAGGGGTCCCCCCAAAATCCATACCAGACCCTTCAGGTCTGGTATGAATTTTAAGGGGAACCCTGTGCTAAAATAAAAAAAATGGCGTGGGGTCCCCCCAAAATCCATACCAGACCCTTATCCGAGCATGCAACCTGGCAGGCCGCAGGAAAACAGAGGGGGCGAGAGGGCACCCCCCCGAACCATACCAGGCCACATGCCCTGAACATGGGGAGGGTGCTTTAGGGTCTGACCCCATAGCACCTTGTCCCTATGTTGATGCGCTCGCTTTGGAGACCACAGCTTGGTATTGCATGCTATTATTGAGCTTATGATCTTCCAAAACCCCTAGATCCTTCTCCACCATTGATTCCCCCAGTTGTTCTCCCCCTAGTATGTATGATGCATGCATATTCTTAGCCCCCAAGTGCATAACTTTTACCAACATTAAACCTCATCTGTCACATAGTCACCCAATTAGACAGTGCGTTGAGGTTGGCTTGTAAATTGGAGACATACTGTAAGGACGTTATTCCACTGCATAGCTTAGTGTCATCTGCAATGACCTCAAGGGAGGCAGCAGCCCAGCCCATACCTAAGCATGGAGTACAACCATATATATATTTTTTTTTTTTTTTTTTTTTTTTTTTTTTTTGCCACATCAGCGAGAAGGTAAACTATAGGAGTAGTTTTTTCAAATTGAAATTCAAAAAATACTTCCCTTTATTTTCATCACATCATTGTGGCTTCTACTCTTTTTCCTTGATTGGAATATTTCATTACAAAAGCAAAAATATGGGAATAACAATAGCATCCCCCCCACTATATCCAAGATTAGCCATTTGTTACTTACTCCCTACCCTTCACCCCCACCCCCCCCTATCCCCACCCTTCCCGAGACCGTACTCCCTCCCGACTGCTTTCCCTTTTTTTTCCTCTCTCTTCCTACTCTTTTTTTTTTTTTTTTTTTTTTTTTTTTTTTTTTTTTCCCCTTTTCCCTTTTTTTTTTCCTTTCCCTTCCTTTTTCCTACCCTGTTTGATTTCCCCTTGCTCCCCTTCCCTACTCAAGTTGACCATATCTCAGCTGCTCTTATGGATTTTTTTAAATTTCTCCCACTCCCCCCACTTTTCCCTGTACGCCTCCATTTTTGTCCCGTCACTAAACCTTAGGTACTCCAGATCCTGTATCTCGTTTATTTTATTAATCCAATCCCTCATGGATGGCCTTTCTTTTCTATTCCAGTTTTTAGGGATTAGGCTCTTAGCTGCGTCTATGAGGTGGGGTAGGAGTGTTCTGAGGTAGGCCCTAGTGGGCATCTCGCTCAAGTGAAACAGAAGAACCCTGGGGTCCCTTGGTATATCATAGTCTGTAATCTCTTTGATATGTTTCCTGATCTCGTCCCAGAAGACCCCTATCTCAGGACACGACCACCACACATGGGCCGTTGTCCCAACTTCACCACAGCCCCTCCAGCAAAGCCGAGATTTGTCCCTATCGATTTTATGCATCTTGTCCGGGGTCATGTACATTCTTGTTAAACATTTGTAGTTTAGCTCTAGCACTTTATAATTAACTGACGTGATCAGAAGACGCTTTAGTATCTGATCTACCTCCATCTCTGCCAGTGTTACCCCTAACTCCTTCTCCCATTTACTTATAAAAGCCAGGGTATCTACCCTCCTCAGCTCTACCAGTATTTTATATATTCTAGAAAAGCCCCTTTTATCGTCTGATTCCATACATATTTTTTCTAGTGGAAGTAGATTTTTCATTGTTCTAATTGGTTGTGGCAAAGATTCAATAAAATGTTTTAATTGACCGTAGCGCCATGGATTAATATTTATCTTGTCTCCTCTTTTCTTAAGCTCCTGGATTGAGCATATTTTCCCCCTATCTGTTACATCCTTTAATTGCAAATTCTCGTCGAGGAGCCATTTCCCAAACCACTCTTCCTTCCCCGGAGGAAAATATTCTACTTCCTTCAATGACATTAGCGGTGAATTATATTCCCAGTGTTCCCTTTTGTGGATCCCGTCCCAGATTCTAAGTGCGTGGCTAGTGATTTCGTGCAATTTTATATCTTGTTTTCTTAATTTTGGTGGGCACCATATTATTTTGTGGAGTTTTAGTTTACTAACATTATTTTCAATTTCTACCCAGTGTTTACCTTTATTTTTAACCCAATCTACTACCCTCCCCAGTGCGATAGCTTCATAGTATTTACTGATATCGGGTGCTCCCCATCCCCCTTTACTTTTTGTGTTTATTAATTGGTTATATTTTATCCGTGGTACTTTCCCTTTCCATATAAACTTCAATATCATTGAGTGCAGCCTTTTGAGGTAACCAGGTGGGAGAGTAACTGGGAGCATTTGCATTTTGTATGTTATTTTTGGTAACAGAACCATTTTAAAAATATTGATTCTTCCCGACCATGTCAGTTGCCCCTGCTGAATTCTATTTAGTTCTGATTTAACCTCGTTTATGAGCGGGATGAAATTTGCCTGGAATAGTTCTTCTACGGACGTTGTGATTTTAATTCCTAGATAGTTTAGAGCTTCCTTCTCCCACCTAAATGGAAAATGTTTTTGATAGGCGAAATCTCTTGTCTTATTTGGGTTGATATCTAGTACTTCTGACTTGGTGGTGTTTACTTTAAAGTTAGACAGTTTCCCGTACTCTTCTAATGTAGCCAAGACATTCGGAAGAGAAATTCTCGGGTTTGTTATATAGAGGAGGATATCGTCCGCAAAGGCGGCGAGCTTATACTCAGTTCCCCCTATGTTGACTCCTCCAATATCTGGGTTCTGTCTTATCCTAACAAGGAGGGGTTCCAATACTATCAGGAAGAGCAATGGGGAGATGGGGCATCCCTGTCTAGTTCCGTTATACATATTAAAAGGCTCGGATAAGGTCCCGTTTATTTTGACTCTCGCTGAAGGTTTTGTGTAGAGCGCCCTTATCCAACTACAGATCCTGACCCCATAGCCCACTTCTTTGAGTGTTTCTGTCATGAAGTCCCAGTCTACCCTATCAAATGCTTTTTCAGCATCTACTGATAGCAGTAGTCCTGGGACCCCGCACCTTTTAATTTCCTGGGTTATCAATAGCGTTTTGATACTATTATCCCTACCTTGTCTGCCTGTTATGAACCCCACTTGATCGGGATGGATGATATTTTTCAACGTTTGCTTGACTCTAGCAGCGATAACTTTTGCGAAAATTTTTGTGTCATTATTTAAGAGGGATATGGGCCTAAAACTAGAGCACAGGGTGTTGTCCTTTCCTTCCTTATGAATTAATGCTATAGTAGCTGCCAATGCGTCTCTACTCATTTCCCCTCTCTCACCTATCTCGTTCATGTAGGTACATAATTTTGGGACTAGAAGCTCTTGGTATTTCTTGTAGTATAGCACCGTCAGTCCATCTGGACCCGGGCTCTTTCCCGTCGGGGTCTCCTTAATAGCTTTCCTTACCTCAGCCTCTGTAATGGGGGCTTCTA
This sequence comes from Lithobates clamitans, assembly GCA_037952925.1. Lineage (NCBI taxonomy): Eukaryota > Metazoa > Chordata > Amphibia > Anura > Ranidae > Lithobates > Lithobates clamitans. The sequence goes on from JBBGZY010000598.1 coordinate 1,211,990, forward strand.
ACACCAGATTCTCCTCTGTTGATATCTTAATCATCCCGGTATCTTTTAAATAGTTTTGGATTTTTTCTCGTTTTTGCTCTCTCACTCTATCCTTGTCCTTTGTGTTTATTGAGTAGAGTTCCTCATAGAATTCCTGAAAGATTTTTGCTATGTCCTTATCCTTATATTTAAATTCTCCTGTTTTCGTCTTTATCTTGTCAATGTAATTAATACCTTTCTTTTTGCTTAGTGCTCTCGCCAGGAGTCGACCCGGTTTATTACCAGAGATGTATCTTTCTTTTTTCACTAAATTGTATTTTTTACGATTTCCTGCCTCTATCTGCTGTCTCAGGGCCTCTCTAGTACCATGTAGTTTCCCCATGATCCCTCTATCCCTCGTGTCCTTATGCAGCCTTTCTAGTTTTCTCACCTCCTCCTGAAGTGTGCCCAGGACTTCATTCTGCCTTCTTTCTTTCTCCACCCCCGCCTTTATTATTATCCCCCTAATATAGGCCTTATGGGCCTCCCAGACTATTGCTTCTGACATTTCTTCGGAGGAATTAGTTCTAAAGTAAAATTCCAGTTCCTCATTTATTAATTTGTCAATTTCCTTATCGTGAAGAAGATCTTCATTTAGTCTCCAGTTTTGAAGCGGGGGTGTTAGATTATTTTGTTTTATTCGTAATGTCACCGGGGCATGGTCCGAGAAAGTTATAGATCCAATATTTGTGTTTTCTACCTCTTCTAAAAATCTATGATCTACGAAAATATAGTCAAGTCTTGAGTACGTCGCGTGCACGGGGGAGTAGTAGGTATAATCCAATGTTTTTTGATGTTGCATCCTCCAAACATCGACTAGTTGGGACTGGTGCAGTTTTTTTTTTAGTTTGTTCAGCCATACCCCCCCAGTCCCCCGGGCACGCGACGCACTATCTCTGCCTGGCTCTAGGCATAGGTTCAGGTCTCCTGCCATAATGGTCCTCCCTCTCCTAAAGTTCTCTAACTTTGATAATACTCCAATTAGATATCTACTTGGATTGTTGTTAGGGCAGTAGATATTAGCTAATGTGTATTCCTGACCATTTAGCTTTCCCCTCAGAAACAAAAATCGGCCCTCCGGGTCAGTCAATCTCTCCTCTATCTGGAAACGGATCCCCCTGGCAAAACCAATAGCTACCCCTTTTGCTCCCCTTATCGGGGAGTCGCTATAAAACCAGCACGGGTAGTCTCCTGACGAAATCCTCTGATTTCTCCCCAGGTATAGATGTGTCTCCTGGAGAAAGACCACCTCGGCTTTGTTGGATCTCAGCTCGCCCATCACGTTCGCGCACTTTATGGGCGAGTTGAGCCCCCTCACATTATATGTTACCAAGTTAGTTCCACCCATTTATTTTTCTTTCCAGGGCCCTACCACAACCACAACAGGATACTCTGAGGTTTTTACTGGTCACTCTGAGGTTTGTACTGGTCTCGCCCCTCCCCCCCCCCACCCCCCCCCCACCCCCCCCCCAACCCCTGCCCCTCCATCATCCCTCCCTTGTCCTCCCCCCTCCCTCTCCCCCCCTTTTGGGGTAACGGACCCTCTCATGGCCCTTTTAACCGTGGCCCCACTTAACTCCTCCCGGCTCTACGGTTTTCCCCCTAGAGGTTGAGCTCGGGGGAACCTTCCTTGGGTCCACCCGCTCCCCCCTGGATGCCCGTCTCCCCCCCCTCCTCCCCGCTCCCGCCCCCATCCCCCCCCCCAGAACCCCCACCCCCCAACCTCCACCGCACTTTTTTTTCTTTTTTTTCCCTTTTTTCCTCTTTCCCTTGATCTCCCTTTTTTCCCCTTTCTCGTTACCCCCCCCCCTTTTTCTACTTCATCCTCTCCTTTACAAATTGGGCCTAACGTTATCTATCTATCTAATCGTTGTACAGGCTTGTGTCTCTTCTTTATTGTCGCATCATTTTGGTGACTGGTTTCCAGGTGTGGGTCCCCTCTCTACTGTCTTGATTTTCAGATTTTTCCCACCAACCCGGAATTTCCACCAATGGTACCTCCAGGCGCTGGCAGAATTTTTGTGTCTCTTCAGGGAACCTGAGTGTCGCTGAGCGACCTTCCTTATGTCCTATCAAACAAGCCGGGAAGCCCCATGAGTATTGGACGTCATTTGCTCTGAGTTGGGCAAGGAGTGGTCTGAGGATTCTTCTCCTAGCCAGGGTCTCAGCAGATAAATCTGGGAAGATCTGTAGGTTTATCTCTCCATATTTCACTTGTTGGTTTGTTCTCATACTTGATTTGATCTTTTCTTTATCCTGGAAATTTTGGAACCTGACAATAACATCTCGTGGGGCGTCCCCCCTGATTTCCACTGGCTTTCTTATCCTGTGGGCCCGCTCCAACTTGATCTTGGGTCTATTATCAGTTGGATCCAGACGCTCTCCAAAAATTTGATCAATTATTTCTTGTAGGTTCTCTCCCCCCCCCTCCACCTCAGGCAAGCCTCTTATCCGCAGGTTCTTCCTCCTATTCCGGTTCTCCTGGTCTTCCAGTTTGTACCGTAAGTTTCTTTGTTCTTTCTGGATTTCTTCCATCTGCTGTTTAAGGATTTTTATCTCCATTCCCTGGGTATCCGTTGTTGCCTCCAATTCCTCTACTCTTTTTAGTGTGTGGCCCATATCTTGTCGGATTGCTCCAATCTCACTTTTGATTAGTATTTCCAATCTAGCGAACATTTCTGCCATCTCATTTTTTGTTGCTAGTTGTTTATCTTCCTGGGGGGCCCTAGATGCCACTTCCATTGTCTCCGTACCCAGAATGTGGGTCTCCATCTCTGCCAATTGTCTTCGTGTGCTTATTTTGGGTAGAGGTTCGGGGGTTTTACATTTAGTCCCCCCTGCCTTTCCTGGGCTTCCTTTATTCCCATCCTGGACCATGTATTTCCTAATGGCGCCCGGGCTTACACTTGTTCTGCTAGTACTACTACTGGCCGAACTGGTTGTAGCAGCCTTCCCTCCTCTCCCCTTCATTATACTGTTTATGCTTGGGGTCTGGGGGGCCAGATATGGATACTCTGCCGGTGTAATTCAAATTATGCTCTAGTGCTATGGTGTGTAGTAGTAGTAGTAGTATGTGTATTCGACCCTCCCAGGTACACTATGCAGTCGGCCGCGGGATATCTTTCCTCCGGCCTCTTTGGGTCAGGTATTTCCCAGAGCCCTCTAGTTTTCCCAGGATTACGCCTCTCCACTTTACCCACCCTGTACAATTGCTCTGGATTGAAGTTCTCTCAGGAGGGAAAGGGAGGATCGACACACAAAAGGGAAAGAGAGCAATAAAAAAAAAAAAAAAAAAAAAACGAGAAAGACCAGTAAAACACAGGGGGGGTACCCTTCCGGGTTAATACCCCTCAGAGAGAGGACTACTTTCGCTGATTCCAGACCTATTCAAACAGAGGGGGTACCCGTCCGGGTTGAACCCCTCACACAAAAAAAAGGGGGGGCTTTTTGCTGATGCCCGTCCTGCTCCTGTTAGACTACGGTCTATTATTGTTTTAATATCATTCCCGGGTCCCAGTTATCTTCAGGCTTATGTATTGTATTTTTAACTAGTGGCACAAGGATGCAAACCAACAAACCACAGGTTTTACCTTAGTTTTTAGTCCATTGCGAAGTGGGGGAGTCTTGTACATTTCGTATACATTATATACTAGATTAGCCACTTACCCCCTCAGCCGCTTCTACCGGTCTTACCCAGCTCTCTCTGTGCAGCGTTTTCCTTACACGGATCTTTTCCTGTGTTTTCCTGTGTTATTCAGCCAGTTGTCAATGCTTGTCAGCAGGCTCCGTTCAGCGCCGCCACGCTTCTGTGTAGCACGTCCTCACCTAGCAACCATCCTCCTCCTTCAGTTGCCGGCTTGCCTGGACGCATTCGGGGTGGTTCGCTGCTGCTGCGGGGCTCCGTGCCCAAAAAGGCTACGAGGTGGCTGTGGGGGGTCTGCGATGCCGTGCGGGGCAGTGCGGGGTGTCAGGCTCCAGGGAGGAGGACGGGTGAGTTACTGCGGGAACGAAGCTGCTCTCGGCCACACGCCGGAGCTGGAGGGAGAGACGTCCGGCATCCCGGGCTTAGCAGCCGTCCCAATTAGCCACCCACATCCGGCTCCTCCCTCCTCCTTCCAAAACATGACCATATATATATTTACCTTTATGAGCTTGGAGTAGTGAAAAGGTGGTCTGAACTTCTCAGTGGACAAATAACTCTCAGAAACAAAAGATGCGGGGGAAAAACACTGAAAAGAAAGTCTAAGCAAGACAAAATGCATGGGAGAAGATTAAAAAGAGGGGAACTATATAAGGAACTGGTAGGGGGAAGAGTACAGGAAAGGCCAGGGTAGGGTCATGGTAAAGGTCTGGGTAGGGAGGCCGAGACAATACGGATGACTTTTTGGAACATTTGATGGTTAAAAGCATCAAATGCAGGCAACCTGTTTCATTGGCACTGAAGCTGGCTGCCTTTAGTGCCATCAGGGTTAGTTAGTTTTCATCAAGCATTTTTTAAAAAAAGGCAGCAGCTACTGACTTTTAAAATATGGACACTTACCTGTCCAGGGCATCCGCAATGTCGGCATCCAAAGCCGATCTGTGCCTCGGCTCTTGGGTATCTTCGGTAAAGGAATCCAGGAAGTGAAGCCTTGCGACTTCACAGCCTGGTTCCCTACTGCGCATGCCAGAGTCACGCTGCGCAATTCCACTGGTCCCTGCTGTCTTCTTGGACCTGTGTATCTCCCAGAAAACAGTGGGGTGGAGGAGGCGCCGGATATGGCATAGATATCCGCGGCTATCTATGCCCGGAAGTGGGAGCAAATATCTGGATTATACAGGTATCTACTCCCCCCTCCCCCCCGAAAGGTGCTAAATGTGACACCAGAGGGGGGGAGGATTCCAAAAAAGAGAAGTTCCATTTTTTGGTGGAACTCCGCGTTAACACAAGTCACGTATTGCATTCTGTCATTATTTTATTAACACTGACTGGTCAAGTCTTGAAGAAGAGTAAGGCCCCTTTCACATGATCAGACCGTTCAGGTCCGCCTGTCAGTTTTGACGGCGGACCTGAACGGGCGCTCCATGTTAGCCTATGGAGCGATGGATATCAGCGGAGACATGTCCGCTGACATCCGACCCAGTCCGATCCGCAAAAAGCAGACGGAGGGCCCCAGGTCTGTCGCTGGCGGATCGGTTCGGGTGATCATCCGATCCCTCCATAGGTGGCAGCGGTGCCTGACAAGCCCCTCCCCGCTCAGTGAGCAGAGAGGGACCTGTCATCCACCGGCTCAGCGGAGATCAACAGACTGATCTCCCGCTGAGCCGGCGGACCGAGTCGGGCTCCGTGGAAACGGAGTCCGCCTCGTGTGAAAGGGGCCTAAGGCTTTTTACGCCCCTGATATGCATTGACTGTATTTGATTCTTTTAACCAGTTTTTGTTCCAAGTCCTTCAAGTGAGATGAACGTATGTACTAGGCCCTCCTCGGTACACATCCAATAATTTATCACCTGCCAAGCCCTTCCTTTGCTACTATCAGTGAGCTAACAGGCTAGGATCTGAACCATGTCGACCCATACTATATTTCAACCATGGATCTGCTTCTTTGAAGAAAAATGACTTTACCTTGGAGCTATCGGAACCAAATTTCACTTTTTTAAGTCCAATGCTATTGCAAACACATCAGAGACAATACAGAGGGAATAGTTGGACTTTTTTTTTTGCTATGTGCACTTTATTTGAGTTCACTGTGTGTTTTAATTGTAGGTAAAATATGTGTTTATTAATGTTTATTTAGTCTTTATCTAGACACATATTTGGAATTCAGAGCTGTAATTTTTGTTTAATACCAGGTTTCAATCAAACAAATTGAATGTAATGCAATAAGTGTCAACTGTATATTTAGCTTTTTTATAGTCAACTGGGAAACCTTTGTCACGTGTTAAATGTTGATTTAAGTACTGTAAATACTGTATACTGTATATACATGTACAGTGGGGATGGAAAGTATTCAGACCCCCTTAAATTTTTCACTTTGTTATATTGCAGCCATTTTCTAAAATCATCAGTTTAATCAATCAAATTTCATTTTTTTTCCTCATTATGGTACACACAGCACCCCATATTGACAGAAAAACACGGAATTGTTGACATTTTTGCAGATTTATTAAAAAAGAAAAACTGAAACATCACATGGTCCTAAGTATTCAGACCCTTTCCTCCGTATTTAGTATAAGCACCCTTTTGATCTAATAGAGCCATGAGTCTTTTTGGGAATGATGCAACAAGTTTTTCACACCTGGATTTGGGCATCCTCTGCCATTCCTCCTTGCATATCCTCTCCAGTTCTATCAGGTTGGATGGTAAAGGTTGTTGGACAGCCATTTTTAGGTCCCTCCAGAGATGCTCAATTGGGTTTAAGTCAGGGCTCTGGCTGGGCCATTGAAGAACAGTCACGGAGTTGTTGTGAAGCCACTCCTTCGTTATTTTAGCTGTGTGCTTAGGGTCATTGTCTTGTTGGAAGGTAAACCTTCGGCCCAGTCTAAGGTCCTAAGCACTCTGGAGAAGGTTTTCGTCCAGGATATCCCTGTACATGGCCGCATTCATCTTTCCCTCGATTGCAACCAGTCGTCCTGTCCCTACAGCTGAAAAACACCCCCACAGCATGATGCTGCCCCCACCATGCTTTACTGTTGGGACTGTATTGGACAGGTGATGAGCAATGCCTGGGTTTTCTCCACACATACCACTTAGAATTAAGGCCAAAAAGTTCTATCTTGGTCTCATTAGACCAAAGAATCTTATTTCTCACCATCTTGGAGTCTTTCAGGTGTTTTTTAGCAAACTCCATGCGGGCTTTCATGTGTCTTGCACTGATGAGAGGCTTCCGTCGGGCCACTCTGCCATAAAGCCCCAACTGGTGTAGGGCCGCAGTGATGGTTGACTTTCTACAACTTTCTCCCATCTCCTGACTGCATCTCTGGAGCTCAGCCACAGTGATCTTTGGGTTCTTCTTTACCTCTCTCAACAAGACTCTTCTCCCCCGATAGCTCAGTTTGGCTGGACGGCCAGCTCTAGAAAGGGTTCTGGTCATCCCAAACGTCTTCCATTTAAGGATTATGGAGGCCACTGTGCTATTAGGAACCTTAAGTGCAGCAGAATTTTTTTTGTAACCTTGGCCAGATCTGTGCCTTGCCACATTTCTGTCTCTGAGCTCTTCAGGCAGTTCCTTTGACCTCATGATTCTCATTTGCTCTGACATGCACTGTGAGCTGTAAGGTCTTATATAGACAGGTATGTGGCTTTCCTAATCAAGTCCAATCAGTATAATCAAACACAGCTGGACTCAAATGAAGGCGTATAACCATCTCAAGGATGATCAGAAGAAATGGACAGCACCTGAGTTAAATATATGAGTGTCACAGCAAAGGGTCTGAATACTCAGGACCATGTGATTTTTCAGTTTTTCTTTTTTAATAAATCTGCAAAACGGTCAACAATTCTGTGTTTTTCTGTCAATATGGGGTGCTGTGTGTACATTAATGAGGAAAAAAATGAACTTAAATGATTTTAGCAAATGGCTGCAATATAACAAAGAGTGAAAAATTTAAGGGGGTCTGAATACTTTCGGTCCCCACTGTATATCATATAATATTATAATAAACAACAGAAAACCTATTAATGGAAAAAAATGTTTAAATGCTTTCCGTTTTTGGCATCCTCTTTTAAAGCGGACCTTCAGTCATATTTTCATCTTTCCATCTATTAAATCTTCTGCCCTTGTTTTTTTTTACTTTGGATAGTAAAACATTATTTTCTTCTGCCAGTAAATACCTTATACAGCCCACTTCCTCTTTCTTTTTTTTGGTCATTAGCCTAGGCTTATGACATCATGCACAGATCTCTCTCACTCTCATAAAAGTTTGACAGGAAGGGAGGGGGGGGGGAGCCATAAGAGGGCCAATGAGAGCTGCAAAGCTGGAGATGTGTGTGTAAAACCAGGAAGTGAACAGGCAGCAGCACCCACAGTTAAAATGGATGCAGCCAGACTTAATAGACGGAGATTTCTGCAGCATATTTGGCAAGTAGAGAAAAACAGTATATATAAAATAATATGCAAAGTGGTTGGAGGGAAGCTTCAGAATGGCAAAGATGTTTTTATTACAAATTATGTGAGCAGACTGCAGCGCCTCTTTAACTTATCTATCTGTTGCCTTTTCTTATTTAACTCATTGAAGCAAATTTAGTTAGGGAGAGGGTACGTGACTGAACTCAGAGGAATGGATGAAAGGAAAGAATTTAGGCTCAGGATAATAAAAAAAGGCAGAAGAGCAAATTAAAAATCACTTCTGAGGCAAATAAATCACTGCACCATGGTGTTGTATAAATAGCTGATCTGAGCTTTCAATATCTATTCCTTTAACTGAACCTCTCAGTGTCACTTAACGCAGCTTTGCAAAGGCTCCCCAAACCAGGACTGCGCTGATCTTTTATTTGCTTTTTTCTTACCACAGCTGTGTTAAATGGGGAGTGATGGAGGGAAAGAGACAAAAGAGATCAGAAGGGTTGCCTGTCTTTACAGTGTAAGCCCCAAATGACACCACCTATCCCCAAACACCAGCTATCATGAAACACAGCAAGCGTGAAGATTCAGGTGAACTATAACTCAAAGACAAAATATCTAACAAGTTAACTATGATACAATATATACAATACATACAAAATGAGGAACACAGAAGATGCAAGAAAGGGAGGGGACCTGAACAGGGATCAGGAACAAGGGGTAAATGGCAGCAGGGTAAAGGATGCAGGGCAAGAGAAATATCAGAAGCAGGATACCTTCTATGAGGAGGTGAGTTGCCATCTAGATAAAGGAAGGCCCGTAGACGTGGTGTATCTGGATTTTGCAAAAGCATTTGACACAGTTCCCCATAAATGTTTACTATACAAAATAAGGTCCATTGGCATGGACCAAAGGATGAGTACATGGATTGAAAACTGGCTAAGAGGGCAAGTTCAGAGGGTGGTGATAAATGGGGAGTACTCGGAATGGTCAGGGGGTGAGAAGTGGGGTCCCCAGGGTCCTGTGCTGGGACCAATCCTGTTTAATTTGTTCATAAACGACCTGGAGGATGGGGTAAACAGTTCAATCTCTATATTTGCGGATGATACTAAGCTAAGCAGGGCAATAACTTCTCTGCAGGATGTGTAAACCTTGCAAGAAGATCTGAACAAATTAATGGAGTGGGCAACTACATGGCAAATGAGGTTTAATGTAGAAACATGTAAAATACTGCATTTGGGCAGCAAAAATACGAATGTAATCTATACACTAGGGGGAGAACCTCTGGGGGAATCTAGGAAGGAAAAGGACCTGGGGGTCCTAATAGATGATAGGCTCAGCAATGGCATGCAATGCCAAGCTGCTGCTAACAAAGCAAACAGAATATTGGCATGCATTAAAAAAGGGATTAAATCCAGGGATAAAGGGATAATTCTCCTGCTCTACAACACTCTGGTCCGGTCGCACCTAGAGTATGCTGTCCAGCTCTGGGCACCAGTCCTCAGGAAGGATGTACTGGAAATGGAATGACTTCAAAGAAGGGCAAGAAAGCTAATAAAGGGTCTGGAGGATATTAGGTAATGAAGAAAGGTTGCGAGCACTGAACTTATTCTCTCTGGAGAAGAGACGCTTGAGAGGGGATATGATTTCAATTTACAAATACTATACTGGTGACCCCACAATAGGGATAAAACTTATTTATGGAAGGGAGTTTAACCAATCATTTGGCCACTCATTAAAATTAGATGAAAAGAGGTTTAACCTTAAACTACATAGAGGGTTCTTTACTGTAAGGCCGGCAAGAATTCCCTTCCACAGGCGGTGGTATCAGGGGGGGCATCAACAGTTTCAAAAAACTATTAGATAAGCACGTGAACGACCGCAACATACATGGATATACAATGAAATACTGACATATAATCACACACATAGGTTGGACTTGATGGACTTGTGTCTTTTTTCAACCTCACCTACTATTTAACTATGTAACTATGATAAATGGCAAGCAGTATCTGGCAGCAAAACCAAACACTGGAGTGAGGGGGAAATGTAAAGGAGGAACTAAATACACTCCCAGCAGCTGGCAACAGGTGGAGACTGATTGCTTGCAGGGTCCAAGGCCCTGAGGGGCAAGCTGCTCTAGTGATTCCCTGTCGCTGACAAGGGAATCCAAAGTATCTGGTAAGAGTTTTTTACACACCACTTCTACCAAGATTCATACAGCCGTTGGATGTGGTCTTCCTGGGAGATTTAAAGATTTGCCTGTATTTGAACATCTGCTGTGTATACACTCACTCACCTTTAATCAGTGGGACACTTTCTACACTTTTGTTGTTCACTTATTGGACTCTATGTTGAGAGACTTTTGAGTTAATTTGTTGATGTGGATATCATTTTATTAGTATTTCCTCCTTTTTGGGGTTTTTTCACAGTTTATGCGCTACATTTCCTCTCACATCTGTTATTTATAAGAAGATTTCTGGCACTGCTTAAAGAGTTAGTTCACCTTTACCAAAAAAGGTAAAGGGCACCTGTAGATAAATACAAAGTTTTCACCTTTGGCTGAAGTTAAAAAATGCCCTTGCTATATGCAAATTGCTTGGCAATTTACATACTTCCTGAAGCCTAACAAAACTCCCAGAGATGGCATTATTCCATCCTGCTTTGTTGCTAGTACATTGCTAAGACACTACCAGCCAAATCAAACCCCCTTGCATGCACTCTTCCCAGTTGCAGTACCCACACCTTTACAGGAGTTTGAGAGCTGGCTCCTGTGATTGTGGGGGTGAGCACTAATGTCTGGGAATGTCCTAGTGACAAGGCAGGGTGGGATAATGCCATCTCTGGGAGTTTTTCAGCCAGGCATTTGGAGGTATGTAAATGGCCTATATTATTCAACTTCATTTAAAGCTGTACAGTTTATTTTTTCTTGTCCCTTCATGTCCCTTACCTGCATAGGCACTTTTTGGTAAAGGTGAACTAACCCTTTAACCACTTAACAACCGGCCCATAGCCAAATGACGGCTACAGGGCGGTTGTTTTACTCTGGGAGGGCGTCCAGGGACGTCCTCCCAGAATTCTGCTCTTGCGCGCCCCCTAGGGCGCGCACTCGAGAGCATCCGTGACCGCCGGGTCCAGAGGACCCGGCGCATCACAGATCCCGGTAAATGGCCGCTGATCGCGGCCGTTTACCATGTGATCGCTCTGTCAAATGACGGAGCGATCACATGTCAACAAACCGGCGTCATCTGATGACGCCGGTTCCTCTCCTCCCCCTCTCCTCCCCTCCTGTGTACCGATCCGTACACAGTGACCGGAGAGGCGGATGGATGGATGGCTGCAGCGTTGTGGGCTGCATCTGTAGTGCCCACAGCGCTGCACAGAGACATCCAGCCATCCATCCATCCATGCTCAGCCATCCCTCACTACTCTGCATGCTGTGCAATACTCTGCAATTCCCTCTGCAATGCCCTACAATACTCTGCAATACCCTGGAATACCCCACAGTACTCTGCAATACCCCTGCAATACTCTGCCATACCCCACAATACTCTGCCATACCCCACAATACTCTGCAATACCCCTGCAATACTCTGGAATACCCCACAATACTCTGCAATACTCTGCCATACCCTGCAATACCCCGCAATACTCTGCCATACCCTGCAATACTCTGCCATACCCTGCAATACCCCGCAATACCCTGGAATACCCCGCAATACTCTGCCATACCCCAAAATACCCCGCAATACTCTGCCATACCCTGCAATACCCCGCAGTACTCTGCCATACCCTGCAATACCCCGCAATACTCTGCCATACCCCGCAATACTCTGCCATACCCCAAAATACCCCGCAATACTCTGCCATACCCCGCAATACTCTGCCATACCCTGAAATACCCCGCAATACTCTGCCATACCCCGCAATACTCTGCCATACCCTGCAATACTCTGCCATACCCTGCAATACTCTGCCATACCTTGCAATACTCTGCCATACCCTGCAATACTCTGCCATACCCTGCAATACCCCGCAATACTCTGCCATACCCTGCAATACCCCGCAATACTCTGCCATACCCTGCAATACCCCGCAATACTCTGCCATACCCTGAAATACCCCGCAATACTCTGCCATACCCTGCAATACCCCGCAATACTCTGCCATACCCTGCAATACCCCGCAATACTCTGCCATACCCTGCAATACCCCGCAATACTCTGCCATACCCTGCAATACCCCGAAATACCCTGAAATATCCCGCAATACCCAGCCATACTCTGCAATACTCAGTGATACCCAGCCATACTCTGCCATACTCTGCCATACTCTGCCATACCCAGCCATGCTCTGCAATACCCCACAAAAATCTGCAATACTCTGCCATAACCCGCAATACTCTGCCATACCCAGCCATACTCTGCAATACCCCGCAATACCCAGCCATACTCTGCAATACTCGGTGATACCCAGCCATACTCTGCCATACCCAGCCATACTCGGCGATACTCTGCAATACTTGGTGATACCCAGCCATACTCTGCCATACCCAGTCATACTTGGCGATACTCTGCAATACCCAGCCATGCTCAGCCATACCCAGCCATGCTCAGCCATACCCAGTCTCTGTATGTGGCCAGGCTGTGGAAGTCTCACACATGTGGTATCGCCGTACTCAGGAGGAGCAGGAGAATCTATTTTGGGGGGTCATTTTTGGTATGTACATGCTATGTGTTAGAAATATTGTATAAATGGACAACTTTGTGTTAAAAAAAAAGCATTTTAACCACTTCCCGCCTTCCGTCATACAACGTCCTTGACTTTGTGTGGGGATATCTGAATGATGGGTACAGCTACAGGCATCATTCAGATATCATCTTTTTCAGCCGGCGATTCCCTACACCATAAGAATGATCATAGCGGCTGTTACACTGCTTGATCATTCTAACAGGAGGCGAGAGGGGACCCCTCACGCCGCCCTCCGGTGCTTCTACCGACTCACCGCTACGATCAAAGCCAGGATCTTTTTTTTTTTTTTTTTTTTATTTCAGGAACAGCCTAGAGGTGAGATGTGGGGTCTTATTGACCCCATATCTCACTGTAAAGAGGACCTGTCATGCCATATTCCTATTACAAGGGATGTTTACATTCCTTGTAATAGGAATAAAAGTGATCAAAAAATTTTTTTTTTTGGAAAAAAGTGTCAAACTAAAATAAATAAAGTAAAATGAACAATAAAAAAAAATAAAAAATTTTTAAAGCGCCCCTGTCTATGTGCTCGCATGCAGAAGCGAACGCATACGCAAGTCCCGCCCACATATGAAAAAGGTGTTCAAACCACACATGTGAGGTATCGCTGCGATCGGTAGAGCGAGAGCAATAATTTTGGCCCTAGACCTCCTCTGTAACTCAAAATTTGTAACCTGTAAAAAATTTTAAAGCGTCGCCTATGGGGATTTTTAAGTGGCGAAGTTTGGCGCCATTCCACAAGCGTGTGCAATTTTGAAAGGTGACATGTTAGGTATCTATTAACTCGGCGTAACTTCATCTTTCATATTATGCAAAAACATTGGGCTAACCTTACTGTTTTGTTTTTTTTTTAAGCAAAAAACAGTTTTTTTTCCAAAAAAAACGCGTTCGAAAAATTGCTGCGCAAATATCGTGCGAGATAAAAAGCTGCAATGACCGCTATTGTATTCTCTAGGGTCTTTGCTAAAAAAACATATATAATGTTTTGGGGTTCTATGTAATTTTCTAGCAAATAGATGATGATTTTTACATGTAGGAGAGAAATGTCAGAATTGGCCTGGGTGTTCCAGAACACCTGAAGGTGCTCCCCTGCATGTTGGGCCTCTGTATGTGGCCACGTTGTGTAAAAGTCTCACACATGTGGTATCGCCATACTCGGGACTAATAGTAGAATGTGTTTTGGGGTGTAATTTGTGGTATGCATATGCTGTGTGTGAGAAATAACCTGCTAATATGACAATTTTGTGAAAAAAAAAAAAGAAAAAAAAAAAAACTTGATTTTGCAAAGAATTGTGGGAAAAAATGACAACTTCAAAAAACTCATCATGCATCTTTCTAAATACCTTGGAATGTCTTCTTTCCCAAAAGGGGTCATTTGGGGGGTATTTGTACTTTTCTGGCATGTTAGGGTCTCAAGAAATGAGGTAGGCCGTCAGTACTTCAGGTGTGATCAATTTTCAGATATTGGTACCATAGCTTGTGGACGCTATAACTTTCACAAAGACCAAATAATATACACTAATTTGGGTTATTTTTACCAAAGATATGTAGCGGTATAAATTTTGGCCAAAATATATGAAGAAAAATTACTAATTTTCAAAATTTTATAACAGAAACGAAGAAAAATGTATTTTTTTACAGATTTTTCGGTCTTTTTTCTTTTATAGCGCAAAAAATAAAGAACCCAGCGGTGATTAAATACCACCAAAAGAAAGCTCTATTTGTGTGAAAAAAAGGACAAAAAATTCATATAGATACAGTGTTGCATGACTGAGTAATTGTCATTCAAAATGTGAGAGCACCAAAAGCTGAAAATTGGTCTGGTTATTAAGGGGGTTTAAGTGCCCAGTGGTCAAGTGGTTAAACAGGCAACCCCTGTGATTACCTTTGTCTATATCTGCTGTATCTCTATCTGTATTCTGAAGACTGTAAAGTGACTGTTGGAATTACAGCAATGAGATCCTATAGGTCTTCCAGTCAAAATGTTCTTCTTACTTGCCTTTTTTACCTGGGCCCCCTATCTGCTATCACCAAGCACTGTGTATAATTTATAGTTGGTGTTAATTCCACATTTAAATCAAAATTACTCCAGCATTCTGATTTTTCATCTTGGTTGTGTTCATGTCTTTCCCATGAGCCATTTTGTGTGATGTTAAAAGAAAATTAACAGTAGCGTACTCGCGTTTTATCCATGGAAACAAAAGATTCTGACAGTATGAAGTTAGGATTGTGGTGCAACAGAACGGAAAAATACATAAGGAATAGCACCAAGCAATAATTAAAACTGTCACATAAAATAATTATCATTTAACACACCATGCTTTGAAAGAGATATATGGTATCCCCATGCCTCCATTACAAAGTATGTGATAACTTTAAAGTTTGTTCCCTTGCACGCCATTATGTCACAGTTAGTTAGCTTGGAGCCTCAAATGAAATGATCACCTGCCGCATTGACTCAAGTGCAGTTCGTTATAAGTGAAGTCAAAATCTATCAAAATTTTATGTCTAGTGCTGGACAAACTGGGGAAGGTGTAAAATCTCTGTTGAGTTTTTATTACACTTGGCTTCCCTATTGGGAGAACTCCTCCCGCCTCACTATATGAGAAAATCAAAACCTTACAAATGTTATTAGGATAGGAATAAACAGTATTTCCCCTCACTTTCAAAAGCTTCCACTTACTGTCTGTTAAAGTGATACTAAAGGATAATATATGGTAAACGTTCCACGCTACCCCCAACTGTGATAAACCAATGTGAAATTTAAATTAGTGAAAATCTATTTTAAAAGTGCATAAAAAACACACAAAATCGCAAATATATGAAACATAAATAATCCTGAGTGCTGCAACTAAAAAACCTTGAACATGAGGTTTTATACAGTATAAAGAAAAAAGTTCAGTGTGCTACTCAAATAATAATGTGTATATAAAGAAATAAAAAAATTATAGTTCGACCCCATGTACCTATCTGACCATCACCCTATTTCGGTCTCCCTGACTTTTCCAGACTCAACTCCAAAAAAAAACTCTGGCGACTCAATTACGCCCTGTTAAAGATGATGAGTTCACCTCATGCCTAGAATCATGCATCAAAACATACTTCAAGGAGAACACCACCCCGGACATAACTCCCACTATTCTATGGGAAGCACATAAGTGTGTTATCCGGGGGGAACTGATGGCCCAGGCGGCAAAAGTAAAACGGAACCATCGGGTCACTACTGAAAACCTGATCGCCAGTATCAAATGTTTAGAGGCCTCACACAAACAATCCCATTCACAGCAGACACTTCAGGAGTTATTACATCACCGTTCATTGCTACTAGAAGAACAAGGAAAATGCACGAGGCGTCGCTATGTCCTACATCAGAGAGTTTTTTTATGATCAGGGTAATAAATGCGGAAAGCTCCTTGCCCGGGCAGTACGTGCCTCCAGACCCTCTAACGCAATCCATCAGATTCGGACTCAACAGGGCACATTACTCTCTAGAAATGAGGATATCGCACAATCTTTTGAACACTACCATAAAAATTTATATAATTTAAAATCTACCACCCAGAACCCAGACCAGGCAGGACGGAGGTCAGAAGCCATCAAGAGTTTTTTGACTCAATATAGCCCTAAACCACTCTCACAGGTACAAGCTGAGGAATTAGAACAACCCTTTTCAGTAGAGGAATTGCAAGTTGCCCTGCAGCAGATGAAAATAGGGAAGAGCCTGGGCCCAGACGGGTTCACACTACAATATTATACATTTTTTTCCCAAACTCTAGCCCCAAAGATGTTAGCCACTTTCAACTCTTTAGCCAATCCCACAATGTCAGTTGGCCATATGTTAGAGGCCCACGTCACAGTCATACCTAAAGAGGGCAAAGATACCACACAGGTGCAGAATTACAGACCTATTTCTCTCCTTATCGTGGACATCAAGCTCTACGCAAAAATTTTAGCCAATAGGATGTCCCCGCTTCTACCGAGTCTTATCTCTTTGGATCAGGTTGGTTTTGTCCCTGGATGGGAGGCCAGGGACAACACCATCAGGGCACTAAATCTCCACCATTGGCTCACTACCACGAAAACACAGGGCTTTTTGTTATCTCTAGATGCTGAGAAGGTGTTCGACAGGGTGGCCTGGGACTACATGCGTGAGGTACTCAAGATGATTGGTCTTCATCCGCGCATGATGGCCCATATCTCGGCGTTGTACTCCTCTCCGAGTGCAGCTGTAAGAGTCAACGGTCACCTGTCGGACGCCTTCCCTATAAGCAATGGTACTTGCCAGGGTTGCCCCCTATCACCTCTGATATTTGTGCTTACATTAGAATCTCTCCTTAACAGATTAAGAGATAATTCTGACATTAAAGGCCTTACAGTACAAGGAAGGGAGTATAAAGTTGCTGCCTTTGCAGATGATATTTTGCTCTCCCTGACCTCCCTAATCACTTCTATACCTAATTTACTAAAAGACATAGAACACTTTGGGACTCTGTCACACCTAAAGATCAACTATACGAAATCCCAAGACTTAAACATTACCCTTATGTAGCAAAAACTCTCAGTGGAGCTGCTGGTTTAAGCGGGCTTGTTAACTTCACTCTCGATACCTCTGTTTCACCGGCACCGGGTCTAGGGTTCCGTTGAGTTTACCTCTGGACAATATAAGCACCAAACGCTTTGAGTAGGTTTTCCAATGCTTTAATAAAACAAACAAGGGAAGTAGCAGGAAAGAGGTAGCAGGAAAGCTGCAGGGAAGCTCAAATACCTTTCTGTTGTATTTCTTCAGAGCATTCATTGTAATTGAACACTTGCAATTGAATAGTCCCCCTTTCGTAGGATTTAATCTTTGCCCGCCTGGATAGACATCTCTCACTTGCCTAGCAGCCAGCACGTAGCATGAACAAAAGTCTCTGCCACAGACTTATCTGGAATAAAACCCATACGATCCTCTGCCACAGGATGTATTGGTTTGTGGTGAATGTCAGATACAGTACTTGGACCTTTAAGCCAACCCGGCAGTACTATACTGTAAGATTACTTCGGGATGCATCCTCCAACCGAGTCACCAGACCCCTCTCCAGACCAGCACTCTGCATGATCCTTACATGAGGGGTCCTCCCCTGGGATCTTCTCGGTTGTCCAGCTTCTTCACTCAGGATAGACAGCTCAGGACCATTCCTCCGCTGCTGTGGTAGGCCCCAGACAGGCTTCTGGGCCCACCCACACGCCACAGCGACGTGGGCCTCCGGAACGGAGGACCACTAGGTGGTAGTCCTAGTGCATACCTGTCAGCCAGGAGGGCCAGCAGGTGGCTGAAAGCGAACCCTAAAACATGGCGTCTGTCCTGTGACTACCCTCTCCCAGAATGCAACTCGGAGGACCACCTCCACCGAGTTATCTCTGGGACAGAGGAGCACTCATTCGCTTCAACACGTTGCTTTTCCAACACCTGCCGATAGTGACAACGACACCCACCGGCACAATGTGGAATTGCATGCAACATCTGCCAAGCTGGAACAGAGGCAAATCTAACTTCCTATAATAAGAAACCCACTAAATTTACCTATCAGCGGTAGATAAAAATCTACCAGTGTTACACTTAGGTGGTGGAGCAATGCCAGACCTCTTTCCCTTTCCAGTGGAACCAACAAGCAATAACTTACCTAGGCATCCAAATTACAACTAAATTAGCTGACCTGTATAGCACAAACTTCGGTACTGTTCTGAAAAAAGCCCAAGACGACTTAAAAGAATGGGAAACCCTCAATGTTTCATGGTTTGGCCGTTCTGCTCTCTTAAAAATGATAACTTTACCATGATTTCTATATATTATTCAATGTCTCCCAATTAGCCTACCGGCCTCGTTTTTTGCTGCATACAGAAAGGCGTGCAAGCTGTTCCTATGGAAGGGCTCCCCTCCCCGTATTAAGTTCACTCGTCTTACACGTCCAAAACTTGGAGGAGGTATTGGGCTAAAGGACCTTCATAAATAAATACTTTCTGGCAAGTCACCTTTCACGGCTCGTGGACTGGAATATCCATGAGTCGGGAAAGGTTTGGATGATGTTAGAGAAATCATTTTCTAACCTTCCTCTCGAGTCCCTTCCTTGGTTGCCTCCTGGACACTGGCCACTGAAGACAATAATTCATCCTCTTATCTCTACATCGCTAGGAGCTTTTAGACGAGCAATTAAAACTTCATCAGTCTCTTCCATCCCGGGCCCATTAACCCCACTGAGAGGGAATCCTGGCTTTACACCAGGACTCTCATCATCTTTTCTTAACCAAACATGGCCACACAACAAAGTACTAGCATTCCAGTTCTTTACCGGTAGAACCCCTCGGTCATACGAGAACTTGGTAGACTCGTCCCCTCTTAACTCCTTTCCTTTTTGGACATACCGACAGATTCAACACTTTCTCTCAGCTCAAGCAACGTTGACGACCTGGACGAGACAATTAACACCTTTTGAAGAATTATGCACCCGAGCTCCCCGGCAGAGACATCTAATCTCCTATATGTACAATGCACTTATAGATGACACTTCCTGCACCTCAGACCCAGCGCGCACAGCATGGAAATCTGATGTACAGATATCTCTTATGGAGGAGGATTGGACTTGCATCAATGAATACGTACACAAGAGTTCCCTTAATGTTGCCATCCAGGAAAACGGCTATAAAATTCAAACACGCTGGTACAGGACCCCATCACCTTTACATAAATTCTCCCCAGCCATCCCAGATACATGCTGGCAATGTGCGAAAGCGAAGGGTACCATGCTCCACATCTGGTGGGATTGTGACCTCATACAACCATTCTGGAAAGATTTACATGAACTTATTACATATATCACAACATACTCTTTAGATTACTCTCCTGCTCAGTATCTCTTACACCATAGCCATCTAACCAAAAATGAGTACTATAAATCTCTGGCCATGCACTTGGTGAACACGGCTAGATTATGCATCCCGACACATTGACGATCCACATGCGCTCCTATGATTGGAGAGTGGTTTCTGAGGGTCTCTAAAATAGAGGAGATGGAAGAGCTGGTTCATATCTCACAAGAACGAATCCAAAAATTCAAGCCTACATGGGCCTGTTGGTCGCACTTCAAATTTTCTCAACGCTATAGTACATATAGCTCCTAAACCATATGGCAGGAGACAGAGAGAGCCACACCGGGGCGGTGGCGCCACATGGGGACAGTCGTGTGGACTTCACCCCTCCATCCTACCTCTCCTCCCCACTCTAAACACCCCGCCTCCTTTCCAACCCCCTATCCCCTTTTCCTCTCTTTTCCTTCCCACCATTCTAACGTTCATGCTCTTCATGTCTTAGCGGCTGTCGGCTTTTAGTTTTCAATGAACCACCACAGCGCTGTGAGCACTGTGGTAGTTTATTGTTTCTTCCTGTCAGAGTGTATCACCTTGGCCATACGAGGTATGAGCAAGCCTATACACTAACAGATCTGCAGGAGTCCTGAATGGCATTAGCGATCTGCTGAATGCTACTGCATTGCTTTACAGGCTTCTACAACAAAAAAATATTAAATGCACATTTTTTTACCTGCAAAAAAAATGTGCACTTATTATTTTTTGTGAAAAGGTGAACTTATCCTTTAACCACTTCAATACAGGACACATATACAAATTCCTGCCCAGATCAATTTTCAGCTTTCAGCGCTCTCACATTTTGAATGACAATTGCCCAGTCATGCGACGCTGTACCCAAACAAAATTTTTATTATTTTTTTCCCCACAAATAGAGCTTTCTTTTGGTGGTAGCTGAACACCTCTGGGGTTTTTATTTTTAAAAAAAGAACAAAAATGAAAAAAGTTTTTCTTTGTTTCTGTTACAAAACTTTGTAAATAAGTAAGTTTTCTCCATCACTGATGGGCACTGATGAGGCTGCACTGACGGGCACTGATGAGGCAGTACTGATTGGCACTGATGAGGTGGCACTTATATGCAACACTGATAGGCTGCACTGATAAGTAGCACTGATGGGCACTGATAGGTGGCACTGATGGGCACTCATAGGTGGCAATGGGTGGACATCCTTGCTGGCCATGGGTGGGCATCCCTTGTGGTCATGGGTGGGCATCCCTGGTGGTCTTGGGTGGGCATCCTCGGGGGGCTGCACTGATAATCAATCAGTGCAGACCCCCCTGTCAGGAGAACAGTCGATCGGCTCTCCTCTACTCACGTCTGTCAGCACGAGTAGAGGAAAAGCCGATACACAGCTTTTCCTGTTAATACTGTGATCAGCTGGACAAAGCTGATCACGTGGTAAAGAGACTTAGTCAGAGGCTCTTTACCTAGATCGGAGATGCGGTGTGTGAGATTGACACACTACCGTTCCGGGTGCTGCGCGCCCCCACGGGCATGCGATTGCGACTTATCCTGTTGGACGTCATATGACGCACAGTCAGGATAACTGAACCACTTCCCAGCCATCATTCTGCAATAGGCCGGGCGGGAAGTGCTTAAATTGCAAAGCAAAATTTAGTGTATAAAATATAAGTAAGTGCAAAGTGAAGAAAAACTGGGAACATCAGAGAGAATAATAACTGCTTCGAAAACAGGTGGCTGCACCTAAAACTGCATTGCACAAGAGTTTCAGCTTAAAGAGGAAATAAACCCTGTTGGGTTTTACTTCCTCTTTATTTCCCTGCAAAGGTAAAGCATAATGAGCCACTATGCATTGCATAGTAGCCCATTATGTGTCACTTACCTGACACCGAAGACTGCAATGTCTCCATTGTCCCCACTAGCAGGGAGCGTCCATCTTCGCCCCTCTTCCTTTCCGGGGCCGCGAACTGCGCTCTTTGACTGGCCGGAGTCGCGTGATGTCACGGCATGACCCCTATTAAAAAGGGCACAATGTGCCCTTTCTAAAGGGCACATGCGCTGATGACATCAGTGCATGCGCCGTAGTCATCGGTGCTAGTGTTTTTAGTAAATATCTCCTAAACCGTGGAGGTTTAGGAGATATCTCAAGTACCTACAGGTAAGCCTTAATATAGGCTTACCTGTAGATAAAAGTGGTTGTACAGGGTGTACAACCACTTTAAATAGCCAGCTCAAAATAACCAGATAAAATGATTGATTAACTCTTAACAGATAAAATAACAAACCAAGCTTTTAGATTTACCTTCAGTCCAGAGGTTGCCCTCTGTCTGATGGCCAAAAAAATTCCACCCACTTTCTCTGAGCCCAGGTCATCCTGGGCCCCCCCAGTCCTGTGACTGGACAGTCAGCTCACCTCTCTATAACTCTTCCCTCTCCTCCCATCAACATGCATCTTTTCAACACATGAACTGATTGACTTCCTGGGCTACTACACTCTCTCACACTCCAGCTCTGATGTACAGGGACTGCAAGGGGGTAATAGCAGTTCAAATGAAAGTACACACATTGCTTGGATTTAAAGAATACATGCAATGGTGTATGAATGTTTTAAAGTGGGGGGCCACCCTAAAATAAAAAAATTACATTAACATTCTCCAAAAAATATTTTTTTTTACTTACCAGAAACGCCTGTTGCTAGGCAGTCTTCCTAATCTGCCTCTTCCTATTCCACAGAGCTGGGTGTGTCCCAGAAGATTACAGGGCCATTCACAAAGCGCCACCTGACTCGCGCATGCGCAGTAGGAAACGGGCAAGGCTCCACTGCCTGTTTCCCGTAGTTAGGATGGCGGCTCCAGCACCCGATCCGATGGACGGATCGACCTCGGGGGGCCGACATCGCGGCCTCGCTGGACAAGTGCCCTTATTAAAAGTCAGCAGCTACAGTGTTTGTAGTTGCGGCTGGAACACCGCTTCAAGGACCCAGCCTCTTTCTGAGATTTGTTGTTTAAAACTGTTTTTTTTGCTAGAAAATTACTTAGAACCCCCAAACATTATACGTTTTTTTCTAACACCCTAAAGAATAAAATGGCGGTTGTTGCAATACTTTCTGTCACACCGTATTTGCGCAGCGGTCTTACAAGCTCACTTTTTTGGAAAAAATACACTTTTTAAAATTAAAAACAAAGACAACAGTAAATTTAGCCCAATTTTTTTATATTGTGAAAGATAATGTTACGCCGAGTAAATTGATACCCAACATGTCACGCTTCAAAATTGGGCTCGCTCGTGGAATGGCAACAAACTTTTACCCTTAAAAATCTCCATAGGCGAAGTTTAAAAAATTCTACAGGTTGTATATTTTAAGTTGAAGAGAAGGTCTAGGGCTAGAATTATTGCTCTCGCTCTACTGATCGCATGGTGATACCTCACATGTATGGTTTGAACACCCTTTTCATATGCGGGTGCTACTCACGTATGCGTTCGCTTCTACACGCGAGCTCGTCGGGACGGGAAGCGTTTAAAAAAAATTGTTTTTTTCTTATTTATTTTACCTTTTATTTTTATTTTTACACTGTTTTTTTTTTTTTTTTAATTGTCACTTTTATTCCTATTACAAGGAATGTAAATATCTCTTGTAATAGAAAAATGCATGACAGTACCTCTTAAATATGAGATCTGGGGTCAAAAAGACTAAAATGCAATAATAAAAAAAATCATCTTACCCCTCACTCGTCTCCATGCACAGCCAGTGAAAGGACCGACAGCTCCGGTAAGCGGCAGAGGGCACCGGATCGTGGCGGGAGGGGGGGCCCTCTCCCGCTGACAATAAAAGTGATCTTGCGGTAAATCCGCCGCAGAAACCACTTTTATCTTGTAGCAGACCGCCCGCTGATGAAGGGGATACCGGGTTTATGGCAGCTAGCTGCTGCCATAACAACGATATCCTTCTTCAAACAGCCACCATATAACTGTGGCGGGCGGTCCGTAAGTGGTTAAACTTATTCCAAGCAGAGAAAAGGGGTAAAAATACTATCTTTCTGTTTAGCCGTAACAAAACTACAGGAAAGGCACAAATATAACATTTCAAAAAATCAACCTAACATAATAAGACATGTGCAAAACGAAAAAAATTGTTTTGTTTTGCTTCAATTTGTTATTTAATTTATTTAGTTTAGTTAGTTCGTTTAATTTGTTTTCAAAATCCATTATGTTTCGTTTATTCATATTCCAATTCAATTTGAAGTTTCTGAATTCGACTGAATTCGAAAATTTAACCGGTTTCAAAAAACTTCAACAGCATTTGAAAATGAAAAAAACGAAAATTCGAAAAAAAAACGCAGTCAAATTCAAATTCATTTTATTCTAAATTAGAATTTCGGAAGACGGTTATATTTCTATTTTATTTTATTCTCCTAGTGTCTATGCTATTTTTTTCTACTCTTTTCTATTCTATTATTTTCTATTCTATTCTAATCTATTCTATTCTAAGTAAAATTGATTTTATTTAAAATTTTAATTTATTCTGAACATACTGAATTTCAGAAGATGGTTATATTCTTTCTATTTTATTATATTCTATTGTATTGCTTTTTCTATGCTATTCTTTTTTTTCTATTCTCTCATTGTCTATTCAATTCCTTACTACACTATTCTATTCTTTTCTATTCTATCAAATTCATATTCTTTGTATTTTATTCTATTTAATTCTATTGTTTTTTTTAAATTATTGTTATTCGATTCCTTTCTATTCTATTCTATTCAAATTTGAATTTCGGAAGATGGTTATATTCTTTCTAATTTATTATTTTCTATTGTTTTTTTCTATTTGATTCTTTTCAATCCTATTCTATTCTTTTCTATTCTATTATTTCCTATTCTATTCTGATCTATACTATTCAACTGCAAATTCGTTCTATTCAAATTTTGGAAGACGGTTATATTATTTCTATTCTATTCTTTTCTAATCCATTCTTTTATTTTCTATTTGATTTTTTGATTCAATTTTGTACTGTTTTACTCTATTCTTTTCTATTCTATTATTTTCTTTTCTATTCTGTTCTCTTATTTTGTTTTCTATTCTATTCTGTTCTGTTTTATTCTATTCTATATTATTCTATTATGTTTTACTCTATTATTTCTATTCTATTATTTTCTATTGTATTCTATTCTTATATATCCTATTAATTTATTTTCTATTATATTTTATTGTATTATTTTATTTTCTATTCTAATCTGTTCTGTTTTACTCCATTCTATTGTATTCCTTTATTTTCTATTCTATATTATTCTATTCTTTTGAATTTGATTAGAATTTCGGCCAAATTCTCTTTTGTTATTTTGAATTTGTTTAAATTCGTTTTTATTGTAATTTGGAAATTCAGATACATCCAAACCTCTAAATAATGAGAAATTTGTCTGAATTTCGAGTCGGAACGAAATGAACCGCACATGTGTAGATGAAAGTTTTTTTTTTTTAAATAGATTTTATTGAAAGATGTATCATACAGAATTTAACATCAATGGTATTTTGTACAAAACCGACAGTTATGCTGAAATGTAGTAGAAATGCATAACAATGACAAAAGATTTGTAACCTAGGGGTGGTGTAGTATGGCCCCAGAAGTGGGGGGCAACAACAAGCATGTATTAAGAATTCAAGGGTATTAACCTTCTATTTGAGTAAGAAGAAGAAATAACTGGATGGATCTAAGTAGGAAGAGGGTCCCTAGGATTACCATGAGGATATTGATGGATGATTCCAAAATAGGGTGTGGGGTAGGGAGAAGTGAGGGGAGAAAAAAAATAAAAAAAATAAAAAGGGGGGGTAGGGGAGATTGGGCACCAGGTTCATGTTATGGATGTGGACTGTAGCCTGGAGGTAGACAGTGAGGTTAAAGCTGTGATTTTAATAATATCGGTCTCCACCTTCCTGTGTGGAGGAAGATAGGGGGTTGGTGGGCGAGAAGAGGTCTCGCACGTTAGTGTAGGACTTAACAGGAGTTGGATTCCTTGTGTTGCAGATCCTTGGCTTGGAGGAAGGAAGCAGCTCCACCTATGGTGTAGGGGGAGGCAGAGAGGTAGAAAGAAATCCTGGATAGCCGCACTCTGGAATAAGGACATCTTTATTTCAATAAAATCCAAACATACAATCAATAGCAGAGACGTACAGGGTGGTAGACTGCTAACGCGTTTCACATCATTTGGATGCTTATTCATAGCTAGAGAGGGATAGTAATAGTGTGATATAAATAGAAAAGTAAAAAAGTAAAAGAGGGAGGGCGGGGTATGCACGCTGGTAGAACAACCAATCACCGCAATGCATAGCAAACCCACCCTCTCAGTGTAATTAAAACAATAATGATCCCATTATAAAAACCTACACCTGCAGAAAAGAGGAGAGAAAACATCCATTGTTGACCAGACCAAAATGCATAAAGAAAAATATGAGTAGAAAAAATATCATGCCAATATAAATCAGCATGAACTCATAAAAATAAAAGGTAGGTATTGGATGCTAAAACCCTCCACAGCAGGTGAAGCCGCAACAATGGAAATTTGAGTAGTTGGAAGTGCCAAAAAGTGTTAAACCATAAAGTCGTATAACCATAGGGTACTCTGCTCACACATTTGCGAAAACAAAAATACACAAAAAATGTATATGTATGTACATAAACCTGAATAAAACATGCATAGATGTGTGACAGCGCGGTCCCGGCATAATGTACATAAGCACTCAAAAGCACTCTCACAACCCTAAAACAGCAAATGTGCATGAGCAGTTTAGATGAAATATACATACATTTTCATGAGTGGTGTAGGGGGAGGCTCATGATATGAGAATGAGAATTTCTCGAAATTCGCTATATCCATAGGAGTGAGTGTTGAGGCCATAAAAGCACGCCATTTGTGGTAGAAACGTGATCTGGTCTTTTCATGCATTAAATCCATGTTGATCCTGTCTTTGTAGAATAGTTGTAGGAGATCTCTTTTGATTTGAGAGGTGTTTGGGCAAACGTTGGAGATCCAGTTTTTCAGGATGGCTCTTCTAGTGAGTAGGAGGCATATCAGGGTCCATTCTTTGCAAGAGGGGGTAGAGTTGGGTGACCAGGGTAATAGCTGGGGGTCCCAGTGACAAAAAATGAGAAGTAGGGGGTCTTTAGGTAGTTTCAGCAGGGTCACCTTAAAGATGTATGATAGGACTTGATCCCAGAAGGTGGAGATGTAAGTACACGACCAGAAGCGATGAGTCAGTGAAGGCCTGGGGTGTTGACAGAGGGAACATATGGGGGTGGTTTGCGCTTGTTTGTTTGAGAGGAAAGGTATATGAGCACGATGTACAATCTTCAATTGGGTTTCCCTCCAAGATTCGTTGGGCACCAATTTGTGGATGGTGTTGAGACCTTGAAGAAGTTTATCTACTAGCTCGGTGTCTGGGAAGTCTTTTGCCCAGTTGGCTGCTGATGAGGACGCTAGACATCAAAGTTTTATTGAATCCATGTTAAAAAAAATGACATTCTGCATATACCCCAGATACCCCAAATACATATAGATATAAACAATATTACATGTTGTTGTAGTTACCGTTGTTGCCAAAAGGTGACTTGTGGTATCAAATTTCAATGAGTTTCTCGGGCCAATACAAGCTTCTAAAGGATAGTTAGGGAGTTCTCATCTGTAATATAAGCCATAATAGACATTACCACATAGTTGATATGTTTTCTGATGTGAACACCATAAAAATGTGCCTTATAGACAGTAACATGTACTTACATAGGGCAGGTTAAAGAGACAGAGGTGACATCTTCAGTGATGGACAAGTCTGGTTACCCAGCTTTGAACCACTGAGGAGGGGACTTACACCAGAAAAGAGGTGGCAGAACACTATGTGGGAAACACGCGTTCCGTGTGCGTTTCCGGCGATGCGTTCAAAAAGCACTGCAGTTTTGATCTGCAGCAGGTGTCAATATTAAGTTAATGACGTCACAAACACAGTGCATTTACCCGCACCAGATCACATGATACAGAAATACCATGTGATTGCAGTGAGCTTCTAAAAGCAGTACATGCACTACTTTTAGTGCAGACCTACTAAAAAGACTATTGGTGCAGACTGTTGGTGCGGTCTGTGGACCTACTAATAGTAAACTCCACACTATAAAATATTTTTATATTGGTATGATTAAGTAAACATGCATTCCTCAATAAATACAAGGTGTTCTCTGATTGGATGAGGTGGGGTGGAGGGGTGGTGATGTCAAGAGGGCTTAGGCTACTACAGTGATTTATGCCCTGTACACACGATCGCACATTCTGACAACAAAATCCATCGGATTTTTTCCGATGGATGTTGGCTCAAAGTTGGTCGGAAATTCCGAACGTCAAGAACGCGGTGACGTACAACACGTACGACGAGCCGAGAACAATTAAGTTTTATAAGCCAGTGCTGCTCTTCTGATTGATTCTGAGCATGCGTGGCACTTGTTGTTGGAAAATTTTAGAGCCAGCTCTCAAACTTTGTGTGTCGGAAATTCCGATGGAAAAAGTCCGATGGAGACCACACACGGTTGGAATTTCCAACAACAAGCTCCGATCGCACATTTTCCGTCGGAAAGTCCGACCGTGTGTACAGGGCATTACAGTTTTCTAAGCCGCAGGGGCTTAGGTAAAACAATCTGGCCAAATGTAATGCAAAATATATTATCCCTGAAGTTCAGCTTCATCTGTCTTCTATATGTTTCTGAAAATATCTTTGTCCACAAAGTCAGGAGCTTCCAGTTCCTCAACTGTTTCCTGGCTTTCAGATGTCCCATCTTGTTTTGTTTTAATTTTTCTCTGTTCGTATTCCAAAGTTCACTGCAATGCAGGTTCTAAAATAATGAACTGTAATCTCAAAATAAATGTCTAGTACACCTCCTAAAAAAGAATAAAAGCATGACATAATTTAATAAAAAATAGTAGGTTATTAAAGAAAAATTCTTATAGAGAACCAAAAAACAGTGTTTGGATACAATATTAATGTAAAACATTTTTTGTACACACAGATGTGAAGATATATAACTAATCAAGTATACCGGTAGCTATAGTTTTAACTACCACCCTAAAATATCCACAAATGGCAGTGGCCTTGGTGGTGAGGACTTAGGGATGAGCCAAACAATCCCACAACCCCCCTGGTTCGGTTCGCAGCAGAACATGCAAACAGGAAAAAAATGTTTTCGAACATGTGAACACCATTAAAGTCTATGGGACATGAACGTGAAAAATCAAAAGTGCTAATTTTAAAGGATTATATGCAAGTTATTGCCATAAAAAGTGTTTAGGGACCCGGGTCGTATCCTTAGTATGCCTGTAAAGTAGCACATGTTTACCGTGTTTAGAACAATACCAAAGCAAAATTACATTTCTAAAGGAAAAAATTTAATTCATAACTATTCGGGGCTGTAATGTACCGTTGTGTCCCGGCAATATAGATGAAAATCATTGAAAAAAACGCTCACCCCCCCAGTCCATTACCAGGTCCTTTGGGTCTGGTATGGATATTAAGAGGAACCCCGCGCCCGAATTTAAAAAAATAATGGCTTGGGGGTCCCTCAGGCCCCCAGACACTATATACTCTGAACTGCAGTATATATACTATACAGCCTGCCCTATATACTCTGCAAAAAATTGGGCCATAGGTGTTGGTGGTACCAGAACACTGTAAGCCCTCACAGTTACTCTTGGTGGGCACAGGAACGGGCCCTGCTGTGTAATACTATATCAAAAATTGTAAAAGCTGGGGGTCCCAGTGACCAAAGATGAGAAGTAGGGGGTCTTTAGGTAGTTTCAGCAGGGTCATCTTAAAGATGTATAATAGGACTTGATCCCAGAAGGTGGAGTTGTAAGTACACGACCAGAAGCGATGAGTCAGTGAAGGCCTGGGGTGTTGACAGAGGGGACATAGGGGGGTGGTTTGCGCTTGTTTGTTTGAGAGGAAAGGTATATGAGCACGATGTACAATCTTCAATTGGGTTTCCCTCCAAGATTCGTTGGGCACCAATTTGTGGATGGTGTTGAGACCTTGAAGAAGTTTATCTACTAGCTCGGTGTCTGGGAAGTCTTTTGCCCAGTTGGCTGCTGATGAGGACGCTAGACATCAAATTTCAATGAGTTTCTCGGGCCAATACAAGCTTCTAAAGGATAGTTAGGGAGTTCTCATCTGTAATATAAGCCATAATAGACATTACCACATAGTTGATATGTTTTCTGATGTGAACACCATAAAAATGTGCCTTATAGACAGTAACATGTACATACATAGGGCAGGTTAAAGAGACAGAGGTGACATCTTCAGTGATGGACAAGTCTGGTTACCCAGCTTTGAACCACTGAGGAGGGGACTTACACCAGAAAAGAGAAGGTGGCAGAACACTATGTGGTAAACAAGCGTTCCGTGTGCGTTTCCTGCACTGCGTTAAAAAAGCACTGCAGTTTTGATCTGCAGCAGGTGTCATTATTAAGTTAATGATGTCACAAACACAGTGCATTTGCCCGCACCAGATCACATGGTACAGAAATACCATGTGATTGCATAATTACATACACCTGTTAAACAGGGGCAGACAAATTGGGCCTTTCGTGGTGGTGGTACCAGAACACTGTAAGCCCTCACAGTTACTCTTGGTGGGTGCAAGAACAGGCCCTGCTTTGAAATATTATATCAAGAATTGTAATTACATGCCACTGTTAAACAGGGGCAGAAAAATTGGGCCTCGGGTGGTGGTGCCACAACACTGTAACCCCTCACAGATACTGTTGTTGGGTGCAGGAACGGGCCAAGCTTTGAAATATTATATCACAAATTGTAATTACATGTCCCTGTTAAACAGGGGCAGAAAAATTGGGCCTTGGCTGGTGATGGTGGTGTCCTAAACCAAAAATATTGTTGGAAGCTAGCATCATCAAGACTGAGGAGGAATAGCATAGTCAGCATAGTCAGCATAGGCAGTCTTGAAGGGATTCCACATCCATAGCAAATTCAATCAGTGACATCAGCATCAAGTGCTTGATAGCTGCTGACCCAAGTCTGATTCATTTTTATAAATTTGAGGCTATCAATGGAGTCTGTGGAGAGGCACACTCTTAGATCCATTACAAACCCTCCAGCAGCACTGAATGTGCGTTCAGAAAGCATGCTGGATGCAGGGCAGGCCAATAGCTCAAGCAGCTCGCATATTGAGCAAGTTCTGGCCAGTGGATGCTCTGTTGGAAAGGTCTCCTAAGTCTGCTCTCGCCCCTAGATATTCCTGCACCATTTAATGCAGACGCTGGCGACGGTTGCTTGAACCGATCAGACCTTGGTGCTGAGGACTGAAAAATTGTCTAAAGGCATCGGTCAGCTGGCCACCTTCTCCACCGCTCTTCCTCTGAATGAATGAAGCCTCAGCGACACGTTGTCCAGCACCAGGAAATTGTAACCTCCCAGGGTCTGGAAATGCGTTGCATAAACCTTTCTTCAAGGCCCCCTGAACATGTTTCATCCTCTGCTCCCTCTGCAAAGGCAGGATGAGTTCTGCAACCTTACCCTTTTAATGTGGATCAAGAAGGGTTGCCAGCCAGTAATGATCCCTCTCCTTTATACCACGAATCCTAAAGTCCTTTCGCAGGCTTTGCAGAATCAGGGAGGCCATGCAGCGTAACTTTGCAGATTCATGTGAGTCACTAAGGATCACATGATCTGTAACTACCTCCTCCCAGCCACGTACAACTCCTTGGGTTCTGGGGACTGAAAACCATCCCTTGAAGACTGCTGCTGAGTGTTATCCTGAGTGTTATCCTCTACATCCATGCTGACACAATCCTCCTCCTCCTCCTGTTCTCTTCTTCCTCCTCTTCCTCTCGCTGTTCTGTCTCAAGTGCCCTGTCCATGATTCCACGAAGCGTGTACTCCAACAGGAAGACTAGAGGGATAGTGTCACTGATGCAAGCATTGTTGCTGCTCGCCATCCTTGTGGCCTCCTCAAATGGTGACATGACAGTGCATGCATCCTTGATCAGAAGCCGCCAGCGTGGCGAAAAGAAGCCAAGCTGTATATATATATATATATATATATATATATATATATATATATATATATATATATATATATATATATATATATTAATACGCCGTCTGAAGTCTATTAGAAACAGTACACCACAGAGTGCACTGTACATATAGGTTACACTTGATGCAGATTATATATACTCTGGATGATCTGCCCAGGGTCCGCTCACTGAGCCTGTCAGTAACATCCTGTTTAAAAGCCTTTCAGATGCTGGAAGTGCAGGTCTTACATGCCGGTGGAACACAGTGACAGAACTACCAGGGTCACAAAGGTTGCACTTGGGACTGGACCCTGGTGTTCTACCACCATGATGGCAGAAAGGAGGCCGCTGTGAGACCCTAATAAAAGGGCCCCACAATGAGAGTAAAGGGATCCAGGCCCGGGATCAGAGGTCAAGGGGGCCCTTCATGGTATGCATCCTTGATCAGAAGCCACCGGCGTGGCGAAAAGAAGCCAAGCTGTATATATATATATATATATATATATATATATATATATATATATATATATATATATATATATATTAATACACCGTCTGAAGTGTATTAGAAACAGTACACCACAGGGTGCACTGTAGATATAGGTTACACTGATTACACTGGATGCCGAATATATATATATATATATATATATATATATATATATATATACATATACACACAGGACTGTATATATATATATATATATATATATATATACCGTATATACTCGAGTAGAAGTCGTTCCGAGTATAAGTCGAGGGTGAGAAATGCACAGCTACTGTAAGTGGAAAAGAGGGTCAACAATGCCCATTTGCAGCATCACTGTGCCCATTTGCATGCCTCACTGTGCCCATTTGTAGCCATAGGTCCCCTGAACTTCAAACTCGGTAGTTAAGGGTTCCTAGATGCCCCCTAGATGCAGCCAAAATTTGGGGTCTCTCAACCCAAAGGGTCCCGAAATGACATTGCTGCAGATGGACACAATTGAAACGAATTTGGGGCCCCCCCTCGACTTATACTCGAGTCAAGCACTTTTCTGCAGCAAAAAAAATTCATTTTCTGAACCGATTTTGGTGACCCGTATCTCAGGGCCACTTAGTGCTAAGAACCCCAAATTTGGTGTGCAAACCCAGTGGAACTAGCACCATAAACTTTCCAAAGCTGGGGTTCCTAGCACCAAGTAGCCCTGAGATATGGGGCCCCAAAGTCGGTTCAGAAAATGTCAAGCACTTTTCTGCAGCAGAGAATGACATTTTCCGAACCGATTTTGGGGCCCCGTATCTCGGGGCCACTTAGTGCTAGGAACCTTTGGATATGTTATGGTACCAGTTCCACTGGGTTTGCACACCAAATTTGGGGTTCCTAGCACCAAGTGGCCCTGAGATATGGGGCACCAAAATCGGTTCAGAAAATGAATTTTTTTTTCTGCAGAAAAGTGCTTGACTCGAGTATAAGTCGGGGGGGGGCACTTTCAGCACAAAAAAATGTGCTGAAAAATTCGACTTATACTCGAGTATATACGGTATATATATATATATATATATATATATATATATATATAGATATATATATATATATATATATAATAATACACTGCCTGCAGTGTAGGGCTATTAGGCTATGCTAAATGCAGAATATATTTATATATACTAGACTTACTGTATATATATATATCAAATACACTGCCACTAACTGAATAACCTGCCTGCTTAATCTAAATCAAGCTATCTCTCTGTCTACACCAACAACACTACACATGGCCGCTGTGTAGGCAGCCTTATATAGTGTGGGGGAGGGATTAGTCCCCCTGAGCCATGATTGGCCGAAGTCACCCTGCCTTTAAACCAATTTAACAGAGGGCGCTGTGATTGGCCAAAGCATGCAGGTCAGGTGCATGCTTTGGCCAATCATAATACAGCAATGCACTGCGATCTCGCAGTGCATTATGGGGTGTTCTGCGGCGCTTAAATTTGCCACGAACGCAACATAATGTTCGCTCTTCGGTGAATGGGTGAACACCCGATGTTCGAGTAGAATTTTTATTCAACCCGAACCTCAAGCTCATCCCTATGAGGACTGCATGCATCTTTAACTACATTAAATACATGATAAAGATATTAGCTTTTCATACCTCCTTGAAGTATCAAGCTTTCATCTGTAGGACAACCAGGAAAAGAACATATCATCCTGTAATACAAAAAATATATTTATATTATAGTTTCTATGGCCCACAGTTTGCAACTTTAACATAACTGTAAAATAATACGTAGGGAAGGGTGATCTTAAAGAAGTTGTAAAGGCAGAAGGTTTTTTTATCTTAATGCATTATATGCATTAAGATAAAAAAACCTTCTGCGTGTAGCAGCCTCCCCAGCACCCCCTAATTACTTGCCTGAGCCCCATTTCTCTCCAGCAATGTCTTAGCCGTCTTGGACTCTCCTCCTGATTGGCTGAGACACAGCAGCGGTGCCATTGGCTAAGTCAGTTAGTCAATCAGGGAAGAGAGGGAACCGAGCCGGGTCTGGGCTCTGTGTTTGAATGGACACACAGAGCTGTGATTCAGCTCGGGTGCCCCCATAGCAAGCTGCTTGCACTCGACAAGAGGGAGGGGCAGGAGCAGCGAAGAGTGACCCGAGAAGAGGAGGATTCAGGCTGCTCTGTGCAAAATCATCTGCACAGAGGAAGTAAATATAACATGTTTGTTATACCTGTATGTTATTTTTTTTAAAACAAGACTTTACAATCACTTTAAGGTGAGTGCCACTTGCACTTGCACCCTTCTAAAAGTACCTTCAATTGCTGAAAGACAGAAGATCCGGTAACGGCTTAGTGTAGTAAGATTCATGCCTAGCTGACATTGGGATACCAACTAGTATAACTAGTGTGCTTAAAATAAATGTAGTGCTGCCCCCGCAGAAGCTGCTGGTAAATAAGGGATCCCCCACCTTGCACAGCCAGGCACACTGAATTTCCACAGCACGGTTGCAGCCTTGCAGCTTTGTTTTTTTTTTTTTTTTTTTATTTAGGGGTTAATAAACTTGGATTGGGACAGTGGTATTATGAGATGCACACTTGGGTTTAGCAAAACTCCTCAGGGACAATCTGTACAGTCTATTTACACACTCCTCAGCTTTCTCCAGTATATTGCAGCACAAAATCACAGACCCAGCTGGCACACTGTTAGATGATCTGACAAAAAGGGCTCAGTCGGATAAAGCAAAAGCCCAATACAGGAAGGGACCGCGAGCCCCTTGGTTGTGTAGCAAAGTCCCCTTGCCAAGCTGTCCTCCTGTGGCTACTGATTGCAGCACCACCTCTTCAGGCACTGCCAGCTTACTTGGCTCCAGCTACCCCTTTCACTAGCCCTCCTGTCTAATCTTCCACAGTCCTCTCAGACTGAATCTACAACCATCTCCGACTGCACTCCTCAGTCCTCTCAGGCCGCCTCTCAGTCCTCCCCAACTGTCTCACTTACTAGCCCAGCCCACCCTGCTGTCTTCACCCTGGAGAGCTCCCTGATGTGTTCACTGGTGCCTGCTGTCCTCACACCTGCTCCCGTGCCCCAGGACAGGACTCCTCCTTGGGTTGTCAGAGGATCCCTCCCGCATACAAGCTTCCAGGCTTGGGGGTCACGCTCCCTCCTAGCCAGTCTAGGGGGCTACCCTCAAGGACCTCTGACAGCCTCCTCAGCACTCCATCTCCAGCTTTCACCCGAACTTGCACTGCCCCTGCTGGCCTGACCCTGAGTATTTAAGAGGTGCCTCCCCCCACCAGCCCATGTTGTTCTGGAAGTTTCTGTAAAGTTCAAGCAGATAGGGGGGGGTATTAGAGATGCTGCCTGATGAGTCGTTTCAGCCTCCCTGGATCACTCACACCATGACCCAGAATAAATACAGGCTTGGCTGCCAGCCAAGCCAAATTTGCCTACACTAACAAACTATGTACACTCCCATTCTAGCACACTAAAGGGTGCTACATAAACATTTCCTTTAAAAATGAAGTCTTACTAGGGATGTTGTTTTACTAATGTTACTACTTTGTACTATATGATTTTGTGGTTGGCTTCAATAAAAGCTTACATTTAAAAAAAGGAGCATTGCCAGATTCTGTGATTTATATTTTGTGCACACTTTCTTTTTTTTTTTTTTTTTCTTTTTTGCCACCTCAGTGATTATAGTT
This sequence comes from Lithobates clamitans, assembly GCA_037952925.1. Taxonomy (NCBI): domain Eukaryota; kingdom Metazoa; phylum Chordata; class Amphibia; order Anura; family Ranidae; genus Lithobates; species Lithobates clamitans. The sequence continues at coordinate 1,247,910 of JBBGZY010000598.1, forward strand.
GGAGACCTGATCCACTTAGTCAGTGTCATCTGTGTCTCTCCTTTTTTTCACATCATTTGTAGCTTACTGATCACGTGTACATATCTTATATTCAATTCAGCAAAAACAAAGGGAAAAGGATCCCCAACCCCTATCCCTCCCTCCTACCCCACCACCCCCCCCCCCTCCCCCGCACCTCTTGTGTACATTAGATGTTATCTCTATTTTTAATCAATTCTTAATCTCAAGCCTTCAGTAATACTCCATGATTTTTTAAACTCCTTCCAGTTTTGCCAGTTGTTCCTCCCTTCTGCTGATTCAACTTCTCTTTCAGGACCTCCTTCCTCCATGTACCGAATCCCTTCTACTACATCGACCCACTCCCATATTGATGGGCCCTCTAACTTCTTCCAGTTCTTTGCTATAACCTTTTTCGCCGCGTTCAACAGGTGTGGAACTAGGGTGTTTTTATAGATTTTTACCTCCCCACTTATCCCGTGATGTAGCACTATCCAGGGGTCTAGTTTAACCTCGATCTTAGTTATCTGCTTGATGTGTCCCAAAATTTTTAACCAGTACCGTTTAATTACGGGGCAATCCCACCAGATGTGAGCCATATTTCCTACACCTTTACATCCCCTCCAACACTCCGCAGTTTTATCTTTTTGATATTTGCTTGCCCTTTCCGGGGTAATGTACCAGCCTGTTAGGATTTTGTAGTTCATTTCGGCGACACTGATGTCAGTTGACGAACTGTGGGTCAGCTCCAGAGTTTTCTTTAATCTATTACTATCTAACTGTACTCCTAATTCATTTTCCCATTTAATAATAAATGGTGGTATCTCCCTGCTGCTCTTTGCCAACCCCAGTTTATAGAGTTTTGATATTATACCTTTGGTATTATTTGATGTACATATCTTTTCCAAGTCCGATAGCTCCTCTCCTGATCTTATTGGATGTGGTAGGCGGCTGATAAAATGGCTTAACTGCAGATATCTCCAGCGATCTAATACCCAAATATCTGTTTTGTGCTTTAATTCCTGAAACGTGACTATCTTCCCCTCTTTAATAATATCTCTCAACTGTAGTGTACCCTTTTTTATCCAGCTCCCCCCAATGTCCTTTTTGCCGGGTGCAAAATAATCATTCTCTGAAAGTGAGATTAACGGAGAATTATAAGTGTTATTTACTTGTTTGTAGACTATATCCCAAACTCTAAAGACCACCTTTGTCAGTGAATGTGTATTTACATCTAATACCCTATAGTGTGGAGGATTCCAAATCAAATGTCCTAAGTGCACCTTACTCAAACTATTCTCTATATTTACCCATCTTTTCTGTGTGTTCTCTCTAAACCACTCTATCGCTCTTGAAACCAGTATTGCCCTATAATAACCCTGAATATCAGGTATCGCCAAGCCCCACTTTCTTTTTTCCTGTTTTAAGATATCAAAAGATACTCTAGCCCTTCTATTTTTCCAAACAGCTCTCATAATGATTGATTTCAATTTTTTAAAATAGTACTGAGGGATATTCAGTGGAAGCATCTGTAGTTTATAGGTGATTTTAGGTAGTAATATCATTTTTATGGCGTTTATACGTCTGATCCATGAAAGTGGTTTAGTTGTAATCCTTTTACTCTCTGATCTTATTTCGTCTAGTAGTGGGATAAAATTTACTTTATAGATCTTCCCTAATGAATTGGCCAGTTTTATACCCAAGTAATTTATTTCTTTTTTCCATATAAATTTAAATTCCTTTTTCAACTTTTTTTCCTCCCTCTTTCCCAAGTTGATATTCAGGATTTCCGATTTTGCCAAGTTGATTTTGAAGTTTGATACTTCACCATATTGCCTCATGACTTCGAGGAAATTAGGCATCGAAATTCTGGGGTTGGTCATGAACAGCAGAACATCGTCGGCGAAAGCCGCGATCTTGTGCTCCTCATCCCCAACCCTTATACCCCAAATGTCCGGGTCCGCCCTAATCACCGACAACAGTGGCTCCAGAGAGAGAACGAAAAGCAGGGGGGACAAAGGGCACCCCTGCCTCGTTCCATTTTCCATTTCGAAAGCCTCTGAAAGGGAGCCGTTAATTTTTATCGAAGCAGTAGGGTGCTTATACAGAGCGCGTATCCTATTCATCATTTTTGGACCTATACCCATAGATTCCAGAGTTTGGAACATGAACCCCCAGTCTACTCTATCAAACGCTTTCTCCGCGTCTATAGACAAGAGTAGACCTGGGGGTCCCCTGTCCTTGATATGCTGCAGCAAGAGGAGTGTCCTCACGCCATTGTCTCGTCCTTCTCTTTTTGGGATGAAACCCACTTGGTCCGGGTGTACCAGACCATTGAGGCTCTCTTTTAGTCGATTTGCTAAAACTCTGGCGTATAATTTAACATCGGTGTTGATCAACGATATTGGCCTATAGCCAGAGCATAGCGTCGGGTTTTTTCCCTCTTTTGGGATAACCGTGATCTCTGCTCTAAGAGCTTCTCTACTCAAGTCAAAGTCTCTACCCAACCCGTTCAAGTACTCACATAGTCTGGGGGTCAATATTTCTTTAAATTTTGTATAGTACCTACAAGTAAATCCATCGGGCCCCGGGCTTTTGCCTGAAGCTGATTCTGACAAAGCTCTATTAATTTCTTCTATCGTTATGGGGTTTTCTAGGGTTTCTCTATCTGTCTCATTAATCTTCGGGAGGTTGGCTTTATTCAAGAATTCTACTGTTTTCCTATCCTTTGCACCTCTTGGCCTTGTATTTTTAGCTACTGAATATAATTCACTGTAATATTCCTTAAAGGATTCCCCTATCTCTTTTGTTGTATGGAGCATTTCTCCTTTACTATTTTGGATTTTATCAATGTAGTTTCTAGTTTTTTTCTTTCTTATTGTTTTGGCTAGCAGTCTACTGCTCTTATTTCGACTCTGGTAATTTTCTTTCGCCACCTTATAGAATGCTTTTTTTATTTCCAAATCTGTATGCTCCTTTAGCTCTTCCCTTTTTTTTACCAATTTTTGATAGACCTTCTTTCCTTGGCCCGGGCCCCCCTTATGTTCTTGCTCCAGATCATGTATTTCTTCTGTTAGTTTTTTAATTTTTTCCCTTATTTCCCTTTTCCTCATTGCCCCTAACTTCATTATTACTCCCCTTATGTAGGCCTTATGGGCCTCCCACAAAGATGATCCTGAGATCCCTGCTGTATCATTCGTTGAAAAATATTGTTTTAATTCCTGTTCTATTTTCTCCACATTAGATACTTCTTGTAAAAGATCTTCGTCTAATCTCCAAGTTATTGGGGTTCTCTGATTTCTCGGTATCGACAATCTCATACTAACTGGGGCATGGTCTGATAAGGTAATAACTTCTATCTTAGCCTCCCGGACTCTTTCCAACAATGAGTGTTCCGTCAATATATAATCAATCCTAGAGTACGTCCCGTGCGCAGAGGAATAGAACGAAAAATCCCTCTTATTTGGGTTCATAATCCTCCATACATCCACCATTTGACACGAGTGCAGCTTCTGTTTTAGTTTCTTCAACTTCCCATTCATTGTCCCCTGCGCACGAGACGCACTATCAACCCCTGGGGCCATACAGATATTGAAGTCACCCATCATGATCAGGTTGCCTTCTTTAAATTCTATTAGTTTCTCTAATATTGTTACTAGAAAACCACTCGGCTCTTTGTTTGGTGCATAAATATTTGCCAGTGTAACCTTCCATCCCTCCAAAGAACCTCTCAGGAATATATATCTTCCTCCCTGGTCTATTAACCTCTCTTCCACCTTGAAATTTATCCCTTTTGCTATTCCTATTGCCACTCCTCTCGCTCTTGATGTTATTGAGTCTCCATAAAACCAAGTTGGATACATATTTGACTTTATCTTAACCTTTGAATAATATGTTAAGTGGGTTTCTTGGAGGAACACAACTTCAGCCCCGTATCTCTCTAATTCCCTCAAGATCTTATGTCTCTTAGTGGGCTCGTTAAGACCCTTTACATTATAGGTCATGAACTTCAATTTTCCCATCTCCTCGCCTTTTTTTTTTTTTTCCTTTGATTCTGTTGGATTCGTATTACTGAGCTATTTTGATTCTTATCTTTGTTATCTTGTTTCTTTTCTTCTTCCCTCTTACTTCCTTGTACACCAGGTTCCCCTTTCCCCTCTCTTCTCCCCAACCCTCCCTCCCTCCCCCTCAGCCACCCCCTGGCTCCCCATTCGCCCAGCGCCATGGATACCATGGAGCCTAACGAATCACATATTTGAGGTGGGAGCCCGAGTTGTGCCCTTTACCCCCCCTGCCTGGTGTTTTTAAGCAGAGAGGGGCAATCCAGATACACACAGAACAACTCCTCCTCCCTCCCGCCGCCCTTCCACTCCACTAGTCTAATTAAACCACCAAACCAATCCTCCCTACCCCGCCTCACCCCCCCCCCACCCACCCCCCCCCCCACATATAGCCGATCACCCCTCTATCCAGCCCGGCAGCTCCGGTTCTTCCATATCAAGCCTATCACAGAAGTCCCTTAAATCCTCTGGGAACCTCAGTCTTGCCGATCTTCCATTTCTAAAACCTCTCAGACATGCCGGGAAACCCCAGCTATACTTAATGTTTAGTTCTCTCATCTGTTCTAATAAGGGCTTCAACAGCCTTCTCCTAGCGAGGGTTTCGGGGGCAAGGTCCGCATAGATTTGGAACTCTGACCCTTCAAATTTTTCCGGGGGTTTGCCTCTCATTTTGGATAGGATTCGAACTTTGTCCTCATAGAACCTAAAACGAATTATTATATCTCTCGGCCTCTGGTGGTCCGAGTTGAGTAATTTTCCAACTCGGTGAGTCCTTTCTATTTTTGGGAATTCCTTATCCTCCTCTCCAACCAGAGGCCCCAGTATTTGGGGAATCATCCTTCTCAGATCTTCTCCTTTATTTTCTGGGATATTACGAAGTCTTATATTTTGTCTCCTATCACGGTTTTCCTGATCTTCGATTTTATATAAAATTATCTTCTGATTTTGTCTAGAGGTTTTAATTTGTTCTTTGAGGTTCATTATCTCCTTTTCCAATTCCTCCGTTCTTTTTTCCGTTGTTTCTACCCTCTCCAGTAAGTTTCCCAGGTCTGCTCTCACCAGGCCTATTTCAACTTTTATTGAGAGCTCCAGATTTTTAAGCATGTCTCTCATTTCCTCCTTTGAAAGCATTGGGGTCCTTGTACTTCTCCCTTCCACCCGGCTTAAATCTCCTTCACTTTCAACACTTTCCACTACTGAATTTTCTTTTGATTGAATCGTTTTGTCCCCCTTTTTGTCTGGAGTTCCCCCTCTTCCTCCTTGGGCTCCTTGCTCCCCTCCTTTCGGACTCCCGCCTTGGGACATGAACTGTTTTTTTGAGCTTCCAGTTGTCCTATCTCTCGGCGTTTTAGGTGCCCCTCCTTTTTTTGTTGTCATTTTATTCATTCCTCCTTTCTTCCTCTGACCCCCTGTTGGTTTCCCCAGGATTAACTGAACTTCTTCCCACCTCTTATAGGTATGGATCCTTCAGGGGTATCGGCCCTGGTGGTTATTTTCTGAGTCCTGCTCCAGATAGTCCCCACCTTTATACTATTAAAATATTCAGACCGTGGGAAGGGGGGGTAAAACACCTCCCAAAGATGGCCCAGGCCCTCTCAGGAACCGGTATCTCGAAGATGCCTCACTCTTATCAGTCCCCAGTCTGAAATTTTCCACCTAGGGACCCTTTTTCATAGATTTGAGACAGGCTTCATTGCTCCATCGGGGGAAAATACCATCCCAAAACCGAGACTTCAATCAGTTTACTTCTGTCCCCGATAAATCCAGCATATGTTAACAGATATTAGTAATGACATTAGCGATAACACCCAAGCTGAGGGAATCAATCAACACACCTGCTCCAGACACCTTATCATTCATAAACCTCTTAGACTGTTATAGTAGGATGTGAAGAGACTTTTTCCTATATAATCATGTCTGCAGGCTTCCAGTACATCAATAGCTTTAGATTCTATCTTCCTTCAAATAGCTTTTGCCATGTAACGGATATTATGATAGATCCTGCTACAATCCCAAAGCTAAGTAAAGTTTCAGATAGACACAGCAGTTTCAGCCACCATCTTTAGTCATTAGCTTCTAACGCCGTTGTATCAAGCTGTTATAATGAGATGACACTGAGACATGTAAGCTGGTACATATGGACTTGAATTGTATGCAGGTATTGTGTTCATTATATACAAAGTTATTTCTACTTTACCACCACCGGACTCTGCCGAACTCCAACGGGGTCACAGGTTACCTGGAAAGTCTTGTGGGGCGACCGAGGGGGGGGGAAGCCGGAGGGGGGGGGAGGAGGGGGGGACGCCGTCAGATCCTCCCTTCCTCTCTGTCTGTATTGAATCCGCAGCCACCTCTCATGTCCCAACAGCGGCGTGTGGAGCGGCGTGTGGAGCGGCGTGTGGAGCTTCTGTGTTCTCCCCCTGTTGGAATCAGGGAACCTCAGCAGCAGCGCTCGTAGCGGCGAACGGGGATCTTCCTCCCCTCTTTAGCCACGGGCATGTCCTGAGTGGCGGCTGGATAAACACGCTCCGGGGATCCTAGGAGAGTCTGCTTCTCCTTCTGACACCCTCACCTCCCTCCCTCCGTGATGCGCGCTACGTCATCACGCCCCCGTGTGCACACTTTCTAAATTTATCCTGTAGTCTTTTAGCAATAATTGTAAAGGCATAGAAAATACCCACTGTTAGAAAAGTTCAAGGTCAACACCAACCAGAACCAATGTTTCAGATCTAAATAAGTAGTGGTAGGTGGATTCAAAAGCTGTGTCTCAGAGATCTGGTGAGGTCTCTTCCAACACTAATTTGTGACTTTGACTCTGCCCACCAGGCTGTAACAAAATGTCAATCCCTTGCAGCTGTAAGGCCTATGTCCTAGAATTGGAGACATCCATGTCAAAAGCAGAGGGCTTCATGTCAAGACAAGGGGGTAATCCGTATACATTTAGTGTAGAACACAATACCACGGCCATTAGATCAGGTACTCATTTTAACGGCAACTCTGGTTAATACATCTGTAGTGAAGTAGTGGTCTTGTCTATGATGTACAATAGGCACTCAAACATTCCATGACACAGGGAAAAGCTGGGGGAACACAGTCTCCACACTTTCCTTTCCCTAGCAAAAGGGAACACAGTAAATTGTGTGTAGCAGAGTGCCAATTTACTCACCATGTTCAGATTAAGATGCAGGCCTCTTAAAATCCTTTTATCAAAATTTTCTAGGCTATAGGGAAAATAGGTTCCTCTCTTTATCTCCCTCAGCAGTTTAGAGAGGTCTCAGAGGGAGGCCATACCTAGTGAGGCAGAGGAAGTTGCACCATGAGCTGCAGCCAGGTGGGAGACCCTTCACTGTTAGAACTGGTGTGCAGACAGCCAGGCCAGAGTCTAATAACACGCAGCTTTTCAAAGAGACCAAGCTACTGTGGGAAGCCCCTCCCAGATTGCTACCAGAGTTCTCCAGGTCCAGTGTGGAGTTGCTTCGTCCTAACACCTTGGAATCCTCCAACTGTTTAGCGGGGTTACCAGAGCTAAGTTGGACTTTACTGTGAGGGACATTGTTTATAAGGACAATCACAAGTTGATGTTTTACTGAAGTAGTGATTCTCAGCTGGATTCTCTATTGTTATAGAGTTTTTACATTGCAGCCATGTTACCTCAAAGACATTGCTGTGGAGGGTCCATGATTGCACAAATTTCCCTGGTTTGCATTGTTGTTTGTAATTTTGCATCTGTTTAGTAAGCTGCAGTTGTGTCAGTTGTGAAGAACTCCTAAAATCCCAGACCGATAAATATATAATAACCAGCACATGTTTAACCTGCCAACAACTATCCAGAACTGCTCTTACGATTTACAGTGGATGTTATTCTTTATGGTCCTTGATATAATGTTAAAAGTGAAGATAATACAGCCTTTAATGCTGTAACACTACAAGATATTCACAATATTATTCACTGACTTCAAATTACCCTAAGAATATAAGCTAATATACATAATTTAAACACAAATATATAAAAAGCAAAATAGGTTGACATGAGCTCCCAGATCTTATTTTAATTGCACATATGGGAAGTAAGAGCAATTTGCATAAACCAGTATTTGCATAAAGTGATCATTTAGCACAAACATGTTTGCTTATGTAAGTTAATATACCTATATTTTGCTGTCTAGCTCATGGCAACACTTCTTTTTTATCATTACCAAACTTTTTGACATAAAATGCAAATTCACAAAATTGATCTAATAGCTTGCAAACAGCGTGTAAGTTGTAACATGTTTCTGTTTTCCTTCAGTTCTCAAGCAGAGACTGGAAGTAAATTTGGAATGTGTAACTCCTGCCTCAAGTGCTCTTAATCATTTTTTTTTCAAAAAATACACTGAATGCTAAAATTAGTTATCAACACAGTACATTTTCAATGCTATAAGATGGTCCAATGTTGGATCTAATTACACTGGTTGTCTCTACACATTTTAGAAACTGAGAATACAAAAAACAAAAACAAAGATATCTTTTAATAGGAAAATACATAGTTTATATGCATTATATGCATTACTACTTTATTATGCTTACTATATTTATGTATGTATATAAAGTTTATTTCTTTTTAATCATGTAAATATGACAATATGATATTTTAAATATTTAAAGCCCAACTTCGGGCTTCCTTCCCCACCAGCACCTCCCATTACCCTTGAGAGCTACCCAGCAGTAATTTATCTTTATTTTTTTTAACTTACATTTTTAGATGTATTCTGGCTGGTCGTGTGACATTCTGGATCCTATTCCTCCTTGGTCCTCTCCCAGCAATGGGTAGTCCTGAATGATGCAGAGAACATTACAGACATAATGACATCAGCGCCCCTCACTGCATCAGTACAGTAGACACAAATTGAAGGTCGGTATTGCAGTTCTACCTACTTTTTTTTATCCCTGTCTGGGGGGGCATTAAAGAAAATTTAAAAAATGTTGACTAGTGTTTGGGCTTTAATGCTTACAGTAGTGGGTTTTAGGCTAGAGCTTCTATTGTGTATAGGTTCTTTTTGTTCTGTACAGTATACCTAAAGAGTGAGGATTTCAGATTACACAGACAGCTAAATGGGGAGAGGGGCAACAAAGAATAGAGGGCAAATCTTCCAATGGGGGGGCACTTGGTCCATGACAACTGTCTGAGAAAAAATTCCCCTTAAGCCGGTCATATTTTGATTGAAAATCAGCTAGTTCAGCAGGGACCGGCTGAGATTCGATCCATGTACGGGCAGGCTAATTGTCGAGCCATCAATCTACCTGGGCAACCAGCATGTTGGATTTTTACATACAATTACTGCTGGCAGCTATTGCATCATCATTGTGTTCTGCCAGCTGGGAAGGCTCCCCCCACTGGCAGTACACAATAGCGCTGTGGGAGACAACAAAGCCAGTGTTGAAGGGGGAATAAAACGATTTTCTTTGCTTCCACCCATGAAGGAACGAAAATTGAATCATCTATGGGCTTTAGAGTGATTTTTCCCTATGGGACACAAACAGAACAACAACAAAAAAAATGGTAGGGTTTTTTACCCCCTTGTGTAGGCCATTGACCAGTCTTGGCTTTAGATATACTGGGCAATAGTCTACATAAAAACAGGTGAGAACTCCTTCACAACATTAGCAATTGATTCATCCATTATTGAATAAACAAAGCAGTGCAGCGCTATACCCAAAGGTTCAGCTAAAATTCCCCTTTTATAATTAAATCAAAAGTTGATAGAGAAAGGATCTCCTCTGTGGTGGTCTAAGTGCTCAAGACAGTCCATGCAGTGCTATACAACTGTGATTCCACCACTGGCTAGCCAAACTGCTCAGCAGGTGGTCCCACGATAATATAGATGGCACTCAATATTTGATGATCAATTCACATGCAATAAAAATTGAAAATACATAGTGCACACTGTGTGGCTAAGATGATAGCATTTATTAAAAAGTCAGGTACTCACATACACAGCACTATACCCTAGCGCTGGGATAAAGATAAAATGGCATAAAAGGATAACGTCAGTAGGATGGTGGCTGTAGTGATGTCCAAAATCTCCTGCACACGTATCGTCCACATCCGGACTTCGTCAGCGGTAATGGAGATAAAGACATCACATCTATATATATAAAACCCCAATAACTATTTTCTGTATGGTGGAAAAACCTCCCACGGGCACCGTCCAATCAGCTCCAGCCGCTGTGGGGTCAAAGGAATTGCTTCCTACCAAAGCTAATGGGTCACTATAGTAACCCAGGCCTTTGCATCATGAGGCCCAGTCATGTGACCACACAATCAGGAAACAAAAAAACTCCTATTGGCATGAAGCCTAGTTAGAAAAGCCGCCATGACGTCACTGACGTCAGGACGGCCGGTCATGTGACCTTAGCTGAAGCTGTGACCCAGCTGAAGCTGGAACACAAACAGAACTCCGCCCCTCATAGGCTAAGCCTCCTCCCCAGGCCGTTACTATGGCGATCAGCTGAACATAGCTGCAGCCTTCACTCAGCTTACTAAGTGACATCTGAATGTTACAACCAGATGTCGCCGTTCATAAAGCTGCTGCCGGACCTCAGACTGGGAAATAAATATCCCGATCGCCATACATATACTAAGCTGAAAATGAAGAAGGGGATTTCAAAATAAAATGGTTATAATAAAAATTGTTACAATAAAAATTGAATAAAATGTAATGAAATAATCAGCACATGGAAGAAAAATAGAATTCCCCATATACAGTACTATATAAAAACAAACATCACTGCAGCCACCTGACAACCATACCATAAATATCGATTCGCAATCTTAATGTATAAAATGAACAAAATACAAATATACGTGTTGATATAGCAGAGAGAAAATATACCATGCACATAATTAACGATCTGAGATGATACACAGTGCAAATAATTATCGGTCAGAGATGAAACAATTCAAGTCGAATTCGACATTGAGTCCTGTGGGTACCCCCACTTGGGTCTCGTAAACCCATAAGGACTCACGGCGAATTGTCGAATAAAATTCCCCCCCTCCAGTGAGGGGTCACTTTTTCAACCCCCCAAAATTTTAATTTGGCGGGGCTGCGAGCATGGAATAATCGAAAATGCTTGGAAACAATATGAGTAACCATACCTTTTTTAATGTTATTCACATGTTCTCCAATTCTAATGTGCAGAGGTCTAGATGTTCTCCCTATATACTGGAGGCCACATTCGCACTCCATCATGTACACTACCCCTGTAGTGGAACATGTGATAAAGTCCTTTATTTTATAAACTTTCTTGGTTGCTGTGGCGACAAACTCCTTACGTTTTTTTAATGTTACTTTTAGCCTGTTTGCATGGTGGACACTGTCCACAGGCATAAAATCCTGTCAGTATATTAAAAATCCTATTTTCAAACGGGACTGGTGGATCAATAACCCCAGGGGCCAACTTATCTCTCAAAGACGGGGCCTTTTTGTAAACAAACTGAGGAAACTGAGGAAGGACTGGACCAAGCACCCTATCCCGCTTGAGAATAGGCTAATGTTTGCGAACAACTCTTTCAAATTGTTTATACTGAACATTGAAATCAAGGATCATTTTGATATTCCCTGGTGTGTCCTGTGTGTCCTGAAGCTCCTATGTCTTCTCGTAAGATCGGATGTTCTGAAAGCCCACTGCACAGACTTCAAAGCGTCCTCATGACTAATAATTGTGTACAGTGAGCTGACATCCGCTGTTATTAAAAAACAGGACGATAAATTGGGTAAGGCTTCTATAATCTGAATAATATGTTTAGTATCTTTCAAAAAGGATCGGGTTTTGAAACCATGGGTTGGAGAAAAAAGTCAATGTATTGACCCAGAGTCGATCCCATTGACTATTGGTCGGCCAGGTGGGTTGGTACTACTCTTGTGTATTTTTGGCAAAAAGTATATTATACACATCTAGATCCATCAACCCAACTGGGAGGAAGACGCTGTCTATAAAAATACGCCCCGGAACCTGTCTGTTACCAGAGATATATTGATGACATTTTTATGATTTGGATGAGTGATAGGACCAATCTTGATTTATTTATGCAGAAATTGGATAGGAATACCAGGAACATAGTTCTCTCTTGGAACATTAGCAGTGAACGGATTGTCTTTCTTGATATAGACATTTCTATGGAGGGGAATCCATTGAGGCTGATGAATCATTTTAAGCCGACCGATCGCAATGCATTCATTCCCCTAGGAAGCTGCCACCACTCTCAGTGGTTGTGCAATATTCTGAAGGGACAATTTATGTGCATTAGGCGAAACTGTTCACAGGAGAGTGATTACATCTTACAATCACAGGTTCTGTCGGCCCGCTTTATTCAAAAGGGGTATGACAGAACCAGTATTGATAGAGATATTGAAAGTGTCCGGACGCTCGATAGAAATATGTTGGTGTCCAATTGTCCTAAAGGCAAACAGGACACACCTTGATTTCAATGTTCAGTATAAACAATTTGAAAGAGTTGTTCGCAAACATTGGCCTATTCTCAAGCGGGATAGGGTGCTTGGTCCAGTTCTTCCTCAGTTTCCTCAGTTTGTTTACAAAAAGGCCCCGTCTTTGAGAGATAAGTTGGCCCCTGGGGTTTTTGATCCACCAGTCCCATTTGAAAATAGGATTTTTAATATACTGACAGGATTTTATGCCTGTGGACAGTGTCCACCATGCAAACAGGCTAAAAGTAACATTCAAAAACGAAAGGAGTTTGTCGCCACAGCAACCAAGAAAATTGATAAAATAAAGGACTTTATCACATGTTCCACTACAGGGGTAGTGTACATGATGGAGTGCGAATGTGGCCTCCAGTATATAGGGAGAACATCTAGACCTCTGCACATTAGAATTGGAGAACATGTGAATAACATTAAAAAAAGGTATGGTTACTCATAATGTTTCCAAGCATTTTCGATTATTCCATGCTCGAAGCCCCGCCAAATTAAAATTTTGGGGGGTTGAAAAAGTGACCCCTCACTGGAGGGGGGGAATTTTATTCGACAATTGAGCCGCCTTTAGTCGTTTTGGGTTTACAAGACCCAAGTGGGGGTACCCACGGGACTCAATGTCGAATTCGACTTGAATTGTTTAATCTCTGACCGATAATTATTTGCACGGTGTATCATCTCAGATCGTTAATTACGTGCATGGTAAATTTTCTCTCAGCTATATCAACACGTATATTTGTATTTTGTTCATTTTATACATTAAGATTGTGAATAGATGTTTATGGTATGGTTGTCAGGTGGCTGCAGTGATGTTTGTTTTTATATAGTATATGGGGAATTCTATTTTTCTTCCATGTGCTGATTATTTCATTACATTTTATTAAATTTTTATTGTAACAATTTTTATTATAACCATTTTATTTTGAAATCCCCTTCTTCATTTTCAGCTTAGTGTATGTATGGCAATCGGGATATTTATTTCCCAGTCTGAGGTCCGGCAGTGGCTTTACGAACGGCGACATCTGGTTGTAACATTCAGATGTCACTTAGTAAGCTGAGTGAAGGCTGCTACTATGTTCAGCTGATCGCCATAGTAACGGCCTGGGGAGGAGGCTTAGCTATGAGGGGCGGAGTTCTGTTTGTGTTCCAGCTTTAGCTGGTAACACGAGTGTAAGGTCACATGACCGGCCATCCCGACGTCAGTGACGTCACGGCGGCTTTTCTAACTAGGCTTCATGCCAATAGGAGTTTTTTTGTTTCCTGATTGTGTGGTCACATGACCGGGCGTCATGATGCAAAGGCCTGGGATACTATAGTGACCTATTAGCTTTGGTAGGAAGTAATTCCTTTGACCCCACAGCGGCCAGAGCTGATTGGACGGTGCCCGTGGGAGGTTTTTCCACCATACAGGAAATTGGTATTGGGGCTTTATATATATAGATGTGATGTCTTTATCTCCATTACCACTGACGAAGTCCGGATGTGGACGAGACGCGTGCAGGAGATTTTGGACATCACTGCAGCCACCATCCTACTGACGTTATCCTTTTATACCATTTTATCTTTATCCCAGCACTAGGGAATAGTGCTGTGTATGTGAGTACCTGACTTTTTAATAAATGCTATCATCTTAGCCACACAGTGTGCACTATGTATTTTCAATTTTTATTGCATGTGAATTGATCATCAAATATTGAGTGCCATCTATATTATTGTGCGACCACCTGCCTATGCAAGTCTTCATCCTGATCCACTGAGAGTGGTAAATGCTGTTTTGACCCGTCTGTTAGTTCAGGGGTCCATATGCTGAGGTGAGCAGTTTGGCTAGCCGGTGGTGGAATCACGGATGTATAGCACTGCATGGACTGTCTTGAGCACTTAGACCACTACAGAGGAGACCCTTTCTCTATCAACTTTTGATTTAATTATAAAAAGGGACTTTTATCTGAACCTTTGGGTATAGCGCTGCACTGCTTTGTTTATTCTATGTTCCTTGAGGTTTTTTATGTTTACCTTCAGTGTTCAGCTGCTTGTATTTCTTAATTTTTGATTTTTTGCACTGACTATATTCTTATTTACTATTGATTCATCCATTATTCCCTAACCCTATCCTCAATCCATATCTTTAAAAACTGTTTGGGAGCTTTTATTATTGTTTTAGGTTTGTTAATTAAAGTGAACGCTAAGGGTATTTTTAAAAAAAATAACAAAGAGATTAATACTTACCTGCTCTGTGCAATGGTTTTGCACAGAGCAGCCCCGATCCTCCTCTACTTAGTTCTCTTGCCAGTGCTCCTGGCTCCTCCTCTTCTCAGTGTGCCACCATAGAATGCTGCTTCCTATTGTGGCATATCTGCAGGCTTGATCTTGAGCCACGCTGCCTGTGTCTATAGACATAAACAGCGAGCCTCGGCTGGACCAGATTTTGCACTCATTCGTTTTAGTAAATCATCATTGTTTCATCAGCCCATGACTCCCTTGCTTCTACTGCTGAAGCCTCCATCACTCTTCTAAGGCCCCTTTCACACTGGTGGAGTCTGCCAGTGGATCTGCCTGCTCAGCGGGGGATCTCTATGCTAATTCCCACTGAGCAGGTGGATGACAGGGCCGTGTCCGCTCTGCTGATGCAGAGCAGACACAAACAGAGCCCGCTCTCTTCTATGGTCTGTTTCAATCTGACTGTCATCTCATCCAATCCACCAGACGTATGTGTTTTTAGCTGACAGAATCAGATCCCATGTCCGTTGACATCAGCTGCTCCATAGAGGGCAATAGGTGCTCCAATTGGGTCCGCCTAAAAGACTGACAGGTGGACCTGATCCGTCCGTCCGTGCGAAAGGGGCCTTAGGATTTAACACTTCTGAGTGTGTAAGACCACTTTGTCTTCCCCTCGCCAGAGTGCTATGGTTTAATCTTTTTACATACTGCAGTGAATGCAGGAATCCTTTACTCCTGGAAGTGTCAAAATGACCATCATTTGTTTGGATTTTTTTTACCTTGACAAGGTTGCTTTAAAGTGTTGCTCAGACCACATTGCTGAAATATTTAGTTTTTCTGAGCAACCAATGCTACAGATGGCAAAAAAAGGATTTTGCAAGAGCAGTAGGAAGATGAAGAACCCTGGACAACTTTGTAACGCGGCTCATAAATGCTAACTGCTCCCTGCTCACTATTTTCATGTAAATGATTCAAAATTTGTGTGCATGAAGGCAGAACAAGAATATCTGCCTAAGCTTCAATAATCTTGACTACAAACCAGTAGAATAAAATATTTTACATAAGAATGCAGCTGTCTGTTTTCGAATATGGGAGAACACGGGATTCATTCTCTTTGCAGCTGTGCACTTAATTTAACACTGTGGCAAAGCTACTTCCAAATAATAGGCCATTGGAGAACTTGATTAAGCCAGGAGATAAGGGAGCACATAGAAGAGCTGTACATTTGTGAATGAAAAGTGGAGCATGTTACTTCTGTTAATGCAATATGCAGGGAACCATGCTGGAATACAAAGACCTGTTTAACAAATACGATCTGTAAAGTAACAAAATGACTTGAGAGGGCAAATGATAACTTAAACTATTCAAAGGTAAATTCAAGTTGAGTCAAGTGTGTAAACATTTTACTGGTTCACTGCAATGTCAAGTATCTCCTCTTCTCCGCATGTCTGGGTACTTTTACATACAAAATTGTGAATACTAGATGTCATTCTTTAAATGTTATTCTGAAGCTTAAGATTTTTCATACCATAGCAGGACTAGCTAGCCAAAGCACTGCTGCTAGGGACAGCAAAGTGTAACAGTGGATTTTGCTGAAGCAGAGGTGGATACTGAGGATAGGCCAATATGTCACTTTTGATTCTCAGAGGATTACACACATTGTGTTTAAAATTCAACCAATTGGAGCCTAGCAGTGAATCCCATTGGGTCTATCGGAGGTAAATTCTGTTAGTAAGTTCTGCAATTTTTTTAGGGCTAATAGGCACGTTATTGTCAAAAAAAGTCATAGAAGCTGGACACTCCCATGGGGAAAATATAATGAAAATGGCGTACCACATGCTTTTTCTTTACATGCCTGTTCAATGTCGCCCCTGCATGGGCAAAACTTTTATTTGTTATGATTCTTAAAACTTCAATAAAAATATTGAAACAGAAAATAGAGTACCGTAGGGAGAGGGTCTTTTCATGAGGCTTTAAGGACGACATTGAAGTACACACATTTTTTAAATCACAGGCTTGGAAAATGCCTTAATGCCATACATAGTGTTAAAGTGATTGTAAAGGTTAAAAAAAAGGCTATACTTACCTGCCCTGTGCAATGGAAATGCACAATGTGGCCACGAAAGTCCTCTTTTTGGGTTTTCCGCTGTCCAGTGTCCCCCTGGGAAGCTGCTTCCACACCCGAGCCCCACTGTTGCATCCTTTGACACAGACAGAGGGACTCGGCCCTGCCCCCCACTCCCTCGTCGCTGGCTTTGATTGACAGCACTGGGAGCCAATGGCTCCCGGTGCCCCAGCAAAGCCAGGAGATCCAAAATTAAAGGAAGAGAAGAGCAGCAGAGCAGCTCAGGTCAGTAAAGGGGCGGGATGAGGGGGAATGCTGACAATGAATATGAGTATGCTATAGGCCCCCTAACCTTAGGGAGGAAGCGGAGACAGATCTCCTATCACAATTTGGATTAGCAGCAAGGATGGGAAGTGTTATCATAATGGGGGAATTTAACTATCCAGACATAGACTGGGCAGAGGGAACCGCGCATTCATCCAAGGCTCGCCAGTTTCGAAATGTCTTGCAGGACATATTTATGGGTCAGATGGTAGACACACCAACTAGAAATAAAGCATTACTGGATCTACTGTTTACCAACAATACAGACCTGATCACGGATGTGGAAATACGGGGCAATTTAGGTAACAGCGATCACAGGTCAATTGGCTTCAGTATAAATCACACAAATAGGAAACATAAGTGGAATACAAAGACACTGAATTTCAAAAGAGCCAACTTCCCTAAAACCTTGCTAGAAGGCATAAATTGGGATAAAATCTAGGAACAAAGAACACGGAGGAGAGATAAGTTTTCTTTAAGACCATATTAAATAAGGGCATTAGCCAATGCATCCCATTGGGTAATACATTTAAAAGAGCAAACAAAAGTCCTGGATGGCTTAACTCCAATGTAAAAATGCATATAAAAGCAAAGGAGAAGGTCTTCAAAAAATACAAGGTTGAAGGATCATCATCAGCATTCAGAATTTATAAAGAATGCAACAAGAAATGTAAGGGTGCAATAAGGACGGCTAAGATAGAACATGAAAGACACATAGCAGAGGAGAGCAAATGGTATGGTACCAGCTGATTGAAGAAAAGCCAATGTAGCACTGATATTTAAAAAAGGCCCAAAATACATCCCTGGGAATTACAGACCAGTTAGCCTAACATCAATAGTATGTAAACTCTTGGAGAGGATGATAAGGGATCATATACAAGATTTTAGTAATCAGAACAGTATCATTAGCAGTAATCAGCATGGATTCATGAAGAATCGTTCTTGCCCAACCAATCTACTAACCTTCTATGAGGAGGTGAGTTGCCAGCTAGATAAAGGAAGGCCCGTAGATGTGGTGTATTTGGGTTTTGCAAAAGCATTTGACACAGTTCCCCATAAATGTTTACTGTACAAAATGGCGTGGACCATAGGGTGAGTACATGGATTGAAAACTGGCTACAAGGGCAAGTTCAGAGGGTGGTGATAAATGGGGAGTACTCAGAATGGTCAGTTGTGGGTAGTGGGGTCCCCCAGGGTTCTGTGCTGGGACCAATCCTATTTAATTTGTTCATAAACGACCTGGAGGATGGGGTAAACAGTTCAATCTCTGTATTTGTGGATGATACTAAGCTAAGCAGGCCAATACCTTCTCCGCAGGATGTGTAAACCTTGCAAAAAGATCTGAACAAATTAATGGGGTGGGCAACTACATGACAAATAAGGTTCAATGTAGAAAAATGTAAAATAATGTATTTGGGTGGTAAAAATATCAATGCAATCTATACACTGGGGGGAGAATCTCTGGGGGAAGCTAGGATGGAAAAGGACCTGGGGGTCCTATTAGATGATAGGCTCAAACAGAATATTGGCATGCATTAAAAAGGGTATCGGGGGCGTGGCCTGGCGAGGCATGTGAGCAGACCTGCTGCACAGAGCTCCCGCTGAGAATCCTGCCTTATATCCTTTCCTCACCACCGTGATTGCCCGTTTTTGCCCCAGAGAGCTGCCTGATACCTCCTGGAGACACCCGGTGCTGATTGCTGTGCGATTGGAGCCGATGATGACCCGGGGGAACCGAATGGAGACCGAGGCCTGGGAATCCCAAGCTGACCAAGATGGCGCCGGCCGGTCTCAGCCTCCTAAAGCACAGCGCGGCCTGGAAAAGAAATCCGAACAGGGGGGTAAGTCCAGCAAACTTCCTAAAAGCAAAGAGCAATCCAGGGACATGTTTTATTATGCTCAAAAGCTGGCCGGACACTCTAATTCCCCTCTGCATGACTCCCCCCAGCCCTTATACACCTCTGAGCTGACTAACAGGGAGAACACAAGCATGCTAGATGACACAGTGCCATTAGATCTGCAGGATCTCATGTCTGATCCATCTGACTCCCCCACAGAGGACAATGTACAGCCTTCTCTGAGTGAAATCCTGCATGCTGTGCACAAACGCATTGCTTCAGTTGATGATTTGAAGGAGAAATTTGGAGGCCTGAAAGAAACAGTGTCCCTTATGCGCCAAGATCTACAAAAGATCAGGGAAAGAACCACAGCAGTGGAGGGCCGGGTGAGCGACGTGGAGGACCAGTTGCCCCCCCTTCACAGAGATGTCAGGATGGCCACTCAAAACGCCTTTCAAGCCCTTAGTAAAACCGACGAAATCGAGAACCGCCTGCGACGCAATAATGTGCGCATAGTGGGACTCCCTGAAAAAGTAGAAGGACGTGATCCCACTGCCTTTATTGAAGAATGGCTACAGGAAGTCTTTGGTAAAGAAGCTTTCTCTCCCATCTACACAGTGGAAAGGGCCCATAGAGTACCCCCACGCCCTCTTCCCCCCGGGAACCCCCCAAGATCAATGCTGGCCAGGCTCCTGAACTACAAGGACCGGGAGGTGATATTGAGAATGGCCAGGGAAAAAGGCAGCATTAAACACAACGGCACTAAAGTATCATTTTACCCAGATTTCTCCGCCAAAGTACAACGCAGGCGATCAAAATTTGCAGATGTTAAAAAGAGGCTACAAAGGCTGCAACTATCTTATGCAATGATGTTCCCAGCCAAGCTGAGAGTAACGGCCAATGGACAGAACCACTTTTTTGAAAATGCACATGATGCTGCAACATGGCTAGATCATAATGAGCAAGCGCTGCGCCGCCAGGGCCGGGACGACGGAGTCGGATAAAACAGAGATGGCAGAAGAAATGCAAGAGAAAGCAAGGCGTTCATTTTTTTCCCTTTTCTGTATACCAGTTTGAAGAGGAACCATACCAATTGTTTACACAGCGAGTGACTACCACTGAAATACCGTTATATCTTTCACAACCAGTTTTGTTCACTTGAAGCACAGACCCGCACAGGGGACGATATCGTGCAGAATAAGTAGAAAATGCTTGAAGTCATGGGATACGTGGCTAATGTTTCTGTGCCCTGTTGGCATTAATATCCAGGACAGATCGCATACTCTACAGCTACAGGACAGTTCTGGATGTATACGCCACGGCGTAGCGGGATCCAGGGCCCTTAACACAATCTGTTCCTACTTTTGCTTTTTTGTTTTTTTTTCACTGTTTTGCTGCGCAGTTGCGCGAGAGTATTCATCCTTTCGGAACACTGAGCTTCCATTGGGACAACTTTTTATCGAAAAAATGCTTTTTGATGCAACAAATTCTAACGCTCATGGGTATCCATATAACCAGATCAGCTCTGAATCTCAGAAGAATCTCCTCTTTTTGTATTTTTGAATATTTGCAATGGTATCCACGCCCATAGTTTCATGGAATGTGCGCGGAGTGAATGACCCTTTAAAAAGGACCGTGATCTCCTCTGGTTTGCGCAAATTCCATCCGGCCATTATTGCCCTTCAGGAGACACATCTCCTGAGAGACAATGTGAACTGCCTGCAATATGCCTGGGTGGGCAAGTCCTATCACTCCACTCACACCGCCTATTCCCGCGGGGTGAGTGTACTGATACACAAAGCTTTGACATACCAGGAGCTGGTATCACTGGTGGATGGTGCTGGTAGATACATATTCATTTACTGCAAGTTGTATACCCTAACAATGATTATAGCCTTTATATATATTCCACCCCCGTTTTCACGGGAGGTGCTACAGCTGTTGCTGATGTACCTGGCTGGCAAACCTGATGTCCCACTGCTGATCATGGGAGACTTTAACTGCTACCTAGACCCTAAATTGGATAGGCATCCCCCAGTCCATTCTCCTAGGGGTGGTAGGGGTACAGCACTCAGCCGCTTAACTCTGGAACTAGGTTGGACCGATTTTTGGCACATACGCAGCCCTAATGTAAAGCAGTTTTCATGCTTCTCTAAAACTCACGGATCCCTGTCCCGTATAGACCTTAGTATAGGCACCCCCAACTTGCTAGAATATATTTCTAAGATAGAGTACTTCCCTCGTGGAATATCTGACCATTCACCAGTGGCTGTATGGCTGACTGCTCAACCCCCAACCTTATTACCTAGGGCGCCATGGAAGCTCAACGCCTTTTGGCTGAAACTGTTTAACTCCCCAGAGCGAATTCCTAGTCAGATAGAAACATTCTTTAACTCTCATAAGCATTTAACAGGTAAAATTCAAACCTGGGAAGCCTTTAAGGCCTACCTTAGGGGAGTATTTATTGCCGAAATAGCCACGGTCAAGAGAAATTCCTCAGCTCTATTGTAGCAGGTTGGGGATCAGGTGCGCCAGCTAGAGCTTGCATATATTGCTGACCCCACAGAGTCTGCGAGGGAGGCTTGGATTTCGGCCCAGGATTCACTGGACTGCTTGAGAACCTCCGCCGCAGAACGCAAAAGGTTCTTTAGCAAACAGGCATTTTATGAAGAGGGGGAAAAAACGGGACGGTTATTGGCAAAAATAGCCAAGTCCCAACAACTGTCTCCAGCGGTTGGGGCGATTCGAACAGCCGGTGGAATAGTGGTCAATGGCCTGGATCAAGTTTTATCAGAGCTAGCATCCTTTTACAAAGATCTTTATAGTGCGAGGGATGATTACACAGATAATGAGCTAGAGGTATACCTTTCAGGGATTGATCTGCCCTCTCTATCTGAGGAGGCTAGGCAATCACTGGAAGCTCCCCTGACACTGGAAGAGTTACAACATGCGGCATGTTCCTTTCCTACATGCAAGGCTCCAGGAGAGGATGGTATCCCCATGGAGGTTTTCGCCCAGTATGGCGAGTGGATATTGCCACACCTTCTGGAAGTGTTCAATGACTCGATTAAGGAAGGCAGTTTGCCAATCTCCATGACTAGAGCTAATATAATTCTATTATTGAAACCTGGGAAGGATCCGGTTGACCTGGGCTCATACAGGCCTATTTCACTACTGCAAAGTGATGTAAAAATCCTGGCTAAGGCCCTGGCGCTTAGGGTCAATCGGATCATTGACTCCATAATACATCCCGATCAGGCTGGGTTTATGCCACAAAAATCCACTGCCACCAACCTCAGACGCCTATTTTTAAATATGCAGCTGCAGTCAGATAATGCAGGGAGCAGGGCTCTGCTCTCCCTGGACGCCAATAAGGCGTTTGACAGTGTGGGCTAGAGATATATATGGGCAGTACTGTCAAAGCTTGGGTTTGGAAGTCGCTTTATAGCATGGGTCAAACTGCTGTATGCCTCCCCAAAGGCGACTATCAGGATGTCAGGTAGGATGTCTCATGCATTTGCTTTGGGCAGGGGCACAAGGCAGGGATGCCCCCTGTCTCCCCTGCTCTTTGCCTCGCCATTGAGCCATTGGCAGCTGCAGTAAGGGCCAGTCAGGGGATCACGGGCTTTAAATATGGGAACCTCCACGAAAAGATTATGCTGTATGCTGACGACATGATGCTTTTCCTGGGGGACACCACAATGTCTTTGGCAGAGGTGATAAAAATCATAACTGGGTTCGGCCACTTTTCTGGCCTGACAATTAATTGGTCTAAGTCGGCTCTGATGTTGCTGGACGAGGGGGGAGAGGTGCATTTACCGGATTCCTGCTCGGTTCCAGTAACGTCATCATTTAAATATCTAGGCATACAAATTTCACCTAAACTAGCGGAATACTGCCCACTAAACATACACCCCCTGTTATCCAGATTTAGGGACAAAATCAACACATGGAACAGGCTCAAACTGTCACTGGCAGGCAAAGCAAATTTAATAAAAATGATTCTAATGCCGCAGCTACTCTACTTTTTACACAACTCCCCAGTAGTGATTCACCTAAAGATCTTTAGGGTGGTTAACACTCTTTTCAGGAAGTTGCTGTGGAATTCAGGCACACCTAGAATCAAGCTGGAACAGCTACAAAACCCTAAGGACAGCGGAGGGCTGGCAGTACCCAACCCTTGGCTGTACTATATAGCAGCTCAGCTGCAACACTTGGTTGGATCTATGAACCGAGACCCTGCTGGCTCATCGGCGCAGTTAATGCTGATTGGGACAGGAGCGGAAACAATCCCACTAGGTCTGGAGGCTCAGCTGTTTCACAAGTCCAATAAACTAACACCCACTCTTACTTTAATACAGAAAATCTGGAACAAGGGAAGGCAGCTACAGGAAGTGACAGGTTTCACGGAATACAGCCCAATATGGGGGAATCTCTCGTACGTCGAGCTAGCAAAGTTGCAACAGGGTCCCAAATGGCGCTCATTTGGTATTGTCCTTTTATCCCATATATTTAGAAATGGCAGGCTGCTGACGTTTTCAGAGCTACAAAATAAATACAATCTCCCAAATACTATGTACTATTCTTATATCCAGCTCAAACATGCGGTGGACACACAGGGAATAGCTGCTCCCTGGACACTGTCAACCACCCCTATTTTCCATTTGATACAGTCCAGCACAGAAACTAAAGGATTTATCTCATATTGCTATCAAATGCTACTGATGCAACTTTTGAAAGCGCACTCGACTAAGGCACCGTCCCTATGGGAGCAGGACATAGGCCCAATTACGGGAGACCAATGGGAAGAAATTCTGCAATCCATTAATATATGTTCTCTCAATGTGGCCCAAAAGGTATCCCAACTATATATTGTACTTAGAGTGCATTACACCCCACTTAAACTTTACAATATGGGTAGGAGGCCTGATCCTATATGTAGCAGATGTGAGCGACATCAAGGTGATCTCATTCACCTACTATGGAGATGCCCAAAACTCCACAGGTATTGGAGTGAGGTTATTGGAACACTTAATCAAGTGTTCCAGACTACTATTCCCCTTGATCCAATTCACTGTATTTTAGGAGTCCTAGAAGATATTGTGCCGGAAGAGATGACTAGACTAGCACTTACTAGGGCACTGTTCCAGGCACGCAAACTTATATTGCTTGGCTGGAAATCGACCTCGCCGCCATCAGTGAAATCTTGGATAACGCATATGGGCAACACCCTAATTGTGGAAAAATATATCTATCAACACAGAGGCAGATCCAATAGATTTGAGAAGATTTGGGCACCATGGTTAGATACCCCTGGACTAAGTCCTAGGGAGCTGGTATTGTCCAGACTGTTGCAGTGCCCCGGGGGGGGGGGCTCATAAGGTTCTGTAAATGATTGCTGACCGTAAAGTAATAGAGCATTGAAATGTTACAAGATTTTCAGTAACAAATGATAAGTGGAATGTACTATGCCATATTTACATGAATGTATGTTGTTGCATGATGCTTGTACAATGGAAGCTATGTGAATTTGCTTAATAAAAACCTTTCTGATTTAAAAAAAAAAAAAAAGGGGATCAACTCCAGAGATAAAACGATAATTCTCCTGTTCTACAAGACTCTGGTCCGGCCGCACCTAGAGTATGTGGTCCATTTCTGGGCACCAGTCCACAGGAAGGATGTACTGGAAATGGAGTGAGACAAAGTAGGGCAACAAAGCTAATAAAGGGTCTGGAAGATAATAGTTATGAGGAAAGGTTGCGAGCACTGAACTTATTCTCTCTGGAGAAGAGACGCTTGAGAGGGGATATGATTTCAATATACAAATATAATACTGGTGACCTCACAATAGGGATAAAACTTTTTTGCAGAAGGGTGTTTAACAAGACTCGTGGCCACTCATTAAAATTGGAAGAAAAAAGGTTTAACCTTAAACTAAGTAGAGGGTTCTTTACTGTAAGAGCGGCAAGGATGTGGGTTTCCCTTCCAAAGGCGGTGGTCTCAGCAGGGGCATTGATAGTTTCAAGAAACTATTAGATAAGCAACATACAGGGATATACAATGCAATACTGACATATAATCACACACATAGGTTGGACTTGATGGACTTGTGTCTTTTTTCAACCTCACCTACTATGTAACTATGTAACTTTGAATGCATTAGGGTAAAAAATGTTTAACTTTACAACTACTTTAAGGAACAACACCATTTTCATAGACAGTGCATATATGGCTTGGCTTACAGAAGACGCAGCACCCCAATCTGATTATTTCATCATACATTTTTTTTTTATTCAGGTAGTTTTAGTAACGACAGATGCCTTTTAAATAAGCTGAAATAAGCCCCTTTTTACTAGTAGATAAAATTGGCACATGGTTCAGTGAGGAGGCCCATATTCTTGCATTCTTTGTTTTTTTTTTGTAAAATATGTATTAGATTTATACGGTACAAAGTATAAACAAGTACATAGCAGAAAATATAGAGCTGAGGAGCTCTGAATCACAGTATTTAACCAATGTATAAGATAGCCAGGGGGGAATAACGGATAGAAGGGGGAGAAGGAGGGACGGGGAGAAAGAGGGAGGGGGAGGAGAGGGGTATATTTACTCGTAAACAGTGCTACAGTGAAATATTTCATATCATGGAATTCACAATAACAACATAACAAACTATGAAACTATTAAACCCTCAAAAGCAGAAGCATTGTTGCATGTAATAAAATGAGGACTGTCATAAGTGGTATAATGAAAATATTGATAGACAGGGTTGCCCATTAGGGGTAAGGGGGTTGAGGCTTGTTAATAATCCTAGAACAATAGCCATAACCAGGGGGAAATAACGGATAGAAGGGGGAGAAGGAGGGAGGGGGAGAAAGAGTGAGGGGGGGTAGTATAGGAGGGGGAGGAGAGGGATATATTTACCCATAAACAGTGCTACAGTGAAATATTTCATATCATGGAATTCACAATAACAACATAACAAACTATGAAACTTTGAAACCCTCAAGAGCAGAAGCATTGTTGCATGTAATAACATGAGGACTGTCATAAGTGGTGTAATGACAATATTGATAGACAGGGTTGCCCATTAGGGCCAAGAGGGTTGAGGCTTGTTAATAATCTTAGAACAATGAGGAGAGATTAAAGTGTCAGGGAGTTGGGAAGATTGGACAGGTTAGATATTATAGTTTGAGTTTGACCAGGGTATTAGCAAGATCTCGCAAGTACCAGTTAGTATATTTGAATGGATGTATGGCAGATGATAGTTCTTCCGTGGTGAACATAGACCCCATATATTTTCACCACCTGGCAAAAATACAAGTAGTAGAGCTGAAGTTTAAGACAATGTTGTCCAGTCTTTCAATGTGGAAAAGCGACAGTAGTGCTCACTTCACAGCCTGTAGGGAGGGTGGAGATGGTTTGATCCAGTGGCACATGATTGTTCTGCGGGACGCTAGTAGACAGATATGGGACCATTGTGTGGGAATGGGTGTTCTTGTCGATGAGGAAGAGGAGGCTGGTGCATCACATCCAAATAAGCACAATAATGGATCTTTTAGTAGCCTGTCTTTCTAACATTAAAGATATAGGTGAGCACGGAGTCCCAATATGTAGATATTGCTGAGCATTCCCATGGATGGTGAAGTAGTGTAGGGCATGATAAAGAGCACCAAGGGCATTGAGCTTAGGTAGGTTCTGTGATGTTGGTGTGGAATGGATAGGATGCTCTGTGGATGATTTTAAAGTGGGTTTCCCGCCAGGTCTCTGAGATAGTGAGTTTGTGAATGTGGCGATAACTTTGTAGGATTTGTTCCGGAAGTTCAGTCGTTGAAGATGGAGGACCACTTCTGGAATGGAGTGAGATGATATTTATCCGATTGATGTGTAATAAGGTGGGAGTAAAGACTGGAAATGGAGTAATCGTCTTTCTGGAGCACTACGTCAATAAAGGATCTTTGAAGGGGATCTGTTTGAGGTTCATGACAAGTTCGTAGGTAGCTGAGCAATTGATGGTGGTGAAAAGCATGGGATGGTGGCAAAGAGTATTCCCATGAGAGAACCTGACAGGACTTAAATTCACCTGGTTTGTCACAATATAAGTGAGAAACAGTAGTGAGTCCACGTGTGCGAAAATAGTTGAAGGCTGTGTAGATAGTGGAAGGGACATGGGGTTACCCTGAATGGTAAGATGGTTGGATATATTCAAGGGTAGTCCTAGCAACTTCTGCACCTCCCTCCAGGCGACCACTGTGTCCCTGATGAGGACATTTGATCGAAGATGTAAAAGCAAGGCCTTAAGAGTGGAGTGGAGGACAGCCGAAAGGGTGTGCGGGGAGACCAAAGCACCCTCAAGTATATCATTTGAATACCAAGATTTTCCAGACATACAATCTAGATCTTGTCTAAGTAAACATCAGGGATTATAAAAATGTAGGTTGGGCAAGTCTGTACCACCCTCGGACTTGGAGAAACAAAGTTTTTGGAGAGCTATGCGTGTTTTTTTGTGCAACCATAAAAAGGCAGTTAAAGCCTTGTGTATTTTTTGCACATCTGAGTGTTTTAGTATAAGAGGTATGGCCTGCATTGGATAGAGTAAACATGCAAATTACAGCATTTTAACCACTTCAGCACCGGAAGGTTTTACCCCTTCGAGACCAGAGCACTTTTCACAATTTGACATTGCGTCGCTTTAACTGGTAATTGCGCGGTCATGCAATGCTGTACCCAAACTAAATTTGTGTCCTTTTTTTCTCACAAATAGAGCTTTCTTTTGGTGCTATTTTATCACCTCTGCGGTTTTTATTTTTTGCGTTATACATAAAAAAAGAGCGACAATTGTGAAAAAAAAAACAATATTTTTTACTTTTTGCTATAATAAATGTCCCCAAAAATATTTTTAAAAAACACATTTCTTCATCAGTTTAGGCCAATATATATTTTTCTACATATTTTTGGCAAAAAAAATCGCAATAAGCGTATATTGATTGGTTTGCGCAAAAGTTATAGCGTCTACAAACTATGGGAAAGATTTATGGCATTTTTATGGCATTTTTATTCTTTTTTTTTTTTTACTAGTAATGGCGGTGATCTGCGATTTTTAGCGGTATTGCAACATTGCAGGAGACAGACCGGATACTTTTGACACATTTTTGGGACCATTGACACTTATATTGCAATCAGTGCTATAAAAATGCACTGATTGCTGTGTACATGACATTGGTAGGGAAGGGGTTAACACTGGGGGGCGATCAAGGGGTTAAATGTGTGTTCCCTCAGTGTGTTATAACTGTATGGGGATAGGACTGAGTAGGAGAGGAGACATTTCGCTGTTCCTACTTACTAGGAACAAACGACATGTCTCCTCTCCTCTGACAGCACAGGGATTTGTGTGTTTACACACACAAATGCCCGTGCTGGCGCTCGTGTACTCAATCACGCTTGGCCGGCGGTGATTGCGACCGCCGGCCAGGAGCATCGTGTCTACTGCCATGCAGCGGGCGGCTCTTAAAGGAACCCTGTACCCATACGGGGTTTCATGCAGCGGCAGGACCGTCTTAATAGCATCATGGGCTCCTGGGCAAAGTAATGCTCTGGGGCCCCTACAATGGAGACAGCATAGGTAAACAGACATCAAGTAGGTAGGAGGCAGACAAGCAGATCATCCCCTTTTGGGTGGAGCTTCGCATTAACTACATGAACAATCATTCTGTACAGCAAAGAAACAGTGGGAAAATACTACATACATAAAGTAACAAAGCTGTCCTGTACATATAATATAACTGCTAGATTGATGCCTCCCCAGCACTATGGCCTCTCTACACCCCAGATATCCCCCAGCACTCTGACCCCTCTACACCCCAGATATCCCCCCAGAACTCTGACCCCCCTACACCCCAGATATCCCCCCAGCACTCTGATCCCTCTACACCCCAGATATCCCCTGAGCACTCTGACCCCTCTACACCCTCGATATCCCCCAGCACTCTGACTACTCTACACCCCAGATATCCCCCAGGATTCTGACCCCTCTACACCCCAGATCCCCCCCCAGCACTCTGACCCCTCTACAGCCCATATATCCCCCCAGCACTCTGACCCCTCTACACCCCAGATATCCCCCCAGCACTCTGATCCCTCTACAACCTAGACATCCCCCCAGAACTCTGACCCCTCTACACCCCAGATATCCACCCAGCATTCTGACCCCTCTACACCCCATATATCCCCCGAGCACTCTGACCCCTCTACACCCTAGATATCCCCCAGCACTCTGACTCCTCTACACCCCAGTAGGGATGAGCTTCGAGTTCGAGTCAAAGTCATGTTCAACTCAAACATCGGCTGTTCGCAAGTTCGCTGAGCAGAAAACAATTTGTGGTGTTTGCGGCAAATTCGAATGCCGCGGAACACCCTTTAAAAGTCTATGGGGGAAATCAAAAGTGCTAATTTTAAAGGCTTATATTCATGGTATTGTCATAAAAAGTGTTTGGGGACCTGGGTCCTGCCCCAGGGGACATGGATCAATGCAAAAAAAGTTTTTAAAACGGCCGTTTTTTCGAGAGCAGTGATTCTAATAATGCTTAAAGTGAAACAATAAAAGTGTAATATCCCTTTAAATTTCATACCTGGGGGGTGTCTATAGTATGCCTGTAAAGGGGCGCATGTTTCCCGTGTTTAGAACAGTCTGACAGCAAAATGAACGTTCAAGTCCCATAGACGTCAATGGGGTTCTAACGTTTGTGCGAATTTTCGGTCCGTTTCGCAGGTTCTGGTGCGAACCGAACCGGGGGGGTGTTCAGCTCATCCCTAGCGGGAGCCTCCCTCCGTGCCATCATGGAAGCAGAGCAGCCCAAGGACAAGAAGAGAAGAAGACGCCGAGGCCACGGAGGAGATGCTGGATGAGAACACTGGAGGAAGAACCAGAAGAACAAGAAAAAGAAGAAGATGGAGGAAGAAACCGAAGGAAGATAGAAGAAAGAAGAAAGAAGAAGCATTTAAATAAAGGAATTGTCAAAAACTGTCTCTTGTCATTTTTAACATTTTTGACAGTTTTTTTTGTGAAATGGTAGGGGTACTTTTGTACCCCCTTACCATTTCACACAGGGGGGAGGGTCGGGATCTGGGGGTCCCCTTGTTAAAGGGGGCTTCCAGATTCTGATAAACCCCCCACCTGCAGACCCCCACAACCACCACCCAGGGTTGTGGGGATGAGGCCCTTGTCCTCATCAACATGGGGACAAGGTGTTTTTGGGGGCTACCCCAAAGCACCCTCCCAATGTTGAGGGCATGTGGCCTGGGACGGTTCAGGAGGGGGGGCGCTCTCTCGTCCCCCCCTCTTTTCCTGTGGCCTGCCAGGTTGCGTGCTCAGATAAGGGTCTGGTATGGATTCTTAGGGGGACCCCCCGCAACGTTTTTTTTTTTAAATTTTGGCGCGGGGTTCCCCTTAAAATCCATACCAGACCAGCAGGGTCTGGTATAGATTTTGAGGGGGACTCCACGCCTTTTTTTTTTTTTAATTTTGGCCGGGGTTCCCCTTAATATTCATACCAGACCTGAAGGGCCTGGTATGGAATTTAGGGAGACGCCCACGTCATTTTTTTTCTAAATTCTGGTTTGGGGTTCACCTGTGTGGAATTCCCATGCCGTTTTTATCAATGAACTTCTATGTGTATTGTCGGACCAGCAATGCATTAATAGCCGCGAGTAGTTTTAAATGACTTTTTTTCCTTTGAAATGTCATTTTGCTGTCAGACTGTTCTAAACACGGGAAACATGCGCCCCTTTACAGGCATACTATAGACACTCCCCAGGTATGAAATTTAAAGGGATATTACACTTTTATTGTTTCACTTTAAGCGTTATTAAAATCACTGCTCCCCGAAAAAACGGCATTTTTAAAACTTTTTTTTGCATTGATCCATGTCCCCTGGGGCAGGACCCAGGTCCCCAAAAACTTTTTATGACAATAACTTGCATATAAGCCTTTAAAATTAGCACTTTTGATTATTCATGTTCGTGTCTCATAGACTTTAACGGTGTTTGTGTGTTCGAACACATTTTTTGCCTGTTCGCATGTTCTGGTGCGAACCGAACAGGGGGTGTTCGGCTTATCCCTACACCCCAGATATCCCCCAGCACTCTGACCCCTCTACACCCTAGATATCCCCCTAGCACTCTGACCCCTCTACACCCCAGATATCCCCCAGCACTCTGACCCCTGCACCCCAGATATCCCCCCAGCACTCTGATCCCTCTACACTCCAGATATCCCCCCAGCACTCTGACCCCTCTACACCCCAGATATCTCCTAGCACCCTGACCCCTCTGCACCCCCGATATCCCCCCAGCACTCTAACACCTCTACATCCCAGATATCCCCCCAGCACTCTGACCCCTCTGCATTTCAGATATCCCCTCAGCACTCTGACCCCTCTACACCCCAGATATCTAACCAGCACTCTGAACCCTCTACACCCCAGTTATCCCCCCAGAACTCTGACCCCTCTACACCCCAGATATCCCCCCCAGCACTCTGACCCCTCTACACCCCAGATATCCCCCCCAGCACTCTGACCCCTCTACACCCCAGATATCCCCCCAGCACTCTGACCCCTCTACACCCCAGATATCTAACCAGAACTCTGATCCCTCTACACCCCAGATATCCTCCCAGCACTCTGACCCCTCTACATCCTAGATATCCCCCCAGCACTCTGACCCCTCTACATCCCAGATATCTCCCAAGCACTCTGACCCCTCTACACCCCAAATATCCCCCCAGCACTCTGACCCTTCTACATCTCAGATATCCCCCCAGCACTATGACCACTCTACATCCCAGATATCCCCCCAGCACTCTGACCCCTCTACACCCCAGATATCCCCCCACTACTCTGATCCCTCTACATCCCAGATATTCCCCCAGCACTCTGACCCCTCTACATCCTAGATATTATCCTCAGCACTGTTACCATATAGCATAAGATACCCCTTGTATTGTGACCCCACTACATCCCTGATACCCCCTACACTGTGGCCTCTTCACATCCCTGATACCTTTAGCACTATAGCCACCCAAGCTACCCCAAGCATTGCTACACCCTATACACCCCAGATCCCCCTCAGCATTGTTTTTTCCCCATACACCCTTGATATCCCCCAGCACCATTATTCCATCCATGTAGTACACCCTTTTTCAGTGGAGATACAGTGCATGTAAACTTTTGGCTATGTGCCCACCTTCAGCACTGGACTCACCTATACCAACCAAGCAGGCAGAAGGAGGGGCGGAGGAGGGAGCATCCCTCCGGGCATTCCAAGCCCTTCGTTGCAAACAGTTCTGGACAGCTGGGCTCACCATGACACCATCCACAATGTAACTTTTGCAGGTGGGCTCTCAGTGCTGCCAACTCAGCAGCTCCCACTTCAGCTCCTACCCCTCAGCCTTTGAGTCCCGAGCATTCAAGCTGCATGGGGCGGGGTCAGAGCATCACTGACGCTCCAGCCCCGCCCCTCCCTGCTGGCTGTGAATTAATAGGTATCGTTCTGTACAGCCCAGCGCACCACTGCCAGCCTGCCTCCCCAGTGTATCGATCACTCTTAGTGCCATCATGGTGCCCCCAATTTTGGGACAGTGTGGGCTCAAGGACCAGCTGCTTTGGGGAAAGTGCAGGGGCCCACTCATTAAGACAGCCCTGCGCAGCGGTGCCATTGTGCTGCAGTATATGTGTGTGTGAGCCGGTAGGGAACTAGTTAAAGAGGTGACATCTCCCAAAGTGCGAGAGAGGGAGGGTTGCCCAAGCTTCTAGCTCCTTTACAATTTTTGTTATTAAAGGTGGGTAGTTGAGAATATATAAGTAGGATGGCTCTCAGCCTATGTGTATGCCCAAGTAGGTGATATATTGAGTGGCTAAAGTAAATGGAAAAGACAATCACCATTTAGCAGACAACCGGGGGTGTAGCGCCAGAACCTCGCTTTTGTCAAAATTAATTCTGAAGCCGAAGCTGACTCGAAAGACCACAAACAGGTCATGTAGTGTATCAAAATCTGAGAGAGGATTGGAGGATAACAGTAGTATATCATCCGCAAATAAAGCAGATCGGAAAGCCAATAGTGACACCACTGACACCAGCAGATGAGTTAGGGATTCTAGATAGAGGTTCAATCGCTATATTAAAGAGCAAATGGGAGAGGGGACATCCCTGTCTTGTTCCCTTAGTCAGAGGTATGGTGTCTGATATAATATCTGGAGAAACAAGGCGAGCCATCAGGGATGCATACATTTGGTGTAAAAAGTGCGCAATCGAACTCAAAAAACCGAATGCATTTATTACTTTACATAGCCACGAAAAACTAATATTATCGAATGCCTTTTTGGCATCTAGAGTGATGATAATAATATCTTGACCTGGATGTGATTTGGCATATTCTAGCGCTAGCAAGACTTTGCAAATTTTCTACAACGCCGAACGTCCTGAAACGCAGCCCGATTGAGCTGGGTGAAGCAAGGAAGGTAGTAAGACAGCTAGTCATGAGGCAACTATTTTAGAGAGAATCTTAACATCTACGTTGATCAACAAGATTGGCCGATACGAACCTGGGTGCAATGGGTCTTTCTCTTTTTTGGATATTAGTTTAATGTGCGTCCTGAGTTCCTGTGGGGAGATATGAGCCCCCTTCCCATATGGCGGTAAACACATGTTTCAAAGTATCAGGGATGAAATCTCTAGTCAATTTGTAAAATTCGGCAGTGTATTCATCAGGGCCTGGGGCCTTGGATGAGGCTAAGGATTTAATCGTTGTTTGAATGTCTTTCACTGAGATGGGAGCATTAAGAGCATTCTCCACCATTACCAGCTCTCAGAATAGAGGGATGTATAATAGTCAGTAAGCAGTTTACTAATTTCTGCAGGGGAGGTAACGTGGGAGTCAGCAGTATTCTTTAGAGCAGAAATATAGGTAGGTCATCCAGGACCTGTACACAGTCTGACCAAAAGTTTGCCCGCCTTGTTACCAAATCTGTAGAAACACAGTGTAGAGTAGAGATGAGCCCGATGTTCAAGTCAAACGTAATTTCGACTCGAGCATCGGGTGTTCGCCCGTTTGCCAAACAGAAAACAATATGCGGCGTTTGTGGCAAATTCGAAAGCCGCAAAGTCTATGGGACACTAACATGAAAAACCAAAAGTGCTCATTTTAAAGGCTTATATGCAAGCTATTGCCATAAAAAGTGTTTGGTGACCCGGGTCATGCCCCAGGGGACATGTATCAATGCAAAAAAAAGCTTTAAAAACTTCTGTTTTTTCAGGAGCAGTGATTTTAATAATGCTTAAAGTGAAACAATAAAAATAAAATAAAGGTTCTAAGAAAAGGGGAATTGGCGCTGTTCTGCTATATGTGCATTAAATGTGGTTCCTATAAAGATGCATATATAAAAAACATATATAAAAAAGAATTGTATGTGAGTGCAACAGATGTGCTCTTGGGAGCTATAATTAAGTGCAAAAAAGCTCCACCAACCAATGCTATACAATAAAGTGCAATGTGCTGAAAAAAAAAAGAAAAAAAAAAAATATTTATATATATATATATATATATATATATATATATATATATATATATATATATATATATATATGTGTGTTTGTGTGTGTGTACCCAAAAATACCTATTTTTTTATAAAGTGAAAACAATGTCCCAAAAAATTTGTATGCAGAGAAAATCCTTGAATGTGTCCCTCTGATGGAAAGACTGTAAACTTAGTGCAGCAAGTGTTCCCCGTCTTCCACTACACCCCCACTCGTGCTCTCACTCACCGGACCGCCCAACCCCTGCAGGAGTAAAAGGCATGCAGATAGACTCCAGCGATGATGAACCCAGGAAACGGTCCTCAGCCCTCTGTTGTATATCCTTCTTTGGTGTTACGATATCCCCAGTATTAAACATCCATGTGCAGCAAAAAAGAGATATATCTCATAGCGTGAATCCGAAAAAAGTGGATTTATTAAGTTAGTCAATAAAACTTTAAAAACAGGAGCTGACAGCGCTGCACAAGCCGGTTCAAAGCCTGGAGGGCAGCGTGGTTGAGCGTGCGTTCCACCGCCCACCTGCCTGAAACCGGAAGACTCCACGTAAACCAGACAAGAGATTGACGTATGCGTATCACGAGGCCATAGGCCCTATCCATATAGTCCTTAATTCTAGTATACTCCATCTATTATACTCCATCCACGGTTTCTCATTTCTCCTTTTTTTGCTGATGTTCTTCTTGTTAGATAGGTTTCTTTTGTGGCCTTTTCCCATACATAATTCTTAGTAGTTGAGTTTGGGGGCTGAACCTTCCTACTGCCCATATATCTCTTTTTTGCTGCACATGGATGTTTAATACTGGGGATATCGTAACACCAAAGAAGGATATACAACAGTGGGCTGAGGACCGTTTCCTGGGTTCATCATCGCTGTAGTCTATCTGCATGCCTTTTACCCCTGCAGGGGTTGGGCGGTCCTGTGAGTGAGAGCACGAGTGGGGGTGTAGTGGAAGACGGGGAACACTTGCTGCACTAAGTTTACAGTCTTTCCATCAGAGGGACATTCAAGGATTTTCTCCTTGAATGTCCTTTCAGTATATTTTATATATTTCATCACTTGATTTGTGATCTGGACTTTTCACGTATTTACGTTGGGGACTTTACTGAAATGGTTTAATTGTTTAATAAGTATATATCACATGCTTTTTCATCATACTTGGAACGTTTACAGATTTTTATTTTTATAGATATTTTTCGGTACATATATATATATATATATATATATATATATATATATATATATATATATATATATATATATATATATATATATATTTTTTTTTTTTTTTCAGCACATTGCACTTTATTGTATAGCATTGGATGGTGGAGCTTTTTTGCACTTAATTATAGCTCCCAAGAGCACATCTGTTGCACTCACATACAATTCTTTTTTATATATGTTTTTTATATATGCATCTTTATAGGAACCACATTTAATGCACATATAGCAGAACAGCGCCAATTCCCCTTTTCTTAGAACCTTTGTTGAGTTGAATTTCACCCAGGTGATATTCTGTGTCAGGGGGGCTGCAGTTCTTTTTTTCCCTTCTTTCCTAAGCGCGGAACTATTGTTATTTAATAAAAATAAAATATTCCTTTAAATATCGTGCCTGGGGGGTGTCCTTAGTATGCCTGTAAAGTAGCACATTTTTCCCGTGTTTATAACAGTACCACAGCAAAATTACATTTCTAAAGGAAAAATGTCATTTAAAATTGCTTGCGGCTGTAATGTATCGTCGGGTCCCGGCAATGTAGATAAAAAATCATTGAAAAAAACAGCATGGGTCTCCCCCCCCCTCCCCAGTCCATTACCATGCCCTTTGGGTCTGGTATGAATATTAAGAGGAACCCCGCACCCAAATTAAAAAAAAATTGCGTTGGGGGTCCCCACAAAATCCATACCAGGCCCTTCAGGTCTGGTATGGATTTTAAGGGGAACCCCGAGCCAAAATGTTTAAAAAATGGCGTGGGCCCCCCCAAAATCCATACCATGCCCTTATCTGAGCATGCAACCTAGCAGGCCACAGGAAAAGAGGGGGGCACAAGAGAGCGCCCCCCCTTCTGAACCGTACCAGGCCACATGCCCTCAACATGGGGAGGATGCTTTGGGGTCGCCCCCAACACACCTTGTTCCCATGTTGATGGGGACAAGGGCCTCATCCCCACAACCCTTGCCCGGTGGTTGTAGGGGTCTGCAGGCGGGGGGCTTGAGCCCCCGTTAACGGGAGGACCCCCAGATCCTGCCCCCCCTATGTGTATCGGGTACATTGTACCCCTACATATTCACCAAAAAAGTGATGAAATGCTAAAACTGTATACGAGACAATTTGGGACAAGTCCTTCTGATGTTACGTGACATCACATAACGTCAGAGGGGGCGGGGTCACCAATTTATGTCACCGGGTGGCCCCGCCCTCAGCTATATAACAGCTGTCATCGCGTAGAAGCTTCAGTCAGCGGGAGCCTCCCATGGAGGCAGAGTTTTTTCCATTTTTTTATTGGGTTCACCAGACGCTGTGAATGGACATCGCGGGACAGTTTTTTTTTTTTTTCATAAAGGACTTGTCCCCAATTGTCTCTTGTCATTTTTAACATTTTGACACTTTTTTTGGTGAATGTGTAGGGGTCAGTGTTAATTTTGTCGACTAAAAAGACTAAAACATTTTAGTCGACTAAATGAATATTATTTTAGTAGACTAAAATACGACTAAAACTAAAACAACTGAAATTACTAAAATACGACTAAAACTAAAATGCCATTTTAGTCAAAAGACTAAGACTAAAACTACATTGAAATTTGACTTCCAAATTAACACTGGTCTGTAGTGCATGTTCATACCTCAATGTAATAATAAATAACATATTAGATTTTTTACTTGTAGAGAATTGTTAACTAATGCATTACAATTGAATTACACCCATTAGATTAGTCGACTAAAATATACTGGAGATTTTAGTCGACTAAAATATACTGGAGATTTTAGTCGACTAAAATATACTGGAGATTTAGTCGACTAAATACGACTAAACCTAAAACAATTGCAGAAGACTAAAATGGGACTAAAATGCCATTTTAGTCCTAAGACTAAGACTAAAACAAAATCGAAATTTGCTGCCAAAATTAACACTGGTAGGGATACAATGTACCCGATACCTATTTACATGGGAGGGTGAGATCTGGGGGTCCCATTGTTAAAGGGGGCTTCCAGATTCTGATAAGCCCCCCGCCCGCAGACCTCCACAACCACCTGGCAAGGGTTGTGGGGAATTGTTCCACTTTAAGCATTATTAAAATCACTGCTCCCGAAAAAACGTTTTTAAAACTTTTTTCTGCATTGATACATGTCCCCTTGGGCAGGACCCGGGTCCCCAAGAACTTGTTATGGCAATAACTTGCATATAAGCCTTTAAAATGAGCACTCTTGATTTCTCATGTTCGTGTCCTATAGACTTTAATGGTGTTCACATGTTCGTACAAATTTTTTGCCTGTTCGCAAGTTCTGGTGCGAACCGAGCCGGGGGGGGGGGTGTTTCGGCTCATCCCTAATGTAGAGTAAGATGTCTTAGCTGCTTCTTGTTGATCTGCCAATAGATCAAAGTTCCGTTTGGTGCGCTGCCAGACTTATGTTATCTAAGGTGCGAGTGTGTGTTAGAGTTGCATGTGCTGATTGTAAGGTTTTACTATACTGCTGTCGGGAGTGTCTTTTGAATTGGGTAGTATAAGAAATAGCTTTCCCTGTAAGGGTAGAGGCCTTGGATAGAATGAGGAAGGAAATCCACTCCTGGTGGAGTATCCCTACTGACATCCTAATAGGTAGCATCTGGAAACGTATAGGACCCCCTGGGAGCACAGTGCCTTCAATTGCCGAGACTACCAGTGGTGTAGCGAGGGGAGAAAGGGTAAGCTTCATAGAAGAAGCAGTTCTCCAGTCCATAAAATTGCCGGCAGCCCCGGAGTCCAGATATGCTAGGGTCGATAGGGGAGAAGGGCCTACATGGAGGAACACCGGAAGAAGAAGACGAGAAGGTGATGTTTCTGGGTCCAATACTCCACCTTCCAAATGTATTAGACCCGAGCGTTTCCCGGACAAAGTGAGCAGGAGTCACGAAGATGACCCTTGCCCCCACAATAAAGACACAAGCCTAGAGTTCTGCGCCTAGCATGTTCTTCGGGGGTTAGTCTAGTCCGGCCTAGCTGCATAGGTTCCTCAGCAGGCAGAGGATGCTCCACAGAGCGACGGGGGAAGAGTTCTGGCTGACTAGGACCTAGAGGGTGCTGGCGTTTTTTTTCTAGGAACCTCTCCTGGAAACGAATGTCAATCTGATTGCACAAGGAAATTACATCGTCCAGACCGGCGGGGATGGCTCTTCCTGCTAATTCGTCCTTCACTCGGTCAGAGAGGCCATGTAAAAAGGTTGCGATCAAGAACTCATTGTTCCAGCTCAATTCAGCTGTGAGAATACGGAACCGAAGCGCATATTGTCCCACTGAACAAGATTCTTGGCGAAGGAGCAAAAGGGCACTAGCCGCTGAAGAAACCCGAGCTGGCTCCTCGAAGATATTACGAAAGAGCTTCAAGAAGTCGGACAGGCTGGAAACCACCGGGTCATTCTTCTCCCACACGGGGGCAGCCCAAGCTAAAGCTTCACCAGAGAGGAGGGAAATGATATAGGCTACCTTAGCCCAATCAGACAGAAAGTTTTGAGGCTGGAGCTCAAAATGAATGGTGCATTGGCTGAAGAAGCCCTTGGAGTCCCCAGAGAAACGGGACGGAGCTGGCAGTAAATATGAATGTGTGGCTGCGACTGGTGCGATAGGTGCAGCTGCTGATTGTACTTGAGGCTGCAGGTTTGGGTCTCCCAAGGAGGCCTGGAGCTGCTCGAAGCGGGAAGCCAGATCCTGAAGGAATAGCGTCACCTGAGTCTGATTAGATTCCTGGGTCTCAAGTCTGCGAAATATGCCCTGCAATGGATCGGCTGCAGGAAGTGGCACGTCAGCCGGGTCCATGGCTGATCAAACTGTCAGGTCACCTTGAGGCTAGGTGACAGATGCACACTGTTGGGATCAGGAGTGCACCGCAAGGCAGTGGACCCTACGGCTGACTGCTGCGGATGGAAGTCCGGGTATAAGGAAGGCAGGATCGCTGGAACACCAACACGGATCCCACCGGGGTTAGAGCGTAGGATTCCCTGGGGAGTGGAGTCTAAGAGGCAGTAGGTGTTCACCAGAGCCTCTAGTGGTGAGGATGGACTGGGCTGCAACTGGCTCCAGGTCGTGACCCCCAGCTCACACCCACAGTAGGCAACAGAAGGATAAAGATAGTAAAGGAATAAGCCATGGTCAGGGCCACAAGCAGACAAGGACAACAGGGTACACGCCAAGGTTCAGGGTCACAGGCAAACAAGGATAGTCGGGGACACGCCAAAAG
This sequence comes from Lithobates clamitans, assembly GCA_037952925.1. Classification (NCBI taxonomy): domain Eukaryota; kingdom Metazoa; phylum Chordata; class Amphibia; order Anura; family Ranidae; genus Lithobates; species Lithobates clamitans. The sequence continues at coordinate 1,287,903 of JBBGZY010000598.1, forward strand.
GTCAGGGTCACGAGCAGACAGGAATAGTATAGAACACGCCAAGGTCGGTAACAGAGATAAATGTAGAGCACACGGCAGGCAGGAACAGGAAGCCAAACACACAAAGGTTGATCAGCAGGGCTGACCTGCAGTGCAGAGGTTAATATAGAGTTCTCTGATAGGAGCTGGGGTGGAGCCATGCTAGAGGAGAGTTAATAAAAGCAGTCAGGTGAGAGACAGCTGGTCTTTGGAGATGAACACATGGAAACAGGTAGGCTGACAAACAGACTCTATTGCATAACCATGACAATAATCTTTAGGTGATCATTGTCACTTTGATGAGCCATGTCTTTTGAATAAGGGATTAAAAAAATGTTAATATGTTATAGGGCCTCATGACAGTCATCCTTTCATCAGTACAATGGGGCATCAGTGAGGGGCATCAGTACATTGAAAATCCTCTAGGGTAGAGTTGCGTAACAGGTAAATAACTCAAACAAATATAAAGATAAAGAAATCAAAAATAACAAAGCCAAGTGGAAAAATCACCTAGTGTACACTAGTGGTGACTCCACGTTTTTCCACATGGGGACCATCGCCCATGCAGAGCTCCCGTCAGATGCTTGCTCCTCTCTCGGGTGTGACATTTGAGCCTTGGGGGGGGGGAGGGGAGAAGGAGGGGAATGAAGAAAGAGGGGGAAGGGGGACAAGAGGGAAGGAGACCTGCTAAAAGCCGGCAGGAGTAGTCAGTACATGAGTATTCAAATAGAACTCAGAGTTTTAACCCACCGAGGGAGCAAGAGTTCGGCTGAAAATAAAGGTGTATAGAAAGCTACACATAAACCAATTGCTGTTAAAATAATGCATAACTAACAAAAACAAATGTAACATTGTACATAACAGACTAGGAAGGGAGTAGAAAGTAAAGTTACTAGTTCCCAACAGGACTCTAGAATCTGCATTGTTTCAAGCATAATTCAGCGAATTATGCTTGGTTGGCAAAATGACTACTTTTGTATGGGGGCTTCTTAGGACTGTGTTGGCTCCTAGATGAGGCCTGGGAGGCTTTAACAGCGTTTGAGGGAGAGTCATCAGCAGGATTATTATGCTCCCTGTCCATGTCAGAAGGATTATTGATGTAGTGCTCCGCGTCCGCTGGAGATGAGAAAGTGTGTTCTAGTGAACTAGTGTTCTGTGTGCTGGTCGATGCGATGAGCACACTCAATGACACATGGGTGCGGAGGCCAAGTTGCTCAGCAATGGTTTTGCCACAGAGGTTTGTGAGCTGTGCATTAGAGATTAATTCTGGTAGGCCAATAATCTTCAGGTTATTTCGCTGTGAGCGTTTCTCTAAATCATCTAGTTTGTCCCACAGGTCTCTATTGGAGTGCGAGAGGCATGCAAGGACAGCAGAGTTAGCTGTATTATCATCTTCTAGTGAGGAGATCCATTCCTCTGCATGAGAGATCCTTTGAGCCTGGGCCTGGAATTCCACATGCAACTGCTCCAGTCCCCTCTGCACTGCAGCATCTACTGTGGCAGCCAGCATGGGTGTGAGGAGGGCAACAGCCGCTTGAGCTATGCCTGCAGGAGAGGTGGGATCGCTAGCCATTGTGTCTGTGTGAGACAGTATCGTGTCAATAGCGCAGGGGGCGAGCGCCATCTTGGCCGTGGCCCCTGTTCTATAAGCCGAGGGCTGCATTGTAGAGGAGAGCGATCGGTTGTTGGATCGCTCCACAAACCGATCTATGAGGGTCCAGAGACAGAGGTGGGTGACTCCGAGGAGATGGTAGGCTTTTTAGGCTGACTTTTGAGAGGAGTGCAGCGGGAGCTGGCTCTGCCTACCTCCTCCTCATGTGACGCTTGAACCGGAAGTAGCTATTTTTGCATTCTGATGTAAAATAATTCACAGGGAAGTGCTTTAATACAAGTATTGGGACACAGCATAGGATAAAGTAGTGCAAATTGGCCAGCAGTAGGACAATTTTAGGCCTAAATTCACTAGAGGTAAAGAGCACAGATGGGTTTACTGTATTACTACAAGAATTAAGAGACTCCAAATGATAGGGCAGTATAAAATTACTAAAAGAACTGTGAGACTACAGAGGATACAGCAGTGAAATAAATTGCCCAGCAGCAGAAGAGTTTTAATTATGGATAACAGGACTAAGTTGTGTATGCATAACTATTATTTTACTATCATGTTAGGTGGTTTGAGGGTTGGTTTGCACCACACAAAAGCACTCCAGATCAGTTCCAGGTGCGTTTCTGCATGCACGTTTTTAACACATTTTTGACTCGTTCCAGTGCATTTTTGATGTAAAACGCACTGGACTGCATGTGGTGTAAACTGACCCTGAGGACACACTATTCTTCCACTTAGTTTTTGTTTTTGTTTTTTCAAGTGATCCAGCAGCCTGCTTCGAACAAAAGGCAGCTCCAAGAACAGATGGTCAGCAGTCAGTGAATACCTAAAACAGGCCCTATCAACATAAAAACCTTTAAAATCAAAAATAAATGAAATCCATAAAATAAAGCCACTGTTTTGAAAAAACAAAACATAATAATTAAAAAAAACAAAACAAACATAGTTTGACATGGACAGGACGTGAGCTAAAAATGACTCAACTCAACTACTTAATAAAACTAAACGCAAAAAAGACCATACATAATAATAAGAACAAAAAGACAGCAAAGGGATTGATAGCTCAAAGGGCTAGCAATCAAAATAAAAGCTCAACTTTTTAACTGATTCTTATCTCTCCCTATGTGGTTTGTCAGCTTTCCCTATCCATTCCCTACAGCTTCCAGCTATAGGGTGTATTTACTATTTACAGCTTCCAGTTTTTTTATTTTTTGTCAAAGCTTAATTGAACAAGCTAGAAGCTGATTGGCTACCATGCACAGCTGCACCAGATTTTGCACTCTCCAGTTTTAGTAAATCTATCCCTATGTTTGTTATTTGCCTCCCCTTTATAGTGAAGGGGCTAGTTTTTTTTCAAAAGTCCCCTTATTGGCCCTTCTAAGCCAGCTAGTCATAGTTCAAAGGCATAGTTCATAGTTCAGTGCATTATGGCTAAAAAAAAGTCCAGGCAAATATAAACAAAAATGTATAAATATTAAACTTGCAAGATTCACCTCCAACCCATGGTAGAAGGGAACGTGAACTTCATCCTACCTCTGAGTTACATTGCCCATGATTGCAATCAGAATTAAAGCTTAAAACAGTTTTCTGAGTGACCCTAATCTCCCCTAAGCAGTTTGTCTGCTTACCCTATCCTCTTACTTCAGCTGCTTATCTACACTGTCACTATGGCTGCTCTGTGCCATCTCTTTTATAGCAAGGGGGCTGGTTTATTCAAAAGCCCCTGTCATGTCACATTCGGCTACCCATCACATTTTGCTACCTGCTGGAGTGCGCATGCGCAAAGCCATATGCGTTCCAACACTGTTGTAAGACCACTTTGCCACAGGGCCCCTCGCAGTCTCACTTCGCTCGCGACGCTTCGAACACGGCCTCACTTTGCTCGGCATAATTATAATCTATGTCCACTTGGATGGTGGGGCTTGAACCTGGACTCAGGGGTGTGGCCACAAAATTCTGCGCAAGCGCAGATTGCCACAGTGTTGGAACGCATATGGCGGCGGCGTGCATGCACAGTTCAGCGGGTCGCCATGTGTGACGCTACACCACTTCTAAGGTTTTTGGCAACGGTTGGCATTATGATTTAAAAAAAAATTCAGTCAAAATTTCACCGGGATTATGAATCTTGAGGTTCAGTGACACGGGCAGTGAAACAGGTGAGTATTAACTGTTTTCTTTGAAGGGATTGCCCATTTTCAGCTTTTAAAAATAATGAGACACGTTAAAGATGAATCTAAAACCTGCAGAAGGACTGTGACCTATGGGATTGTTCCTGGAAAAAAGATTATCACACAGTACATCAGACCTAAAAATGATTTACATTTTGATACACCTTAGATATGAACCCAAATACATTATACAGTACTCTGTTCTGATCTGTGATCTGTGTGTTTGCAGAGATTTTTTTTTTCCATATGAGTAAATTCAAGCAAGTCAGAGGAGATGTTTACTATATGACAGGAGGAAATGATTCATGATAACTGGCCAATAGACCATCTGGTCCTGTGATACAGTACTAAACATCTTAATGATTTTGGCTACCCCTCTGATTGTATTAGGATCATTAGGCTTATTTACGGGATATGGAACTGTACATTTTTTATGGAATTGTAAGTTGTTTTTTTTTTAAGCAAACCCCAAGGCTTTCTGTGGTAATGGGAGTTTTATGTGGGTCATGATGTCAGGAAATATTACCAGGTTCACCGTAAGTGTTTTTGTAGCCAGCTGGCCATGTTTAACATTGTCTTTATGACACAGTTATCCTAAAGAGTTTATTTTAAGTCTGTAAGTACAGCAAAAAGTGACCTACCAAACTGGAGTCAGGTCAAGAAAAACAAGAAGTCCCGATTGACTGGGACTGTGAGGTTGGAATAAGACAAATGTCTACTAAATTGAGCCTTGTAAAAATTGTAATTCTTTTCTAGCACTGTTAATCAAGAAAAAGCTACAGCAAGTTACAATTAGATTACAGTATGGGGCCAGGCAAACAGCTAAAATTCACAGTTGAGATACATAAATGTGAATTGTACGCCTTACCACATAATTTGAAATTCTTTGTCATGGCGCCACCGTATTTGATGGGCATGGGGAAAGGGGTGTTCCCAAAGCTCATAGTTTATTGTGATGCACCTTTTTAAATCTTCCATTTAGCTTTCTTTTGGGCTCCTGGAATCAGTTAACGTGACATCTCAGAGCTGCAAAAGAAAGTTGGTTCTGGAAGACTGCCCTCTGCCAGAGGCTGTGATCACAGGTCTACATGAGTAACCGGTCTCCACATAATGCCAACCCTGTGTCACTGACTGAGTCTGAGTGGTCAGTATTTGTTTTAAAAATGAGCTTGGTGAATTCCTAAATACACAAAATATTCCTGGCAAATAATAATTATAGGTAATAACACCAGGGGTAGTTGATCCAGCGAGTATCAGACTGCCTCCCAGGGGTTCAGGAAGGAATTTTTGGAGCAAATTGGATCATTCTTTAATTTTTTTTTTGCCTTCCTCTGGATCATCTGTGGGTATAGGATTGTACATATGCAGGTTTTTTATTCATTTTATTTTTTCTATTGGTTGAACTAGATGGAGGTGCGTCTTTGACTAGAGAGTTGTAGAAAATGGTGTTAAATGAGCCAGTGCCTGCACCCGAGCATAGTGAGTAAAGGCTCGTACACACTATTTTCATACAAGTAAATTTCATACAATTTTTGTATAGTGTGTACACAAGTTTCTACAGCCGATTCCGACTTTTCGTACGAAAATTCCCAAAGGGACAAACTCTTAAACTTTTAGTTTATTAGTTCCGATTTCTTGTAAAACAACGAGGAAAATCAGACGATCATTCACCCAATTTTCCTATGGTGTGAACCCCACATAAATGAGCACTCTGCTACAGTGTATAAATGTGTACTAAGCCTTTAACAATAAAATGTCACATTAATACAGTATCTCACAAAAGTGAGTACACCCCTCACATTTTTTAAAAATATTTTATATCTTTTCATGTGACAACACTGAAGAAATTACACTTTGCTACAATGTAAGTTAGTGAGTGTACAGCTTGTATAACAGTGTAAATTTGCTGTCCCCTCAAAATATCTCAACACACAGCCATTAATGTCTAAATCGCTGGAAACAAAAGTGAGTACGCCCCTAAGTGAAAATGTCCAAATTTGGCCCAAAGTGTCAATATTTTGTGTGGCCACCATTATTTTCCAGCACTGTCTTAACCCTCTTGGTCATGGAGTTCACCAGAGCTTCACAGGTTGCCACTGGAGTCCTCTTCTACTCCTCCATGACGACATCACGGAGCTGGTGGATGTTAGAGACCTTGTGCTCCTTCACCTTCCATTTGAGGATGCCCCACAGATGCTCAATAGGGTTTATGTCTTGAGACATGCTTGGCCAGTCCATCACCTTTACCCTCAGATTTTTTAGCAAGGCAGAGGTCATCTTGGAGGTGTGTTTGGGGTTGTTATCATGTTGGAATACTGCCCTGCAGCCCAGTCTCTGAAGGGAGGGGATCATGCTCTGCTTCAGTATGTCACAATACATGTTGCCATTCATGGTTCCCTCAATGAACTGTAGCTCCCCAGTGCCGGCAGCACTCATGCAGCCCCAGACATGACACTTCCACAACCATGCTTGACTATAGGCAAGACACAGTTGTCTTTGTACTCCTCACCTGGTTGCTGCCACACACGTTTGACACCATCTGAACCAAATAAGTTTATCTTGGTCTCATCAGACCACAGGACATGGTTCCAGTAATCCATGTCCTTAGTCTGCTTGTCTTCAGCAAACTGTTTGCAGGCTCTCTTGTGCATCATCTTTAGAAGAGGCTTCCTTCTGGGACGACAGCCATGCAGACCAATTTGATGCAGCGTGCCGCGTATGGCCTGAGCACTGATAGGCTGACCCCCCACCCCTTCAACCTCTGCAGCAATGCTGGCAGCACTCATACATCTACTTCCCAAAGACAACCTCTGGATATGATGCTGAGCACGTGCACTCAACTTCTTTGGTCGACCATGGTGAGGCCTGTTCTGAGTGGAACCTGTTTCGTTAGAGTTCTGTATGGTCTTGGCCACCGTGCTGCAGCTCAGTTTCATGGTTTTGGCAATCTTCTTATAGCCTAGGCCATCTTTATGTGGAGCAGCAATTCTTTTTTTTTTCAGGTACTCAGAGGGATCTTTGCCATGTGGTGCCATATTGAACTTCCAGTGACCAGTATGAGAGACTGAGAACGATAACACCAAATTTAATACACCTGCTCCCCATTCACACCTGAGACCTTGTAACACTAACGAGTCACATTTCATCGGGGAGGGAAAGTGACTAATTAAGCCCAATTTGGACATTTTCACTTAGTGGTGTACTCACTTTTGTTACCAGCGGTTTAGACATTATTGGCTGTGTGTTGAGTTATTTTGAGGGGACAGCAAATTTACACTGTTATACAAGCTGCACACTCACTACTTTACATTGTAGTAAAGTGTCATTTCTTCAGTGTTGTCACATGAAAAGATATAATAAAATATTTACAAAAATGTGAGGGGTGTACTCACTTTTGTTCGATACTGTATACTGAAGAAACGTTGGTCTTCTTTCTTTACAGAAGTGTGGTACATTAACTAATACATTAAAATGAACTAATCTTTATATTTTTGTTTTATAGTGCAGTCACACAGTCTACCTGATAGTCTAATATATAGTTGCCTCACAGCCTTCCCTATTTTCCCCATCATCGAACTTGCTACTCATAAACTTTATAAAAGAGTTAAAATAATCCAAGGCACTCACAGCTTTTTTATCTCCTTTATTGCTGTAATAAATCAAGGCCAAAAACAATTTAGCCAACGACCATTTTTCATAACAAAAAAAGGCTTTCTCAGGGTGTTGAAGGTGAACGCCTTGAAAAAGTGCATTTTTCATGTGAAATGGTCATTTCACTTTCGTGTCCCTGTTTCAAAGTGCACCAAGACCAAACTATGAGGAAGTTGAAGGAGTCTACTTAGGCATCCCTTAATTTCTGGAGTTTCTGACCAGAGTCTCCCTCTGGAAAACCCTAAGTGTCAAAAAGTAACTGTACCCCATAAACATCATACATGACTCATGGTAAACATGCCCTTTATCCTGTGATATTACTGATTTTTGAACCCATGGATTGCTCTTCAGAGGGCACCACATGTGTAAACAAGCTCTGAGCCTAGGTTCACACATATGCGATGTGGGAACCAGTGCGATTCCAGCACCAGTTCCTGCATTGCATCTCTCCGGCAGGCAGTTCACACTGCCCTCTGCGAACCGCTGCGGGTGTCATTACATTGTTAAACTCACACAGGAATAAGATCGCATAGGTGAGAACACCCATGCGATCCAATTCCAGTGAGGGGGAAAAAAAAGTCCCTGCACTATTTTCCTGCTAATCTAATGTGAGTTCAGCCATACAACTGTATGGCTGAACTCACATCGCACAGACATCGCATACTATTGGCACAGCAGTGCGGGAACGAATCACATGCGATGTCTGTGTTCGCACAAGTGTGAACCCAGGCTAACGCCAGTATATTCTTTGGAGTAACCTCTTGTCTGTAGCAATCCCAAAAAACTTCTGCTCAGCCAGGGGCCAGGAGAAGGAACACTATTTAACCCCCAGGCTCAAGTGCTTACCTCCTGTGGTGATCCAGACTGTGGCTCTGCACTCCATCTGCTCAGCTGGTAGACGGGGGAGGAACATGAGTAGTTAATGTTATCAGGAGTAAGTTCTTATCTTTATTCAGCAATTCTGACAATCTAATCTGAGTCCCAAAGTCAACTTCTATACAGATCCACCGGGTGATATAATTGCCGGGAACCGCAGCACAAGGATTACTCTGCCGGGACTATTTGATGATTTTTGGGCTCAGGCGGAGTAATCCTTGTGCTGCAGTTATCTGTATAGAAGTGGACTTTGGGACTCAGATTAGATTGTCAGAACTGCTGAATAAAGATAAGAACTTGTGCCTGATAACATTAACTAGTCATGTTCCTCCACCAGCTGAGCAGATGGAGCACAGAAACCACAGTGCAGTCTGGATCTTGTGTCCAGGTACCAGGCGGAAGGAGGTACCGGCTGTATATTACCTAAAGGTTTAACCACCTGATCACCCGGCGATCACCCAGGTTTTAGTGTCAGTTAGGGTCAGCGTCAGATTAGTGCCAGTAGCGCTAACATCCACACACGCACCATACACCTCCCATACTAGTATAGTGTCTGAACGGATCAATATTTTTGATCTGATCAGGACTATTTTAGCGTCCCCAGTAGTTTAGGGTCCCAAAAATGCAGCATTAGCTGGATCAACCCAGATACCTGCTAGCACCTGCATTCAGCCCCACCCTGCCCAGCCCACCCAAGTGCAGTATCAATTGATTACTGTCACTTACAAACACAACACAGATAACTGCAGCGTTCGCAGAGTCAGGCCTAATTCCTGCGAACTCTAATGCCCTGTACGCACGGTCGGATTTTCCGATGGAAAAAGTGGCTTGCCATCCTTCTGGTGAACTGGCAAGCACCAGCGGCCTAGTAAATACTGGTCCTACATCCAGCACTGCAGTATCACTTGGTGACGTGGCAAGTGCCATAAGTGCAATTCAAGCTGGTGCGGTGGTTAGCACAAGTAGTGTCCCGCAGCCACCAAGAAGACAAACACAGGCCCGTCAAGCCCATAATGCCCTTCCTGCAGAATATGCCAATCCTAATTGGGAGCCCACCACTTCTGCAGCACCCTTACTTCCCCCATTCACTGACCAACCTGGAATTCAGATGGAAACAGTTAATACATCACTTGATTTTTATTCACTGTTTTTCACGGAAGATCTCTATAGATCTATTGTGGACCAAAGCAATTTGTATGCGGGTCATTTCATCGCCGCTAATCACCATTTGACCCTTGCCAGAGAATAGAAACCTATTACGGTTTCTGATTTTAAGACCTTTCTGGGCCTATCCCTCCTCATGAGCATAACTAAAAAAAGCGAGTTGCGGTCATATTGGTCCACTAACCCAATTCACCATATGCCTGTGTTCTCTGCTTCCATGACCAGGATACGATACAAGTAGATCTTGCGGTTCATGCATTTTAATGACAATGAACTCTGTCGTCCTCGGGGTGACCCTGGATACAATCGGCTCCACAAAATTCGGCCCCTCGTGAACCACTTCAACCAACAGTTTGCAGCCTTGTTTACTCCCGATGAAGTTGTCTGTGTTGATGAGTCCCTGATTACATTTTCTGGCCGCTTGTCTTTCAAACAGTATCTTCCCAGCAAGTGTGCCAGATATGGGGTCAAGATGTATAAGCTCTGTGACAGGGCAATAGGCTATACATATAGATTTATGGTTTACAAGGGAAAAGGGAAAAGATAGTCACGTGGAGCCCAAGAACTGCCCAGACTACATAGGGAGCATTGGCAAGATTGTTTGGAAATTGGTGTCAAGTGGAAAGGGGTACCACTTGTACGTGGACAATTATTACACCAGCGTGCGCATGTGGCACCGTGCGATCTAATCGTCAGGGCTTACCCCAGCGGCTTGTAGAGTCCTGTCTTAGACTGGGGAGAGAGCATGCTTAAGATGTAATAACTTGCTGCAGTAAGGTGGAGGGATAATCGGAATGTTTTCGTTCTGTTCTCCCTTCACGCAGATACGACAGTCCAAATTCCAACGGCGACTGGTGTTGTGGAGAAACCCCTCTGTGTCCATGAATACATCCTTAATATGGGAGGGGTGGACCTCATCGACAAGTTGATGGCGCCATACTTAATTGCCTGTAAGGCCAGACGCTGGTACAAAAAAGTGTCTGTATACTTATTCCAATTGGCTCTGCTGAACGCTTATGGGCTATACAAAGCGTCAGGACGAACTGGATCCTTCCTTAAATTCCAGGAAGAGATCATCACAGCCCTTCTTTCCAGATGGTGCTGTGGCCCAACTTCCCAATGCAAATGCAGTGAGATGCATTTTCCGAATGTCCTCCTGGTACCCCTACCCAACATTCACCCCAAAGAAGATGTCGTGTCTGTAGAAAACACGGATTTAGGCCTGATACCCGCTTTAATTGTCCCTCCTGTTCTGCCCAACCTGGTCTTTGCATCTGTGAATGTTTCGAACGCTACCACACACTAGTGGAGTATTAGCGTAGGGTACAGCACTGCACAGTCATAGGACACACTTTCACAGGGTCTCTAAAGATGCCATCGCATTTTGAGAGACTCAAACCTGGAACCGTTACAGTTACAGTTACAAATAAAAGTGTAAAAAAAAGAGAAAAAAAGATATATATAAAATAAAAAGCCAAAAAATATTGTCCTTCTTTCTCTATACTCTCTCTTTTGTTCTCTCTCTATTGTTCTGCTCTGTTTTACTGTATTTTATAACTGCTAAGTTTTATTGTTACTATGTTTTATCATGTTTGCTTTCCAGGTATTTAATTCTTTTATTAAAGATCCCAGACTTTGACCCAGACTTCTGCTTGGCTGACTATCCATTCCGGTCACTGAACTTTGGCTATGTTTTGACTACGTTTGTTCTTTTTACTTTTATTATTAGACAAGTGTGATTTAACTGTACTTCTGTCTCGGTCTGACTTCATGGTTTCTGATACACTGATTTATTTATCTTGACAGCAACAGTGTTTGCTCTCACAATATGTAGATCAGCGACTCCAGTGCTGTAGGTGGTTATTTCACCACCGAAGTTAAAAAAAAGAAGAAAGAATATATATGTCGAAGCATGGGGGCAGGGGTGGAGGGGTGTTTTGCCCCTAAAATTAGGGGCGGATGGCCCCCATGCCTCGGCATATATTTTTTACTATTTTTTGCACGGATTATTGCTGTTTTATTGAGTTAATGTTTTATTGTTACCATTGTTTGCTTTTCAGGTATGCCATTCAGCTGCAGCACTGCAGCATTTATTTATCGTGACAGCAACAGCGTTTGCTCTCACAATACGTAAATCAGCGACTCCAGCTCTGTAGGAGGTGATTTCACCACAACAGTTAAAAAAAAAACGGTGCATGTATGCCCATCATTAGAAGTGGGTGGATGCAGGGCGGTTTTCTAATGGTGGGCATACCCACCGATCAATCTCCTTTTTCGTTCAGCCCACAGGCTGCATGAAAAAAAAGAACATTACAATATATGCCCAACAAGGACCAGCAACGTACTGGTATGTTGCTTGACTTTGAGTGGTTATACCAGAATGATGCCTGCAGGTTTACGTATCATCTTGGTATCATTCTTTTCAGCCAGCAGTCGGATGTCATGTAAAAGCAATCCTAGCAGCTAATTAGCTACTAGACTGCTTTTACAAGCAGTGGGAGGGAACGCCCCCCCCACTGTCTTCCATGGTTTTCTCTGGCTTTCCTGTCCCACCGGGAAACCTAAGAATGTTGCAGGTGGTTCCGACAGCTGACCATAGAGCTGATCGAAGACCATAATGGTTTCAATCATCTCTATGGCCTAAGAAACCAAAAGCTATGAGCATTTCATGACTTGGGTTTCACCGGATATAAACAGCACCATTGGGAAATTGGGAAAGTATCTTATCACACCGATCTTGGTGTGGTCAGATGCTTTGAGGGCAGAGGAGAGATCTAGAGTCTAATAGACGCCATTTTTTTAAAAAAAAAGACTACCTGTCACTACCTATTTCTATGATAGGGGATATTTACATTCCCTGTGATAACAATACAAATGATAAAAAATGAAAGGGACAGTGTAAAAAAAAAATAAAAACGCAAAATAAATAATAAAAAAGCACCCCTGTTCCCCTGTGCTCGCGCACAAAGGTGAACACAAGCATTGGTCTGGTGTCATATGTTAACAGCAATTGCACCATCCTCTGTAAATCTAAAGTTGCAACCTGCAAAGGCTTTAAAGGCTTTAAAAAATGTATCTAGTTTGTCGCCGCTGTACAATTTTAAAGCATGTCGTGTTTGGTATCTATGTACTCGGCATAAGATCATCTTTTATATTTTACCAAACATTTGGGCAATATAGTGTGTTTTGGTGCATTAAAATTAAAAAAAAATATTTTTTCCAAAAAAATTGCATTTGAAAAATCGCTGCTCAAATACTATGTGAAAAAAAAATTGCAACACCCACCATTTTAATCTGTAGGGCCTTTGCTTTAAATATATATATATTTAAATATAAAATCTAGCATAATAGTCTATAATTTAAAAAAAAAGTGTCCGTGCATACAACAATTCCAAAAGTGCCAAAAAAATGCTATATATATTAAAAAAAATGTCCAGTGTGTATAAAAAGTTCTTGTGCAGAATCTAGTATATCTTCAAATGGTTCCGGGTATGTCCGTTCAGATAAATATGTACCATCCTGTGTGGAGCCCCCTCTAGTGTCCCCACTCACTGGAACGCCCAACCCCTGCAGGGGTAATAGGCATGTAGACGTAAGTCCGATGATCCAAGCGGTCGGTGTCCCCTTCACCACCTTCTCTCCACTTGTGTCAGCAGAGTGCTCTCATATGGCATCCACCAGGACAAAATACCATATACAGGGAGAAGAGAAGAGCCTCATAGTGTGAATCCAAAGATAACTTTATTTACCTTAAGCTTACATTAAAACTGAAAATAAAAAATGAAAACTAAAATCTACCGCCTGGCTCCACGCCAGAAGCCGCAGACAGTGCAGTGATAGCGGCGTGCGTTCCACGGCCGTCTACAGAAACCGGAAGTCAATGACATAAACAGAAGGTAAAAGGACGTATGCGTACCAAGTGGCCACTCCTTACGCGTTTCGTCATCAAGGCGTCATCTGAGGCGCACGTCAGATGACGTCTTGATGATGAAACGCATAAGGCATGGCCACTTGGTACACATACATCCTTTTACCTTTTGTTTATGTCATTGATTCCAGTTTCTGTAGATGGCCGTGGAACGCACGCCGCTATCACTGCACTGTCTGCGGCTTCTGGCGTGGAGCCAGCCAGCTGAGAGCTGTCAGATTTTAGTTTTCATTTTTTATTTTCAGTTTTAATGTAAGCTTAAGCTAAATAAAGTTATCTTTGGATTCACACTATGAGGCTCTTCTCCCTGTATATGGTATTTTATCTTTTTGCATCACATGTGTACAGTATGAAAATTTAGGACCCATCCCAGATCTGGTTGAGTCTATAACTAGTAATTCAATGTTTGGTTTTTCATATCAGTTCGTCTAGGGACTCCCAGACTATGTTTGTGAGTTTTTGAAGGTGACCTTGAGGTTTTTTAGTATTGTTGGTATTTATAAAAAAAGTTGCATAATTAAATACAACATTTTAAATAATAGCTAGCTTAAAAGAAACAAAATAAATAAATACATTTGCGCTCACATTTTGAGCAATTCGTTCTCTCTTCTTGCATTGTGGGTTTTATTTTGTTGATTTAACCGGTACCTACTTTATCCACACACAGCTCTTCCATTTATCCACTGTGGCTATGTATCATGTCTTTTTTCTGTGTTAATTGACACTGAGTTTTTAAACATCTTTGTTATATGTATAACAAAAGGCCTGCTACTTGGGGAAACCTTGCATTTGTTTTACTACATTGGCCTGTGCACAACACATGCAGTCCAGTGCGTTTTTTTTCCTGCATCAAAAATGCATGGAAAGTCGGTTATATGGTTTTCAATGGCATTTTTCATACCAGTGCTTGCAGTTCCAGTGTGTTCCAGTTCCAGAAAAAAAGTAGAACGTGCTGCATTTTTCCTGCACTGGACTTTACTGAAATGCTGTAAAACACAAAAAATGCACTGGAATGCACCGGAATGCATCTAAACACACCAAAAACGCACTGGAACATACACATGTCATAATTTAAGGTTAAGAAAAAAGAGGGGGGAAAATGCACTGGACTGCATCAAAAATGCACTGTAACTAATCAAAAACGTACATGCAGAAAAGCATCTGGAACGCATCTGGATTGCGTTTCTATAGTGTGAACTGGCCCTTAAAGTGTACATAAACCCAATCAATAAAATTTGTGAAAGCTTTAATGTGTTAATGTAATGTTCAATACTTTGAAATTTGCAGCCTTCATTGAAATAATGGCTGTTGGTCCTGCCATGACCGACCTTGTTCAGGCACTTCCCATTATAGGGTGATAATGCTCTGTCTCTCAGATGTGCTCCTCTGTTGTCACCCTGTCATGTAGGCTACTGTTGCAGACTACAAGTGGCCACTTCAACACATATTATGCAGACATGGTCCACAGTTGTCGCTCTCAGGAAATCCACCCTCACAAATACCATGCAGCCATTGCTGGAATGTATTTATACTTTAAATGGATGCAGCACTGAGATCCACAAAAGAGAAAAAAAGGTAAAAACAATATTTAATTTCATATTTCTTATGAAATACAGTGCTTTGGAATGTCATTCAGTTAGAGTTTACATCTGCATTAAACATTTTCTGCAGTAAAACACACAAAACTAAAAACACCCTTCTGATTTGGATTCACATTGTTTCTAAGAGCTTAACTTTTCCCTATGTCGGTGTGACAGTTCCTGTTAGAGTTAAATCCTGCCACTCATCATCTCCCAGTCTACATATACTGTATGTAGCGATGCTTGATCTTAGGTAAGACTTTTACTTTTAAAAGTATAAAATTGTTGACAGGTTTGGTTAAAAAAAACTGCTGCAATAATAAGTAAACCTTTTTCCAAAAAGTCTAGATCTTTTGCAACTTTTTAATTATCACTTTTCTTATCAAAGAAAAAAAAATAGAAGCTCTATTTGCAGGATATATTTGCTCTTTCGGAACTTTTCTATGTCTGCAGGTATACAACATTATAATTATCTGCAGATAACAGCTAATTTGCAAGGCCTAAAGAACTTTTAGATGACATTATGATAATTTTCAAACATTGCAAATGACTTCATCACGAGGAAAATGATTGGAAAATAGAACACTAAAGATAGAGTATTCTACTAGTTTCTGCAATAAATATTCCCCCGGTGCATAATGTTCCTTTCTTAGCAACGCTGCTGTGACACCAAATGGCTGGCACTAACTCTGACAAATTTAATCTCCCTGACATTCATTCTAGTTATATTTTCCTATTTTCAGAATGACATTAAAAAGTAATGAGGAGTCTTCTAAAACTTAAAGTTAAATTGCAGTGAGAAGCAACCCTATATTTCAAACATTATTTTTTTTAAAAACATTTTTAAGTACTCTGATTTCCATATCAAACTCCCATTGAGATTGTTGAAAACTGCAAAATATACAGAGGTCACCTTATCAAAATCTATTTCCCGAAAGTCAACAATAATATTTCAGATGTTTTAAATAGCTATGGATGCAGTCATTTTTTAAGAGGTTCTCTAAAATTGTATAAGTCTATAGCGTTTTCTATGGAAGGGAGGTTTGTCTTTGACACCATATTGGTCAACAGTTGCTAGTTAGTAGGGATGGGTGAACGGTTCGGCCCGAGCATAAGTTCAGGCCGAACTTTCGCTGTTCGGACGTTCGTTTAACAGCCGAACAAATGGGTCTTTCGACTGTTTGTTGCCCCCCCCCGAACCGACCACAAGGCATTGCCGCACTGAACAGTGCATTGCAAGCCGTGATTGGCTGAAGCAGTGAAAGCTTCAGCCAATCTGGGCACAGAGCACTGCCAGAGTCATGATTGGACACCGTCATCATGACTTTGTCCAATCATGACTCATTCCCGCCCCAGAGTATAAAAGTATTCTTTCATTGGCAGTCATTTTTAGTGTGATTTTGACGTGGAGAGAGATAGAACAGGGCTCTGTTCAGTGCTATTGGTTAGTGTGCTATACTGTGCTATTTTGCTTCAATTGTCAGTGGAGAATATTAGTTTAGTGTCAGTCTAGGGATAGTGTGAGTGTAGTGAGGAGGACCATCATTCAGATTTTCATAGTGTGCAGCTAGAGTAGGGACAGCCCAGATAGTTTCAGTATAGTGTAGTGAGACCGTGTCAGTAATCTTGACATTAGTATACAGCTAGTCTAGCGACAGTTCAGATAGCTTCAGTGTAGTGACGGTTGAACACCGTCTATTTGATTGCATTACTGCCTGTTTAACGCCGTATCGTATTGCGTACATTACTGCCAGTTTAACGCCATACTGTATTGCGTGTGTTACTGCCAGTTTAACGCCATATAGTTTTGCATGTGTTACTGCCAGTTTAACGCAATATTGTTTTGCGTGCGTTACTGCCAGTTTAACGCCATATAGTTTTGCGTGCATTACTGCCAGTTTAACGCCATATCGTATTGCGTGTATTACTGCCAGTTTAATACCAGTTTAACGCCATATAGTTTTGCGTGCGTTACTGCCATTTTAACGCCATATAGTTTTGCGTGCGTTACTGCCAGTTTAATGCCATTTACTTCTGTGTGTGTTACTGCCAGTTTAACGCCATATAGTTCTATGCGTCACTGTATGTCTGGCGCATTATTTTGCAGTATATTATATTGTATCCGTGGAGTGTGTCTGTGGAGTGTGAAATTAAAGGGCATCAAACACCTCTTTACATTGATTAAAGTGCATCTACATACAGATTTCAACTTCTCCTTTATATTTGCTTATAAGCACCACCCCCTCCCTCCCAATAATGTCTGGGAGAACAACAAGGAGAGGCAGATGTTCCCTTGGCGCTGTAAGGGGGCCAGCAACAAATGTGTCCACAGGTAAAGGTGGACGTGGTAGTCAGTCCTCAGGCAGGGCATCATTTCCTCTGTTTAATGAGTTTGCCCGTGCTATCCAGCCACAGCATGCAGAGGAGGTGGTGGACTGGCTTACTAAAACCTTCCTCATCCTCCTCATCCTCTGTCACATAAGCAGAGACAAGTGTGCAGTCCCCTGCAGTTGCCAGAGTGGATAAACCTGCCTCCTTGTCCACATCTATTCCTGCCATATCCCTAACATCAGCCATTGAGTAGTTAGCTGAGTTATTTGACCACAACGTCAGCCACTTGCTCCTTGATGATGCCCAGCCATTACTGAATTCAGATGCTGGTTCTGAGGTTGTGGATGACAGGAACATGAGCCTAGAGAGAGGGAGGAACACTAGTAGACAAATTGGCATTCATGTTCCCCAAGCCGCAGCATATTGCCAAGTTGTCTCCAGTGGTAATGATGAAGATGGAGGAGATGGAGATGATAATGATGATGAGGTCACTGATGCAACTTGGGTGCCAGATAGAGCAGAGGAGGAAACTGATGGTGAGGCGGCACAACCCCAAGGAGGTCGGCATCAAGAAAGAGTAGAGAGCAGCCACCCTATTCCATCACATTCTGCAGCTGTTATCTCCCGGCCCACTGCCCACAGCTCAGCTCTGGGCCTTTTTCAGCACATCTGCAGCAGATCACACTGTTGCTATCTGTAAACTGTGTCACAGGCACATCAAACGTGGCAAAAACACCAACCATTTGGGTACCACATGCCTAACAAGGCATTTAACGTCCAACCACTCAGCCTGTTGGCAAGAGCACCTAAAAGCCACACAAAAGGGGCACAAATCTGTCCCTCCTCCTCCTTATCCACTTCAGTCTGCCCCTGCGATACCGAGTCATTACCTTTCAGCAGCCTCCACTGACAGGGATGATGGTATAGCACAGGGTGCCCAAGGTCCTAGCGGCTCATTTACCAGCAGCACACCACCAGCTGTAGACTGTAGCCGGCAAATTTCTCTGTCCCATTTTCTGCAGCGGAAAAAAAAATACAGTCCCTGCCACCCACATTCCCAGCGCCTGAATGCAAGTTTGTCAAAGCTGTTAGCTCTCCAACTTCTGCCTTTCAGCCTGGTGGATTCTGCCCCCTTCTGTGAATTTGCACAATGTGCTGTACCACAATGGCAGGTTCCCAGTCGATACTACTTTTCACGTAAGGCCATTCCATCTCTCTACCATTACGTGGAAGGGAATGTTCTGGCATCGTTTGGCAAGGCAGTCAGCCGTAAAATCCACCTTACTGCTGACACGTGGGCCAGCAAGCATAGGCAGGGATGATATATTTCATTCACAGCACACTGGGTAACGCTGCTTGCAACTCGAAAGGATGCAGGACAGGGCTCAGTGCTGCAGCTTGTTGTGCCCCCATGTGTCCATACAGCTGGTGGTGATGATGCCAGACCTGTGAGCTCTGCCCCCTCTTCCTCCTCCTCCTCCTCCGCCACCTCCATGCCCTCCTCTGCAGAATTGTCCTATGAACATCAGGTACCCCCTAAGCGTTCAAAGGGCTTTTCCCAGAGTCAGTCTAAAAGGTGCCATGCAGTGCTTCAGCTGGTGTGTTTAGGGGACAGGAACCACACTTGCAGCTCTGCAAGGACAGGCCCAGAGGTGGTCCACACCACGCCAGCTGGAGCCAGGAATGGTGGTGTCCGATAATGGCTCAAACCTCCTGTCCGCCCTTAGACAGGGAAAGTTGACACATGTGCCATGCCTGGCAATTTGGTGGTGCAGCGTTTCCTAAGTACGTACCCAGGGTTGCAAGATGTACTAAAGCAGGCCAGAAGAGTCTGTAGCCATCTCAGGCAGTCATACACAGCTAGTGCTCGGTTGGCTGAAATTCAGCGGGAATTCCACCTGCCCGTAAAACGCCTGATTTGTGACATGCCCACCAGGTGGAACTCAACTTTGGGAATGCTGCAGCGGCTATACATGCAGCAGAGGGTCGTCAACGAGTACTTGTGTCAGGACGGCACGACGACAGGCTCAGGCCGCCTCAGATTTTTTTCCCCACGCCAATGGCTGATCATTAAGGATGCATGCACTGTATTGTCACCATTTGAGAAGGCCACAAGGATGGTGAGCAGTGACAGTGCATGCATCAGTGACACAATCCCTGTTGTGTTCCTGCTGGAGCAGACTCTGCGTGGCATTGTGAATAAAGCACTGGAGGCAGAGCAGCAGGAGGAAGAGGAGGACTTCCTTTCCTCTCAAGGCCCACTTTATGCAGACCATCATTCCTATGTCACAGAACACACAGGAGGATAGAGGGCAGGAGGATGAGGATTCTGGCACTTTCATAGGCTTTGAAGAAAAGGAAGACATGCGTCAATTTGTAAGCAATGGCTTTCCAACCCCAGGACTAGGGATGGGCTTTATGTTTGGGTCGAACATGAGTTCGACTTGAACATTGGCTGTTGGCCCGTTCGCCGAACAGCGAACAATTTTGGGTGTTCGCAGCAAATTAGAAAGCCGCGGAACACCCTTTAAAAGTCTATGGGAGAAATAAAAAGTGCTAATTTTACAGGCTTATATGCATAGTATTGTCATAAAAAGTGTTTGGGGACCTGGGTCCTGCCCCAGGGGACATGTATCAATGCAAAAAAAATTTTTAAAAACGGACGTTTTTTCGGGAGCAGTGATTTTAATAGTGTTTAGAGTTCAATGCTCAAAAAATGTGTAATATTCCTTTAAAACTTGTACCTGGGGGGTGTCTATAGTATGCCTGTAAAGGGGCGCATGTTTCCTGTGTTTAGAACAGCCTGACAGCAAAATGACATTTCTAAAGGAAAAAAAGTAATTTAAAACTACTATCGCTAGCGCCGGCTATAATTGTCGGTCCGGCAACACACATAAAAGTGAATTGATAAAAACGGCATGGAATTTCCCCACAGGGGAACCCCGAACCAAAATTAAAGCAAAAAATGCGTGGGAGTCCCCCTAAATTCCATACCAGGCCTTTCAAGTCTGGTATGGATGTTAAGGGGAACCTCGCACCAAAATGTAAAAAAAAAATGGCGTGGGGGTCCCCCTCAAAATCCATACCAGACCCTTAGGGTCTGGTATGGATTTTAAGGGGAACCCTGCGCCAACATTTTTAAAAAATGGCGTGGGGTCCCCCCAAAAATCCATACCAGACCCTTATCCGAGCACACAACCTGGCAGGCAGCAGGAAAAGATGGGGGGACGAGAGAGAGCCCCCACCCCTCCTGAACCGTACCAGGCCACATGCCCTCAACATTGGGAGGGTGCTTTAAGGTAGCCCCCCAAAGCACCTTGTCCCCATGTTGATGGGGAGAAGGGCCTCATCCTCACAACCCTTGCCCGGTGGTTGTGGGGGTCTGTGGGCGAGGGGCTTATCGGAATCTGGAAGCCCCCTTTAATAAGGGGACCCCCAGATCCCAGCCCCCCCGTGTGAATTGGTAATGGGGCACAAATGTACCCCTACCATTTCACAAAAAAAGTGTCAAAAAGGTTAAAAAACACAAGAGACGGTTTTTCACAAGTCCTATTTTTAGGCTTTCCCTTTAAAAATAAAAAATCACTACTCATTTAAAAATGAAGTTTTTCACAAACTTTTTTTATTGATCCCTGCCCCCCAGAGCAGGACCCGGGCCCCTATAACCATTGTATGACTAATTACTTGCATTTAAGCCTTCAAAAATTGACTTTAATGGGGTTCGTTATTAGGGTTCGAACGTTTGCATAGTTCGGACGTTCTGGTCCAAACCAAACAGGGGTGCGTTCAGCCCATCCCTACTAGTTAGGCCTGCTCTGGGGTCAGTTGATTTACCAGGATTAATTTTCCTGTCTGGTCGCTACTGTTTCCCTCAAGAAAGCCAACACGTTCAATGCTCCCCTGTCCCTTCTTGATAGGCACAAACCAGCAAGTTGGTTCAGCGCATGCTTACATGTTTTAGGATGATCGTTGTAGCCCTTGGGAAAATGTTTAACTTAAGTTCTTTACAGTGGTCTTAAAAATATCAGAAACATTACACAAATTAAAGGTGTAAAACAGATATCTTGGTTATTATGGGTCTTCATTACAAAAAAACAAACAAACAGCATCAATGCCCTTTGGAGGAATGTATAGAATAGAAAAAAAAAAAAAATGTCAACAAATGTCTCAAAACTGAGCCTCAAAAATTCGAAGGTGCTAAGCGTATCAACCCCAGGATACCACCTGCAAACCTCAGCCCCATGAAAATATATGATAGGAATGTTGTACATCTTTGAAATTCCAGGCAAAGGACATGGGTAATTCAAGGACCCTTGGTATTTGGTTGCTATTACTTGCACAGTGGTGGAAAGCTTCAAGCAGCAATGGAAAACCACGTGACAAGAAGGTAAAAAAAAAGGTATCTGTACTGATTTAAAGAAACTCAAGATGCTAACCACTTAAGGACCAAGCCTTTTTTAGTTGTGTTGTTTACAAGTTTTTTTTTACTAGAAAATTACTTAGAACCCGCAAACATTATACATTTTTTTCTAACACCCTAGAGAATAAAATGGCGGTCTTTGCAATACTTCCTGTCACACCGTATTTGCGCAGCAGTCTTATAAGCGCAATTTTTAATTAAAAATAATACAACAGTAAAGTTAGCCAAATTTTTGTTTAATATTGTGAAAGACAATGTTACGCCGAGTAAACTGATACCCAACATGTCACGCTTCAAACTTGAGCCCGCTCGTGGAATGGCGACAAACTTTTACCCTTAAAAATCTCCATAGGCGACAATTATTTCTCTCGCTCTACCAATCATGGCAATACCTCACATGTGTGGTTTGAACTCATGTTTTTCTTTGCTTCTGCACGCGAGCTTGGCGGGACGGGGCGCATTTAAACAAAAAAAATTCTTATTTATTTTACCTTTTATTTTGTATTTTTACACTGTTTTCTTAAAAAAAAAAAGTGTCACTTTTAGTCCTATTACAAGGAATGTAAACATCCCTTGTAATAGAAAATAAAGCATGACAGGACCTCTTAAATATGAGACCTGTGGTCAAAAAGACCTCAGATCTCAAATTTACACTAAAATGTAATAAAAAAAAAAATTGTCATTTAAAAAAATAATTTTAAAAAAATGGCCCTTTAAGAGCTATGGGCGGAAGTGACGTTTTGACGTCGCTTCTGCCCTGCAATGTCATGGAGTTGTCTCCATGCCAAGGAAGGAAGAACATCCGATCGCCTCCGCCGCTGCCAACAGCTCCAATAAGCGGTGGAGGACACCGGAGCGTGGCGGGGGGCCTCTCCCGCCACCGATAAAAGTGAACTCGCGATGAACCTGCTGCAGAGACCACTTTTATCTTGAAGCTAGCTGCTGCCATAACAACGATATCCCCCGTGAAAGTTAGGGCGTATATCGGTGTGCGGCGGTCCGGACGTGGCTAATGACAGAAAGTTATAAATGAGGTATACTGTATATGCTATACAGAAAAAAGTGACCTTTTTACACACACACATGCAGTCAAACCACAATATATATATCCTGCTTTAAGTATCTGACAAATTAATTTAATTTATTTACCAACTCAGTGATAGATTACTTAACTTAAATTGGTTGTAAACCTCTAAAATAAAAAAGCATATCCCCCTATAGTTTGTACTTTATTCAATCCAAAGCATTGAATGTGAAGTCTGTCTCCTCCCTCTTCCTTCTGCATTAGTCACATCTGAGAGGTTTTCCCAACACCAGAAAATGTCAATGTCAGGAAATTAACCCCAACAACCCCCCCCCCCCCCCAGCACACAGAAGGGGATTGGCAGCTTCAGCTGAGCATGTTTCCCTTTAAAACTGTAGAGATGGCTGTGTGTCCTTTTTCTAGACTCTTGTCTCAGATTACACTCAGCTTTCTTCTCCATGTTTTTTAGAAGGCTATAGAAGAGAGAAGGCTGCAGATAAAAAGACATAATTTATGTAGGAGGATTTGCTTGATCTCTCTACATCAGCCGTCCCCAACCTTTTTGGCATCAGGGACCAGTTTCATGGAAAAAGATATTTTTTTTGGTGTGTTGGGGGATCGGGATGTGTTGTATTAAACACTTTAATCATCCCAACACCATGGTATCAGGGGGATTGATGCACATTATTTTTATCATTACATCATGATACATGCTCACCATATTTGCAGAACCAGTGGGAGAGCTGAGCTGCCACCAGACGCAGATTGTCACTATTCTGCCACCAGATACAGATTGTCACTATTGCAGCTTTCCACCAGATGCAGCTTCCACTATTGCAGCCTGACACCAGCTGCACCTTACACTATTGCAGCCTGACACCAGCTGCACCTTACACTATTGCAGCCTGCCACCAGCTGCACCTTCCACAACTGCAGCCTGCCACCAGATGCAGCTTTCCACTATCCTGGCACCAGATACAGCTAGTTACTATCCTGTTACCAGATGCAGCTTGTCACTATCCTGCCACCAGATGCAGCTCATGACTATCATGCCAGCAGATGCAACTAGTCACTGTTGCAGCCTGCCACCAGATGCAGATTATCACTATCCTGCCACCAGGTGCACCTTCCACTGTTGCAGTCTGCCACCAGATGCAGCTTTCCACTGTAGCCTGCCACCACAAAAAATCAGATGCAGCTTGTCATTTTAAAAATTGAAGCCACACCCCAGCGCTTCGGCATCCAACTTGAGTGGGGAAACTGGCACATGCACAGTTGCAGGACTGGGTTCCATCCTGTGAGTAAGAACAGTAACGAATCGGGGCGGGTCAGTGAGAGATGATGATCTCTCGGCTCGGCCGCTGCTCCACTTTCAGTGAAGCCTTCGCGGTATGGCTGCAAAAAAGGCATGGACCGGCACCGGTCCGCAGCCTGAGGGTTGGGGACCCCTACTCTACAGCACCTGAGACTTGTCTCTTCAATGGGTATATGTAAGGAATTACAACCACTCTAAAACAGAGAATTTAAAGTTCAAATGGCTGACTGCTTCTTTAGATGGTTCTAGCGGTGTCTCCTCTTTTGCTCAGAGACCAAAAACAACAAAAAATATTCCTTTTGAAATTAACTTTTAAAGCTATCTAAAGCCAAAGCATAATTTTACTCTTAACCCTATTAAACATCAGCATCATACACACACACTATATTACTAAAAGTATTGGGACGCCTGCTTTTACACACACATTAATTTTAATGGCATCCCAGTCTTAATCCATAGGGTTCAATATTGAGTTGGCCCATCCTCTGCAGCTATAACAGCTTCAACTCTTCTGGGAAGGCCGTCCACAAGGTTTAGCAGTGTGTCTATGGGAATGTTTGACCATTCTTCCAGAAGTGCATTTGTGAGGTCAGGCACTGATGGGAATGAGAAGGCCTGGCTTACAGTCTCTGCTCTAATTCATCCCAAAGGTGTTCTATTGGGTTGAGGTCAGGACTCTGTTCAGGCCAGTCAAGTTCCTCCACCCCAAACTCGCTAATCCATGTCTTTATGGACCTTGCTTTGTGCACTGGTCCAACTCATTTGGTGGAGGAGGGATTATGGTGTGGGGTTGTTTTTCAGGGGTTAGACTTGGCCCCTTAGTTCCAGTGAAGGGAACTCTTAAGGTGTCAGCATACAAGACATTTTGGACAATTTCACTTTGTGGGAACAGTTTGGGGATGGCCTCTTCCTGTTCCAACATGACTGTGGGACAGGACCAACTGGACCAGACCAGATCCATGTCTTTATGAACCAGTGCACAAAGCAAGGTCCATAAAGACACGGATGAGCGAGTTTGGGGTGGGGGAACTTGACTGGTCTTGACCTCAACCAGATAGAACACCTTTGGGATGAATTAGAGCAGAGACTGCGAGCCAGGCCTTCTCGTCCACATCACTGCCTGATCTCACAAATGCGCTTCTGGAAGAATGGTCAAAAATTCCCATAGACACACTCTTAAACCTTGTGGACAGCCTTCCCAGAAGAGTTGAAGCTTTTATAGCTGCAAAGGATGGGCCAACTCTGGTCAGGGTTAGTGTGTTTTTGTCATTATTAGGGGTCAATTTGTAAAAAAGAATTGTTGTGCATAGTGAATACTCCCTGTAATGTGTCTAATATGTTTATTTATTATTATCATTGTCTCCATCTAGTGGACATAATGTGGTATTTTCTTGAAATACCTCAATCCCGATAATACTGCACTTTGACCACTAGATGGAGCTTATGATCATAGGAAATTAACATATTAAACACATTACATGGACTGTTATTCATGGCTGTGTGAATTTTGAGTAATCTGCACAGCAGTTTTTTTTCTTTTTATAAATGGACCCCTAAGTATAAATGTAATTTATAATAGCAACAAAAGAATTAAAATGTGCATTATAGTTTTGGCCCTACTATGAGTAAAATTAACAAATTATTCACATATGTGGTATCGCAACAAACATCAGGAGAATTTATCTGGGGGGGGGGGGTTGGTGGTGGGTTATGGTGATAAGAAGAAACATACAGCTCAAGTTTAAGGAAAACTGGCTCAAAGTAGTAGAAAAAAATCACATGAATAGTTTAGCACCCAAAATGTGGCAGTATCAAAACTTCATCTACATCTACTACATCAACTACATCAACTACATCTCAAACCATTTAAGACATACAATACATAAAAACATTACCTAGATGGTTATGATAGGAACAAATATGCCCTGCTTCACAAAAGCTATAGAGCCCCTTACCAGCACCTTCATCCAATAACACAACCTTGAGTTGGGACATCATTTTGTTCAAAACAGCTCAAAGAGCATAAAAAAGAAAGAGCAATGTAAAAGGTAGGAATAAAAATTTCTAAAGGAAAGCAGCAGTTAAGCTTTAGCCCACTTAACTAGTTGTCATGCCAATCGGACTTCGTGTAATTACACCCCAGGTATGAAATTAAAGTTTTTCAGTTTTTTGGAATCATACCTTTCAGCTTTGGTCTATAAAGTCTCAGGTTCCAAAGATAAAGAGTACCTATCAAGAAAGCGCGGCTATACCTAAAAAAAAGGTGAGTAATTACGTGCCCTAAAGCTGAACTCTAGGCAGATACTGTATAAGAGACACAAAGGAATGCAGCTCTGTATTCATAAATAAATTATTATTATTATACACTCACTATTAAATGTATTTTTGTTTATGAAAGTGTAGCACTACCACCGCAGGGGTTGCAGATGACTGGGTTCAGCACTCCTGCACAGCCAGGCAACAAGCATTTTCAACACTTAATCCAAACACAAGGAACAGTCTTTGAACTTGGTTTTTGTTGTTTTATTAGGGGTGATATCTTGGATTGGAAATAGGAATAATGAGATGCCCAGCTTGATTGCAACAGAAACAGGGACATACGCGGGTGATACGCAGAGGAGAAAGCAAGCTGAATTCCCAACTGTGCACAAAAGGCTCGCCAGAACCGGGAGACAAACTGACTACCCCTGTCCGAGACAATCACCTTGGATAGCCAATGTAAGAGAAAGATCTCCCGAGCAAAAATGGAAGCCGGTTTCTTAGAAATGGGCAGCCTTGGGAGAATGGTAAGTCTGGAGCACGGCAGTACTCTCTGGGACAAAGCATCGGTCACAAGGTTTTTCAGAAGGAGCATGGACCTGAGCAGCAAGAATTTTGTCACCCAAAGGAGAAGTGAGACTGGTGCGAACCATAGCCATAATACGATCAGGAGGAATCACAGGAACCGGAACCGACTCCATCTTGGAAGTGGAGGAAAATTGTTGTGACAAAGCGTCAGCCCTTACATTCTTAGTACTGGGCAAGAATGAGACAATGTAATTGAAACTAGACAAGAAAAGAGCCCATCGCACCCTTCTGGGAGAGAGGCATTTGGTCTCAGACAAGAATGTGAGATTCTTATGGTCAGTAAGAATGAGAACCGGCACAGTGGTACCTTCAAGGAGATGTCTCCATTCATTCAAGGTTAAAATGATTGCTAACAGCTCTCTGTCACCAATTTCGTAATTGCACTCCACAGGTGACAATTTCTTGGAAAAGTAGCCACTAGTATGCATATCGCTCTTTAGAGGTAGGACATTGAGACAGAAGGGTGCCAACTCCAGTCTCAGAAGCATCAACTTCAAGGATAAAATGTAACATAGGATCAGGATGTGCCAACACAGGAGCAGAAACAAAGGCAGCCTTGAGACTTTTAAAGGCATTAATAGACTCTGGAGACAAAACTCTGTGGGTTACCGTCCTTTCTGGTCATATCAGTCAGGGCTTGACCAGAGACGAGAAGTTATGAATAAACTTCCGATAATAGTTGGCAAAGCCAAGAAAATGCTGCAGAGGACGTAAACCCACAGATTGGGGCCACTGTAGGACTGCTGAAAGTTTCTCTGGGTCCATCGAAAAACCAGCAGTGGTAATGACATAACCCAAGAATTCAACCTGTTCACAATGGAATTCACACTTCTTCAATTTACAATAGAGATTGTTCTCTCTTAGTTTCTGAAGCACACGACAGACATCTGTGTGGTGGCTCTCCAGGGACTTGAAAAATATGAGGATATCATCGATATAAACCACCACACATAACTGCAACAAATTTCAGAGGACATTGTTAATAAATTCCTGGAAAACAGCCGGGGCCTTACAAAGGCCAAAAGGCATTACGAGGTTATCGTAATGGCCTGTTCTGGTATTGAATGCAGTTTTCGACTCGTCACCCTCCTTCATCCTCACAAGATTTTATGCTCCTCTCAAATCAAGCTTTGTGAAAACCGTTGCTCCCTTGAGGTGGTCAAATAACTCCGTAATCAATGCAATCGGATAGGCATTCTTAATTGTGAAATGATTGAGACTCCTATAATCATTACAAGGTCTCAGTTCACCACTCTTCTTCTTCACAAAGAAGAAACCAGCACCAGCAGGAGACGAGGATTTGCGGATGAAACCTCAACAAAGTGTGTCTGCAACATACTCCTCCATGGCCTTATCCTCCAAGAACGACAAATGGTAAACGCAGCCACGAGGGGGTATGGCACCAAGTTGAAGGTCAACTACGCAATCATATGACCGGTGTGGAGGCAAACTACTGGTTTGACCTTTGTCAAAGACATTGCAAAAATTGTGGTACTCCTCATCAGGACCTTGGCTACCTTCTGGAAGCATGTCTTACTGCATTGTGGTGACCAGGAGAGAACCTCAGCACGGAGCCAATCAAAAGAGGGGTTGTGCCTCTGTAACCAATAAGCAGTGGAAACTTAGGTGAGGAAATAACTTGGAATTGGATTATCTCATAGTAAAGAGCCCCTACGACCATGGACAACAAAACTTTCATGAGGCACTTGGCAGCAGAAGCGGAGCGTGTGGGAATGCCAAATAACCTTTTAAAAGAAGCCACAAACTCAGGGTAACTCAAGACAACAGGTTTTTGTGTCTCCCATAAAGGGTTTGCCCAGGCCAAGGCTCTCTCAGAAAGCAAAGATATCACAAAACCTACTTTGCTTCTATCCATGGGAAACAGCTGGGGCAACATCTCAAAGTATATCTCAACCTGGTTGAGAAACCCTCTGCATTGGACTGGATCGCCCCCAAATCGCTGGAGAAGCGAAGAGAAACCAGACATACCTCTTATAGAGGTAACACTTGAGGCGGTGTGCCTGCACAAAGACTGGAGCAGCAGCAGGGACAGCCTGCAACACAGGTCGTACCAGAGAAGCCACAGTGGGAGATTCCAGGTGAGCCGTGCGACTCAGGAGCATTTGTAACGCCATGGCAAACTGATCTATGTGGTGAACCTGCTCTTGTTTAATAATAATAAAAAAGGTAAACAGAGTAAAGGTAGTCAAAACATAGCCAGAGTCCAGGAACCGGAACGGATAGTCAGCCAAGCCAAAACATCAGGGAACCAGAGAACAGCGTAGTAGAACAGCAAGCAGGATCTGAAGCCAGAAGGAATGTCAGCCAAGCAAGTCTTTAACAGGAACACAGGAGAGCATCTCTAGAGATGTGACCAAGGCAAAGGCAGAGATCATCTGGACTGGATGACTTAAGTAGGCGGGACTGACGAGCAGGATATCATCAACAGGTGAGTCACTGTGGAGAGATAGGAGCTGGCAATTAGCCGACAGATGAGTGGCCAGCTCAGAGAAGGAAGGGCCAGCCCTGACACTTCCCCCTCCACCTCAGTCTACATATTATAGATTAAGAACTTTGTTTCAGATGGAGGGCAAGTTCACACCCCCTAACTTTTTGTAGTCTATCCTACCATATTAGTCACCTGTTTGTTTTTGAATCAGATATGATCAAAATTGGCAAAATACACTTTCTGGTAATTTTGCAGGTGTTTAAATTGTACATTATTATTACAACCTATTTTTTTTGTTATTAGTTTGTACAGCCCCAGACACTTACTCCCTAAACATAATCGTAAAGCCTTAAAGTATTTGACCGCAAGTATACAACATGGAAATTAAATCTGCATAATAGTCTATGTAATATTAAGGCAAGATTAAGTCTGTCTTTTTTTGGGGGGGGGGAGGGGGAATTAGTACAATGGTGCCAATTTCAGGTTTGTGATTACAAACATTGTGAATGATAATGAACACACCAAATGTATTTGTTAGGACTTTTGGATTAATGTTGTGGTATTTCAATTTTTTTTTTATGTTCTTGGTAATTATTTCCTATTTTAACACGTTCTTACTTTTTTTTATTTCATTGGGTAGTTGTAGCAGATTGGGATATGGGGGAAATATAGCAGCCTAACCATGCACCTCTGCAACAAAAGATTACTTATAATAGAGTGTTGTTGCTCATAGTTATCAGAAAATAATAGGTTTGCAGCAGAGAGATGCAGGACAGAAGTCTTTTACAGCACAGTTGATAAATTCTTCACAATATCCTGATAACACCAAGGACTATGCCATCATGGTTGCCCATGGATTTCCCAGGATTGCGGTATTAGGGCACAATATAGCACAAACATGTTAAACTCAGATTAAACAGTGGGTCAAATTCATACCTTCTAAATGTACTGGTTTACCCAATACAGTACTGGTTTTCAACATGCTTATTGATTGACGAGGCATGTACCAGCCTGTACTGAATCCACTGGTTCCCCTTTTCTCTCCAGACCCCACATCAACCTCCCCTTGAACAAATTCCCCATTCTGTCCCAAGTTTCAGCACTTTCCATTCACCACCTTCTCACAAGCTTCCACTGCCTCCAGCTTCATCACTTCGTCCCTCTAACACCACCTACTCTGCCTTCTGCATTCCTTGCCCACATATACGTCATACCACACTTTTTGAGCACACTCTTTAACACTCTCTCTCAAGGGCAACACCTCACCATCCACTCATTCTTCCAGCACCATATTCATAAATTAACCTCCATAGCTCCACAAAACAGGTTGCCTGTTTCCTTAAGCGCCAAGTCTAGTCAAGTGACAACATTAGTAGGGGCAAGGGGTCACTGGGATTATCGCAGAAATAGGAAGGAGTATCTAGAAGTATTGATACAAGAGGAAGGTAGGTTTGGGGATAGTGGGGCAAAAGAAAAGGATGCTGGAGTACTGGGGCAAGAAAATATGAGTCTTAAGGTACTTCTTTAAGAATAAGGTGTACCTTTATTCACTGAGCAAGCAAAGAGTAAGCTTAGTTGTAACGTTTGGTGTGTTGTACAGAATCCTAACCAAAGTGTTCTTTTGTTTCAACAGTTCCTGGTTGCTCTGATGTCCCCCCTATAGTGTTATCTCCATATCTAAATATATTTATCTATTTAACCACTATGCCCCCTGGTTTTTTCACCCTAAATCCCCTTGGACCCCAGACCATTTTTTTGTTTTAGCAATGCTTCGTTCTGTAGTCTACCCAATCTAATATACACTAATTTTTTTAGGTCACATACGTTTTTTACTTTGGTATCAAATGTGGATACATATTTTTTTCTTTCCTTGCTTGTTGTAGGGAATAATTAGTAAAAAAAAAAAAAAAGTAGAAAAAAATGTCTTTTCCTGTCATTTTTCAAGTGCAACATTTACATAATAATTTTTTTTATCCACAGACCCTTTAAGGCCACAGTGAAGGAGCAGAAGGGCCACATTTGGTTCATAAAACAACAGCTTGACATGACTGATATAGCAAGATCTGAAGCCCAAAAGCTAATGGATTCATCTACTTGATTTAGCCATGGTCCCTCTTTCACAATAATGCCGAGGGATTTCATCACCCCATTATATGTTGTTTAAAACAGCACAGGACAGAAAACTTCAAATGCATCCTCCAGAGGCGAAGTGGTTAATCAGCTTTTTTTAGTAAAAGTCCACATAGTGATTTTACCTTTATCCTAGTGATATTTCCTCTAGATTTATATTTCTCCTTCCATTAGGTTGTTTTAGTAATAGCTAAATGTGCAGAAGCCTTGTACTTATTGTTTGACAAGCTCAAAGTGTCACATCTAAAAACAGCAGGAGCAGGAACACTCACTGATAAGCTCTCCAGGAAAGGTGAGGAACATGATGACGTACATTCGTACATTTTTTTTCTGTAGACTTGAACAAGACTAAAAGGGTATAAAAGTAGGAATATGTGTGCCTTGGTATTAGAGCTGCCATTATTATTATTATTATTATTATTATTCAGCTTTGCATGCATTGCTTTCTATGTACTGAGTACCAATCACAATGATGATGTGAATCACCAGTATCCGATATTAGAAAGAACATATGTTCTCACAAGTCTTGCCATATACCATGTACTTCCTGCAATTAAGGTTGTGAATCACCAGGTCCTGAATCTAGCTAATGTTTGAGGAAGCATATGCTTCCACAAGGTTGTGCTCTCCATAAATCCTGCCATGTACTGCCAAGAATAATGAGGGTGTGTTGTCCACATTATTTTGTCATGTATCTCACACTATCCATGATAAGGATGTGGACCACCAGTAGCTAATAGCCTATCCTCCCACAAGACTACCCTTTGCATAAATCCTGCAGTGTACCTTGTACCATTTGTTTTCAGGTTGTGGTGTCTACAGGGATACCAACATCTATCAATAACCACCCACAGAGCACATGAAGGAGCAGCAGATGACATTAGAAGGAGCCTACATTCCAAAAAGCATGTCCTGCACATTAATAATTATCTGTAGGGATGAGCTTCGTGTTTAAATCGAACCCATGTTCGACTCGAACATCGTCTGTTCGCCCGTTTGCCGAATTGCGAACGATATAGGCCGTTCGCACCAAATTTGTGTGGCGCGTCATGGCCCATAATTCACTGCGGCATCGTAATGCATTGCTGGCTGATGATTGTCCAAGCATGCACTATGACCCGCATGTTTGGCCAATCACAGCGCCGTCAGTAGTGAGAGCTGTTATTGGCGAAAGCCAGGGTGGCTTTGGCTAATTATGGCTCAGGGGGTTTAGAACACGCCCCACACTATATAAGGCCGCCTACACGGTGGCCCTGTGTAGTGTGTTCCGGCGTGCTTAGAGAGAGAGAGAGAGACAGTGTCATTTCATTGGAGTTAGTTAGATTAGGCAGGACAGTCAGTGAGTTAGCTGCACTTACAGTGTATTGTGTATATATATGCATCCCAGGTGTTATATATATATATATATATATATATATATATATGTATACACTGTATTCAGTTTAGCTAGATCCATTCCTGTTATCTTCCTACTGACAGGGAGGATTGTCTTGTTACAGTATTTACAGCTACCTGAAGAAAATTGCTGGTGTTCTTTTGATCCTATTAGTACCACAGTCAGGCAGCTAGACTATTTACAGTTAGTGAAGTGCATCCTCCTTACAGAGTTCAGTTAAAGCTACAAGTTAGTTTAGTGTGACCTCTGCACAGTGTTCAGCTAAAACTACAAGTTAGTGTAGTGCGTCCTCCTCACAGTGTTCAGCTAAAGCTACAAGTTAGTTTAGTGTGACCTCTGCACAGTGTTCAGCTAAAGCTACAAGTTAGGGTAGTGCGCCCTCCTCACAGTGTTCAGCTAAAGCAACAAGTTAGTGTAGTGCGTCCTCCTCACAGTGTTCAGCTAAAACTACAAGTTAGTGTAGTGCGACCTCTGCACAGTGTTCAGCTAAAGCTACAAGTTAGTGTAATGCGTCCTCTGAACAGTGTTCAGCTAAAACTACAAGTTAGTGTAGTGCGACCTCTGCACAGTGTTCAGCTAAAGCTACAAGTTAGTGTAGTGCGTCCTCTGAACAGTGTTCAGCTAAAACTACAAGTTAGTGTAGTGCGACCTCTGCACAGTGTTCAGCTAAAGCTACAAGTTAGTGTAGTGCGTCCTCTGAACAGTGTTCAGCTAAAACTACAAGTTAGTGTAGTGCGACCTCTGCACAGTGTTCAGCTAAAGCTACAAGTTAGTGTAGTGCGACCTCTGAACAGTGTTCAGCTAAAGCTACAAGTTAGTGTAGTGCGTCCTCTGAACAGTGTTCAGCTAAAACTACAAGTTAGTGTAGTGCGACCTCTGCAGTGTTCAGCTAAAGCTACAAGTTAGTGTAGTGCGTCCTCTGAACAGTGTTCAGCTAAAACTACAAGTTAGTGTAGTGCGACCTCTGCACAGTGTTCAGCTAAAGCTACAAGTTAGTGTAGTGCGTCCTCCTCACAGTGTTAAGCTAAAGCTACAAGTTAGTTTAGTGTGACCTCTGCACAGTGTTCAGCTAAAGCTAGAAGTTAGGGTAGTGCGTCCTCCTCACAATGTTTAGCTAAAGCTACAAGTTAGTGTAGTGAGTCCTCCTCACAGTGTTCAGCTAAAACTACAAGTTAGTGTAGTGCGACCTCTGCACAGTGTTCAGCTAAAGCTACAAGTTAGTGTAGTGCGACCTCTGAACAGTGTTCAGCTAAAGCTACAAGTTAGTGTAGTGCGTCCTCTGAACAGTGTTCAGCTAAAACTACAAGTTAGTGTAGTGCGACCTCTGCAGTGTTCAGCTAAAGCTACAAGTTAGTGTAGTGCGTCCTCTGAACAGTGTTCAGCTAAAACTACAAGTTAGTGTAGTGCGACCTCTGCACAGTGTTCAGCTAAAGCTACAAGTTAGTGTAGTGCGTCCTCCTCACAGTGTTAAGCTAAAGCTACAAGTTAGTTTAGTGTGACCTCTGCACAGTGTTCAGCTAAAGCTAGAAGTTAGGGTAGTGCGTCCTCCTCACAATGTTTAGCTAAAGCTACAAGTTAGTGTAGTGAGTCCTCCTCACAGTGTTCAGCTAAAACTACAAGTTAGTGTAGTGCGACCTCTACGCAGTGTTCAGCTAAAGCTACAAGTTAGTGTAGTGCGTCCTCCTCACAGTGTTCAGCTAAAGCTACAAGTTAGTTTAGTGTGACCTCTGCACAGTGTTCAGCTAAAGCTACAAGTTAGGGTAGTGCGCCCTCCTCACAGTGTTCAGCTAAAGCTACAAGTTAGTGTAGTGCGTCCTCCTCACAGTGTTCAGCTAAAACTACAAGTTAGTGTAGTGTGACCTCTGCACAGTGTTCAGCTAAAGCTACAAGTTAGTGTAATGCGTCCTCTGAACAGTGTTCAGCTAAAACTACAAGTTAGTGTAGTGCGACCTCTGCACAGTGTTCAGCTAAAGCTACAAGTTAGTGTAGTGCGTCCTCTGAACAGTGTTCAGCTAAAACTACAAGTTAGTGTAGTGCGACCTCTGCACAGTGTTCAGCTAAAGCTACAAGTTAGTGTAGTGCGACCTCTGAACAGTGTTCAGCTAAAGCTACAAGTTAGTGTAGTGCGTCCTCTGAACAGTGTTCAGCTAAAACTACAAGTTAGTGTAGTGCGACCTCTGCAGTGTTCAGCTAAAGCTACAAGTTAGTGTAGTGCGTCCTCTGAACAGTGTTCAGCTAAAACTACAAGTTAGTGTAGTGCGACCTCTGCACAGTGTTCAGCTAAAGCTACAAGTTAGTGTAGTGCGTCCTCCTCACAGTGTTAAGCTAAAGCTACAAGTTAGTTTAGTGTGACCTCTGCACAGTGTTCAGCTAAAGCTAGAAGTTAGGGTATGCGTCCTCCTCACAATGTTTAGCTAAAGCTACAAGTTAGTGTAGTGAGTCCTCCTCACAGTGTTCAGCTAAAACTACAAGTTAGTGTAGTGCGACCTCTACGCAGTGTTCAGCTAAAGCTACAAGTTAGTGTAGTGCGTACTCCTCACAGTGTTCAGCTAAAACTGCAAGTTAGTGTAGTGCGACCTCTGCACAGTGTTCAGCTAAAGCTAAAAGTTAGTGTAGTGCATCCTCTGAACAGTGTTCAGCTAAAACTACAAGTTAGTGTAGTGTGACCTCTGCACAGTGTTCAGCTAAAGCTACAAGTTAGTGTAGTGCATCCTCTGAACAATGTTCAGCTAAAACTACAAGTTAGTGTAGTGCGACCTCTGCACAGTGTTCAGCTAAAGCTACAAGTTAGTGTAGTGCGTCCTCTTCACAGTGTTCAGCTAAAACTACAAGTTAGTTTTTTGCGAGCTCTGCACAGTGTTCAGCTAAAACTACAAGTTAGTGTAGTGCGAGCTCTGTACAGTGTTCAGCTAAAGCTACCTGTAGAAGGTTGGTGGTGTTTTCCTGATCCTATCACTACTGCAGGCAGCTAAATAAGCTACAAGTTAGTTTTTTGCGAGCTCTGCACAGTGTTCACCTAAAGCTACCTGTAGAAGGTTGGTGGTGTTTTCCTGATTCTATCACTGCCGCAGGCAGCTAAATAAGCTACAAGTTAGTTTTTTGCGAGCTCTGCACATTGTTCACCTAAAGCTACCTGTAGAAGGTTGGTGATGTTTTCCTGATCCTATCACTAATGCAGGCAGCTAAATAAGCTACAAGTTAGTTTTTTGCGAGCTCTGCACAGTGTTCAGCTAATACTACAAGTTAGTGTAGTGCGAGCTCTGCACAGTGTTCAGCTAAAGCTACAAGTTAGTGTAGTGCGTCCTCTGAACAGTGTTCAGCTAAAACTACAAGTTAGTGTAGTGCGACCTCTGCACAGTGTTCAGCTAAAGCTACAAGTTAGTGTAGTGCGTCCTCCTCACAGTGTTAAGCTAAAGCTACAAGTTAGTTTAGTGTGACCTCTGCACAGTGTTCAGCTAAAACTACAAGTTAGTGTAATGCGTCCTCCTCACAGTGTTCAGCTAAAACTACAAGTTAGTGTAGTGCGACCTCTACACAGTGTTCAGCTAAAGCTACAAGTTAGTGTAGTGCGTACTTCTCACAGTGTTTAGCTAAAACTGCAAGTTAGTGTAGTGCGACCTCTGCACAGTGTTCATCTAAAGCTAAAAGTTAGTGTAGTGCATCCTCTGAACAGTGTTCAGCTAAAACTACAAGTTAGTGTAGTGTGACCTCTGCACAGTGTTCAGCTAAAGCTACAAGTTAGTGTAGTGCATCCTCTGAACAGTGTTCAGCTAAAGCTACAAGTTAGTGTAGTGCGTCCTCCTCACAGTGTTCAGCTAAAACTACAAGTTAGTTCTTTTGCGAGCTCTGCACAGTGTTCAGCTAAAACTACAAGTTAGTGTAGTGCGAGCTCTGTACAGTGTTCAGCTAAAGCTACCTGTAGAAAATTGGTGGTGTTTTCCTGATCCTATCACTACTGCAGGCAGCTAAATAAGCTACAAGTTAGTTTTTTGCGAGCTCTGCACAGTGTTCACCTAAAGCTACCTGTAGAAGGTTGGTGGTGTTTTCCTGATCCTATCACTACCGCAGGCAGCTAAATAAGCTACAAGTTAGTTTTTTGCGAGCTCTGCACAGTGTTCACCTAAAGCTACCTGTAGAAGGTTGGTGGTGTTTTCCTGATCCTATCACTAATGCAGGCAGCTAAATAAGCTACAAGTTAGTTTTTTGCGAGCTCTGCACAGTGTTCAGCTAATACTACAAGTTAGTTTTTTGCGAGCTCTGCACAGTGTTCAGCTAAAGCTACCTGTAGAAGGTTGGTGGTGTTCTCATACTACAGGCAGGCAGTTGATTTTGCTAGCTGCAGTATCAGTATATATATATATATATATATATATGTATATATATATATCCCAGCTTAGTGCAGCTACAGGCCATTAGTATGTCTGGAAGGCCAACAAGGAGAGGCAGACAGTCACAAGCCAATAAAAGAGGGCAAGCAGGCTCTGTGTCTAGAGGCATCAGTGCTGGTCGTCGAGACGGTGCATCCTCATCAGCACGTGGCCGTGGGACACGCTTGGCCTTTTTTTCGGCAGCTGGCCATGTTGAGCCGCAACATGCGGAAGACTTGGTCGAGTGGATGACCAAGCCATTCTCATCCTCCTCATCCTCTCTCACCCATGCTCAGGGTACTTTGTCTGGCAAAGCAGCTGCCAATGCGGCCTCTTCCCTCGGCTCAATGACATCAGTGACTCCTTCCCTAGCCCCACCATGTCCTCCTGAGGAGTCCCTCGAACTGTTTGACCACAGTGTTGGGTACATGCTCCAGGAGGATGCCCAGCGTTTAGAAGGCTTTGATGATGATACTGAGCTAGATGAAGGCAGTAACGTGAGCACGGACAGAGGGGGTGCCCAAGAAGGACAGCAATCTGGCAGTCATGCTCCCCCTGCTGCCACATACTGCCAGGTTTGCTCCAGTGATGAGGAGGGAGGGGATGATGAGGTCACTGACTCAATGTGGGTGCCTGATAGGAGAGAGGAGGAGGAGGCACATCACCAACGAGGCAGGATCCCCTCCAGGGGCCAGCCTAAGGGCAGCACACTGACTGCATCACACCCCAAAGCTCCGCATGTGCAGGGCGCTGCTGTCTCTGCGCATTATTCCAAAAGTTCTTTGGTGTGGGCCTTTTTTGAGACGAGTGCATCAGATCGCACCGCTGCTATTTGCAACATATGTCTCAAGCGTATCTCGCGTGGCCAAAACATCTCCCACTTGGCACCACATGCTTGACCAGACATATGTTGACCTGCCATGCAGTTTGTTGGCAAGCATATCTAAAAGACCCACGCCAAAGAACAAAGAGGACCTCTCCTTGCTCCTCATCAGCTGAGATCTCC
Source organism: Lithobates clamitans (assembly GCA_037952925.1). Classification (NCBI taxonomy): domain Eukaryota; kingdom Metazoa; phylum Chordata; class Amphibia; order Anura; family Ranidae; genus Lithobates; species Lithobates clamitans. The sequence continues at coordinate 1,326,179 of JBBGZY010000598.1, forward strand.
AACCCCACTATACCTTCAGTCCTCTCTGAGACCTGCACTGAGAGGAATGAAGGTGTAGAATTAGGTGTGTCACAGCCAAGTACTTGTGGGCAATCTACTTTCGGGACACCGACGTCAGATTGTACCAGGCAAATTTCCCTGCCCCAGCTGCTGCACCGCCGAAAGAAGTTTGGTCCCAGCCATCCACATGCCCAGCGGTTGAATGCTAGCTTGGCAAAATTGCTAGCACTTCAACTGCTGCCTTTTTAGTTGGTAGACTCTGCCCCCTTCCGTGAGTTTGTGAAATGTGCGGTTTCTCAGTGGCAGATACCCAAACGCCACTTTTTCTCACGGAAGGCGATTCCGACTCTCTACCGGCATGTGGAAGGCAATGTCCATGCCTCGCTGGACAGGGCGGTCAGCGGTAAGGTGCATATTACCGCTGACTCATGGTCCAGCAGGCATGGACAGGGATGTTACCTAAGTTTCACCGCACATTGGGTGACTCTGCTGGCAGCTGGGAAGGATGCAGAACAAGGTGCAGTAGTGTTGGAGGTTGTTCCGCCACCACGCCTCCAAAATGCCACTACTAATGATTGTGACACACCTCTCTCCTCCACCCCCTCCTCTTCTTCTTCCTCCATGGCCTCTTCCTGTGCTTTGTCCTCCGAACCAGCGGTGCTCCGTAGCCGTTCAAGGGGCTACGCAAGTATGCAGGCCAAAAGATGCCATGCGGTGCTTGAGCTGGTGTGCTTGGGGGACAGGAGCCACACTGGGGCAGAGGTTCTGTCAGCTCTGCAGGGGCAGGTTCAGAGGTGGTTGATGCCACGCCAACTTAAGGCAGGAATGGTGGTTTGCGACAATGGCACCAACCTCCTCTCTGCCCTCCGACAGGGACAAATGACCCATGTGCCCTGTTTGGCTCACGTCCTTAACTTGGTGGTGCAGCCGTCCTTGGGCAGGTACCCGGGCTTACAGGATGTCCTAAGGCAGGCCAGGAAAGTCTGTATGCATTTCCGCCGGTCATATAATGCCAGTGCTCGGCTGGCAGACCTCCAAAAGGAGTTTAACCTGTACAAAAACCGCCTAATCTGTGACATGCCCACCAGGTGGAACTCAACATTGGCCATGCTGCAGTGGCTGCACACGCAGCAGAGGGCCATCAATGAGTACCTGTGCGACTATGGCACCAGGACAGGGTCAGGGGAGCTTGTTTTTTTTTCCCCATGCCAGTAGACCATTTCAGGGATGCATGCACTGTCCTGTCACCATTTGAGGAGGCCACGAGAATAATACAGTACATGCATCAGTACAGAGGACAGTACATGCATCAGTGACACTGTCCCCCTTGTCCACCTATTGGAGCACACGCTGCGTGGAATAATGGACAGGGCACTTGAGGCAGAAAGAGGAGGACTTCCTTAGCTCTCAAGGTCCCCTATATTCAGACAGTGTTCCTGCATGCCCGCCGATCACACAGGAAGAGGACGAGGAGGAGGAGGAGGATTGTGTCAGTATGGAGGTGGAGCTTGGCACTCAGCATCAGCAGCAGTCTTTAAGGGATCAGTCCCAAGAAACATATGGACTTGTACGTGGCTGGGAGGAGGTGGCTGCGGACCATGTCGTCCTTAGTGACCCAGAGGACTCCGGACCGAATGCCTCAGCAAACCTATGCTGCATGGCCTCCCTGATCTTGCAAAGCCTGCGTAAGGATCCTCGTATTCGTGGTATCAAGGAGAAGGACCAATACTGGCTGGCAACCCTCCTTGATCCATGTTACAAGGGTAAGGTTGCGGACCTTATCTTGTCGTCGCAGAGGGAGCAGAGGATGAAACATCTTCGGGAGGCCTTGCAGAAAGGTCTGTGCAACGTGTTCCCAGAGGCTGGGAGGTTACAAACTCCTGTTTCTGGACAACGTGTTGCTGAGGCTTCGGTTAGTCAAAGAAGGAGCGGTGGAGAAGGTGGCCGTCTGACCGATGCGTTCAGACAATTTTTTAGCCCGCAGCCCCAGGGTATGATCGGTTCCAGCAACCATCGCCAGCGTCTGTTTTACATGGTGCAGGAATACCCAGGGGCAAGATCTGACTTGGACACCTTTCCCACCGAAAATCCTCTGGGTTACTGGGTCTTGAGGATGGATCACTGGCCAGAGCTTGCACAGTAGGCAATTGAGCTACTGGCCTGTCCTGCATCCAGCGTTCTTTCGGAATGCACATTCAGTGCTGCTGGAGGCTTTGTAACCGATCGCAGGGTGCGTCTGTCCACCGACTCGGTCAAATCGACTGACCTTCATAAAAATGAATCAGTTTTGGATCACCATCAGCTACCAAGCACCTGATGCTGATGTAACCAAATAATTTTTTTTGAAATCTCAGATCCCTTCAAAGACTGCCTATGCTGATGGTGAGTGACTATCCTGAGTAATTATCCTCTTACTCCTCAATGATCACGCTGATAGCTTGTAAGAACATTTTTGGTTCTGGGCGCCGCCACCAGTGCCTAAGGCCCAATTTTTCAGCCCCTGTTTAACAGGGGCGTGTAATTACAATTTTTGATGCAATACTTTGCAGCAGGGCTCGTTCCTGCATTCCAACTAGAGTATCTGTGAGGGGTTGCAGTGTTGTGGCACCAGCACCAGTGCCTAAGGCCTAATTTTTCAGCCCATGTTTAACAGGGGCGTGTAATTACAATTTTTGATGCAATACTTTGCAGCAAGGCTCATTCCTGCATTCCAACTAGAGTATCTGTGAGGGGTTGCAGTGTTGTGGCCCCAGTACCAGTGCCTAAGGCCTAATTTTTCAGCCCATGTTTAACAGGGGTGTGTAATTACAATTTTTGATGCAATACTTTGCAGCAGGGCTCGTTCCTGCGTTCCAGCTAGAGTATCTGTGAGGGGTTGCAGTGTTGTGGCACCAGCACCAGTGTCTAAGGCCTCATTTTTCAGCCCCTGTTTAACAGGGGTGTGTAATTACAATTTTTAATGCAATACTTTGCAGCAGGGCTCGTTCCTGCATTCCAACTAGAGTATCTGTGAGGGGTTGCAGTGTAGTGGCACCAGCACCAGTGCCTAAGGCCCAATTTTTCAGCCCCTGTTCAACAGGGGCATGTAATTACAATTCTTGATCTAATATTTCACAGCAGGGCCCGTTTCTGCGCCCACCAAGAGCGAGTGAGGACTTACAGTGTTGTGGCACCAGCACCACCACCACCACCAAAGGCCCAATTTTTCTGCCCCTGTTCAACAGGGTCATGTAATTACAATTCTTGATCTAATATTTCACAGGAGGGCCCTGTGAGGGCTTACAGTGTTGTGGCCACAACAACACCTATGCCCCAAATTTCTGCTGAGTATATAGGGCAGGCCCCTACTTTCAAACATCCAACTTACAAACGACTCCTACTTGCAAACGGAAGGAGACAACAGGAAGTGAGATGAAATCTACCCCTAGGAAGGGAAATTCTCTCCTGTAAGAGTTAATATGGGAAAAACATTTCTCCTTTCCACTGATGCTTTATCACCAATCCTTGTTTCACAAAAAAACCCAAATTTTTAAAAAACATTTGTCATTGAGACAAAAAGTGAGGTGAAATCTTCTGAAGAGGAGCACAGACAGCAAAACAAATGTCACAGGGGTGATAACCCTTCCCTATGTTTTCCAAAAAGCTTAAAATAGATTTTTTGGCTGGAGCTAAACACATTAAAAATATACCAGTTCAAAATTACAAACAGATTCTACTTAACAACAGTCCCTGTCTTGTTTGCACCGCCTGTATATTGCTGTTTAGAGTACAGAGCCTGTATACTGCTGTTTCTTTTTTTAATTTGGGTGCGGGGTTCCCCTTAATATCCATACAAGACCCAAAGGGCCTGGTAATGGACTAGAGGGTACCCATGCCGTTTGTCTCACTGATTTTCATCCATATTGCCAGGACCCAACATTACATTAAAGCCGCAAGCAGTTTTAAATGACTTTTTTTCCTTTAAAAATGACATTTTGTGCAGGGACTGTTCTAAGCACGGGAAACACTTGCCACTTTACAGGCATACTATAGACACCCCCAGGTATGATATTTAAAGGAATATTTCACTTTTTTTTTACTTTAAGCATCATTAAAATCACTGCTCCCGAAAAAACGGCCGTTTTTAAAAGTTTTTTTTGCATTGATACATGTCCCCTGGGGCAGGACCCGGGTCCCCAAACCCTTTTTAGGACAATACCATGCAAATTAGCCTTTAAAATGAGCACTTTTGATTTCGAACGTTTGACTCCCATAGACGTCAATGGGGTTCTAACGTTCGTGCAAATTTTCGGTCCGTTCGCAGGTTCTGGTGCGAACCGAACCGGGGGGTGTTCGGCTCATCCCTAATTATCTGTATCATGTACCACTCTGAATAACAATAACCACCACCAGTACAGGACACTCTAGATCAGTGTTTCTCAACTCCAGTCCTCAAGGCGCCCCAACAGGTCATGTTTTCAGGATTTCCTTCAGATGAAACAGCTGTGGTAATTACTAAGGCAGTGAAACTGATCAAATCACCTGTGAAAAATAATGGTAAGCCTGAAAACATGACCTGTTGGTGCGCCTTGAGGACTGGAGTTGAGAAACACTGCTCTAGATGACACTAAAGGGAGCCTATCCTCCCTAAAGGATTTCCTGCATATTAATACCAATCTGCACTGGTGTGAACCCAGCCTTAAAGCTGAGCTCTAGCTAACACTTTATAAGCAGTTAATGCAAAGTTTTTGTTTCCTTTTGGGATAAAAGTTTTACATCAATAAATAAAAACTGATCATTGTACGCATCCCCCTGTCGATGTTAACTGGTTTGTTTTAACCCTCTAAATGCCACTTTTGCTGGACAACTGTTTTTATTTTTTTTAAGAAAGTGGAAAAATAATTATACTGGAATAAAGACAAAGATTAAAAGCAGTGGCGGCTGGTGGGTTCTCCTTTTGGGGGGCAGAAAACAGGCAGCACCAACCCCCCCTTAGCCTTCGGGCGGTGCGGCACTGACCACCCATGGCACCCGCCGGATTAGCTGTGGCGCTGACCATAGTGGCACCCACCGGACCACCCACAGCACTTGCCTGCTGTGTGGTGGGGCTCTCCTCCTCTCCTGCAGTGGCGGGGCTGTCCTCCTCTCCTCCAGTGCGGGCAGTGGCGACTCCAGTGTCCGTTCCTCAGGCTTCCTCTCCTGTGTGTCTCCTCTTCCGCTAAAGCACTAGGCATCCAATAGGATTTGCATGGCACTTTGGCCAATTGGGAAACAGGGCTCATAGACCTGCCTCCTGATTGGCGGGGAGGAGCTGTAATGTGACCATAGCGAAAATTAATCTGCTATCATCACACAATAGGGTGGGATCGGGATGCAATGCTCTGCGCCCCAAGCCCACCCTATTTTGACTCCTATTAGAGCCTCTGGTTTAAATCACATGGTTCAAAATACACTCCCCGCCATAGTAATTCATGTGTCCGGCATCCTGAAAGGGGCCGGGCACATGGATAGGGAGGGCGGCGGAGGTGTTGGGGCCCGTGCGCCCACAATACATGGGCCGCCACTAATTAAAAGATAAACTTCATATTCAGTAAGTGATTAAATCACCTGTGAAAGGAGGCACATGTGCGGACTCTGAGCGAGACGGACATGCTCGCTTAGAGCTCTGCTCCAGGGTGAACCACACCGGATCATACAGCTATGGATCAGCTCCACAAACAGCACCCGCTACCTTCCCAAAGCGTTGAGAGAACGCCGCTCGTGCAGCCATGGTTCTTGGCAGCTTTAAGGCAAAGATCCGCTTCAGGAACATTAAGGACGCCCTGACCAGGCCTCCCAAGATGGCGCCAGCTCCTTCTTCCCAACACAGCACGCCACACTCTGCCCCAAGCCGTCACTACACCCTCTGTCATCCCAGGTCAGTAATGGTGAGTCAGACTTGGACACAGGCAGCACACAGACTGTCATCCACTCTGGCATGTTCAAGCAGTTTGAACGGATGCTGCAGAAAGCCCTGAAACAAACTTCTGACCACATTACAGACAAACTGACCCATGAGATCAGGGCGTTAGGTCAGCAAACAGCTGAGCTAGAAGTGAGAGCAGATGACCTTGAAAACCATACACAGGACTATAGTGCTGAATTTGAGAACCTCAAGGAGGAAATTTCGGTGTTACAGTCACGCTTAGAGGACCAAGAGAACAGGGACCGCCACTCTAATCTGCAAATCAGACGGATACCTGAGACTGTGCTAGATGTGCAAGCTACTATTATGGCCCTGTTTCAGGAATTGCAACCTGGCATTCCTGTTGAAAGACTGGAAATGGACAGGGTACACAGGGCCCTGGCCCCACGCAAAACTAATGGTCCTCCCAGGGACATAATAGCGAAACGCCAAATATCATCGCACTAAGGAACAGATCCTTGATGCAGCCAGAGGGAAGAATGCCTTGTTTTTTCAGTGACAAATATACCAGATTTTTGCTGACCTTTCCAGTCTCACGGTGGAGAAAAGACGCATCCTGAAACCACTTCTCCAGATCCTTAAGCAACATCAGATCCCATACCACTGGGGGTTCTCATTCTCAGTTCGCTTCACTCACTTGGAGACTAAATATGTATGCCGCACAGCAGAGGAATTACAGACAACAATGCAAGATCTAGGCCTCCTGGACCAAACCCCGAATAAGGATTCTTTTTGCAGATGCTCAGCTTCTCTTTCTGCACAAAAATCGGTGTCTGCCGATAAGGGTCGGAACCTCTACAAACGGGGTCATGTCGACAACCCTGCAGCATCACAAGGACTCCATTGACTAATCCTGCCAGTGTGATGAAAATCAGCTTCATCACATCCCATCAGGTGTCATCTTTGAATGATGAAGACCGTCTTAGTTGGTTCCTTGTCCTTTTTTCAATGGACACTGGTTTCTTATTGTAACCAGCTCCCTTTGCCTACCTGGTTTGAGATAACCTGGACAGTTTCCAGCCAAAATTCATTATTACTTTGATCAATCAACCCCCTCCTATGCAACTTTATTGTTGGTTCTGAGTGGAGACTTTTGAAGCTAATATGTTTCAGAGTCACAGTTTGCTAGGCCTACATGGTAAGATAAACTCAGCGGTATTGAGCATGGTGACTTGTAGGGATGGGCTATCTGTTCGACTCGAACATTGACTGTTCGCCCGTTCACCGAACAGCGAACAATTTGGGGTGTTCGCGGTAAATTCGAAAAGCCGGACACCCTTTAAAAGTCTATGGGAGAGATCTAAAGTGCTAATTTTAAGGGTTAATATGCAAGTTACTGATGCAAGTTATTGTCATAAAAAGTGTTTGGGGACCTGTGTTCTGCCCCAGGGGACATGTATCAATGCAAAAAAAAAGTTTTAAAAACAGCCCTTTTTTTGGGAGCAGTGATTTTAAAAATGCTTAAAGTGAAACAATAAAAGTGTAATATTCCTTTAAATTTCATACCTGGGGGGTGTCTATAGTATGCCTGTAAAGTAGCGCATGTTTCCCGTGTTTATAACAGTCTGAGAGCAAAATGACATTTCTAAAGGAAAAAAAGTCATTTAAAAGTACTAGCGCTAGTGTCGGCTATTAATGAATTGTCGGTCTCGACAATACACGTAAAAGTTATTGAAAGACATTGAAAAATTTAAAAAAATGCATGGGGGTCCCCCAAAATTTCATTACCAGGCCCTTCAGGTCTGGTATGGATATTAAGGGGAACTCCGTGCCAAAATTAAAAAAAAATGGCGTGGGGTTCCCCCCAAAAATCCATTTCAGACCCGAAGGATCTGGTATGGATTTTAAGGGGAACTCCGCGCCAAAATTTAAAAAAAATGGCGCGGGGTTCCCCCAAAAATCCACACCAGACCCTTATCCAAGCACGCAACCTGGCAGGCCTCTGTAAAAGAGGAGGGGACGAGAAAGCGCCCCCCCTCCTGAACTGTACCAGGCCACATGCTCTCAACATGGGGAGGATGTCCCCATGTTGATGGGGACAAGGGCCTCATCCCCACAACCCTTGCACGGTGGTTGTGGGGGTTTGCGGGCGATAGATGATCTCCAGCGACTCCAGCGAGGAACACGCACAAGATCCTGCCTCCACCAGAGGCACCCAGCCAATGATGCGGTGCTAGCTTGACAGCTCTTATGTAGCTAATGGCGAGGCCACCCATCATGTGACCCCGTCCCCCTCTGACAAGGGGAAATGCCAGGGTTTTCCCGGTGACGTGTACAAGTGACCCCACCCCCCTCTGATGCAATGGGAATCCTAGTGCCGCGTCATTGGCTGGGTGCCTCCAGTGGAGGCAGGATCCTGTGCGTGTTCCTCGCTGGAGTCGCTGGAGATCATCCATTACTGGAGATCGAGAATTGGATTACATCGCTGGAGTAGGAGCATGGATTTATTGGATTACATTGCTGAAATCTCTTTTTTATTTTATTTTTTTTATTTTTAATAAAGGACTTGTCCCAAGCCGTGTCCTGTGGTTTTTTAACATTTTGACACTTTCTTTTTGTGAAATGGTAGGGGTACACTGTATTCCGATAAGCCCCCCACCCGCACACCCCCACAACCACCAGGCAAGGGTTGTGGGGATGAGACCCTTGTCCCCATCAACATGGGGACATCCTCCCCATGTTGAGGGCATGTGGCCTGGAACGGTTCAGGAGGGGGGCGCTCTCTCATCCCCCCTTTTTTCCTGTGGCCTGCCAGGTTGCGTGCTCAGATAAGGTTCTGGTGTGGATTTTTGGAGGAACCCTATGCCATTTTTTTTTTAATTTTGATGCGGAGTCCCCCTTACAATCCATACCAGACCTGAAGGGTCACTGATCGCGTTCTCCCTCCTCTCACCGTTCAGTGCGTCTAACACACAGGCAGGTCGGATGACGTCACTGGCTCCTCCCGATGTGTTGCATCACATGTCACGTGACTTTATTAAGGGTGATCATGTGTCACGTGACTTTATCAAGGGTGATTATGTGACATGTGACGCAACACGTCGGGAGGAGCCAGTGACGTCATCCGACCTGCCTGTGTGTTAGACACACTGAACGGTGAGAGGAGGGAGAATGCGATCAGTGACTGATTGATTCAAAAAGCGCTGTTACTTGCTAGTCCATGTGAGTGATTATACATATGCTTAAACAAAGAGAGTACTATAGAGGTTGTTCATTGCGCAATGATATTTCTTTTTTGGTTACATGAATACAACATATAATGGGAGAAAGCTAAAACCACCAGCTGAGAGCATCAGAAGTGCAGGGGAGAGACTCACGTTCCAAAGTAACTGTTGACTCAAGCAACCAGCAATAGTATCTGCGGTGTGTTTTTTCCTCTGAGCGTATATAGAACACTTGCTTATATCTCTTGGAGGATCTAGATATGTTATTTAATATTCTTTTGATACCATCTGTTTTTACCATATGAAGGCAGTTATGGAGTATTCACATTTTATTTATATTTGTGTTATTCGCTAAAGGCATGTGTTTTACATATATTCTTGGATTTTTTCAGGAAATTATTATATGATATGGTTAATTGTCATATTCTAATAGAAAGTTAATTTTAGCACACTATTTCTTTATTAGATTCATTTATATTGTAGTGTCATCAGAACACTTTTTACATGGGTGCGGCTTAATTATTTGGATATTTCCTATTATTCACTTATATCCTATTTCTTTTGGGATTTTTTTTTGCACAATTTTTTTTGCATCATTCTTCAACTATTTTATTGCACATAATCTACTCTACAAACACATTTCACATATCAGCGCTTTAGTACATTACTTATTATAATTTTTCTTGTATTGACCACATTTTTTTTACAACAGGCATGGTCCCAGAAATAATATCCTCAGTGATTACCCCCTTTTCATGGACTAACCATTGCGCAGTTTGTACCACTGTCGCCTCCCCAATTCCTAGGATGCATGATACCTCCTGGTGTCTCAATGACTCCACCCTCGCCCATCCCTCACACCGGTTAGCTGTAGAAACAAATCTTAAAGAGTATCTTTCGCACAATGCTACTGATAAAATGTCGGCACTGATCCAACAGGCAGCATCCCTTAAGTGAGAACGGAAAAACCTATTCCTTAAACTGGAGGCAAATTTTAACGCATCTCATGCTGATTTCCAATCCACCCCTAATCTCACCACTAACTCCTGTTTCGATAAGGCTCAGCTCGACTTCGATCTGTTTCTTACCGACTCAGCAGATAAACTCTTACGTAAACGACAACATATTTCTTATCTCAAAGCAAATAACTAACCTCACCAAACTCTGTTCGTCATCCCCAGATTTATGCCCTCTTCTCTCATATTTCTCTCCCCTCACTCACCCAAACCCAACAAGAATCTCTTGAGTGTCCCATCACAGATGGGGAAATGTCATTAGCCATCAAAGCTTTGAAACCACGTAAAAGACCGGGACCTGATGGGTTTTCGGCAACTTTATATAGACTATAGACAATTCACATCCATTTTGACGCCTATGTTAACAAGCACCTTCAACTCTCTGCTGAAGAGACACTCATTTAGATCCGAGACACTAACATCCATAATCTCCATGTTATCCAAACCACAAACTGACCCTTCCTCTTGGACAGACTATCGCCCCATCTCTCTACTGAATCTCGACATCAAGCTATTAGCCAAAATCGCTTGAATACCATCATAGGCCAACTAATCCATCATGACCAGACAGGATTTGTCCCCATCCGCTAGGGCTATAGGTGCCCCTACCCATTCACCTAAAAAAGCAGTGAAATGTGACAAAAGACAATAGCTGTTTTTTGACAATTCCTTTATTAAAAACGTCTTCTTTTTTCCCCCACTTCTTACTCCATCTTCCTCCAGTCTTCCTTTGGTTTTCTCCTTCTTCCTCCAGCTGCTTCTTCTCCCGCTTCTTCCTCCATTTTCCTCAGCTTCTTCCTTTCGTCTTCTTCATCTTCCTCTGTCTTCTTTTTCCCCTGTTTCGTCCTCCGGTCTTTCTCCTCTGCCGCCATTCCCGCCGGACATTCAAAAAATTAACCTCCTCCGATACTGCGATGGGGGACATGACGTCACTCTGAGACCCTGCCCCTTGTGACTTCACTGCCTGGGGCATGATGGGTCAGTGATGCCACAAGGGGGTGGGGTCTCCTGCTGATGTCATTCGGCAGCCATGCCCCATAGTTATATATGAAATGTGCGCTATGGAAGCGGACAGATCGGCTGGCCGCAGCGTTGGTGGAGGGTCGTTGTTTTTATGTTCAGCGGGTCGGTGGTGGGAACGGCAGAGGAGAAATACCGGAGTACAAAGTGGGGGGAAGAAGAAGCAGGAGGAAGATGGAAAAGACCGGAGGAAGAAGCGGAGCGAGATGGAGGAAGAAGTGGGGGAAGAAGCAGCTGAAGGAAGAAGGAGAAAACCGAAGGAAGACCGGAGGAAGATGGAGGAAGAAGCGGGGTAAAGAAGAAGACATTTTTAATATAGGAATTGTCAAAAACTGGCTATTGTCTTTTGTCACATTTCATTGCTTTTTTTGGTGAATGGGTATCGGGTACAATGTACCCAAAACCCATTCACATAGGGGGGGCTGGGATCTGGGGCTCCCTTGTTAAAGGGGGCTTCCAGATTCTGAAAAGCCCCCGCCCGCAGACCCCCACAACCCCCGGGCAATTGTTGTGGGGATGAGGCCCTTGTCCCCATCAACATGGGGACAAGGTGCTTTGGGGAGGACCTCAAAGCACCCTCCCCATGTTGAGGGCATGTGGCCTGGTATGGTTCAGGAGGGGGGAGCTTGCTCGTCCCAGCCCCTTTCCTGACCTGCCAGGTTGCGTGCTCAGATAAGGATCTGGTATGAATTTGGGGGGACTCCTACTCCATTTTTTTAAATTTTGGCGCAGGTGTCCCCTTAAAATCTATACCAGACCTGGTATGAATTTTGGGGGTGAGCCCATGTCAATTATTTTTTTAATCTTGCCGTGGGGTTTCCCTTAAAGTCCATACCAGATTCACAGGGCCTGGTATGCACTGGGGGGGACCCTACACCATTTTTCCTTGATTTTTGAATAGTTGGATTTTTGGAATTCCACACCATAATATTTTTGAATAATTACATACCACTGCATGCATTAGAAGAGTTAAAATTATGGAAAAAAACAAACTGATGTGCATTCGCTAGTTATGCTGCTGAGTACAATGTACAGTTTCAGGAGGTGATACCATTGGGGGATTCAAACCCATGGCTTGAACCTTTGAAGGTAGCAGGGCATACCACAACACTATGGAGCTGAGCACAATCATACATAAAAAATACTATTACTAATGTTTAATTCTGTTCATTGTATACAATTATGTTTTGCATTTGAGGCATTAATATTACACCGCATCCAATTCGCATGACATTTTAAAATACGTTTATTTGAACGAGGCTGGCTCACATATGTGCATTGCATTCGCTCTCTGCATTTCCCAAAAAACGTGTGCGTTTTCTGGGCATTGCGGTGCGAATTGCAAGCACATTATTATCTATGGAAACGCATCTGATTCGCAGATGCATTCCGTTGTGAACAGGATATAAACCTGACCTGATACTGATGCAATCCTGACCTGATTCTCATCAAAAACTGATGTGAAACGCTAAACAACTACTTTGTCAATTAGCAGTGAAAATGGAGCTTCAATTCGCACCGCACATGTGTGACCCCAGCCTAAAGCCTCGTACACGCGATCGGATTTTCTGCAGACAAAACCTTGGACTTTTGTCTGAAGGCGTGTGCCTGGATTTTGTTTTACATACAAACGCCAAGGAATTGTCGGCCAACAAACACAAAAGTAGTGACGTACTATGTGGTTTTTCAGCTCTTTAGGACCACCCTTTGGGCTTCTTCTGCTAATTTCTTGTTAGTAGAAGTTTGATGCGTGTTAATTCGCGCTTTTAATTTTGCGCTTTTTTAGTTCGGGCTTTTCATTTCCTGCTTTTTAGTTTGTTTCTAAACGGCCGTTCGGCAACTAGCCATGTTGCGGAATCAGAGGAGATAACGTGTTATTTATTATTGGCCTTGGAGTTATTGCTTTGACCCAAGTCCAGTCCAGGAACAGGAGGAGGAGGATTTCTTGGACCAAAAATTGGTTGCTTTATTAATCGTGACCAATTATGTCATATGCCTTTGCTGCGGGAGCTCCAGGAGAATAATCCAGATATTTTTTAGAATTATCTCCGGATGACGGACCCCTGCTTTCACCAACTCTTGGCATTGCTGACCCCCTATATTAAGAAGCAGGACACATGCATGAGGCATTTTATTTTTTGGTTGAATAATAATGATTTGATTTGTTATATTTTGGCAGATAGCATGTCTAATTTTATTTGTTTTCTTTTTTTAATGCACAATAAAAAATTGTGGAGAATAATACTTGGCTATGTGTTTTACTTCAAATGACAGTTTGGGAGTAGGCAGTTACATTTAAAAAAATACAATGTAAAATTGAAAAAGGAATCCAACATAGTTGTATCTTAAAAACTATGGGATAATGGTGTTGTGGTAACTTGCACCAAAAAAAACCCCCAAAAAAACAAGCATAATATTATTCTTGATATCACTAGAAAAAAAAGCCTTTGAATATTTGTTTGCAATAACTCCATCAGTATCACCAGAAAAGCAGCTTTATTATTAGCCCATTAAAGAAGAAGAGAATGTGTGCTGCATTTCTAGATTTCATAATTTGCCACATCACAAATGTTAATTCTCCATTACAAACACTAGTTTACAAGAGCGACTGCTTCTGGCTCGTCCTTGCTTGCGAGCATGCGTGTTTGTACTTTGGACTTTTGTCTGACAGACTTGTGTACACACGCTCGGAAAATCCGACAACAGACATTTGTCCGCGGAAAATTTTAAAGCTTACCATCCAACATTTGTCCGCGTAAAATCTGACAATTGTCCGATGGAGCATATAAACAGTCGGATTTCCTGCCAACAGCCTGTCATCACACAATTGCCATCAGAAAATCCGATTGTATGTACGAGGCTTTAGACATAGTTTTAGGACCTGGGAGATGAGACAACTTCTCTACATAAAGCGGCATGTTTGGGATTTGAACCCAGACACTCAGAGATGCTAAGCAGAAGTTCTAATATTTAACCTCAGAGCTGTCACATGTGAGAACCTCCTACACATAAATTCACATAAATACTGCATTTCTTTGGACATACAGGTGGTGGAATTACATTTGATATTTGGTGGTTCTTTGTGGGTTAGTGTAGAATAGTGATGTTACCCTCAAATTTTTGGGAATTACATTTTGATTTCTGATGTTGGTACACATATCACATTTTTTGCGCTCAAACTATGATTATTTGGAAATAGTAAAAATCACAAAAAATTGTGACGACTCATTTTAAATTTGCATCAGCAATGGTATTGTTTGTAGTTTGTAAAGACACCTGTGTGAGTTTGGGTAAAGACTGTTGTGAGATGGAAAGTAACAAGTGAAAGTGACAGAGAAAAATATATTTTACCAAAACATCAAAATATTCCACATTCTAGCATTCTTAAAGGGGTTGTGAATCTTTGTGTTTTTTCACCTTAATGCATCCTATCCATTAAGGTGAAAAACACCTGGCAGTGACCTTCCCCCCCTGTTTTACTTACCTGAGCACTGACCTGGGGGGGGGGGGGGGACGCGCTGTCTGCAAAGGAAAATTTATTTCAGAGAAAGATACATTTCATCTCAAAAATAAAAGGATTTATTTGGGGAAGTTACAATTGTACCATTCGAATCAATGGCTAAAACATGCATTGGACTATAATAGTGCCGATTTTCACGCCCAAAAAAATGCTCTTTAACACAGCGCTCATTCTGGTATTTACTATAGCGATCTGTAAAAAAGACATTGGAGCTAAAATGAGAGCTATTTGCAGGTCTGAGCATGCTCAGTTGTGGGGAATTTAATTCTTCTCAGATTTTTAAAGATATTTAAGTGTAGAAATCACTTTTTTACACAGTTTAAAAGCAGATTATCTTTAAATAATATACCGCATATTTCAGTAACATTTAGGCAATTATATCATGTTCTAAACATTATTTCCATGTGCACTACTCCAGGTTTTAGCAGAGTAATGTCCCGTACACACGGTCGGACTTTGATCGGACATTCCGTCAACAAAATCCTAGGATTTTTTCCAACGGATGTTGGCTCAAACTTGTTTTGCGTACACACGGTCGCACAAAGTTGTCGGAATTTCCGATCGCCAAGAACGCGGTGACGTAAACCACATACGACAAGACTAGAAAAGGCCAGTTCAGAACCAAGAGCGGCACCCTTTGGGCTCCTTTTGCTAATCTCGTGTTAGTAAAAGTTTGGTGAGAGACGATTTGCGCTTTTTCAGACTTGTTGTTTTCAGATCGTTTTCTGCTGTTCAGTTTGTGCTTGTGGGTTTGTTTCTGCTCTTCAGTGCGTGCAAGCAAGCTCCGCGTGACTTAGTCATTGTGTTCTTGTTCGTTCGTTACTGTTTTTCAGGTCACTCTTCACAGGCCTTGCTGTTCTTCAGTGCATTTTGTTACTTCATTCTGAGCAGCCGACCGTTTTCTAGCCATGTTGCGTATACGTACTCCTCGTAGAGTTCGTGCTGTGCGGGGGCTTGGTGTTGGGGTCCTGACTTTGACACAAGTCCAGTCCATGAACAGGGTGGGGAGGAGTTCATGGACCAAGAATTGGTTGCTTCAGCGTGACCAGTTCTGTCATATGCCTTTGCTCCGTGAGATCCGTGAGAATAATCCTGATGATTTCAGGAACTTTCTCCAGATGACGGACCCCGTATTTCACAGTTTGTTGGCTTTGCTGACCCCCTATATTAGCAGGCAGGATACCTGCATGAGGCAAGCCATCACTCCGGAGCAGAGGCTCGTCGAAACCCTGCGGTACTTGGCGACGGGGAGAAGCCTGCAGGACCTCAAGTTCTCGACAGGCATCTCCCCCCAAGCTCTGGGGATCATTATCCCAGAGAGCTGTTCTGCCATCATCCAGGTCCTGCAGAAGGAGTATATTAAGGTAAGATTTTTATCCTTTAATATCACATTTTATTGTATTTAATGTTTGATAATATATTGTATTTCTTTCCTCATTCCCTAATTACCATGATTGTAATATGCTGTGAATGTCCCCTTTGTCCTCATGCATGCTGGATTTTTATGTAATTTTTTTTTTGCTCCTTCATACATATTTGCCTTCACTTACCTCCCCAGCATGTTCTCCTGGCCCTATATTCATCTCATGTAGTCACTTAACAATGCATTTTATCAGCTCCATAGTAGTGCTTTACCCCAAACACCCCCTAAAATGTTTTTAAATGTGATTTATGCTTTAAATTCAGGCAGAGTGCCCTAGGCTTTTTTGGGGGGTCCCCAAATCATTTGGAACCCTCCCTCCCCCCAACTGCTAAGTCAGCTGATCCCAATTCTCTATCTATCCTCAATCATCTATCTGCTGACTTTGCCAAACCCATACACACTATACAAATCTCTTTTGTGGTCAGATGTATGGATGAATTCCCCAAAGCATGTAGTGCAAGGGCCTGTCTGTATACTTTCAAATGGTACTGTTTAAAGTTTTTGTATCCTATTATTATCTTGATAGGTAATAGCAGAATGTCCAAATGTGCTCAAATGTGTACAATGTGTATTTATATCTTTGTATTGTGACACTTCTTACCTGTACAGTGGGCTGCCAATAGTGTAACTAAGGAGGGGCTGTTCCAAGTAATACACATTATTTAGGCATTCATCTCTCAATGAAGTGGAGAGGGTTACCTGTCCAAGAGCCCCCCCCCCCTATAATGTTAGAAATGGCCCATGAGAGGGGGAGGGGGAATATGATACGTGTACCTTATACTTTGGTCTTTAAAAACTCCCTCAAATAAATGTTAGCTTGATGTTGGCCAAGAATGTTTGTGTCTAATCTGCTTCTCATGTTTATGTGCAAAAAGACTAAATTTTTTTGTTTTCCTCAACAGTTTCCTTCCACGCCACAGGAATGGCAGACTGTGGCCTCCCACTTTGCCCAGCGGTGGGACTTTCCTAACTGCGGAAGGGCAATTAATGGAAACACGTCCACATCATCCCACCACCCAACTCGGGGACATACTATTATAATTATAAGGGGTTCAATAGTATTGTGATGTTGGCGGTGGTGTCGGCTACTTATGAGTTCCTGTATGTGGACGTGGGGAAGAATGGCCGGATGTCCGATGGTGGAGTCATCGCCCAGACGGAGTTCTACAGGCATCTCCCTAATGGCAGCTTGGACTTGCCACCTCCAGAAGACAATGTGGAAGGCCTCCCATTCGTCTTCATTGCGGATGAAGCCTTTGTGCTGGGGGACCATCTTATGCGGCCATTCCCGATGAAGACCCTCACCCCAGACCAGAGGATTTTTAATTACTGGCTGGCCAGAGCCAGAAGAGTGGTGGAAAACACGTTTGGGATCATGGCCAGCCGGTTCCGCCTATTTCTTACACTCATACATATGGCGGAGTACAAACTGAATCACATTATCCTGCTGTGTTCTACACAAACTTTTTACGGCAACATTCTGCCAACTATGCTGGCTCAGTTGGGCCTGAGGCCAGAATTCTAAATGAACCAACCCTGACTGCCCTTGAAAGTGGCCGTCCTGGCTTGCCCTCCCTGAGTGCCCATGATGTCCGGCTAAGATACCTTAAATTCTTCGCCGGTAGAGGGGCTATCAATATGCCAGACAATATGTAAAACCTTTTTCAAATAAAAAAAAATAATTAAGCAAATCTTTGGTGACATTTACTGCTTGTGTTTGTTTTAGCTGACCCTGACAGAAATGTGGTGAGTCCTGAAAATGGCGTGATTGTGTTACCTTACAAAGCACTGTTGGGTGTTATTTACTAAAGACAAAGACACTTTGCACTACAAGTGCACTTGAAACTGCACTTTGGAGTGCAAAGTGGATTTGCCCTTAGGAAATAACACCCATTGTCACAGAAAACACCAATTAGAGCACCACAAAATTTTTGTAGTGTTGAGACAATAATCCACACATTCTTGATTAACAATCTTTTTAATACCAGCACAATCACATGTGCGTTTAGAAAAAGTTTGGAAAACAAACCAACATGTTTGTTGTATAACAATTTTTGAGGTCACATTAGAAAAAGTATAAATGTCCATTTAAGTTAAAAACACACAAGAAAGACACAAATCTTGAACTTACAAAGTTCACATTTGGTAGAACTTGAAGGCAATATCAGACATGAGTATTTAGGAACTGTGTTTGATATTGCGTTCAGATGGGGTGAAGTCACCCCCGGAAAAGCCACATTTTGAAGATGCACAAAAATACCTGAACGTCAACATGTGCTAGCTGCCATCATGGGGGATCAAGGGACGTGTTTTGGGGGAGCCATCCCTTCCTCATAGCTACTTTATTATTGAGGAAGGGGTTGCACCCCCAAAACGCATCCATTGATCTCCCGTGATGGCAGATAGCACATGTTGACACACTGTGTGCATCTTCAAAATTTGGCTTTTCTACTATTTTACAAAAATTTTTTAAATTGTAGTACACCATAAAACAAAGAGATTTGGAGGGGTTTTAATCTCTCCCCAAAACATCAATGATGTTCTTATTTTTTTTTTTTCTTTCATATTTTTATTGAAGATTTTCAAGAAAATTACATTATACAATTGGACATTGTATGTCGTGCAACGACATTTTGGTTATTCGATACAAGGTAAACTGTTCATCTTATAATTTCAACACATATAGCGATTCACCAACTTGGGTTAGTTATAACTTTTATTAAACATATATCTATTGTAGCTTCTAGGTTACCGGAGTTGTTGTTCGTTTTTGCGTGGTTTGACCTCTTCACTAGAGTCGCACCCCAAATGGGATCTTTAGTGCCACAGGAGTGAAGAGGCCTTGTTTTCCTTAAGATTAAATTGATGGAAATGTGCTAGTTAGAACTAGCTGTTGCAAACTACTTGTTTCTCTTGTCTACATAAAGGTATTGCTCGGTCAAGAAGAAGGGGTATGTATTAATGTTTAGGTTAGTGGTTTGCGCATTGCGTAGTCCAGTCAGTCCATGGTTGCCAGTTCTTGTTTGTTTTCGTCACCTGGCCAGTGTGCGTAGCTGTTATGATTTCGTAGCTGTAGTGAAGAGATACTAAGTCTGTGACTTGAGTTATTGTCAGGGGATTGTCAGACTTCCAATGTCTGGTTATGTTGAGTCTTGCTGCCAAGAGGACATGAGTGATCACTGGCCTGAATGAGTATGGGAGTGATTCAATGTTTAGGTTAAGTATCGCCAGTGCTGGGGAGGGATGGATTTTAATTTGGGTTATGTTCGAGATTAAATTGAAGATTCTTTCCCAGTAGTTGTGTAGTTTAGTGCATGACCAGAATACATGGAGTACATCGCTAGGAGAGGAGTGACATCTCCAGCATATGTTGGGAGTTTTCGGGTTAAAGATTGTAATTCTGGCTGGGGTGATATACCAGCGTAATGTGATTTTCTGTGTGAGTTCCCATAGGGCCGCGCAATTAGTGGCCTTGTATATAGATTTGAGGGCGAGTTGCCATTGGTCTTCCGTATAAGACTGATCTAGGTCTTTTTCCCAGCTTTGGTGGGGTTTTAGTTTAAGGAAGGTACGTTTGTTGTGAATAATGTTGTAGAAGTAGGATATACCTCTAGTTTTAGTGGCTGAGTTGGTGAGATATTCCCAGGTCTTAGGGTGAATTTTGTAGGGGGGGAGGGTTAGAGTGCTGAGGTAGTGGTGTAGACGTACGTAAGTGAATTTATCAGATGCAGTTAGATTGAATTCGGCTTGAAGTTGTGCGAATGTTTTCATGTGGTTGTTGTGTAGTAAGTCTTGTATGAGTAGTATTCCTTTGGCGGTCCAAGATGATAGGGAGATTTCTGGTAGTGTGTGATTTAGGGATTCTAAGGGGATGCAACTTAGAGACGTGGCGGGATTGGAGGTGAGTAGAGTTACTGATTTCTTCCATGCAAGTGCCGAAGCTCTCATGGTCGGGGGAAATGCTTTTGGTATAATGGTTCCCAATGGAATACTAAGTATCCAGGTTCTTAAGTTGGGTCGAGCTAATGAGGAGCTTTCAATTTGTCCCCAAAGAGTTGTGGGTTGTGTTTGGAACCAGGCAGGCATTTGAGCTAGGAGTGTTGCTAAGTAATAGTCCTCAAAATCTATAGATCCTGTTCCACCGACTAGTTTGTGTTTTACTAAGTTGTGATGGGCGCTCCTCGGTTTTTTCCCGTTCCATAAATATTTGTTGAATATTGTTTTGAGAGATTTGAAGAAGGTGTTTGGCAGGGGTATAGGTAGGGTTCTAAAATGATAGAGAATTTGGGGAAGGCATATCATCTTAAATGCTGCAAGTCTGCCCGACCATGAGAGCTCGTGTTTTGCTATTTGTTGTGAAGTAGATTGAATTTGTTGTAGGAGTGGTATGTAGTTGCATGGATATATTTTCTTAGTTTCCCTCGGGAGTTGAACGCCTAAGTATGATATGTCGGTTTCTGCCCATTTAAATGGGTATTGTAGTTGTAGGAAGTGTTTCATGGTGGTGTTTATGTTTATGTCTAGTATGAATGATTTGGTCACATTAACCTTGTAATAGGAGATCGAGCTAAACCATGTGAGCAGTTTTTGTACTTCGGCCAGGGAAACAGTCGGGTTTGTAAGGATTAGAATGACATCGTCCGCAAATAGACTGATCTTGTGGTGTGAGTGGCCTATACGCATACCTGAGATGTTAGGGTGGGAGCGTACGTGCTCAGCCAGGGGCTCCATAAGCATGTTAAATATTAGAGGGGAGAGGGGGCATCCCTGGCGTGTACCGTTAGTGATGGGGAATGGACGTGAGAGCATGCCTTCTGTGAACACTTGAGCCTCAGGGTTGGAGTACAATGCTAGGATGGCTGTTAGGATCTGTCCCTGGAATCCAAATTTGCGTAAAACTGCTTCTAAATAAGTCCAGTGTACTCTATCGAACGCCTTCTCTGCATCTAGGGAAAGAAGCAGAGAAGGCGTTCCAGTGGATTCAGCGTGGTGAATGAGGTCCAGCATTCTTCTGGTGGCATCTGAAGATTGTCTGCCTTTGGTAAAACCAGTCTGATCTTGGTGTATGATGGTTGGCATGATCTCGTTTAGTCTGTTGGCTATGGTTTTGGAGTAGATTTTTAGGTCTAGGTTGAGTAGGGAGATAGGGCGAAAATTTTGGGGGGTATCCGACTGTTTCCCTGGTTTTGGTATGGTGATTACTAGCGCTTTTAAGTATTCATTCGAGAAGCTAGCAGAGGAGGCAGCGTGGTTAAAGAGATCGGTAAGGTGTGGGATTAGTTGATTGGAGAACAATTTGTAGTATTCCCCTGTTATCCCGTCTGGGCCTGGCGCCTTGCCATTAGGCAATGAGTCAATGGTAGCCTTGATTTCCAGGTCTGTGAATGGAGCATTCAAGGTGGTCAGTTGGTCTAAAGTAAGTTTGGGTAGATTGATTTTAGTGAGGAAGTTATCAATATCGTCTGGTGTGGGTTGGGGGGTTTGGTGGTCATGTTTTAAGTTGTACAGGTCTTCATAGTAGGTACTAAAAGCATCTGCAATGTCTTGGGGGTTGGTCAGTGGGGTGTTAGTGTGGGGGTGTTTAAGTAGTGTAATTCTAGTTTTATTGCGTCTTCCTTTGAGTCGTTGGGCTAATTTCTTACCTGCCTTGTTGGAGGTAGAGTAGGAAGATGCTTTAAATTTCCTTTGAAGGAATTCATATGAGTGAAGGAGAAGGGTTTTCAGTTCCTGTCTTAGGGACAATAGTTGGTTTGTGAGTGGGTTTTGGGGGTCGCATTTGTGTTTCTTTTCTAGGTCCGCTATTTGGGCTGTTAGTGTATCTATACGCTGCGTCCTCTGTCGCTTATGATGAGAGCACAATTTAATGAGCATTCCCCTCATGTACGCTTTATGAGCGCTCCACACCACGGCAGGGTCGGGTACCGACCCCTTGTTCAGCATGAAAAATTCTGAAATGTGTTCTGAAATTTCTGGGGTGTATTTAGCATTTTGAATAATGGAGTTGTTTAGTCTCCATAGAAACGTGTTACGTTGGAGGTTGTGGTCTTGGATGGTAATTGAGGTGGGGGCGTGGTCCGACCATGCCGTGGTGTGGATTACAGATTGAGATATTTTTTGTAAAATATACTTATCAGACAGAAACAAATCAATTCTGGAGTAGGAGCGATGTCTGGGGGAAAAAAAGGTAAAGTCACGTTCGGCGCCATGGTGACAGCGCCAGACATCATACAGATCGTGGGAATGCATAAACGCTTTTAGAGGCGATTCGCGTCTCTTTGCTGAAGAGGTAGAGTCCAGGGAGACATCTGGGACCAGGTTGAAGTCCCCACACACAATAGTGTGGCCTTTTTGGATGGGTTTTAATGTGCGGATAAGCTTGCGTAGGAATCTCATTTGTTGAGAGTTCGGAGCGTACAGGTTGATGATGGTGTAGGTTGCTTTATTAATGGTGCAGATTAGGATTATGAAACGACCTTCGGGGTCTGGAAGTATTTCTAGGAGTTGGAAGTCTATGGTATCTTTGATGGCGATCATGACTCCTCTGGACTTGGTGGTATGGGTTGCGTGAAATACGTTTGGAAAGTGGTGATTGTTACACAGAGGGGTGTTGGGAGCTAGTAGGTGGGTTTCTTGGACGCAGATGATATCACTCTGGAGGTCCTTAACGGTTTTCCATAGTGAGTGGCGTTTGGCTGGATGATTAAGCCCGTTAACGTTGAGTGAAAGGATATTAAACGGCATCTTGTGAGTGTGGGCTTAGTGTACGCTTATAATAACACTTACAGTTAGATGATTTCGTGAGGAGCTGGTCTTTTTTTTCCTTTTCCAGGCGATGAGGTGAGTAGAATTCGGTGTGGAAGTCCGAGAGTCAGTGCAGTTTTGTTCCGGGTGGAGGAGCGGAGAGCGTTGCTTCTGGCTGGCCAGGGGCCGAGGTTAGGATGGACTAGTAGACTGCAAATAGAGCAATACGTTAGGTGACAAGGTAGTTATAACCAGTTATGGATCGTGTATGTTTTGGGTATCGGTGAAACTTGTGCAAAAGGTCTGTGTTGTGACCTAGTGATTTAGCTTGCTAGAAGATAGGTACTTGTTATAACGTTGCAAGAGAAAAAAAAACTTTGTGTAAGAGATAACAACAAAAAATAAAAAAAAAACAGAATACAAAACAATCAGAGGGGGTGCTGAGCACCTGTGGGCCTCTGTAAGGGGGTACAAAGAGTCACTGCCGCGGGTAGCAGGAAACAAACAAAGAGGATAGCCATAGCACAGGGGAGCTGTTGATGCTGTTATCGGCTTAGTGGATGTTGTATACTTTCATTTGGTGTTTTGATCACGTTGTCTACGGGGAGAGGATGAGATTCTGTCTTGTTGCGCGGTATTTGGTGGTTCCGGGTTTATGCCCCAGGAGTGGAGTAACTTTAGGCCTTTTTCAAGTTCTCCTATTGCGTGGGTTTGACCGTTGCGGGCAATGAGAATGGTGGCTGGGTATCGCCATTTGTATTGCAACTTATGGTTTTGTAAGCTTTTGGTGATGGGGTTCAAATGGCGTCTCATTTGGAGGGTGTATTTTGAGAGATCAGGGAATAGTTGGATTCCTGTGTATGGCGCTGGTAGTGGCGACTTAGCCCTAAGTCCCATAAGCAGCTTTTCTTTAATGTGGTAGAAGTGAACCCTCATCAGGACATCTCTGGGGACAGAGGCAGCTAGGTGGGATGGTTTAGCAATTCTATGGATTCTGTCCACAATGACGTCTCTCGGAGAGGCCTCAGGGAGAACTAAGTGCATCAGATCTTTTGCGTAGCGTGGCAGATCTGCGGGTAGTATGGACTCTGGGACCCCCCTCAATTTCACATTGTTCCTGCGAGATCTGTCTTCTAAGTCGGCCAGCTTGGCGCGCATCCATGTCTGTTCCTCTCTAATGGTTTCAAAGGCTTCAATGGTGTCGTTCACTGTGGAGGTACAGGCATGTATTCCTCTCTCAGCGTTTGTGACTCTATCATCCAGTATGTGGATGTCAGTGGTGATTTTGTGGAAGAGGGATGATAGATCTGTCATGAGGGAGGTCTGCAGGGATATGAGCATATCCTTGAGCGTTGTGTCCATGACAGGCTGCCCTGAAGTGGGGAAGGAGGCCATAGAGGAATGTAGGGCCTGGTCGAATGAGAAGGGAGTAGGAGCCTGGGCCTCAATTTGCGAGTACCGCGACCGCTGCGGCATCGCATCCATCCTCATTTTTGCCTTTGCAGGGCTACCTAGGTTGGGGTCACTCTCTGGGGCCTGTGGGAGGTTATCCACGGTACCTGTGTCTAGAGGATCTTCAGTTTCGTCATCCGGCAGGTCCGTGTATGCTGTGGACGGCGCGGCCTGGCCGGCGCCATCTTGGATCTTCCATCCCGCCGGCTTGTAAGCGAATTCGGTGAGTTTCTGCGGTATGTGGTCTGTGAATCTTTTCCTGGATGTCATCCTTGTTGTCCCCTTGCTGTAAGGAACGTAGCTGGGTAGATTAGAGCCGTTTTAGTCAGCCGATGGCGTTGGATTCTATCCCCTGGCTCAGAGCTGTGGAATTAGGCGTCCATCTGCTATCCCGGCTGGCCACGCCCCCCCCCGATGTTCTTATTTTTTTGAAGAACGTCATTGATGTTTTTCTGGATGTTTTCCAATGCAACATTACACCCCATGATCTCCCCGATCAGGATCTGGGCACTTTCTGAGGTGAAAGGATCTGGATTCACAACATCACGATCACCTAAAAAGATAGAAACCAAAAAAAAACATGTATTATAAATATGCCGGCATCCATCTCTTACCTGAGCCTGTGGTCGCAGATACTCACCTGTTGTGGTACCAATTTCCACCACGTCTTCCTCCTCCTGCTCTTATTGTCTTTGGGGGATTTCCCCTTCTTCCAGAGGTGGGGGGTCTCTGGTCTCCTCGGATGAGGGGTGTCCTCCGAGTCTTTTCTCCCCTATGTATACTTAGCACACAGATATTTGAGGGAAGAACTATAAATATGAAACATTGCTTGGAAGTGGGGTACAATTGTCTATTTTGGCTGAGTTCCAAGATGTAGAATTTTTTGTGTCCTTTGTCAAGCTTGAATACTTTACATGTTTTGTACAAGCTTCACAGATGGAGACCCCCCTATAGTATACACTGGAGCACCTGTGTGGGCCCCCTAATAAAAAGGGTGTTCTTGTGTCCCACACTAGTGCTCCAGCATCCAGATGTGTAAACAGCTGCTGAGTGTCCTCTCCTTACACAGAATCTAGTTTGCCTTTCATTCTATTAACAAACACATTTACACAATCAAATTATTTTCAGACAAGTAGACCCTAAAAAATGTTGTCAAACAATGGTGTTTTATAAGCCTAAAGAAAAATGTTTGATACGAACGAATAATGTGCCCATGAACATGAAAGTTGACATTTTAAACTGGATTAACAGTTAAGAAAAGCCCATGGAGCAGCACGAACGTAATAAAGACAAAAAGAATAGGAACACAGCACAAATACTTACTTTTTTGCAGCACTCTCCGGATCTTTCTGTACTGCTCATGTTCTCTTAATTTGAGGTCCGACCACCGCTTCCTGAGCTGATCTTTCGATTGACGTACCCTGAAATTCCAGTGCAGACTTTTGACCACTTTCGCCATGATCTTGGCCTTTCTGACATTGGGGTTGGGGTAAGGTGACTAAGGTCCAAAATTTTTTATCATAGTCGGCCTTCTTCAGGATGTCGACCATCTCCAACATCTCCCCAAAGGACATATTTGATGCATTAAATCGTCTCCTTCTGGATTGGGACGTTTCAGGCTCCGGGCTTTCCTCCTCCTCGTTGGTGTAATTATTTGACACCTGCTCTGACTTCGCCATGTGCTCTTCCCCACTGCACCAAACGAGAAGGGGCGGGGAATAGACTCGAAAGAACGTCAGGGGCGTGCAGAGTTTCACGCATGCGCAGTGTCTATAAAGCGTAACACGCGTGCGTAGTACGTACGATCTG
Source organism: Lithobates clamitans (assembly GCA_037952925.1). Classification (NCBI taxonomy): domain Eukaryota; kingdom Metazoa; phylum Chordata; class Amphibia; order Anura; family Ranidae; genus Lithobates; species Lithobates clamitans. Next base: position 1,352,268 of record JBBGZY010000598.1, read on the forward strand.
TGAAGAAGGAGTAACGGAGGCTTCGATCGTGATAACGAAGGTAATATTTAACAATGGGCCTATACTGCTTCTAGATTGAGGCCTGTATTTGCACAAGTTTAGAAGACTTTAAGCTGACGTTAGGGTTTGTCTTGTGTTGTGTCTTGCAGTTAAAATGGATATCTTGAAAGATAACGACTTTATGCTAATCTTCATTGATATGTTCAGGGAGCTGCCCTGTCTATGGGAGATAAACCACCCCGAATATAAGAACCAAACAAAGAGGAAGGCAGCGCTAGATCAATTGCTGAAATTTGTGAAGACGGTGATCCCCACGGCAGACATCACCTATTTGAAGATCCTAATTGGTGGCCTGAGGAGCACTTATCTAAGGGAGCACAAGAAGGTCCAGGATTCCCAGAGATCTGGAGCTGCAGATGACATTTATGTCCCCAGGCTGTGGTACTATGACAGGCTGCATTTTCTGGCAGGTCAGACTGAACCCAGGCCAGCACTCTCCAGTCTTCCTTCCACGCTTCCTTCCCCCCCAGCTGAGGCTTCTGACGCCCAACCTGGGCCTTCCAGGCAGCAACATGTGGAGGAGCCCAGCTTGAGCCAGGTATAGCATTCCTCTAAATATTTTTGGTCGTTCAATCAATGATGTTAACTAGATGTTAGTTTGGAGTACTAATTTATGATTGTGATTGATGATGCAAAAACTAAAACCATGTCCCTTTTTCATACACAGGGAAGTCTCAGCCAGGAGGTGGCCGGGCCAAGCAGGCTGCCTGATGTCCAGGTCCCTTCCCTACACCCGCAAAGACAGAGTGGCAGGAAGAGGAGTAACCTGGAGGAGGCTGCCATAGGCCTTTTTTGGAAGGCTACAGAGGCCCTGAGAAGCCCCCACAGTGTGGAGGAGGACTTTGCTGGCATAACTGCCTGCAAAATGCTGCAGATGGAGGAGGGCTAATGACTCCTGTGTGAGTCCTTAATTTTGGAAGCTCTCAATAAGGTGTTGAGGGGCCAAATAACATCTGCTACCCACATTTGTAACCTCACACATAGTCCTCCTCCTCCTCCTCCTCCTCCTCCAGGTCCTACTCCTCCTCCTCCTCCAGGTCCTACTCCTCCTCCTGCCACATCTCCAACACCAGAGCCACAGCCAGGAAGAAAGCGTGGAAAGAAGACCAGAAAGTGATGACCCTGGGTTCAGTCTGGTCTGACAAAAGATGCAGCCTCTTGTAGTAGCACAGCCTGGGATCATACATGTCATCTGCTGCTTTCTGGATCTCTGGGACTTCTGGACCAGACTGCACTCCCTTAGATATGGACTGCTCAGGCCACCAATTTTGATGTTAAATAATTGATGTCTGCCCTGGGGGTCCAAGGCTTCGCCAATTTCTGCTGTTTCTCCAGCGTTGCCTCCCTCTTTGTTTGGTTCTGAGCCCTTAATAAAGGATTTTTTGTTTCAATTAGACTCGCCTATGAGTGTTTTCCTTCAAAAAGGACAGTTTGTTTGTGAGGATTCAGGTACATTTCAAAAATACAATGTGTAATTAATGAGGGACACCAACAACAAACAATCTCATTAAGATTCAATAATATAAGATATCAATGGTGTTGTGGTAACTTGACACACAAAACACACACAAAAATATTAGGGAGTAAAACTAACAAAAAAATAAAACAAAGATCAGCCTTGAAAAAAATACAACCCCCCCCCCCCCCCACAAAAAAAAATAACAGCCTTTAAAAAAAAAAAAAAAACAACCAAAAAAAAATTTTGTCAGATGTGACAAATCAAAATATATAGGGAATCCCGATAAATAATAAAGAAAGAAGTTTGTGAGAAGTCTGTGTGAATATAAGCACCAAAACTACTTCATTCTTCTCACATTATAAAGAAGAAGAGATTGTGCTGTATTAAACCATTTTTTACATTGCAGCGTGACGAAAGTGCTGTATCCATTGCGAACACTAATTCTCAGAATTTCTTCTGAGCATGCGTGGCACTTTGTGCGTCGGAACTGGCCACACAGGGTCGGAATTGACGCAATCGAATTTTGTTGTCGGAAAATTTTATAGCCTGCTCTCAAACTTTGTGTGTCGGAAAATCCGATGGAAAATGTCCGATGGAGCCCACACACAGTCGGAATGTCCGACAACACGCTCCGATCGGACATTTTCCATCGGAAAATCCGACCGTGTGTACGGGGCATAAGGGTTTGGGCGCTATTTGTTTTTAGGGAACTATAGTAAATTCGATTTTGGGAGTATTTTTTTTTACAACGCTATAGTGAATACCGTTTTAGCGCTAATTAGTGCTAATTTGTGGTAATTAGCGCTAATTAGCACTGCAGCGCTATAGTAAATGACCCCCATAGTGTATGTGGAATATATCAATATGATCATTGCATTCTTTTTGCAGCTTTATATTAAAGCTGGTTTTAAATAAATAGACCTCATGCGTGCCTGTGGGATGGAATCATTAAAGTGTAAAGCAACCCTTTCCTTATTACATTATCAAACATGCTTCATTAGATGCATACGCCAAGCACTCTTCTGCTCCTAATTAGAGACTTCACTGGGTACATGGCTAGAAATGATAGGCTTTGATCTAAATGCTGTTGATCTTTAATAACAACATTAGTGAGTTTGTTTTGCAAGCTTCACAGCTACAAGGGACATATGTACAAATACCATTGATGATAATGGTTCCCTCTTTCTCTAAGAAACACAAATATGACCCATCAACGGAATTAAAAATGTATATGGTTAATTCAGGATACAGGGTTCATTATAGAGATACCTGTTTATTTTAAAATTGAGGGAGCAGCACTGTAAGGGCTGTACGGACTCCTGCACATGGGCTGGCTGAGCCTGTTAAGCATAAATGCAGCCATATTTCCTCCACCCATGTAGCCCAGGTGCAGCTTACAGCCTGCCATTGACATACATGCCTGTGAGTTGCTGTACTTGTATATATAGGGTTCTATCATAAACATGAGTACAGCATACAAGCATATATAAAAAATAGAAAATGTAAATTTTTTTGCATATGCCTGTACACCATATTCGTGTTTATAAGTACATTGTACAGGCAGTACAGCATCTCACAGCCATTCTTGCCAATGACAGGCTGTACACTGCACCTGGGCTACCTGGGACAATGAAATATGGCTGCAATTATGTTTAATGAGCTCAGCTGGCCCGTGTGTAGGAGCCCCAAGCCTGCTGTTGAATTGTCACCGATTCAAAGGTTATGTAGACAATGGGGAATGGACACACAATAATAGTCGTATGTGAAAAAGCACTGTAGGTATGGTCAAAGAGAGGACATCATATTTTCAATGAGACTAAAAGTATAACTAACCCTTTATTAAAAAAGATAAAACAAAAGGCTAAATAGTAGAACTCTCTTTAATTCTATGCACTACTTATTTTTAGACCCCTTACACACTGGGGCAATTTTCAGGTATTTTAGCACTAGAAATAGCGCCTGAAAACTGCCTCCCCCTGCTATCCCAGTGTAAAAGCCTGGGGCAGTGCGCTTGCACTACATTACAAAAAGTCCTGCAAGCAGCATCTTTGGGGCAGTTTAGGAACAGTGTATACCCTTCTCCCAGATCCCCCCTGCCCATGGGAAACAAATGAAAACCGCTTTGGAAACACCGCAACATGGGCACTTTTAACCCCTTTTTAACCCCATCTTGGGTTGTTAAAAGCACCCTGCTACCGCCCAAATAGCGACGCCAAATCGCCACTATAACAGCAGTAAAGCACCCCTAAAACGAGCTGTTCTTCACCGCTGCAGTGTGAAAGCAGCCTTAGTCATTTTGATTGTCTGAACCTAGTCTCAGGGCTGCATGCACATCATACAAGTTCCAAGGAACTACCAATCATAGCAGCACTGAGATAGCAGCTGAGGCTGGAGCATTAAAGAAAATCTATAGTCACAGCATATACTTTCATTTTATAACATCAGCATTGTAATAGCAATACATTATTAAGCTCTGGGGGTGGGGTGAAACACGTTGGGGGGCTTGGTCTGGTTAGAGCCCGGGCTGAGGCTTTCATACATCTCCTCAAAGGGTTTTGCTGTGATGTGCGACTTTTAGGATTTCCTTTCCCTGGATGTTTGAGCAAAGAGAAGCTCTGTGCTTGTCGGCACTCCAAGCGGTTTGTTGTGCAAGTGGACCTGGTGGAGCCTTGAATGCCTGAAGTATTTGTTGTGGGTCATAAGACAAACAATAGCTATATTTGACCATCCAATATAAGCTTACTTGAAAAATGTATTTTATGTTGGTAGTGCTGCCTGTCTGCTGGCCATTTCTTTCCACAAATTCCTGGATTCCCTGCATGCTTTGCAGCTTCTCTTCTGCTGTTTTCTTTCACTTTCTAAGGACTACATATCCCATGGTACTTTGCTGCCTGCAAGCAGTGATTCCTGTACTGACTCGGCCTCCTGAAACTCCGTTTCTCAGCACCTCTGTAGTTCTGAAGGCAGGCTCTGTGAAATGTGTGACATAGCAGTGCCTACTAACAGTGCATAGTGATTACAAGTCACAAAAATCATGGAATTAAATGTGAGCACATTGCCCCCCCCCCCCGGATACTGAAATCCCTAGTATCGACACATGTTGGGAAGGGGACAATATGGAACGTTGAGCAGATCAGCTGTTAGGAACGATCAACATATCATCCCGTTATCGGCCGGTTTTGCATACTTGTTTTACGCTTGATGTAGAATGGTGCACTGAAGCGTCTGGCTATTGTGAGTACCCTGTATGGGACTTTTTTTGGTTTCAATAAAATTGTATTAGCATACAACACCATGAAATCCTCTTTTTTTCATTGATTTACTGAGGCACATTGGAGACTGATCCAGGAATCCGGATGCACTGCTGAACCCCGTAGTGGTTCTAATGCGTGTATTGACCAAGCTTAACAGCAAGGTCACACACCTTAAGGTGAGGCTTCAATACACGGGGGGGGGGAGCACTTGAGTGAGAGACACGTCATCTGGTTATTGGATCGTTTTCACAGCATACTGAATCGCATGAAGTGTGGAGCACCTGTGGATTGAATTAATTTGAACTTTCACAGTGCACAGCAGCACCTTTTTAATTCCAGGATTTGGGATTTATTGATATTTATGTTTTCACGGACTTGATTTATACTTTTCACTACTATATGAAAGCACATTGTAACTTTATACTTATGGTTATTAAGCACTTGTTATTGTTTACTCTTTATATATATATATTATCAACATCACTAAGTACAGGATATTTTACCATTTCACAGGAATCTTACGATTAACATTTATGCTTATATCTTTGATAGCGCAGCAATTGTAATTTGATTTTATATCATAAATACAAATGGAAAAAGTTCATATAAAGTTCATATAATCCAATGTCTAACATAGATATTGTCAAAAGTGAATGTTGCTGGAAGTGCTCTTTAGTGCAAAGATGCTACCGGTCCCCTGAAGATGTGCATGCACACAAAACACATTGGGAGGGGCCTGACACACTGACGCCACGCTCCAAATCTGATTCTCAGAGCAGTGGCCATTTTGGAGGTTCTGTGGGAACGTATCTGATCGCTACTGGGCAGCCATTGATGAGGATCAGGAAGGATATCTCATGTGATGGCATATTTGTAACAGGCTGACTTTCTTTACTTGCTCTGTTGAGTGCACCTTTTATGTTTTTATTTATGATATATACTTTCCACTTTAGGCACTTTAACATATTGACAGCTTTTTCCACTGTTGCACTATATGAGCACTTTGATATTATTTTGCACTAGTGAATATTCATATGAATGCCATTATTTACACTGTGAATTATGTTTGGGATTTTGTAGTGTAGTTTGAGCGCTGAACTTTATTTATTTATTGTTATTCAATTGAGCTTTGTCAACTCTCAGTACTAGCAGCCAGATATTCTCTGGCTTTAGTACCTCTTGCATTACATATAAATGCAGGTTTGACTGTGCCAGTGTGAATGAGGCCTTATCCTATTTGTTTTTTTTTTAGGTTCCCAAACAATAACCACATTCACTGTTGGAAAACAGTTTGTTCAAGAAGAATTTTCCATCTTACTCCTAAGAATTTTCTCACCACTCTGGTTGAAAACGAATGCCGATTTGACCCCACTAATGACAAAGCCTAAGAATAGCCATCTGAATGAAGACTTACAAAATCAAACATACATTCTAAAAATGAATTTTTTGTAAGGAAACTCTACTAGTCTATGGCCAACTTTACCTTCAGACAAAGTATGTTCAGATAATTGAGGGCTTCAAACTCTAAACAGCAAGCCTGCTCTATAACAGTAATTTAAGGTCAACTATTCAGAATCTTGCCTAAACTCACCCGTAACCGGTACCCTTCAATGAAAAAAAAAAAAACAAGGATGCAAGAGGACAATTGCATGACAATTTATTTTCTGGATGATTACTTTTGCTTTAATGAAAAATATCTTTAACATCGGTAACAAAATACACAATAGCGGTGAGTACAGAACCTGCCTGGGTCATCAACTGCTGAAACGGAAGGAACATTTCTTTTAGTGTCTGGCTGAGATTACTCTGCATTGAAAAGTGACACTGTGACATGGATTGCAGTGCAGTCCTGTGTAAACGATGAATGGTTAAGGGCAAAATAACAAAGACTGTTTTTTTTTTTTTTTGCAACTGTTGCTATTCTACAAAATCAATCATTGCTGCACCCAAATAAAGCTCTGATTACAGACTAAGGGACCTATCAATCATAGACACATTTGGGACTGTGCACTTTTGGCTGAATTTGCATACTGATGGTTCTGTGGTAGCATGACTCTAGACTTATAAATAGGCAACAATGTTGCCATAGCATTAGGTGAAAACTGATTTAAGATAATTGAATATCTTCTAGGTGTTCATTATATATTGAAAATATGCTATAGATTTTATTTTTACTTTTGTTGTGTTGTATTTTTCAGGTTGCTGTTGTGATGTGCATAACAGTTAACAATAGTGGCACACTTGACTGATCCAAGACAGCCAAGAACATCCTGAATGACTGCTGTACAAAAAGAACCAGGAAAAAACACATGACTGTATTGTGTTCAAAACCTTACATTGAGCCCAAAGGGCTAAAATCTTAATAATCTCACAACTTTAGGATTCATTTACACAATAGTGTGTTTTTTTTTTTCTGCACCGTAAGAACACCAGTCATCTCTGGGGCACATACAAAAAAACTGTTTTCTATGTGCCCTGTTTGCACTACAACATAGCCCACAAGTGCAGTACAGTGAGCTGTGATAAAATGCAGACATATTAAAACAACCGTGAAACAAATAAATGTTGCCGCACTAAACATAGATAATGAATACACAAGTGTCCATAAGGTGTGAACAACTGGTGCTGTTCAATGCCCCAGATGACGGTAATTCTAACTAAATGCGTCAGGTGAAGTCCATGTCCGCGAGGTACTACGCACGCCAACCCTGTATACTGGTTGATCGACTTCTAGGATGTCTTGGATCTATTAATGCTTGTTTTATACCTGGTTTCTGCTCTACTATGGAGTAAACTTTACCATCAGCCATCAGCCATGACAGTACCACCACCTGCAGTATAATAGAGGAAGCTGATTGGATCTTCTATATCACGCCTGTCTAGATTCTTATAATTTGGAGTCTAGATCTCTGGTAAGGAGGCATTTTATATCAATATCGGTGGAGGTGCACTTGGGTAATCAAAACGCACATCAATTATATTCACTGTAACTGGATGTTCATCAAGGAATTAACCTGCATTAACAGCACCAGTTGTTCACACTTTATGGACACTTGTTTATTCATTATTTATGTTTAGCACCACAACATTTTTTTGTTTCACATTTATCACCCATTGGTCCTGTTGTGTTGTTGCCAGCAGCTTGCACTTTTATATTTAGTCTGTATACCTGTGCAATAATTATTTTGTTTATGTGAAAAGAACCGCACGTCATCACACAGCAATGCGGTGCATTGTGCTGCTGTGCAGAGGTATGTGGTGCCTTCCTATGAGGTGCAGTAAAATGCAGTATGCCTGCGACATCTGTAACATAAATGAAGTGAACTTAAAAAAGTTGACCCACAAAAAGGGGAACAATATGATTCACTAAAAGGCACATCACTGTCACCTGCCATGCCTCCCTGCAGCCCAAAACTGACAGCTGCCTGTTAAAATGGAGCATTTAGCACATGGGTAGTGCGAATAGGCCCTTATGTCGTGTACACACAACTGGACTTTTCGATAGCAAAGGTCCGACGGAACGAATCCGTTGGACAATTCGATCGTGTGTGGGCTTCATCGGACCTTTTCTGTCGAAAAATCTGACGGACTTTAGAAATAGAACATGTTTCAAATCTTTCCAATGGACTCGAGTCCTATCGAAAAATCAGTTCGTCTGTATCCTAGTCTGACGGACCAAAAACGACACAAGGGCAGCTATTGGCTACTGGCTATGAACTTCCTTATTCTAATCCGGTCGTACGTCATCACGTTCCAATCAGTCGGACTTTGGTGTGATTGTGTGTAGGCAAGTCCATTTAGTTGGAACTCCGTCTGAACTCCGTCGAAAAATCCTGCGGAGTTCAGTCCGTTGAAAAGTCCGGTCGTGTGTACGCGGCATTAGAGTAAAGGTACTTAAACCGTACTGTAATCCCTGTGCACGTTTTGTACTAGTTGCTGTATATTTATGCATTTTCCCACTGTAGAGCTGTGATGCATTTTTAGATGCATCTGAATGTATTTCTGTGCAGTCAGTGTATATCGGCCTTTCTCGACCTTTTTACCCCATAGCAACTATTTTCAGGTCTCAGTGAACCCAAGCAAAAATTAGTCAGGGGCAGTGAGAAGTATGACTCCTGCTTTACTGGTCAGTGTGAAGAATGCCCCCCTTACAATGGTTACAATGGTTTATAGGGCTCTTTCACGCAGGCCTTGAATTCTACAGCAACCTTAAAGCGCATTAATGCACCTATAGAGTTAATGAGTTCATTGCATTGCACAGACGTTCATGTTGCACCAGGCAATGCTCCTCAAGCATCTCATGAGATGTGTTTTTTTTTCATTTGTACAAGGCTAAAATGGTAAACAATCACTTTTGATGCTTTTGAACTGCACCTTAACACACTGTAAATGCCATAGACGCATTTGCAGTGTGTTTATCAGGGAGCTTGTGCTGTGTTTCAATAGAAGTGAATGAAGGCGGTTGCAGGCAGCGTTAACGCACCTTGACGCAATGCGAGGCAATGTTAACGCTGCAGTGCGAACACATCCATTCACCCCCAATACTAACAATTTTGAGTGATGCTGATAGACAGACAGGAAGTGGTAAAAACTCAACCCAAGGGCTCATTCACACAGGCGTTAAAAATAGACGGTTGGGTCGTGTTTTTAAATCTTCTTGAATGCCTATCAATGCCACTCAAAATTGTTACTATAGGGAGCGGATGGATTTGTTCACACTGAAGCATTAGCATTGCTTCACGTTGCGGTGAGGCAAAAATAATGCTGCCTGCAGAGTTTGGCAAGCGCTGACACTTTGCAACTGCCTCCATTCACTTCTATTAAAATGCATCACAACTGCACCTTAAACGCATTGTAAAAATGCCCATGGCATTTACAGTGCGTTTACGGTGCATTTGCAAAGTGTCAAGAGCTATCATTTCCCATTTTACCTTTTTTTTTTTTTTTTAAAACCACAGGGCGTTTGAGAGCTGTTGTCTGATGCAACATGAATACTTGTAAAACACATTCTAAATGCTCATTAACGCAATAGGTGTGTTAATATGCTTTTAGGCTGTTTTAAAATGTAATGCCTGTGTGAAAGAACCCTAATGCCGCGTACACACGGTCGGACTTTTCGTCTACAAAAGTCCAACGGACGCTGACGGACTAAAGCTGGCTGGTAATCCGATCGTGTGTGGGCTGCTTCGGACTTTCAACGTACTTTTTTAGCCTCAAATCCGACGTACTTTAGATTTGAAACATGCTTCAAATCTTTACGTCGTAACTACGACGGACCCCGAAGTCCGCTCGTCTGTATGCTAGTCCTACGGACAAAAAAACGACGCATGCTCATAAGCAAAAACTAAACGGAAGCACTCGGTCTAGTAAAACTAGTGTTTGTATTGTAGGTAGCACATTCATCACGCTGCAAAATCTGTGATCGTTGAATGCAGCGCATTTTATTTCTTCTTTACGAAT